>JAVJAQ010004826.1:0-1200000 GCA_032362365.1 Zygogramma bicolorata | reverse complement strand
TTACCTTTCACTCAGATCTTTTTTTTTCCTTTGAGGGATCCACCACGTTCCCTCAACAAACTTTTCAGTCCTGGTACAGACAAACATCCATATCTATTGGTTGGAGAAAACATCCTTATGACTCTTAAGTATCTTTTGAAAATATTCAATGAAATAAAAATAAAACATAACCTGCAAAATCACTCGTTAGGCACATGCAGTCGTGCTGCCACCTACTAAAAGCTTTGGGTCATCTTCCCCATTACAGCGATAAATTCCCGGCGGGACATTTTCGGCCTGCTGAATACCCGGTAGGTATCGAAAAATACCCGCTCGGTCCGTGTATCTATAGTAACGATTGTTAAAATGTACATTTGTCATCTTGACAGGCCTAAATACTGAATTTTAAACGTCGTTGTTTTAACTCCGGAAATATTCTACCGAATTACCCTCATGCATCAAAATAAACCTGATAATTTTCCATTCGAGCATGTTGTCAGTAAAAAAACTGCATTCGATTATTTTCATATTTTGCTAAAAGAGCCCTCCTAGTCGGGCTCTTTCGAAAAGTTTTTAGACAACATGCTTTCATGGAAAATTATCTGTAATTTTGAAGCACTTGTGGAATTACTCCCGAAAAAGTCTCTTTTCACTCTATTATGTTGCCATGGATACATACAAATTGATTCGTTTCGATTTTGATGTTTCAAATATGTAATATTTCAAAATGTCACCATTTGGTTGTAATACTATCTGAAATATAAATGAAATTGTGGAATCAACTTCACCAGAAATAACCGTGCACAGTAAAGAATTTGTATGTGAATCATTTATGATCTGTTGCAATGATAAAAAGTGTCAATTAGATGGAAATCAGGTGGCGGAAGAACTGGCGTCAATTTTGAAAGATTGGGCTGTGGATATGAGAAAAAAGATGGTAGAGAATTTAAATAAGCTACGATCAGAATTGTAACAGGATGAATAGGTTTTACTCTGTAGTTTTTTCAATAATCAACAAAATATGTATACGAATAACCCTGGAAAATTGATAAATGCTCAAAAATTTCATAACAACTTCCTCAAGCTTGTTGCTCATAGAAAAAAGCAACAGTTTCCAAGCAACAAGCTTTTTTTTGGAACAATCATCAATGTCCTTGGGTTATAACTATTGAAAACACCTAGGACTCTAAGTATTACGGCGCTAAAATATATTTTATATTGGTACTATCACAAGCGGACAGTTGTCATAAAATTTTCGAATTGGGTTTCTCTCATGTGAAGGACTAAATGAACTCGTATATTCTGAGATTCAAGAATTTTTTTTTATTCTCTTTCCTATGACAATAATGAAATATAAGTTAAAATAACTACGGCAATGAACAAATGGCTCATAAGTCCTTCCCAGACAGGAATTATGCAAACTCGATAGTAAGAGAATGTTATATTCATGTTATTCATGAAATTATTCACATGTGCATAATAGAGATTATTCAATTTCATTATCTCACCAGCTGTTCAGCATTATAGCATTCCTTTGAGATATTACAATCAACTATCGAGTGGAATACCTCGTCGTTTTTATTCTCTTTTAACAAAAATATTGTGAAATATTAGTTATTTTCTGATTTGAAATATTTCCATCAGTTTCTATCGCGTATCGCGAATGAATTGATTTTCTGCTGATTGATTATATTATTCAAGTCAAATGTGAAATTATGCATGTCAATCCTATTCCCGATTGGTTACAAAATGCCATTAATAATTGTCGTTGATTACGATTATGAAATTATTTCAGATTTTCATGAAAATAATCAGAATAGTTTTGGAAACAGCTGCACACTATGCACGAATCACATAATGAACAAGGATTCTTCCTTTCAAATATTTGATTTACGGGATCTGGTAGCTCGTGATTTCTAATGTAGTTTATAGTTTCTCTCTTCCTTCCTTCTCTTTATGAGTCAGTTCTGTGGACTCTTTCTAAATGAAACACTGCTATTCCTTCGATCATTTGTTCATTGATTGTACATTATTACAAATAGAAGTATAGTCCAAGACATGAAGCAATTTGCCTCGCAATTTTTTCGTCCACCATGGATTTTTGCCTCGCAATTTTTTCGTCCACCATGGATTTACTTGAAACTTTCACAGAAGGTAGGAAATAATACTAGAGCCTTGGGGGTGGTTGCCACCCCATCTCGGAGGTGGAAATTTTTTATTACATTTCAACTGTGGGAATCGACGGAAAAAGTAATTCTAAGAAAAAAATGTTCAATACGTTTTTTCCGTAAAAGTAATATTTTCTGAGTTATTCGAAGTTGAAAGTAAAAGTTTTTCGACGAAAAAATCGATTTTTTTGAATGTTTTTTGCGAATAACTCTAAAATATGCATTTTATCGAAAAAAGTAATGAGAACCAAATTGTAGCTTTTAAAAAAACAATGACAATACTTTTCTTATCATTCATCTACGACCAATACGAACTGAGATACGGCAAATTAATGCTTAGCTTTTTTTGTCAAATGTATAAATTGGAAGATTTAAAGCGAAATAAAGAGAAAAATTTGCATTTTTCGAAGAAAGCTCATAGAATCTTTTTTGAAGTATTCAATAAGAGCTTTCAAAAATAAAAAAATTTCTCTAGCATGAAAATTGACCGACTTATGATCAAAATCTTCTACAAAAAAAATCTATGAAAACAACCCCCAAAGTACCCCCTAATTAAAATTGATCGCCACCCTTCTGTGATTCTCTTTATATATGTACTATTAATACTCCCACGAAGTTTGACCAATTCAAAATGCATAATTTTCGAAAAATTGGAGCTTAAAGAGGAAACGATTTTTTTCAATTTCGTGTTTTTGACCATTTTCTAAAAAATATCTCCCAAAATACTAAAGATACGAAAAAAACGAAACGATATAGTACTGAATTTTTGCTTTTTTGATGATAAAAATTTCCCTGTGTGCAGATTTTTTGTACAGTGAATATTCGGCGAGATGTAGCCGTTTGACACCTACATTTACGATCGAACATCACCTTATTCAAGCGCTTTAAACTCTCCCCATTTCAAAAATAAGGGATCTTAAGTAATTTGATTCACATTGTCTTATAGCTCTTGAAAAGCTCTACAAAATTTTTCTTGAAAAAAAATTTCTATCACCTAAAATGAAGGAGCTATGCTTAAAAAACCGATCAATTTTTTTTTGAAAAATTGGAATTACACGCTTCAGAGCGTAATAATCTACATAACCGGTATTTTCGGCCGTTACACGTGATATGTTTCACTTTTTCCATTCATATTGGAAGACACAGAAAAAAACATCTGCTCACGTGGTTGCGTGCGTGAGTGTATATTTCGTTGATTTCTCAGCAGTGTATTCTTAAGGGTAGTTTTCAACAAGGGTAGGTTGAAAGATTATGAAATTGTATCCTAAAGCATGAAACAATCATTATTTAACTATTTTCACCCATTTTTGGGTTTTTAATGTTATTTTATAATTTTTGACAATATGGGTTAGTTTTCACCCCTAAAAAACAAAAAGCGTACAACGGTAGAATATATAAAATTAACTAGAGGGTGAAATAAGCCTCATCCCAAATTTTTGTACAAATCGGTGCTGGACGAAAAAATTGCAAGGTTTTACCATTCTTCTAGCTTCATTTTCTGGACTAGTATGTTTTTCGAGAGAAGTGTCCCAGCAACACTTACTAGATACCAACCATTCCAATAAGGTTGATCAGATAGGATCAGTATCAATGCTTCTTGTAAGTTTTCCAAACCGGCTGGCCTTTTCTGAAATTATTTCATTGCAATTGAAATCGGCTTTTCAATATCACGAAGTCTAGTCTGATTTTATCTATCTGTGATCAGTATGCAACCTTCAATCACATAATAGAATTTAAAAGGATAAAGGTTTGTCATCACCTTTCATCGTCCTCATTATTGAAGATGCCTTGACAAATTGTCTTCCGCTTGCTATTTACTACAAGTACGTAGTTATCGTTACGGTATTATTTTGTCAATTCTTTCGAAGGCATTTCAATGGATGCTAATCATGGTTAGGATACTATCTCCTGTCAGCGTATGAGCTCAATGAAATCTGTGACCAGAGCAAGAATATTATTATTATTTGAGGTGGCTCTCCGCATTGGCTTGCTGACTTTGCTTTAGCTTCACGTGAAGAATTACCATGAAATGTTCAGAATGAGTCGTGTTTTGAACTAAGGAAGAAGGAGTATGAATTCATATCAAAATACAAACTTGACTCCCCCTTAGAACATCGCAAGAAAGCCAATAAGTTTTTTCTATCTTGACGAGTACTATTGTTAATTGAATTTGGTACAAGTGTTTACGGGATACTCTGTACAGTTTGTTTATGTTCTAATGTTTTACTGTCTGTCAAAATAAGTCATTCGTCAATGTATTTTGTATATTTCAACTGAATAAAAACTCAGTTACTTTTGTAATTAATTGCAATATATCACCAGTAGAAAAACCAGTTTCACAACAAGTACACTTCTCAAACACTTGTAATTCGAGCCTAAAGTTCAACTTCTATCTTTCTGAAAGAATGTAGGCTTTCACGGCCGGTGTTGTAATATCGCAAGGTTTTCGGGCTTGAGGGCCGTGTATTGGAATTTTTAATTCCGGAGCTTTCGGCTACATCTGCGGCAGCCGCAGATGTAGCCGAAAGCTCCGGAATTAAAAATTCCAATACACGGCCCTCAAGCCCGAAAACCTTGCGATATTCTATCTTTCTATTTCTCTCCCTTGTTCCATCTTTATCTCTAGCTTTCTACTTTCTATATGTTCTTGTTTATCTTTACTTCAATGTAGAGTATTTCTTCATAAATACATTCCTTGGATTTTCTCACCCTGGAAATGAAAACGCTTTAGATTCTTATAATATCTGTTTATAGAGCAAATTTGACGGACTATTTTCGATGCGACGTTTCGGAAACTAAAGAGAGGCAGATTTTATATCAGTGAACGGGAATAAGAAAATTTGTACTCATTCTTATGACACAGATCGATGTTGGACGCCTCTTCTAAAGAGGAAAATTGAACTGGGAAGATTCAGTTCGAAGTAGGTTGAGTCAAACTCAGCACTTGGTAGAAATATTGAGTTACTCATGCCGGTGTAACATTTTGACACAACACACAAAACTGAAATCTCCAAAAAAATGTTTGCGAAAGGGGGCAAAGTAGTTACCTAGACGTCGCCAAGGGGGAGTAAAATATTTTTCACATTTTTTCTCAACTTGAGTCTCTACATTCACACAGAATTCGTTACGTGACTGATAAAATAGTAAGTCAATTTTGCTTTTTTGTAATATTGCAGTTACACATCGGGGTAAATACAGTGTGTAACAACGAAAACTTAACAGAGCTGTTTTTGAATATAAAAATAAGAGTTTTGAAAAAAGCTCGGACAAGTCGATTTCTAATTAAAGGGGGAGACCTCCAGACTAATCAGATATTTTGTAGTACGCACCCTCTCGGAGGGGTTCGTCCGACGACCCTCATTCAGATAGGGAAAGTAGGTCGAGTGGCACCTTGTTTTGAAGGTCTTTCGAATACCTTTACAACTCTGTTGAAAGAAATTTTTTGTGACGATTGGTATTTAACCCATCCCCCGAAATCTCGTCGTAATAAACAAAAAATACGAAATCACATGGACACGTATTAGCAGGTTGTCATAAAAAGCAAAAAAAAATTTTTTATGGAATTTTGAACGTACATTGTACCTTAAAAACAATTTGATTTATTTCAAACAGCGTTGAACTCAATACAAATACCTTTAAAACTTCAAATTATCTTGAAAACTAATCGCCACAAAATTTTCTGTTAACAGAGTTGTAGAGGTATCCGAAAGACCTTTAAAACAAGGTGCCACTCGACCTACTTTCCCTATCGTACTACAAAAAATCTGAGTAGTCTGAAAGCTGTCCCCCTTCAATTAGAAATCGACGTGTCCGAGCTTTTTTAAAAATCTTTTTATATTCAACAACGGATCTGTTGAGTTTTCGTTGTCACACACTGTATAACAATTTGCACTATAAAAACATATTATGAGAATCTGGAGCTTTTTGATAAAACCCCAAAAAATGAGTCCAATACTCATTCACCTCCTCGAATAACATCCAAAAATATTTACTAGAGTATTTGTTGATTCGTCGTCATATTTTTCATGAAAAAAAATCACACTTCTGTACGTTATTAAAATAAAGGCTCAGTTTGGTGGTCTTGAGAATGAACTACACCGAAACGTCAATGAATTCAAAGCAGATTAGTTTCGCAGTAATTTTTTTTCGGAAATGTTTGGTATATCTAGTCAAAATTTCCATGATTCATCCATGTGGTCACTGAATTTCTGGAGAGATATTTTTCTTTGAAAGTACCATGCGCTTCTCTGGGCTTGAGAATAAAATATTATCCTGGTGAGTGGAATTGGATTACGAACTACTATCTACGTTTTCCTTCATTGTATGGAATTTTCATATCAATGAATTTTTTCTGATTTGATTATGGAGTGCTTGGTATAAATACAAGTTGAGCAAGAAGTTACTTTCATTCAATTCAGCGTACGCCGGGTCATATAGGCAAGGAAATAGCTGGTTCCTATTTTTCCTTCGTTTTTATGAATGATTAAATGCACTAAACCTTTTAACCGATTAAAATGTTCGAAATAAACCGGGCATTTGGATCACTTTTCAGGTACTATCTCTGGTACTATATTGTTCCTGTGTTCGATTTTGATGTTTCCTGAGTTTACATGTTTTCTGGAAATGATCTAAACATATATCCCTCCCTCACCAAGTTCAATCGACCAAAATGCGTGCATTTTCATGATTTTCAAAATTTTGCTTTCAAGCAAATGCTTTCGTGTATAATAATTTAAAATAAAATCCCTCGACCTGCGGTCTCGGGATTTTATCAAATTATCGTACATTCAAGTCATTTGCTAAGCAAAATTTCGAGAATCATGGAAGTGCAGCACACATTTTAACCGAATAAACTTGGTGCACTCGGGATATAACCCCCGAAAAAAACTACTACGAATTCCTATCAACAGAGAATATTCCTGATTTTTTTTTATTCTACAAGGAAATTAGTATTTTCTATTTTGGTTTTAGTTCGGGGGAAAATAAATGCAAATTCGTTTTGTATCTGTCAAAAGTTAAGCAAATATGATTCAATATTTGTTGCTTATCACGATATTGACACGAAAAAAATTGGAATCACTCGTTTCTGTGAATTTATGATCATATCGTGATTTCTAGGAATATTTCCCTCATATATAAAATGTCCCATAAGAGCAATGCAATTATCGAAAACTTACAGCGGTAATTGCAGTGTATCAAGTCACCATAACAACACATTTGAAACCGTATCGCTAGACGTCAGTAAACAACACAAATAAATGTCAGATAGACTTCATAAATAGAAAAACATTTCGCGTTTTGGTGAGTGCTCCATACAATCTATAGAGGAAAGTATAAATGAACAAAAAATAACATTGCCTTGAGAATTTCTCTATTCGTGAAATATTCCAATGAATTACATTCGTGCATAAAAATGACCAGATAATTTTTCATTCAAGCGTGATATCTTATACAAATTGCCTTCGGTTATTTTCATATTTTGTAAAAGAGCCCTCGTCCTTCCGACTCTGGCACTTTTGCCAAAATATGAAAATAAACTCTTGCAATTTTTAGATATCACGCTTTCTTGCAAAATTATCGGTAATTTATATGCACTCGTGCAATTATAACCGATAACGTGGTTTTAGAGTGCCGAAAACGAACTCTCATCTCAGTCAAACCGTAGCATTCCACCATATTCCGTTATAATCAGAATAATTGTCGATAACTTCGTTCGATACATGAAAAAAAATCATATTACTGATAATCATAATGATCTTTCAAAGTCGAATAACCGTTCATGTGTAATATATCGGCTTGCTCCACAACGGGCATTCATTGTCCCATTCACTCATGTTTCAAGTCTTCCTTGAAACATGTTATTGTTTGGAATATGCGCAGGGTGTGGACATTCTAATGTGAATGTATCCAAACAAAACGTACCTTGACCTCAGTCATTTGTAATTGTTATTTGAAATATCACTAGACATTCCATGCTTCAAAATTATGTACTTGTATATAATATACCGATACCTACTATCCGAATAACTTGTTTAACTTCCGCTTTCGTTATTTTACACTTTTCCGCGTAATATAATTTCCTGACATCTTTCAAGTCCTGAAAATCAGTCATTATAACACTATTGAATGTATTATTAATTATTTAAATTTTCTCTTATTGAACAACACTCAGTGGACCTAAATTGTAATCATTCATTTTCCTAGTCCCAAATAGTCATTTAAAACTGATTTCATTTATATTATTGACAATGATAGCGTTGTACTTTTTTCAGTTAGTTGAACTACCGGTAATTGCACGCATTTCGCCAACCAACTTTCCAATGGACGAGAATAATTGGTAACATTGTAGGTTTTCAATATCCATTCTCCTTGATTTTTCTCCTGTCAAGACACCCCATTACCTCTCGATGATGGGTGGAAAATCCTTTAACTATTACTTTGTACTGAATATTGTTGAATGTAATCCTCATCAAGCTATGTGATACTTCACTCACGAACTCGTTGATTTCTCTCAAAACATCTCAGAACAACGCACCACCTTCAACACATTTGCCAGAAAATAACCACTGAATGGAAGTGGCCATCGATTGATGAAAGTCTATATTAAACAAATAGTCAGTTGCCTGTAAGATTTTCACATATCACGTTTTACTGAATCGCGACACGTATTTCGCTATACAAGAGCTTCCTCAAGCAGGTACCTTGAACTGAAAATGAAGTATTTTCGAAGAAAAAGTTATTATCTTTGGAACTATTCGATTTATGATTAAGAAAATAATTTTGGTTATTAAAGACATGACAAAGTATATTTCTACGGAAATATAATATTTCTTCTGGAAATGAAAAACAAAAAACCCAGTTTTTCACATTTATCTCGGTTATTTTGAGATTATGTGCAATAGTCATTCATACAAGTGTTCTAGATATTTTCAAGATCTCTAACTTTTGAATTGAAAAATTCTCCTCTGAGACGTCACTTTTCGTCAGAAATTGCGACAGTATTATTTTCACCCCTTTACATCCCCCAAAAATATCTACTTCCAACCCCCACCTCGCATTTATTTTTTTTTATTCATTGTAGACCACTAAACCATTCCACATCATCGAAGTGCCGTTAACAATTTTTGTTTTGTGAAAGTACAGCTTACCTGGTATGAACCTAGTTAGAAAAGTCCTTGGAACAAAAAGGTTCGAAGATCGCATATAAAACAAAAAATAATTGAAGCTAAGGTATAAACAAACATTGTCAGATGAATCGAAAGTTTATAGATTATTATGTGGTTCATGTCCAACGTCTTACGTCGGTCAAACAGAAAGAACAGTAGATGTACGCGTAAAAGAACACAAAAAAGTTTCCGAAATGGTAAAACAAACTCTGCATATGCATCTAACTCCATTACAGACATGAGTTCAACAAAGATTTCGAAATCCTTCGTTTCCAAGAGAAGGGTCTGAAACTCAATCTCTTGGAGAGTTTGGAAATGTTTAGGTGTAAACTTTCACAGTACCTAATGAATGATCAGACTGAATTGAATAATTCGCTTCTGTTAAATAGGTTCTGTCGAGGAAATTATGCTAGTGAGGATGAGGTATCGGAACATTTGAAGTTCTTTCCTGAGGAAGCCATTGTATAGCAAAACACATGTCGCGGTTTAATAAACCCTAATGTATGAAAATCATACAGGCAACTGTAGTGAATACCAATTATATTTCTAATATCAAATCTTCTCACCGAAAATGTGCTTGTTATCTGACGGATAAATCTGTTGATTTTCCTTATTTCGACCAACTTTTGAAACTTTCTGGCCGACCTAATCAATACGAAATAAGATAATTAACAAACTCACTCTGGTTATTGTGGAAGGCATAACTGGAACATGCCATACTCAAAAAATACTGGTATTTGGATATTTAATATGTTATCTTTTTCAATAACTTTTCTGCTTCCAAGTTCAAAAAAAAGCTCATTGTGTACTGTAGGATCCATTCTATAACATAGACAAGAGGAAAAGATAACAAAAATCAGTTTTTCCTTTCAACTTGAATTCTGCTTCAGTTAATGAAGACAATTACAGACTACATACAGGAAAATTTCATATCTGAGAACTATCACTTTTTCTTGGCAATTATGGATACAAAGCTCATGGATGTGCTTTACTATCACCCCATTGTTATCGGTTATAATTGCACGAGTGCATAAAAATCACCGATAATTTTGCAAGAAAGGGTGATATCTAAAAATTGCAAGAGTTCATTTTCATATTTTGGCGATGGTTTGAAAATAATTGCATTTATTGAAAAACTAATGGTTTTTTCTGCTTGAAAATGTTAAAAACGAGTAAATAAGAGAGTGTGTGGTGTTTGGAACACCCTGTACGGCATATATCTCTTCTCAATGGTAGGAAAATCCGTATAGCATCTCGACAATGGTTCGATAACATGAATCATATCACATGCAAATGCTCAGTGGAATGACCTAGAAATTGGAACGCGTCATATCATCGCAAGATTTTGAATATTCATTGGCACAAGGTGTGCGCACTCTATGCACGTTTCTCACTGATTCACGAAAACGCCATAAAAACTTTTTTTTGTTCAGTGAGTACCTGTTTAGTAGTTCCGAAGAACCAGACTCGTCAGACGTTCGTTAACGATCTAGCAGCAAGACCGAAATCAATGCTGTGTGATGCAGAAGGTTTTCGGTGAAATTCTTGTGGACTGGTGACCATTCCTGTGTTTGCTTGTTCATTTCAGTGTTGAGTGAGGAAATATTTTCCATCGACTATGGATGATGACTTACCTTACCTACTTACGGGTTCTGACGAGGTAACATATTTCCGGTTTCTTTTATTTACATTTGCTCTCCTTTTCGATGTCATTCGTTTGAATAGGTCGAATGTTTGTTCTGAATTGTTTGAAGTAAAAAACAAGAACTTGTGTAAAACGTAGTCAGCCATAATGAAAGCAAAATTTTTGCCTTCGCAGCATTCAGTTGTTTGCGACTACTTCATCACAGACAATGGGAATGGTGTTGGTGTACATACGTCGTTCTTAGTCCAGCAGCCACCGCCTGATTTTTCGAATGATTAATAACAGGCTGAAACTCCGTGAGTAGGTTCGGTTTGACGAGACGCCCAAGTTTTCCCTCTGAAAATTCTCGTTAGAGGTAGCTAACGTACTGCGCAGGTGTGAAACATGTCGATTTGGCGGGGTGTCGAAGTTGTCGGACTAACAGTTACTTTTTTATTCACATATTAAGATAATTGGAAAATACACTCGGAAAAACAATTGTCCTACAAAATGGATGGTTTGACTGGAGCGTCCTCCACTCCGAATATGTCGAAAAAACGAGGTCACAAAAATTATTAATAACCAGCTGTTTTTTTTTTATGCAGCTCAGTAAATACTTGTATAATGAAATGGCCACATAGTCCTACAAATTTAATGGCACGTTTTTCCAGTCATACGCTTGGAAGTTGTCGATACCACGGTAACACTTTTTTCATCAATAACCGTAGGACAAAGATAACACATGATAGGTTAGCGCATATTTCGCCCAAATCAAACAGTGTCCTACCAAAAGATGGGTATGTATTGTTAGTCCTACAAGAATACTGAAAATAACATTTGTAGTTATCGTTTTGGGTCATTTCGGACACATGTATTCGTGAATAGAATCAATAGTTTTTTAAAATAATCTAATTGTATTTGCATGAACTGTAGGTATATATGACCTGCTAGAATGAAAGTAAAAGCACTCCATATTCACTCAATGAGGCATAAGTTTTTGAACGACACTTCAATTTAACGACTTGTGCTGTTTGAACGCTTGTAACCGATTGGCTTGGGAAGCAGTGTTGTGCTGGGCTCCGTTGCCAGCTGTACTAAAATTGACTTCATTGGCTACCAGGGCTGGATTCCCACAGATCCGAAATTCGATCGTACGACGATCAGATATCTTTCTGATCGGTCTAAATTTAAATTCAGACCAATTCAGACCAATCAGAAAGCTATGTGATCGTCGTACGATCAAATTTCGAGTCTGTGAGAATCCAGCCTAAATTGGAAGCTTCAGTACAAAATTCTTTCTATACCGACAAAACGCGGTAAATTCGAATATTTGTGATGAAACAAAATGCGGGAAATTTGAAAAACCTATATAATTCAAAATGCAAGAAATTAAAAAAGCTGATATAATTATTTCTTCCATGGAGGAGCACATATCTGACGAATGACAATGACAGAATGACGCATATTAGCATATTGTTTGGGAATACTAGATTTCCATTGAGAATACTAGGCTACTAAAAAGAATCGAAAAGTACTAAATTTAGTAGAATACTACTAAAAATCCCAACCCTGTTGGGAAGGGAACCCAAGGGCAACCGACGCTGTCGGCGTACCAAACTTTGTATGTATACAATAGCACGCGCCCGACACGTATTAAGAGAATCTCATTTCAGCGGTAACTTTGAAATTCGTTTCTCGATCTACTCTCACCAACGACTTATACTGGTAAAATTATTTAATTTTATGAAATGTACATGTTAACAGAATTCGGTGATTTACTCTGTAAAACTCCAAACTGCGAGAAATGCGTCGAGTGAGTTTTTAACAAAATATATCTATTCCTGGAAATACATACCACTTTTTGTGTAGGACAGTGGTGAAATTGATCACCACACTTTATTCCCGATATAAAAATATTAAAATCAGGTTGTTATTAATGAAAAAAATGTTACCGTGGTACCGACAACTTCCAAGCGTAGGACTGGGAAAACGTGCCACTAAATTTGTAGGACTATGTGGCCATTTCATTATACAAGTATTTACTAAGCTGCATAAAAAAACCCAGCTGGTTATTAATAATTTTTATGACCTCGTTTTTTTCGACATATTCGGAGTGGAGGAGGCTCCAGTCAAACCATCCATTTTGTAGGACAATTGTTTTTCCGAGTGTATTATCCAATTATCTCAATATTTGAATGAAAAAGTGACTGTTAGTCCGACAATTTCGACACCCCGCCGAATCGACATGTTTCACACCTGCGCAGTACGTTAGCTACCTCTAACCAGAATTTTCACAGAGGGAAAACTTGGGCGTCTCGTCGAACCGAACTGACTCACGAAGATTCAGCCTGTTATTGATCACTCGAAAAATCAGGCGGTGGCTGCTGGACTATCTCGTGAATGATGATTCAAACCAAAATAATACGAGATAATATAATATGCATTTGCCTGAAAATCCTCTCGTTATTTGAGGTGTGGAACAAAGATTTTATCTGAATTTCTTGCTGGGTTGGAACTCTTTGAAGAGACCAATTACCCAAACACCAAACTGATATTATTATATGTACAGCTTATCCAATCCATCTTGGCACAAACTCAGATACTTCTCCAGTTGCACAATGGTGGTGTAGACCATGACGAAAGAAAAAAACACCTAGGAATAATTTCAACCCAGTGAACGCATATAATAGGTATTTTTTCATATTAGTATACTCCACAGTGATTGCTGGGCATATACGTTATCATTCCTGTACTGAGATGGATTGGACAAGCTGTACTATAATTTGTTTTGTCCTGAAAATGCGCACCTTACGAATCGCGCGTCGGGTGCAAATAATATCAGTTGGGTATTGATGTAATTGATCCCTACAAAAAGTTTCAACTTCAACACCGAAGGGTCCAATCTAATCATTCGATCTTGCTTGATATTGACGTACAGAAAAAAAACATTGAAAGGGGTATATGCTCCCTCAGTACTCAAAAAAATATATAAGTAACCATAAAATTAAAAACTCGGCTTTGGTATATATTCGGTAAAGTCTGTGATCCTGCCACTAGGGCCTTTGAGGTTCTGAATTCATGTCCCCTCAAAGTTCGTGAGAAGAGCATAGCCCGCCTTCTTTTTTTCATTGATAACACATGGATCAAGTAGTCAGATGTCATTTACCACTTCAAACAACATGAATGGAGCTGCAATTTAATTCAAAAAATTAATGGAATTTCCGAAATTCTGGGGTTCTACCAAAATATTTTGGAAATTCCATTGGTAATACTTCGGTCGCTATGAGCACCTTTTTTTCGAAAATTTTTTTTGTGGAACTTACGTAACTCGGTCTCCTCTACAAAAAATGTAAATGAAATAATCGGCGGTCTCTTATATTTTCGGAGATACAGGGCCTTTTTGGTGTAAAACTTCACAATTTTCCACATCAAATTTCTGTTGTTTGAACACACAAAATTCCTCCTTCTTCTGATCAAACACCACACACTCTCTTATATACTCGTTTTTAACATTTTCAAGCATAAAAAACCATGAGTTTTCCAAAAAATGCAATTATTTTCAAATCATAACCAATTTGTTGTGATGTCATAGTGCAATGACAGTCGAAAGTGATGTATTTGCAGTGTTGCCGCTCTCATTGTTATTGTTGAGAACTGAATGCATTAATGTTGACTTTTGGAGAAAGTTGGATTTTTTGAGAAAATAATGTTTTTTTCTGCTTAAAAATGTTGAAAACTAGTGAATAAGAGAGTGACTAACGTCTGATCAGAAGAAGGAGGAATTTTGTGTGTTCAAACAACAGAAATTTGATGTGGAAAATTGTGAAGTTTTACACCAAAAAGGCCCTGTATCTCCGAAAATATAAGAGACCGCCGATTATTTCATTCACATTTTTTGTAGAGGAGACCGAGTTACGTAAGTTCCACAAAAAAAAATTTCGAAAAAAAGGTGCTCATAGCGACCGAAGTATTACCATTCCATTTATTATGGTTTTCCCCATTTTTATATCAATTGTAGTTTCCTAATTGTGTTGTATTCCTAGACTTAAATGAGTTTCTTCTCTGTTGTGCTTTTGCAACTGAAGATGGGCGCCTAGATGTCCGAAACATCTTTCATTAACGTCCCTATTTGGAGATTATTTATGTGGAGATGACTTCGGATTTTTATTTTTTGAATATATTCTGATATTGAAAAGAAATCGATGTTTGAAATACTCTCTTTTCATTATCCAACAGAAACTCAGATTCTTTTTAAATAACTGCATGATCAATACCCTGACCTTATAAATTCAAGGTTAAAAAATTTCATATGATTATCTGCATGTTCAATGATATGTCATTTAAATTAATTGATCGTAATTCGACATGACACTTTTTATGTGCTTTAACATCAATCACTCCGCTGTATTGACTTATAAAATTGAATGAGTTTTTCACTTCACAAAAGTTAAAATAATTTCCTGACTATGACAAAGCGTAAGAACCACTTAAGGGAATGAACTACACTTTTGTCCAGGCACATTGAATAGTGTAATATGATACAAGTTCTGAGTGATATTTTCAAATTGCTTGAATCTCTGTCAATTAGATGGTGGCATAGCATTCGTTATATGAATTACATTTGTCATTTTCTCAAATACTTTCCCTAGACCTAGACATTCATTGTCGTCAAGACATAATATATTGATTCAGAGGTTGAAATACTTCCTGAGGTTTGAAAAAGATTTACATCTTTTACAGCCGATTTCACCAACTTTTTTATGAGATAATTAACAAAGGGAGTCTTCAAGTTAGGAAAGAGTTTATTAATCGTTTGTTTTCACGTGGATTAATTCCTATGTTTATTGTGTTTTTGGCTTCCAGCAGTTTCCACATTCTTAGTTCACAGCGAGTGAATTGAAAATTCGAAAATGTGCAGTGTTTGGAAATATATTATGAAAGATTTTTTACTGTGTTTTTGTAAGAAAAATAACAAAAAATCGATTCTGTTCACAAAATAGAGATGTGTCAACAATTTTCAAAATTCAAGTAAAAAAAAACAAAATCAAATTCTTTGTTATTCTCAACAAACATCTGACAAGGCTCTGGGTTCTTTCGATAACGCATACGTTTTTATAATTATTATATTCAACACTTTTCATTCCCAAAATTTTCAATTTGCTAAAATGACGTAGGTAGGGCACATTTGGGATCGAGTTTGGGAACTTACCCTATTAGTTCAACGTCTAGTTTTATTGTACTTAACTATTTATTCAGATTATTTGTGGAATTCAAAAACGTACCCGATGTGAATTGTCGAAGATATATAAAAAAAATAATATGGTCGTCCCGAGGATGAAGTACCTATGTCATTCTAGGAAGGAAAAGGCACTTTACCCCTATGTTATACTTACGATTTTTCCCCCTGAAACCAACAAATGAAATATAACGAATTACTAATAATGAAAATAAGGTACAGTATAGCATGCTCCCGAAATTCCCAGAATTAGGAGAACCTACAAAACAAAGAATTGAAAAAAAAGAAAAAAAACACCTACTTTTGCCTTCGTACCTATCTTGAACAATGTCTGTACCATCAACACTTTGCGCCACGAAGACTTCTAGGAAATGTTTGCGGAAAGATGAATATATCGTATTCCTCCCTGAGAAGGAAAAGTATTACTTTGCCCCCCACAATGAGGCCAAGAAATTTATACTTTGGATTGAAGGAGGCGAAAAAAATTATTCTTGAACACTTTTGATAGGTATCGAAATGTTAAGAAAGATGTGGTAATAAATGAATATTAGTTCTTATATTTTTTGATTGGGAAATTTGAATTTTATTCTAGTGAGTAACTGATAGGACAATGTTCTCATTCAAAAAAAAACTCTTTTTATTAATCCAGCAACTTTTCGAGCAAGATAAGAAGTCACTACATCTACACTTGTGTAGGTATATTCCAGCATTCATTCTTCATTTTTTCATATTTTGGTAAGTTATATATCAACCCAATACCTGCGAAGATACAATTCCGTAACAGTTATTACAAGGATGTTGGTCTATCGCAATGTTCTTTGCTTGTTTGGTTATTTGAAATCTTATAACAATCTTTCATTTCTTATTGTTTGTATCTGCATTCCAACCCTGACCCGCACGAACGGAAAATCTATCTTCAAGCCCATTCCCGTCCAACTACCAAACCTTCCAAATGACTCCATAATCGATTCTGGAAAACAAATTAAAGTTTGTTATAATCCTCGTCACCATAATACTTTTCAAATAATGACTATTATATCATCTACTCATTATAGTCATACCACCCATGATGTTTGGAAGTGGAAATATATGCAGGTTTAATGATAGCTGGAAAATATGTCACGTTGCGTTGGGTTGAAAAACTTATATAATAAACTTCGATGATTGGGAATTCCACTGTAATATCATCGAGAATCAGATCTACAGTGCTTTTCTTTAATGTTCCTCTCCCTTTTATTTTTTGAACAGGTCAACTCAAAAAATTGAAACTTGGGATAATGAAATTGATGCATGAATAGTATATTTTGGTGTAAAATTGACAGATGAAAATTTCAAGATGGCGAATGTGCGCCATCTGCAAAAAAACCTTTACTAGTGATTGCCTGAATACATCGACGTTTGATTTCAAACTTTGAGAAAATAAGCTGAGTTTGGTTCAGTAGATGCTCAAAATGGTTGCCTTGAACTTGTTGACATAAGAACAGCCTATCTGATATTTCACGCAGAACACTTTCGAACACAGTAACGTCGATATTTCTACGATAGCTCATTATTCTCTGCCGTATATCCAATATTGAATCGGGTTCAGTTTCGTACACCTTTTGCTTCAAGTAGCTACATTAAAAAAAGTCTAAAAGTGTGTTCCGTACACCTTTTGCTTCAAGTAGCTCCATAGAAAAAGTCTAAATATGTCAAATCTGGCAAGTGAGCTGGCCATTCCGTAGGACCTCGATGGCCAATTCAACAGCCATGGTATTATCCAAATAATATCTTACTTGTCAGGAGTGATCCATCTTGTTGGAATGATAAAATCCATTCCGCATTCATTAGGATTCGCTTCGACAATAAGAGGATCAACAATAGTTTCCAGCAGATACAGTTCCCCTGTTGGATTTTGTTCAATTGATCATTTTGGAGATAGTTCATGTGGTATCTATCTAGTCTCCTTGTAACACCAAAAACTAAATGAGAAGATTTGAACTGAAGAAGAAATAAACTATAAAACCTCATCGAGCTGTTGGGTTTGCCTTATGGTAGAGAAAAACGGATATTTCCAGATATATCGATGTTAATGTGTTTTTATTCAGGTAATTATTAAATCCCCCAACATTCGTAGTAGGTGAAGATAGTGGCTCAATATTCTAGGTTTTTGAAGTATTCGAGCTCCCAGTTGCCATCTTGATATTTTAATCAAGCAATTTTACTCCAAAATATAAAATTCATGCATCAATTTTATTATCCAAAGCTGTTAATTTTTTTTGAGTTGACTCGTTCAAAAATAACAGGGGGGGGCATTGAAGAAAGGCACTTCTCATATTCCACAGTACCTCCCCATTCTCCATCTATTCGATCACTATTTGAGACGTGTTTTCACTTGAAAACGTTTGAATGCCAGCCGAAGTTTTCAAAGAAGTGAAAGACGTCAAACTGACAAGCGGTATATGGGAAACTTGTAGACAATTCCATGATTTGAAAATTATGAAAAAATATTTTTATCAAAATCAGAATAAGATCTAGAATGTAAGAAGCTTGTTCCGAATAAGTCGCGTATGTGAAACTTAAAGCTACATAATTAGCTGTTTGGTCATTTGCAACTTTCTCAAAAAATTAAGTTTTCATATCCAAGAGTTATGCATCATTTTAGCAATATATTTTCAGAATGGTTTTCATTCACGAAATATTGGTGGATTTGCAAAACGAATCCCTTGTTTCCATTGGGTAATCGTTTTCGTTAACACCCTGTATAATACAGTATCTGCGTCAACTACCATTTCTGGACTTATTCTTCCATAACTTAAGGATCTGGAATATCCAAATGTATGAAATTACTTTGAATACTGTCGAACCTAATTGGTGATGATAAACACGAATGCATTGATTATGAGGCTTATAAATATTTATTGTACCAAGGACATTTATTTTAAGATGTGTGGTGTCACCTACTCGTTCGTTCTATGAGAATGACTGATTAATTCAATCAGGTATTGTGACGAAAATAGCAGTATTGTCAGAGAAATTAATCTGTTTTTATGCTAAGTCTGTGTTATGTTAGAATATCGAAATTTGGGCAGTTTTTTGTCCTAGAGAGGAAAGCATTAAAAACTTTCAAATTAACATTTTGACAAACGAATGATTATCATACAGGGTTTTCCATGAAAACTCGTTGAAACCAAGCAAGGTGATTTCGCCATAGGGTGTACAATTTCATAGCCAACCGAATCTTACATAGTCTGAGGTATTCTTGTCTATGAATGCAAAAAAATTTTCTGTAACATGATTGGAAAACGACTTTTGAAAAAACTCATTTTTTACTATTTCTGATCTAAAAACAAGTAAATTGAGGCGAAACTATAAAGGACTCTATGAACTGAGTAATCGAATAGACAATGGAGGAAAAATACTCAGGTTATTCCTCGGGTTATTCACATTGAATGATATTCGACAATAAATCTTGCTGAACGAGACGCCTCGAAGCGAATTTTCAACCCGTTCGTATCATGAATCAAGGAAAAAACGTATTTTTTTTGCAAGTGGGACCTGCTATATTGTCATATGAAAGGTTGGTATTGTAACAAAATTCATAGTCAATTTATTCATGAGAATTGTCCAATTCCAACGGAATCTACATAGGTATTGGTTCGAGAACAACCCCCGTATGTGGCTTAATACTATTCCCAATGATAGGTTCATTTGAAACTTTGACATGTGGCTAAATACAGATTCCTGAATTCTTCTGCCTCTAGGAATATCGATAGGTACTATTACCTCCTTCATCTTCGAATCACCAATTCTATATCAGACCAGAAGAATTCAATTCGTGTCATCCACACAAATATTATTAAATAACATCAATTTGTATGTGTTCCCAAATAGATGTGTCGAATGAAACTTGTTTATTGGTCATGAGAAACAGTATTTTTCTTACCCTCGCATTGCTCTTCGAATCATTTGAAAAATTTGAATAGTTCCCAAAATAAAGTACAGAATTTCAGCTGCTCACACAATTCATACTTTCTATACCTGCTCTGACTGAAATATCTACATTTTTTTTTCATTCTACCAAGCCATATATACCTACCACATTCGGCATAATGCAACGATGTTCAATCTATTTGAAGAAAATAATTGCTTTTCAATATATTTTGAGCGCACCGTCTCGTTTCGAAAGTACATGGTATTGAAACCGTAAAGAAAATATGTTTTCTACTAGCGTACGGAAAAGTCCACTTTTCGGCAGTCATTTCAGTAATGAAAGAGTCACTCATCCGCAATGGCGCGAAAAAGTAAATCTGTTAAGTTTTTGGGGGGTATACTGACATTTGAATATTCAAAATATATATTTTTATGGTTGTAGTTCACAGAATGAACGACGAATGCAGAAATTCATTGGAATTCTACTATAATTTTCAGTTGGGAAAAAAGTATGTTTCAATAATTTTTTTACCCTGGCATAAGCCTCATCAAATGAATGTCAAATAATGATAAACATCTGTCATTTTTCATTCGTCATTTTAAATTACTGAAGCAACAAAGGAAAAATAAATCTTTCAGTCAAAATAATATCTTGTCCAAACCAATTTTATGACCTCTTCCAGCCAAGTTGCTGACAAAGGAGTGGAAAATCGGAATCTGGGTTCATTGGAAAACATTTCAGCCTCTGCAATCAATTTGCAATTACTCAATTTATGAAAAAACTTCAAATTCCGTTTTGATTGGAGAACCAAGTGACTCTGATAATGAAAGTACTAGATTTGTACGTTTGCAAAAACATTTTTTCTCGCAAATCAATTAAAAATATTGACATCTTTGACAAAAATATTCAGAGAGAGGAAAACTTCTCATGTATCTAGTGGTTGTCGGGCAACTAGAAATAACTCTCAAAAATAGTTCATTACTGTACTGTAAGGAATAGCTTTCTAGGTAAGCAACTAGAAGAACTTATTCCTTCTACCTCTGTTCAAAGTATACATTTCCTGGCCTAGGGAGGAGAAGTAAAAGTGACGCCATGGTATTGTATGAGAATAAATAATAATAATAATAATAATAATAAAGCATTTATTGTGTCATAATATACATAAAATTGACAATTACACACAAATGGACTAAGAACATTTAAAATGATACAAACTGAGCCCAATGAACAAGTAAGAACATATTATGCAGAAAAAACTTAAGAATTTAAATTTACTGAAATCAATATTTAGCTGCCCATTCAAGATAGCCTGTTTGAGATTCTTCTTCAAAGTGAAAGCAGATAGATTCAGGAATTCTGCGGGCAAGTTATTGAGCAAATAAGCCACCAAGTAGGAGAATGATCCTTCAAAAAGAGAAGAACGATGGATAGGAATAGTGAATCTAAGATGTATGTTCCTCAGCGATCTGTTGTGGGTTTCCTCTCTACGAATTATCTTTGATGCTAGGTATCTAGGTACTTCAGTAGCTAAGATCTTGTTGAGGAAGCAGGCAAAGTGGACGAAGCGCGTTTCATCGAGTTTCAAGAGTTGTAGATCTCTGATGTACGGGGTGATGTGGGCTAGAGGGGAAACTTCTGTTATGAAACGTATGCAATGATTTTGCATTTTTTGCAGCCTTGCACGCCCTTCATGTGATAGACAAGGACCATACACTATGTCAGCATAATTAGTGTGGGAAAGGACGACGAAATGTTACCGTTTATCAACTGAACACCCTGTATTTCGCAAAATGGTAGAAATCAGTAAAAAATTAGGATATTTTCAAGGAGTAAATATATTAGGAAACTAAAAATTAAACGGCAAGTCTTATAATAGATCTACAGCTATACGCTATGTTCATGAATCTGCAGAAGTTGCCTGTGAGTTCCGGTAGCGCAACGAGTTGGTGCACCGCTCACTGTTCACGATAGGCTTGCTAGTGTTGGTTCGAAATCCGGCATGGACTGCTCTTTTTCTATTGTTTGATGATTTTCTTCTTTGTTTTGTAGGTTCTCCTCATTTCTGGAATTTCAGGAGCAAGCTATACCGTACCTACTTCTAATTTTTATTCTTTGATGATTTGTTTTTCAAGTTTCAAAAATAAATATATAAAAATGACTTGATATTTGAGGGAGGCAGAAAAATCATTTGTACAACATGGATCTGAAGTCTCCCCCCTTGAATGAATAGTGACTTCCGCTACGCGTCGCGTCGGTAGGAAAAGTAGCAGAGTTTTCTCCCTTGATATACAAATGCTCTTGTTTATTGTAACGAACTACGAAATTTGTCAACCATATCACTTGTTAGTTTGACGTCTTTCACAGTTCATAGAGTTCTATTGAAAATCACTGTTTACTGGAATATGACATACTTTTTTCACTTTCGTAACTACGTACCATCATTATACAGCGCAGTCCATAGATACGGAATAAATTCATTCTCAGCGTTATTATGTATTTCATCAAAACATCCTGAAACAGGTCAATTTTTTATTGTCAATTTGACAGTGTACAGTATGACAATATTACCCCCTTCTTGCACTCCCTCCTAATTGTGAGCACCCCCTCGAAAATTTTAAATGAGAAGGGGGGTCATGTGGCATCTTGTTCGAAAGTCATTTTCATTATCTGTTCAGCATTACTGAGTTTTTCATATTTAGTTCAACCATAACGGAGAGAATGTGAAAATTCAAAAATATCGACACTGAATTATGTGTCCGAAAATTTCACATTCTCAAAACGAATTGTCTCAGATAAAATCACACCAACTTTTGAAAATTTCGTATTGCTGAAGAGAGAATTGCAACCCCTGCAACTAGGTGCCACACGATCCCCTTTCATTTAAAATTTTTGAAGGGGTGCATAGAATTAAGAAGGGGTGCAAGAAGAGGGTCATATTGTCATACTGTACATTGTCAAATTGAAAATAAAAATTGATCTGTTTCAGGATTTTTTGAAAAAATACATAAGAAAGCTGAAGCTGAATTCATTCCATGCCTATGGACCGCACTGTTTAACTGACTAGTGACCCACCCCAGCTTCGCACAGATAAAAAATGGCTGTTGTGAGTTATTCCTGAAAGATAAACATATATCATCGCTGACTTTTTTGTAGATCTTTTCAAGGTGTTCAATACTGTGGTAAATTATTTTGACCTATCTCGTAGGGTTCACCCAGCGTTTGCAATGTATGCGCAATTTTTATATCACATTAGTGATTATCTACTATATTATGTATGTACTATACATATAAATCTTTCTCTCGAGTCAATCTATCTATTTGAAAAAGAAGCATCAGAATCCGTTGCGTTGTTTTAAAGATCTAAGCATACATAGGTACAGACAGACAGAGGAAAGCGACTTTGTTTTATTCTATGTAGTGATTATGAAAAGATAGGCATTTTGACATTTTGGAAAGTTGCACTTTACTGGGTAAACAATATTCTATTTCCATGATAAGTGTTTTATCATTGAAAAAGATAACGGACTCTCAGGAACTTTTGCATCATATCTTGTTTACATGAAACTCTATTTTATTAAATTGGGAGGAAAATTTGTGTTTGCGGGTTCAGAAGTTGTGGGTCACCAATAACGCAAATTGATTTAATTATATTTGGTTCATCAGACGTTATAGATAAGCGAACTATCAAAACCGCCTGCTGCATATCGAAGAGGGTTATCGGTTATTTCATATCGATATCAATATTCTCAAACTTTCACCATATCATTTTGAAAAGCGTTTTATTATTTAGAATATGTGAATAGTATTTCAGCAAAAAGTTATTCGAAATTTTTTATTTTTGTTTGGAGAAATCGATTGTATGAATTTGATTTCAGGGTTGGAAGTCAATAAGATGAAATCATAGAATAAATTCACTGAATTTTCTGTTCCTCCATCTAATATCTCAACAACAAGCAGTAATATTTCATAACAGCATTGTGGGATGTTTGAAGTCAAAATTTGCCTTCTTCTGACGTTGATGGTTCGAGAGTTTATGCTGCATTAACCCCCCATTTTTCATGAAGAACACAGTGCACAAACCTTTTACGATTTATTCACGCCACTTCTTTCTCTAGTGAGAATTTCATAGTTATAATTCGTATAATGATTATAATTTCTTCACCACAATCATTTATGCCAATCTGAACATAATTATACAATTAACGTTCGTAAACTAATGGTTTTAATCTCGAACGCCTAATCAACTTCAGTTCCTTATTTGGATATTCCATATAAAAATGCTCTCGTTTCACATTTGTGAATGTTGCACCACTTCTGTATTTTCCGCATCTGTGGCCAAGGTCACGACGTAATTTAGTGATAATAACAATATGTTGAGCCATGTGCGCGGTTTCAGAAGCTGCTTTCGAAGTATTTTAACTTTCTTATTTATTCTCTTATGAATAATCGATGAGTGTTTTGCAGTCTCTGTTTAGCATTCCAGAAATGACAATATATGTATTAGTAGGTCACTTGTGGTTTCCTGTCAAAAATAAACACTCACATAGTGTAGTATTCATACAAGAGTCATCATTAATTTTATCTGAAATTTATTGAAATGCCTTGTTTTTTTGGAATGAATTGATTCTCAAAATGAAATATTTTTCTGCGGAAATCCATTCGAGAATAGTGGAATGAAAATATTTTCATTGAAGTTTGCTAGGGTGATATTTCCCATTTCCCTTGAAATTGGAAAAATTCCTATTGAATTAAATTGAAAATGTATTATTCGGAAACGCAAAAAATTTATCTAATTTATTTGTTGAGAATAATGCGCAACGCGCATGTGAATATACGAACAAATAACAAAATGAAGTCTTGATGAAGTGATTTTTGTCTTTTTCTTCTTCGTTTCGATGCAAAAAGAATGCAAAACTATGAAAAAAGTAACATCGAATATTCAGCAGACAAGGAGAAGCTGAGTCTATATAAAACAGCTACTCCTCTGGCATCTTGTGCGAATTGGAATTCTTTGATTGATATATTGTTGGTTCCAAGTTGTGAAGTCCAGACGCAGACGATCGAATCTCATCACATATATTTTTCTGTTTTTCGTTCGGTTTGGAATACCCATGAGGGCTTCTAGATTCATTATCGTAGTCTTAGGAATCGAGTTCGTAATATAAAGGCCAATTCATACATTTCTGTTTCAGTCCTAAATCCTTGAATGGCAGTTAGTTATACATTCAATTTCAAGGTGGTTATTAATTGACTGTTTGACTAACATTTTCAAGATTGAAGGGAAGACTGAAACAGGCTCAGTTATACAAAAAGCTCCTGAAATCAATTTAGTTTTTAAATGGAATAAGGATTAAGATCAAAACAGAGATTTATTAATTGGCCCTAACTCTCAAAAGTTTCATTATATTATTGCAATTCCTCAACGTAATGATTCATGAAAATATTAACATGTCACTGTCTTGACAGGTGTCGAAATGAAACGTGAACATTCATAGTGTGTGTAATGACGTGCATATTATCACTCTTTGGATAAACAAGTTACCTATTTCTCGATTATTGGAAATTCCGAGATGACGCATATTGGCGAATTATTTGAATAAGAAATATTCTTGTTGGTTTCAAGAAACGGTCTTTATTACTCCGTTGAAATCTGAGGCACACACATTTGAAATTTATGATTAACTCAAACACAAATACCCATAATATTCATTTTGGTTGTTCTAGGTGAGTATTGAACATTATATCATCTGCTCATGCAGATGATCTTCAAGTCAAAATACAATAGAGGCCGATGATCAGAGCAGATTACATGAAATAAATGGATTCAATTTATGTACTCAAACAATTCTGTACAATTGACTGTATACCGTTACACAAACATAACCATTTATCGGAGGAAAAATCTGCTGAGAATTATCTGCAGACTGTTTTTAAACTAGTTTTGGCGCTTTCGTACTTGTCCGTGGTGGTTGACCGGTATACAGTGTGATTTAGAATTCGTAATGGCAAGCCAGAAGTGCACTTACGATTTACTAAATTTATAAAAATCAACCAGTTCCGTCATAAGTGACAAAATGAATACTTACCCTATTTTGCCGATTGGTAATATGGCATTACTGTTAATCTGGTTCATTTTTCGCGTCACAAATTGAATTTTTCAAATAACAAAACGTTAGTAATTTAACAGAACTTGTCTTTAGTACCACACGAAATAGGTCAAAGTCTTCAACATTGCGAAAGATCAACGTTCCCAAATGGAAGCAGCATTGTTTATAGAAGGGATTGTTAGTCATTCATACAGAAATATAATTCAAAGGGATTGATACTGGCACTGGAGAGTTCTTTCCCAAGTCATGTCTTTTCTTCCATTTTTCTTGTGGACGTCGTAGCTTAAGTCGTAAATTTCCCTGAATACTTATAAAAATAATGTCATAAGGTGGCGGTCAATATAGAAACACAAGTGGAATTTTTCGTAGATGCCATAGATTGTTTATATTTGAAAGAATATTTTGATGCATAAACGTCCATTTCTGTATAAACCTCTTATCGGCAACTCTTATTTGAGTTTCATTAACTTTCTTTCAACATTTCAGTCAAACTGACCTACAGAAATCTGCACCTATTTTACCCTTCAGAGAAGAAAACTTTCTATTGCATTGTTAAGTGAACGGAAATATCGACATCATAGTGTAGAGGGCGTAACAAAAACGCTCAAATCCTTGTCACCCATCCATTCCTATTTCTCTATAAACAATGGAAGGGATGAATGTTGTTTCTGGAATTTTCCATGCCAAAAGCTTTCAACTTCGATCGAAGTCCTTCAACAAGTAGGCCTTATTACTAAATCCCTACGCCATACCTCAGGAGCAATATGGTTATTCGCGAATCCGTGAACCATAATATGTGACTGAGTCATTTCCCAATACAACATGAATGAATTCTAAATAGAAAAACATCTGCCCTGTTAAGGGATTCAACCAACGTACTCTCGATCATGAACCAGGCACAGAACCAAAGCGCCAACTCCCTCGCGATCACAGATAAATTGTCAAAATTGGACCAATATATCGTTTCAAACAACACATATCTATAAATAAAGTTTCTCGATTGATTGGACCAGATGTAAAAAAGTTATGTTAGCATTTTGTATTCGATATAAATGTAGGGTTCTTTTGAGAAAATATTAATCTTCCCTTGAATATCCATCTATTTCTCTCGCTTTTTTGTGATACCACAGAGCAGTCGATGATTAATACATTCAACCCGATATGGTTTTCGCATCCTCTCATTACAAAACGGACATCTCTCGAATCTCTTTCAATTTTTTCCCGGTTGAGCTGTGGATTTTTTTGCCAAAGAAGATGTCCCGAGTTCCAATTTTCACAAATTCTCCTTTTCTATGCTTTGATGCTCACAATGTTTCCCAAAGATAAAAGAATCCCACTAAAGCTTTTTGGATCATTTATAGTTACAGAAATGAACCAGGTGATAAAGCTCACACACATAATTATTTTGGAAATTGACAGTATCTACAAGACAGATTTCGTCATTCCGTATAAGCTGGATGCAATCATTACATTAGATAATCAACAATTGGCTTTTGGCTTTCATGTCTGATCTGATGCTACTATAACATGCAATACCATCTCAAGGTCTCTGGTGATATGTTTATTATCCATAGAATCTTCGTCAACAGAAAACAGGTTTAATCTGAACAACTACTCATCTTTCATCGATTTTCGAATTACAGAATTCCCTTTCTTACTCGATTTCAATAGCAGATAACTTCAGATTGAATCTAATAGATTATATTCACTTCATATTTCAATACACGGAAAGCAAAAAAAGGACGTATTGAATAATATAAGATCCAAAGGAAATCTATTCACTGCCTATTGACGAAGCTGACGTGCTGGTTTCTCACAAACCGAGTGGGAGAAAGTTGTCTCTATGTTATTTTTTGTAGAAGTGTATTTAATTCTCTGTTTCACTAATCACTCTATGACTTGCTTCAATTGACTGATGGAACTTTCCTCATTTCCATTACTATTTTTGGACATATTGAATTCATCGTCATGCTTGTTGCAGGGTCGTGAGTTGAAGAACGACGAACGAACAAGTATAACATCTGGAGACGGCGTTTCTTGTCTTCTCCTCCAAAATATCACCGCTGATGACAGTGGAAAGTACGACGTTTGCGTCAGGAATGCTTTTGGCGCCGACAGCAATTACGCTTCTGTGTCTGTTGAAGGTATGACGATTTTTATTACGTAGTATGTCTGGCATGAAGCTGTGCTCATATAGTACATTCATTTCCTTCCCGCAGAGTTTCATATTAGTCCAGCAGCCACCGCCTGATTTTTCGAATGATTAATAACAGGCTGAAACTCCGTGAGTAGGTTCGGTTTGACGAGACGCCCAAGTTTTCCCTCTGTGAAAATTCTCGTTAGAGGTAGCTAACGTACTGCGCAGGTGTGAAACATGTCGATTCGGCGGGGTGTCGAAATTGTCGGACTAACAGTCACTTTTTTATTTACATATTGAGATAATTGGAAAATACACTCGGAAAAACAATTGTCCTACAAAATGGATGGTTCAACTGGAGCGTCCTCCACTCCGAATATGTCGAAAAAACGAGGTCATAAAAATTATTAATAACCAGCTGTTTTTTTTTATGCAGCTTAGTAAATACTTGTATAATGAAATGGCCACATAGTCCTACAAATTTAGTGGCACGTTTTCCCAGTCCTACGCTTGGAAGTTGTCGATACCACGGTAACACTTTTTTCATCAATAACCGTAGGACAAAGATAACACGTGATAGGTTAGTGCATATTTTGCCCAAATCAAACAGTGTCCTACCAAAAGATGGGAATGTATTGCTAGTCCTACAAGAATACTGAATATAACATTCGTAGTTGTCATTTTGGGTCATTTGGGACACATGTATTCGTGATTAGAATTAATAATTTTTTAAAATAATCTAATTGTAGTTGCATGAACTGTAGGTATATATGACCTGCTAGAATAAAAGTAAAAAATACAATATGATATAATAATATAAAGAAAATAATTAAATATGATATAATCTTAATCTTCGTCCGATTCCGATGTCGATGCTTCATCAGTTTCGCATTTTGATTTCTGATTGGTCTAAATTTAAATTCAGACCAATTTAGACCCATCAGAAAGCTATCTGATCGTCGTACGATCGAATTTCGGATCTGTGGGAATCCAGCCTAAATTGGAAGCTTCAGTACTAAATTCTTTCTATACCGACACAACGCGGCAAATTCGAATATTTGTGATGAAACAAATTGCGGGAAATTTAAAAAACCTATATAATTCAAAATGCAAGAAATTAAAAAAGCTGATATAATTATGTCTTCCATGGAGGAGCACATATCTGACGAATGACAATGACAGAATGACGCATATTAGCATATTGTATGGTAATACTAGATTTCCATTGAGAATACTAGGCTACTAAAAAGAATCGAAAAGTACTAAATTTAGTAGAATACTACTAAAAATCCCAACCCTGGGGAAGGGAACCCAAGGGCAATCGACTCTGTCGGCGTACCAAACTTTGTATGAATACAATAGCACGCGCCCGACACGTATTAAGAGAATCTCATTTCAGCGGTAACTTTGAAATTCGTTTGTCGATCTACTCTCACCAACGACTTATACTGGTAAAATTATTTGATTTTATGAAATGTACATGTTAACAGAATTCGGTGATTTACTCTGTAAAACTCCAAACTGCGAGAAATGCGTCGAGTGAGTTTTTAACAAAATATATCTATTCCTGGAAATACATACCATTTTTTGTGTAGGACAGTGGTGAAATTGTGTTCCACACTTTATTCCCGATATAAAAAAATTAAAATCAGGTTGTTATTAATGAAAAAAGTGTTACCGTGGTATCGACAACTTCCAAGCGTAGGACTGGAAAAACGTGCCACTAAATTTGTAGGACTATGTGGCCATTTCATTATACAAGTATTTACTAAGCTGCATAAAAAAAACCAGCTGGTTATTAATAATTTTTATGACCTCGTTTTTTCGACATATTCGGAGTGGAGGACGCTCCAGTCGAACCATCCATTTTGTAGGACAATTGTTTTTCCGAGTGTATTATCCAATTATCTTGATATTTGAATGAAAAAGTGACTGTTAGTCCGACAATTTCGACACCCCGCCGAATCGACATGTTTCACACCTGCGCAGTACGTTAGCTACCTCTAACGAGAATTTTCACAGAGGGAAAACTTGGGCGTCTCGTCAAACCGAACCTACTCACGGAGTTTCAGCCTGTTATTAATCATTCGAAAAATCAGGCGGTGGCTGCTGGACTATATGCGTTGATGAAACTGATTGCTTGATTTCTGATTTTTTTTTTTTCTCTTGAAATATATGTTTTCCTTAAATCTATAGGAAATTTTGACATTCCATACAAAATTTCTTGAAGAAAAACTCAAAATTTTCTTTTATATATATATATATATATATATATAAATATATATAAATATGCAGATTCCCACGGAAGATACGAATTATCATTCACTGTGAATTTTTGAAGTTTGTAAACCTCTCTCGACAAGGTGTTCCAAGGCTCGGCTTTTCTATTGAAAAAAGATTCCCTGAGCAAGAGAGGTTCGAAAGGTCTTCAAATTCACAACAAAGGGGTTAGAACCCTATACTCGTCGAGTCATCCGAGTAGATATTGCCAAGGGTGGAAAGACTGATAACAATTCAGAAGAGCATCGACCGTAAAAATATCTATAGAAGAGTGACAAGTCACCGATCCTTCTACGATGTTCCAATGAAGACGGATTGCCTTTCTCTGAATAGGATTGAGAAGCCGAAATCAGAACTGTATTCCAAGACAGGTCGTATCTGAGCCTTGTAGATCATTAGAAGCTGACGAGAAGTATTTCTTCGCACGAAATAGAAATCCAAGTTTCTGGGAAGCACCTTTAGCGATCGATCTCGCAAGGTTTTCCCATGAGAGATTATTACTGATCGTAATTCCTAGCATCGAGATACTTGACTGATCTGAATACTAGATGATGATAGATCGGCTTTCTTTGAGAAGAGACATGTCTGGGTTTTTCTAGCATTGAATTTCACCGAGTTTATGTTTATCCATCCTATTATTTTTACCAATTTATCGTTGATTTCATTGACGTGAATGTTTCTTTGAATTTTTGTTTCTTGAGCTGGTATGGGGACTCTGGAAGAGGAACTAGTATGAAGAGTACTGTCGTTCGCAAACTATGTACTGAACAAGATGTTCTCTCGAGCAAATCATTGATATGAAGCAGAAACAAAGAAGGTGCTAGAACTGAACCCTGTGGAACACCTGCATTTATTGGGAGAATATCAGATGATATTCCATCAACACCTACATACAGAGACCTATCAGACAAAAAACGCTTCAACAAAGCATACAACTGAGGAGGCAAACCATAGGACGGCAGAAAGGAGGCCCCGATGCCAAACTCGATCAAACGCTTTTGAAATATCGAGTGCTACAGCTATCGTTTCTCCGAATTTTTCGATTGAATACTGCGAAATATGAGAAACATAAGCGTATGGTCGATCATTAATCATTCCTGATTCCTCTAGATATTTGATAAGCTTCATATTGAGGAAAAATGCCCAAGTTATATGAAAGGTTGAATAATTCGCAAAGTACTGGTGTCAATTCGGGGGCACATGCTTTCAGAACAATTGCTGGGATTCCATCAGATCCGCAAGCCATATTCGTCTCCAGCACCATAAATATTTCTTACATTTTGTTGGTGAAAAATTATCTCAGGCATATGACTGTCGACAGGCGTGATATTCGGGCCATCTCCTCCCGGTCCCCCAGAAACACCGGTCATAACAACCAGACTACCATACATAAAAGGAACCACAGATAAAATCAGCAGAATTCTCCGCAAACACTACTTCGTTCGTACCAGAACGTACAATTAGATCGATACTCCGTAATCCGAAGGACCAAATACCACTGGAGTCCCAGGGAGTTTACGAAGTACCATGTCGAGACTGCAACAAGTCCTACATCGGCCAGACCAACAGACGGATCAACGTACGCAAGGATGAACATGAGCTATCAGTGAAAGGGAAAGTCACCACATCCTCCATCTTCCAACACGTATTGGAGACAGGGCATAACATCAATTTCGAAAACACCAAAACATTAGCGAGCGATGAAAACTTCTACTCTCGAACAATCAGAGAGGCTATCGAAATTGAGAAACGACCGAGTAGTATGAATAAGAGAGATGATGCCCAAAGATTACCAAGAACGTGGAAATCCATCCTATCACAAAACAAAAACAAGCCGATTACACCAGAGGAAAAAGGTCGGACCTTATCAAGTAATTACCATACAGACATAATGAAAAATGCAGCCGGACCAACGAAGAAAGTGGGAGGGGCCCAGGTCAAAGATACCATCAATGAACACCCCTATATATTGAGAAGTAGAACTCGAAATAATTAGTCGAGTTCGGAGGACGAAACTCAATCATCACCTAGAAGATGGCAAATGAGACTTTGCCGAAACGTTGTGACAATTATCCTTCAGGGGATCAAAACCACAGAACACGGAATGAAACCCGAAAAAACAACTCATCATATATATATATATATATATATATATATATATATATATATATATGTATATAAATATTCATCTTCAGTTATAGTAGAATAAAAGCTGAAATAGGTTTAAAATTTGAAGTTAACAAACTGTTGAAAAAATTCAAGTAAAACTTACGATAAGTGGAAAAATCAAACTAACATTATTTTTTTTTTTTGTCAAGAACCTGTGAAGTCTGATTGAATATTATAATAAAGGAATAGACCTCCAGAATGATAAAGAAAATAACATTTTCAATAACCTTACATTTGTTATAACTACCCACGCCTAATGTATGGTTATCGAAAGTTATTAGAAAATGTTATTTTTCTTATTATTCTGGGAGTCTACTCCTATTTCATAACATTTTCTCAGACTTCAGAACCTTACAGGTTCTTGATTTGAAAAAAAATATAATGTTAGTTTGATTTCCCCACTTATTGTATGTATTACTTAGAATTTTTTCAACAGTTTGTTAACTTTAAATTTCATACCTATTTCAACTGAAGATGATCATATATATGTTCGAAACAGGTCTTATTAAATAGGACATTGATCCTGTTAGAATAAAATATATGTTGAGACGACTTCGTATTCCTTCTTCCAATATGAATGAAGCACCTATTCATTTTCTCATCTAGGACCCCCAGACCCCCCGAGTGGAACGCCTTGCATATCGGCCAGTCATGACAGCGTCACCGTGGCCTGGAGCAGTTCCCCTTTTGACGGTGGCAAGATCGTCAACGGATACGCCCTCGAGTACTCGTTGGTAGGCAGCCAGGTGTGGAACACCTTGGTGGACGACTGTCACTCCTTGAGTTACGTCGTCAGAGGGCTGCAACCCGGAGGGCGCTATTCCTTCAGGGTACGAGCTTTCAACGTCCACGGATACAGCAAACCTAGTCTGGAATCTGACGTAGTCACTTTGGAGGAATGCGGTGGGTTCTTTCAACATATTGTGAACTGAATTGCATACAATTTAAAAAACTGTTGCACGTTATCGGTGACGACATGAAATAAACGCATTGAATTTCAAATTTTGGCGCCAGTTATTCTTTGGCATTTGGTTGGCAGCACTCTCGATGATACCGCAATTTTTTTGGTGTATTTGAAGTGCTTCTGTAGAAAGTCGCAGTCTCAGGAGCTTCGTAAAAATGCCAAGAGTTAAAAACTATCTCTTCTCAGATTAGTCATTTCGAGAGAGGGAGATAATATTGTCCTTTCGCTTCCCTTAACGACTGTTGGAAAGCTCAATTGAAAACAACAAGTCAATTTTATTTATAATCGACAGTTAGATATAAATTTTTATCGTGTTGCAGCATATTTGAAATCAAGTATATTCCCTGCCAGTGCGATTTCTCGAAGGAATCTTATGAATATTGCAGTACTGTATATACCTAGGTGTGATCCGTAACAATATTTCTACTAAGTAAGAACGCAATAAGTATATGCAGCTTATAAATATGGAAACATCTCGATTTTTTTAAATATCTTGGATGTAGCTATTCAAAATTTATGATTCAAACCTCCGAAAGGACATAACTCTTAGTTACCTTTTAAAAACTTACAAAGGAAAGAACTTTTCCATGGATGAGCATCCATAGTTCAATGAATTATATACACGTACCTATTAAGAAATAAGGTTTGTGAATTTTTTTTAATTTCCTTCTTTCACATTCAATACGTCACTTCGATTCATTTCTAAAATTCCATAATTCAATGACAAACTGGCTACAGTGTACTTCAAAATTTAACCCCACCCATTGTGAGGTGTAACAGTTTTTAAATTGTATCAACTATATGTCATATATCAATTCAACTTATCAGTCAGCCATATGTATGTCATAAAGAACTCAATTTGTAGGTTTGTCTATCCAACCTTTTCCAGATTGGTCGACAATCTTTTGTTACTATTCGTAAAAGTTGGTACAGGTCAAATTGGATCTACCCTAATCCAATCTATCTTTTATCTCATTGATCAATAAATTAGGATCAGACGATACAACTATATATAAATTCAAAACTATTACGTAATTGAGAAAAATAATGCATTGTGTTATTTACACAAAACAGTTGCAACACGTCTTTCACCATACAATAACTACTTCGGGCATGTTATGGTACTGCAAAGATCGAACACTGTGCTTCTGTATACATAATCTTTCCCATTTGAAGAAGCTATTGTATGGTGAAACACGTGTAGTGGTTTTGTAAACTGTCTAGTGAAAATCACATAACAAAGTTTTTTTCATTACTTTATCGTGGATTCGAATCAAAACCATAGTTGATCCACCATTCGTGCTGAAAAACTTTCTCCACATAGGCTGCATTTTCTTTTCTACCCACCCCCAGTCCCCACTGACCGGTTCGAATATTCTCAAGCTTTTTCAGATTTTTTTTCATGAAGATGTAAAGTATTCATTTATTACACATCAATTTAATCTTGCATATTTCCTACTACACAACAATAATAATATTCAAGAATAACTATAAATTGCAATATACAATGATAAATAACATACAGCTGTTTGATTAAACAAAAATAATCTCACGAAGTGTAAAACTTGTTGTGAGACTATAACGATTTCAATGAAAAATATCATTAAGGAATACTATTATTTTGATAAATTTCACAAAAATAGAACTTTATATATTCAATAAATTGCGGATAATACATCGATCTTGTTCAAATAAAAAAAAAATATTTTGAATTTATACTATATTGATTTTGTGTTTTTGGTTTCATCTGGTAAGGTATCGAACATTTTTTTCATAACATATTATGTATAATGTTTTGTACCAATATTTTTATTTGTTGTATTTTTCGAACAAATTCTTTTTTTGTTTCTCATATCATATGAAATATATACTTATGTTATTCTTGAAAAGGTGATTCAATATTCTGTAAATATATAATTGCACAACATAAAATTTTTATATTTTTTCATAAAGGAAATCAGATGAACGCGGATAATTTTGAATATTTATTATTTTCAAAAATTGTCTTTGGATGACTTCGAGATTGTATACAAAATTTTCTTCAAATAATGAATCTTTATAATTCTTGTATTGTTTTTCAGATGAATCTTTTTCATTCGAACCAAGAGTGGTATATGTTGAACCCGGTCCCGAATTCAAGACTCGATATGACGTTTTGGAGGAAATAGGAAAGGGACGATTCGGAGTCGTCCACAAAGTTATAGAAAAGGGAACAAATCAAAAACTTGCCGCTAAATTTATTAAGTGTAGGACAGCCAAAGATAGAGATAAGGTACAAGACGAAATTGATATTATGAATCTCCTGAGACACCAAAAACTTCTGCAACTAGCTGCTGCTTTCGAAAATCCCAGAGAAATGATCATGATTATGGAATAGTAAGTGCCACTTTTTCCATTCCGATTAGTAAAGCTGAGTTCTAATTCTGTTAGCGTTATATAAGAGTAATTTTTCCGCTTTATTGGGATGAAACAGACCGGAACTATTTTCTGAATATTTCTCCGAATCAATATAGAATATTTAATCCCTTTGAAATAAGTAACATTAACACTGAGCAATGATCATTGTTGCTATGTCAACATCTAGATCACATATCAATTTGTATACAAATCACAATACGAAAAAGCAGAAAGTGGGTAGATTTGCCCCCTTTTGAATTTTACTGAATGTTAACTCGAGTGTAGAATCCTTTTTGATATTATTTTTTTATTAATGAAACCATTGGCTGGCATTGCTTTATTATAATTTCGAGTATATTTAATAGACCGGACATAATTTGCATTCGTTAAGTTCAACAAGAATTGGGATGGAAGCCTTTTTACAGACTGCTTTACATTTGTTGCACGTATAAAGATCGATCAAAGTGAAAAACATGAGGATATACTGTTTCAAATGATACAGGGTGATTTACAAACTCCCCGAATGTATTGCGAAAAAAATTAATGAAAACCAACTTTTCCCAGTAGGTACTCCAATCACAACTGAAATTAGTATCATCGTGAAGATAATGAAAATTCATGAGACAAACTCTTTGGAAGTATACAGTGTGTTCCATTAAGAACAAATTCTGTGTTAGCCATGAAGTACCAAGCAGCGCGTAATTTTTTTTGGATAATTTTCTCTTGTCGTATGTCCAAAGTATCTGCTGCAGATTTGTACTTCATCATCAATATACCACTATAACTTTGGTAGAACAGAATGACCGGTCAGGAAGAATGTTCGTTTTTAGTAACTTCTGAACAACTACGAATTTGCATTTTTTTTTTTTGAAATTATCACTCGTTGATATGCACCTTTATAATCGAGAATCAGCTCAGATTACTTTTTATAATTGAAGGCTGCCTATAATTCTCCCATGATGTGATTCGTAACATTCATATTACCGTTTTCAGTATTTCCGGTGGTGAGCTTTTCGAAAGAGTAGTTGCAGACGATTTCACGCTTACCGAAAAAGACTGTATTTTATTCACGCGACAAATTTGCGAAGGCGTTGCCTACATGCACTCGCAGAACATCGTTCACCTCGATCTGAAACCCGAAAACATCATGTGTCATACCAGGACTTCGCACGAGATCAAGATCATCGATTTTGGGCTGGCACAGAAAATCGACCCCAAAGAACCCATCCGGGTTCTCTTCGGAACTCCAGAGTTTATACCACCCGAAATCATCAGCTATGAACCCATCGGAGTGGAGTCGGATATGTGGTCTCTGGGAGTGATATGTTACGTGCTGTGAGTATTGACAAATAGTGACAAAATACTACATTTGGAAGAGGCTAAGGCTTAGGTCTAATTGGTACGGTTTTTGGAGCAAAATTTCCACTGAAATTAGAAAATTATTAAATGTTTCGAATACTGCATTAACGTTGAAGGTAGATTGTTCGTAAACAAATACACGTGAGAGGCGAGTAGTGGAGGGCAGGACTTTGAGCTACTGACAAGAGGTTTTCGCCGTTTTCATTGAATTCATCCACAGAATCCACGATTTAAGATCGACTTTTTTCCTCTTTTGGGTTGGAGAAAGTCACGTACAATACTTATATACACTGGCTCTTCATAAGCCTGTATGACTGGCTACTTTCGTAAGAATTTGATCAACCAAACTTTCGGGATTTTCATGCACTCCATCTTTGTATAAGTTGAGATCATATTTTTCTAGATAGGTACTACTCGAATGCCTCATCATCGAATACTGTATAGGGGAAATAAACAGGCGGAAGGTCGTAAATGAAACCATTGTCATTTTCTCCGACAGCCAGGCGGCAATTAAGGTGCTCAGCTCATTTCAAACCTACTCAAGATTACTGGGAAGCTGTCTGAGCGCACTCAAGGAGCTAAGTACCCAAAATAGGGTTACTCTAGCATCGGTACCCGGACATGTGGGTCACAAGGGCAACGAGGAGGCCAATGCTCTAGCCAGTGAAGGCGCATCCAAGGCTATGATCGGCCCAGAACCCTTCTGCGGGGTAGCGGAAGCAAGCATAAAGACATCCATAAATTCATGGATGCAAAACGAATCGAAAGATTGGTGGAATAAGCTCCCTGGAATGAGACAGGCGAAAGAGTTCATAAAGGAACCAGCGCCCAGATTCACGGAAGACCTGCTGAACCACAACTGTAAGGTTGTAAGGGTAGTGGTGGGTCTACTAACGGGGCATAGCCGGCTCAGAAAACATATGAGCAATATTGGTCTGACAGAAGAAACCCAATGCTGGTTCTGTCAAGAAGAGGAAGAAACCGCACTGCATGTGCCTTGTGAATGCGAAGCGATAGCAAGGCTGAGACACACAAGATGCGGGAAGAAAAAACCAGAGGCTGCTAGCTATATGAAGGAGTCAGTGTCAAGGCTATGGAGTCTCATCAAAGAGATCAAGCTAGACAACGAGCTCCAACAGCCAAGGAGCATCGCAATAGATCTGAAAAGGTCAAGACCGAGGGCCAGCTCCCCGATAATCTAATCTAATGCCTCATCTTTATTCCTTTGTGAGGGCTATTATCATTAGATACGACATTATTATCAAATTCATCCATATATGTACTGAAATAACGATAAGAATCAATACTTTTCCCTACCAGGCTGTGACAGCCTAATACAACTCTGTGCTTTCTTCGGTATCACAGCCAGCCAATTGGAACGCGAGGACTAATTGTCCATGTGCAGGTCACGCTACATACATTGATTACGCGCACTCTATCTTCAACGTGAATAGACAAAGTTACATTCCTTTTCATCCGGACGAATTTTATGAATTTCGTACCTAAGTGAATTCGGTCTTGAAGGTATTTTATGGAATTTCATTTTGAGAATTCCATACCAGCTGTGTAATCAGTATTCTCTAGGTGTAGGGTAAGGAATGGGGGTAACAGAAATTTACTGCAGCTCGCGTTGTGGTTAAAAAACATTCGTTTGAATAACTTATATCAAGGTAGTTATCTGAAAAGGATTCCGGAAGGCGTTGCAACGTCTTCCGTAGATCCTACAATTGGTGTTGACTGTTTGTTATGTATCTATCTGAACAGTGAATAATGATAATGATGATATATTTTCCGTAAAAGAAAACTTTCTGAATAATTCATTGATAGCACGTACACGATTCAAATCAATTCGCTGTTTCGTAGAGAAGACGTCATTCTTTTGCCATTGTTTTGCTCATTATTTAGTTTTTTGGGGAAAGTCAAAAACATCATTTGATAACTGTTTGAACGTCATTATTTTGTGGTGGATCAATATTTGTTCCGTAGTTATCTGGGTTTGTAACCTACCACAATCTGAATAAATAAGAATTGATATTCGAATCTATACAAGTGTAATAATAATAATAATTGTCTTTATTAAGGGATAAACAAAAATATTAACAACAAAATGCATTTTGCATTTTTTAACCTTATGTAATTGAACACTAGAAGGCGAGATTTAGCCTGAGGCTACTCTTACATCTAACCTTCTAATGGTCATTAATTATTATGACAGGCTACCATGGCGGACAGTAGGCAAAAAGAAAGGTCGATGAGACGACATCACCAGCTTCAACGGCAAGGGAATACGTGTAGAAGGGGCAGATTTTCAATCTACCCCGATAAGTTGCTGGGTCTATTGAGAAACAGTTCTTTCTGTATAGAACAAGTCCAATTAGTCAGCAACTTCTCGTATAACTCAAATTTTGCCTATCAAAAACTCAACTTAAGCATCCGTGAAAACCTTCACTGTAACATATATACATATATATTTATATATATATATATATATATATATATATATATATATATATATATATATATATATATATATATATGAAAAACTTTAGGTCGTATTGAAAATATTTGGCAAATGTCAAATACTAAGATTTCCCACAAGATATATTGGGATTTGTACAGGAATTTGCGTATCAGTTTTGAAAACGGAAGCGGATTTAGTTTCCGAAACGTTAACGATAAGTATTTTCATATATATTAGTTCTTATTATTTTTTTGGTAGGTGAAATTTGAGTTATACGAGAAGTTGCTGACTAATTGAACTTGTTCTATACAGAAAGAACTGTTTTTCAATAGACGCAGCAACTTTTCGGGGTAGATTTGAAATCTGCCCTTCTACACTTGTATAGAATCAAATATTAATTCTTATTTTTTCAGATTGTGTTAGGTTACAATACCCAGAATACTACGGAACAAATCATTCAATTATAACCATATTTTCCAACAGAGTAACAAATCGATTCGAACCTGTATGTATTCTTTGTAGTTCATTCAGAAACTTTTGATAAATTGAAGATCCAACAAATTCACCGCATATACTAGAATTTATAATAATTCACATTATCGACCCGTTCGATGTTTGTTTCCAGTTAACATTGTGCAAGCAAAAAATCGCTTATATTCAGCAATACATGATTCTGTAAACTTCCGCCCATAATCATATTTTTCTAATCTTTGAGGTCGCTGAAACTGAATCTGAAGAAATTCTGCATGATTTTCACATATAAACGATGAAATCAAAACCTTTGATGGGAGAGTTCAAACATTTTGTAGAAATCGATTACCCTAACACTAAATTGATATTATTTGCACTCGACGCGCCCTCTCGAACTTAATATCTTCAGAAGAAGATAATTTATATGATATGAATTTCCTAACCTAACCTAACCTTGTTAGCGAAACGCGTGTCGAGCGCAAATCTCTACAGAAAGTGTCAACAATTCTCACACTTTGATTCCAAAGGAACTAATAACCATCCTTCTAATGATGGCATTATGTTTTCCAGGCTGTCCGGATTATCACCATTCATGGGAGACAGCGATCCCGAAACATTTGCTAATATAACTCGTGCAGATTATGACTTTGAGGATGAAGCATTCAACACCGTTTCGCAAAACGCCAGAGATTTCATTGGAGCATTGTTGGTGAAAAGAAAAGAGTAAGTTGTGATACCATAATATTTATCTGTTGTATATTAACCTACCCATCGTTATGATTTATTGAGTGTCGAATATTCGTTATGCGAAATCAACCAAGAAGGAATTCATTGCAAAAAATGAGTTCAAGGCACTGTAGGAGAGTACATTTCAATCTATGATTTTATGGATTGAAGTGACTCTTCCAATTCCTACGGATTGAAAATCAAACCTCAATCCCTGGAAATTCCAATTGAAACCTGTTTTGAACAAGCGTCGAATTATTTTCTGTCCCGCAGTAACTTGTCGATGCAATCAATGGCTGAACACAGTTATTGCAGCTGAGATGGTCGCAAAATTCTGATCAGGAACGATTTTTTTCTGATATAATGATCTTTCGGCAAAACTTTGCGAAAGTATGACTTCAATCTCTTGATGTATTATAGTTAATACTATTAGACCCAATTTCATTTAATATTTCTGCATTTTACATATATTACCAAGTCATATGAGTGACTGCTTCAACACAATAATCTTTTACATTGCATTTTGGATATTTATATGTTAATGTCACAGCTTATACAGTGCTTTTCTTTAATTGCTTTGACATTCTTTGAAACTTTTCACCAGAGGGTGTATCACTTATCTTGAAATCGCAATAGTATAGTTGATTTAATATTTGGAGCAACCCTAAGGTTTCCACTAATATAACAGGGAGTTGACGTCACGGTATGAATGTTATGTCATAGTTTGTTCTCGTTCGATTCTTTATTAAATTGTTTTCAACATTAGTCTATCCACTCCTTGAGTACCGTATCATACTACATTTTGGCGACGAGGAGGTCGAATTTGCACGTGAAAAATGGCCAACGAGTATGCGAAACATTTTCAATTCGAGAGATACGATTCAAACAGAGAGGAATGGGACTACTATCTGCAGAGATTTGAAATGGAATTGTTGATGCACAATCTCCTAACAGGTGATGACACTCAGGAAAAGAGGAGAAACCTGCTTCTGTCCAAGGTAGGACCAGATCCGTTTAAAATCTTGGTAGATAATTTCAAACCGGATGCAGTCACAACGAAGTCGTACGAGGATTTGAAAGGGGTGTTGAATAAATATTATGGAAAACAAACTTATATTTTTTCTGAACGCATACAATTTGCATCAAGATTCCGAAAGGAGGAAGAATCTATTACTCAGTTTGTAACGACGTTACGTGGCCTTGCTGGAAACTGTGAGTTCGGTAATAGTTTACAGGAAAGATTACGTGACCAACTTATAATTGGAATAAATTGTCCAGAGTGGCAAGAGCAACTTATAAGAACTCATCCTACAAATGCAGCAACACTCGAACAGGTTCAAGCTTCCGCAACTGTTTTTGAACAGGCATCCATACAAGCCAAACAACTCAATGCAGTATCTAGATCGAATGGAAATACAAATTATGTTAGTAAAAGTACGAATAAACGTACTGGATGGAGGAAACAATCAGCAAGACAACAAGCCGGGACTTCACATAAACAAATTTTGTTGAATCCCCATACGCATTGCATTTTTTGTGGTTACCCGAAACATAAAAACAAAAATGATTGTCCAGCCGTTGGAAAAATATGTTCAGAGTGTTCCGAAAAAAATCATTTTGCCCGGGTATGCATTTCTGTTGGAAACGCAAAAGTAATAAAAGAAAAGCATCATAACACACGACATATTCGAGAAAGCACAGGCGAACATCATGAAACAGCTCAGGATGATTCTGAAAGCGATTCTAATGAAAGTGGATTTGCAAATGTTACGAATATTCGAAATGTCAGCTCAGGAAATAAAGTATTGATACAAACTTTCATTAACAACCAGGAAGTAAACATGCTATATGATACCGGTGCAGCTCACTCGGTGATTGGAAAAAAACTCTGGAAAAAACTTGGTGAACCAAAATTGAAACGAACCCCAAACCTTATTGCTTATACTGATATAGAAATACCAACATTAGGCATAACAAATGTTAATGTTCAGGCTTTCAATGGTGAGCGTCGTGTACTTCCACTCTATGTGACAGAAACAACGGATGTTCCACTTTTTGGGTTAGATTGGTGCCTTGAATTTGGCTTGACGTTTCCACAAGGGTCAAAAATCTGTGAAATCAACACAAAATCACAAGAATCATTTTCTGGAAGCAAATCTCATCCCAGCAAGACAATTGAAGTATATAACGGAACAGATGCGATAAATAACATCTTGAAAGATTTCAAGGAACTTTTCGATGGTAGGTTGGGAGAAATCAAAGGTTATTTAGCCAAAATCCATATTGATGATGCAGTTGTTCCAAAAACATTTCGAGCACGATACCCTTACAAGCGCATGTGTCTGCAGAAATTGAAAGATTGGTTAAAGAAGATGTGTTAGAACAAATCGACACTTCAATTAACCCTATCGAATGGGCCTCACCTGTAGTCATTGCAATGAAATCCAATGGGAATATAAGAATATGTGGGGATTTCCGTGTAACTATAAATCCTTATGTTCAAATAGATGATTACCCGCTGCCAAGATTCGAGGATATAACGGCAAAACTCAGTGGGGGAAAATATTTTTCAACAATTGACTTGAAGGACGCCTACCTACAGTTGAAAGTTCATCCTGAATCCAGGAAATATTTAGTAATCATTACGCACAAAGGATATTTTGCGTACAAGCGACTTCCGTTCGGTGTTTCATTTGCTCCAGCCCTATTTCAACGCACAATGGACCAGGTTTTAGCAGGATTAGAAGGAGTAGTCTGTTACCTGGATGATATCCTGATAACTGCTCCAGATATCAGCGTCCATAATCAGCGAGTGCGGGAGGTACTACATAGACTACAATCTGTCGGAATTAAAACACAAATCACGAAATGTCATTGGCTTAAAAATAGTGTAACATTTTTGGGCCATAGAATTGATGCAGAAGGCCTACACCCAACAGAGGATCGCATAAAAGCAGTTCGAAACATGCCATCACCAACAAATACCACTGAACTCCGCTCATTTCTTGGTGCAATAACTTATTATAGTCGTTTTATTGAGAATCTTCACATACAGTGTGTACCTTTGTACAGACTGCTGAAAAAAGGCCAACATTGGAAATGGACCTCAGAAGATGAACAGGTTATTACAAGCCTGAAAAATAAATTGACAACATCAGATACATTAGTTCATTACAGTCACGATCTGCCATTAGTTATATCAAGTGATGCTAGCAACAATGGTGCAGGCGCAGTTCTTTTCCATAAATATTCCAACGGACAAATGAGACCCATAGCTTTCGCCTCTCGAAAATTCACAGAAGTTGAAATGCGTTACTCTACAATAGACAAGGAAGCTTTGGCACTGATTTTTGCAGTCACGAAATTTCATCAGTATGTATATGGAAGACGATTCACGTTACTGACAGATCACAAACCATTGGAAAGGATTTTTGGGGAAAATCGAGAAACTCCGAAAATAACAAGTAACAGATTACTCCGTTGGGCGATTCTGCTGAACAGTTACAGCTTCACAATAGCATACCAAGCAGGAAAAGAAAATGCTGCAGCAGATGTCCTGTCCCGATTACCTATTGATGATGAAACTGTATCACCTATCGAGGAAGAAGGATTACCAGAGAGAGGACACCTGTTGCATTTACGTGTACGTCAATTACAAATCAGTAAGCGCAAATTACGACATGAAACTATCACGGATAAGATTTTGCAGAAGGTTCTGCGATACATGGACACTTATTGGCCCGACAAGAAAAACATCGACGTTACAATTTTACCCTTTTATGAAAAACGAGATGAATTGTCTTTTGAGGAGAACATACTACTATGGAAAGGAAGGATATGTATACCTAAATCACTACAATTTGAAATCTTGCAGTTACTACATGATGGTCATCCCGGAATAAGTGCCATGCAATCTATGGCCAGATATCATGTCTATTGGCCAAATATTGATGTAGACCTAGTGAATCACATGAAAATGTGTGTTTCCTGTCAGGAATCGAAACAAAATGATCACAATGTTCCATTATATCCCTGGAGCGCACCGCCAGAACCATGGTCTCGAATCCACATTGATTTTGCTGGACCTTACGAAGGCAAAATGTGGTTTATCATAGTGGATGGATATACACGTTGGTTAGAAGTTATTCCAATGAAAAACATAACCACTGATTCAACTATATATGCATTGAGAGAAGTTTTTGCAAGGTTTGGACTTCCAAAATTCATTGTATCCGATAATGGTCCACAACTCGTGTCAGGAGATTTCGAAAGTTTTTGTGATGAAAATCACATCATTCACATCAAGGTGACACCATATCATCCGAAATCAAACGGATTGGCAGAACGCGCAGTTCGAACGTTCAAGGAACGAATGAACGCGAGTGATAAGAACACAGACATGAACATACGTTTGAACCAGTTTCTTTTTTCTTATCGAAATACTATTCAGCGATCAACTGGAAGAACACCTAGTCAGCTGATGCTTTCAAAGAAACCAAGAACCATATTTGATCAACTCAAACCAGATCCACATCGAAATATTGAGAAAGAAAAATGGAATCAAAAACTCTATTATGACAGAGGTACTCGTTCCCAAGACTTCTCCGAAGATCAGCCTGTTTGGGTGAATAATCCACTAGGAAAAGGATCAATACCTGGAAATATCATCAGTCAAACTGGGCCATCTTCTTATATAGTAGATGTGAAAGGAGTGAATAAACGGAAACACGCGGACCAAATGCGCCCTCGTTCACAAGAAAATCCATGCCATGAAATCGTTTCGACAGAGGAAATATCACCACCATCAACACTCCAAGCTCCTGATTCTGAATTAATGCCTGAGGTAGACATATCAAGAAACGATTCAGAGCCGCAAATATCCGAACCGGCTTCATCCGTCTCTCAGACAAATCAAGATCTACCGTTGGAACCACGTCGGAATCCTTCACGAAATCGTAGACTTCCAGAACGATACAGACAGTAGTTCATTACTGTATCACCTCAAGTTTGGTGGGAAAGGAATGTAGTATAGTTGATTTGATATTTGGAGCAACCCTAAGGTTTCCACTAATATAACAGGGAGTTGACGTTGAGATGTCACGGTATGAATGTTATGTCATAGTTTGTTCTCGTTCGATTCTTTATTAAATTGTTTTCAACATAAGTCTATCCACTCCTTGAGTACCGTATCTGATTTTCATAAATTCTTCGACATAAAATGGTTATTGCATTATGTGCAGCGCTCTCATTTTGCAGAATTTTGCTCGGTAATTCAGGGGCTGTGGTTGTACTGTATCTTCAGTCCATAACATCCGCTTTCAGATCAGCTAAATATAACGAGTTTTGTTCGTGAATTACATCGTTCTCGTCCACAAGTTCGAATTCTGTGAATCGTGCCTCCACCACACATTTCTCAATCCTGACTACAAAACAAGGTTCCTTCAATGTTCATGATCCTATGTTCGTAATGATATCAGTGTTGAAACGAAAGCGCATCAGCATCAGTTGAACGTTAAATGTTTAAAACTATTTTTTTTTTCAGAGATCGTCTGTCCGCCGAACAATGCCTAAAACATGTTTGGCTCGACCCAGAAACCCACCAAGAAACAGTAGTTTTGTGCACGGACAAATTGAAGAAATTCATCATTCGTCGCAAATGGCAGGTACGTCCCGCACTAATTTTCATGCATGTGTTTTCGCCTTTTCTCATTTGCGTTTTTTGTTGGTTTTGCATGTGTGTTTTTTGCTTTTTCCCTCAGAAAACGGGCAATGCGATACGCGCTCTGGGTAGAATGGCTACGCTTTCTGCAAGTCGAAGAAACTCGGCCAATTCAACCCCGAACACCCCTCGAACCTCATTATCTGGTAGTCTCATCCCTAGAATGTCTAGTCTGAACGAAGAGGATTCGCCTAATAACAGCATTCCTTCTGATACTTCCAACGATTCCATCAAAGTCGAATTAGACGAAACATGCAAGGACATAGAGAACTACACCTTTGAAACAGTGGCTGAAGAAATTACAGAAACTTGCCAGCCTCTCAGGACTATGAGAGATGTGCCGAAGGAGAACGGCAAATCTGTCACATCCCGAACTTGTACCGACAGAAGCGATAGCGGCATCAGCGACTGCTCAACCTTTGTTACAAGTAGCAGTACCTCCACCCCGCTGCTGGGTAAAAAGTTCCGTATAAACGAAGAAGCAGAGTACCCGACTGAAAACCAAATGTTTACCACCACTACAACTCTTGTTTTGGACGAGTGTGGTAATGGTGATGAAGGCGGAAGTGACATTCTCGAACGAAAAACCGAATCTAATGGCAAATGCAAGAACGGTGACAGATTGCATGGGGAAAACGGCGAAGATGTTGGTCATAATCACAGGACAATTATAGAGAATATCCATTTGAAACCAGTTTCGAATTTGAAGTTGAGTGAAAAGATTGAGACTTTCAATAATGCATCCTTTAAGAGTGAGTAGTTTTTGTTTGTTTTTTTTTATTTGGTGTTAGTAAGTGTTTGTGTGTTAGAATGAACGTTGATTTCAGAAAAAGCATTAAGAGTGGATATATATATCGGATTGAAATTGTTTGAATTATATTGAATCAACTGTTAATTCGGAAAAACCTGTGTACATTCAATATCAAAACAAAAATGAAAGATATTACTGAAAATATTATCTGAAATGCAAATGCATGAATTATTGATTCGTTAATAGACAAAATTGTAAACTTTCTGAATAACGTAGACAAAATTTGAACATCTTTAACACTATTGGTAGATGCAATCAAAAGAATATCACATTCAAAAAATCATTTATCTATAACGGTCACATTCTCCCAAAAAATGAAGGAAGGAAAATCAAAAGGTTCTTTCGAATAGAGCAAACAATATCATTTTCAGAATTCCAAGAAAAACATATTCCTCAGAATTATATAAAAAAACTGAAAATATAAATTTCAAGGAATTCATTCAGTACGAGAAATTTAAATTTATCAACAAATTGAATAGTGGACGAAATAAAAGTAAAATCTGAATCCCCAAAAATTCAACGTTATTTGAATATCGAACAGAAAGAATAATATTCATTATATTAAAGGTAAACAACTCAACTCTGTTTTCAGTTTTATTCATTTGCAATCACAACTTTCTACTGTCACTTCGAATTTTCTCAACTGTTCATTTTTCAGAACTTTTGTTTCAAATTCAGTGATAGCACATCCGATTCGATTTTTTTACAGGGTGAATATAAAATAATATTTCGTTTCCTTCATATTTGAATTGTAAACCACACACCAATCTATTCTAGCTATAAATTCTGTAGACGAAAAAAAAGCTACTTCTGTATGTGGTGAAGGTTGCAAAGGTTACATAAGTATGGATAACACCTGAGCTGAATATTATTTCGTCAGAGTTTATTTTCAATTTTAGTTCCCAGATTATTTCTTCCGACGAACTAAAAAAAATAACATTGCCTATTACCTTTTATCCTTGGCGTACGTACTAAATTCACTGATTACTTTTGTAGAATGATGTTAAGTTTATTTACTAGTATTTTTCTCCGCCCCAACCAGAACAGATAAATGAATATAAGTATTCTGATATTTCTCAAATCCTCATCTCCCAGTGCCGAATCTGAGTATGAAAACTATTTTCGTTTACATTGACTTGTTGTACAATTTGAGAAATCACAGGAAATTTGACCTTCTCGAGCGTTCTGCCATTGCTCTAGTCCCCTAGACAGGACCAGAAAAATTGTGGTTCATTTTTCTATCAAACCAGTGTTTCCTTTTCGGGTACCAATCTTTCGTGTATCTTTCATTTGATTTTTAATGAGCTATCTCTTGCTTTTTCTTCATTTCAAATATTCAACCACTATAAGAAAATACCAATTTCTATCGTTCCTATCAAGTATCAGACATTTGAAAAAATAATTATATCGTCAGCACGACAAAAGGGGTACGACGTAACCTCTTCGGGATATTGCCGAGTGAAAATTGATCTATTTGACATCTTTGAATAACGAATTTTCTGCTTAGCCCTTCCTGTCACTGTATATTCACTTATTTTACAGGTAAACCGCCAAGTGCGGCAGGTGGCCTGAATAGGTTACCGATTTACACTTCACGAACTGTGGCAGGAACAAGAAAGAAGTTTGATACCCCTGATAAATCAACCGTGAAAAAAAACATCGACCAACAAAACAGAAGCATTTCGGACAGAAAATCCCATCACAACCTCAATGGAGACAATACTGACTCACAAAATAGTTCGGAATCAGTTGACACGAAAGTGGGCAGACATGTTTCAAGGGTCGAGAGGATTTTAGAGAAATTTTCGGCCAATGAGAAATCGCCCGATGATCTGTTATCTTCCACACCAACTACTATTAGGTACAGAAGTCCATCTCCATCTGTATTGCGGAAAACTCATGCTTCAATAGCCAGAGAACAATTAAATAACAATCATAACCCGAAATTTGGTGTGGATAGTTCCCAACAATCTCCACAGTTGGCACCCAAATTCGGTTCAATCAACATCACTTGTCCTAAATCTCCTCTTGTAAATAAAAAAGACAAACCAAAAAGTGAGAGTTTTCAGAAAGCTGCTGCTTTTTGGGCTTCACCAAAAACTTGAAGATTACAATGTTTTTTCATATTTTATTCCTTGTTTGTAAATTATAATGTATATAAATATAAAATATTTTATCTATACCAAACTAAGTGCCTTGAGATTGAGATGTATTAGATTAGACTCAAAGATTTATTTTTGTGTTTGAAAGAACTGTTGTACCCTCCAATATTACCTGAATATTTATGAATATATATTTGACGAAATGAAATACCTATTCATTGTTCATTTGAAGTTTTATTCAACCAAACTCCCATTCCCTTCATCAGTCGCAGTCGTCCTGAAATGTTTTTATAGATTCACATACTTTCAGAACAAAACATAATTTTAATCTTTTTTGTAATAATGGGTTATCAAAACTGCGCCACGTGTTTCGCTATACAAGCTAAATCTTTTATCCAGACAGAAATAGCTGCTATTGAACACTGCATAGGAGAACTGATCAGACAGGAGGTCGCGAAGAGAACATCTAGTACCAAGTCTTATCAAGACTGGTAGAAGCTTTCTGGGTATCTTCCCCTGAGGGTAACCAAGAAATTGTTCTAATTCCTCGGAAGATTTATAAGTAATTGTTCTGTTCAATGCATCGAATATATGTTCAAGTCCACTAGTGTGATAAGGTTCATACGAGATTTAATTGAATTTAAAACCGTTTACTTCAGCTAGTTGCCTGATAATTCTCTTTTCATTTTCGTACTTATCTTTTCTCAATGTGAATATCAGCCTAGACTTATATATTACAGCAACTCCTTGGTAATCCTAAAGTCGAATCAGAAAATACAGAAAAGTTGAGGTTATACGAAATCGGATCTGAAGATTGCAATAATATATATTTTGTCAGAGGTGACAAGCTATCAAAACTCCTTTTAAGGAATATTCCCTTCTTCCGAAATTCAAAGGGTTATAACTTAGGCTATTGGCCTTACCACAAAAAATGGTCCGTTCATTCTGAAATACCATGGTGAATAAATGTCTGGTTTCATAAAAAAATAAAGCAGCTCGAATATGGAAGTCCTCAGGGCAAGGATTGCTTGTCTGTAAATCTATATCAGATTTTCAATCTTGCATGGTTCTCTGTATTGGGCCTTTCTTGATTTATGCAAATGATCTTTTTCATACCACGTCCTCGGTTAAATGTATGACGGTGCTGACGGTAAAACACTGATTGCCGACAAGGTATTCAAATTACAAAACAAGCTGTTAGAGTTATCGCTAGTGCCGATTTTTCTAATAATAATAATAAGCCGTTTATTTCCAACAAGTACAAAAACCTAATCACAGGAAAATATAGACTAACAATATTACGTAGGTATAACCAAAAAAAAGCACAATAGCGTTTTTCAAAGTGAAAAAACTTATTACTCATTTAAATAGTATAAATGAATCGAACAAATGTAGTTATGATAGAGAAAAAAACAAAAAAAACACTCTGGTGCGCAAACAGTTACTACAGGCAGACTGAGTGAAATGTGGCATTGAACTGAATGTAACATATAATTTCATCAAATCTATGAGAGGCTGGATAATCCTTCAAATATTAGGCAGAAAGTGAGAAAGCAATTAACACTTAATAATCAGTCAAATTGCTCATCAAGATTTTTTTAAACAAGTCAAAGAATTGTGATTAACATCACAGAGCTCAGAAATGCGATTGAAGTTTTGACACCAAGAATATTGGACTTTGATGTGAGATATTAGTTCATAAGCTAGAGTTATAAAAAGTTACATTATGTCTTGAACTAGATCTTGGCACTAATCAGTTAATTTTGTTGGGAAGATATGGACAATCGATTTGATAATGTAATAAATTGCGGAGAAATGGAATTCTGGCAAGTATTCTCCTAGGAGACAGAGATAATATACGAAATCTTCTCAAATACATATTATTGTCCAGTCCTCTTGCTGGATAAACGTTGTCTTCTCGAAAACCACTTTATAAACCACTGTCAATAAAATGGCAGAAATCCTACAATAATGCCCATATCTCCACTCTTGTTTTTCGCTAATAGTTCTAGAAATACATAAAAATAAAACAGAGTTTTTTGTTTACTCTAATTTTCATCAGTACAAGACTCGTACTGTGAATTACCTGAGCTAGCCAAACCTTTGTTGAACTCACTCGATATCAGACTGTACAGTACAACCTCCTCAAAAAAAACTCTCAACATGATCAGTTTCAAAAGATTGTTGAAAATCATATTCTTGATCACTGTTTGTATTCTATTGGTGAATATTTGGAGACGTCTGTATTTTCTATGTATTCCATCTAGATGTATGACTATATATTGGACACTTCTGTTGACTTGGTGCGAACAATTGTCTGTAAAGTGGTAAAAATAATCTATAACAAATGAATGGATTTTTATGATAACCAGCTGTCATCCCTTTAAAAGTATCAGTGGATGTACATCATGGATGTTATGGATGTCCAAAAGAGGTACGGTTATGTCCGTGAATTTCCGGAATAGGTCCACCAAAGGTGCAGTTACACAGGATATAACAGCTCATGTACATACGCCTGGGATGCCCAGTGGACGTAAATAGAGAACGTCCATTGGATATATGGGAAACACATTAAATTCACGTCTATTGTACGTTTAACATGGATCTCTAATACATCTATTATATGTCTGGTTGCGTCCATGAAGGTCCGAAATATGTCCAGCTGAAGTCCAGTTGTAACATCTTATGTATATTTTGAGTTATACGAGAAGTTGCTGACTAATTGGACTTGTTCTGTCCAGAAGGAACTGTTTTTAAATTTATGCAGCAACTATTCGCGGTAGATTAAAAATTTGCCTTTTTTCACTTGTATAGATTCCAATATTATTTCTTATTTTTCACATTGTGGTAAGTTAGAAACCCAGAAAACTACGGAGAAAATTGTTTTTTTATTATACCTGAATAGTTTGCCTTTCATAAAGCTGTAGTTTTTTATGGAATATGCGATTTATTTTTGATCCACCATCAGTTATTCAGATAGCGAATAACTTCAACCGCTATGAAGCTAATACATGGTTGAATTTGAATATATTTTATTATCACCCAAAAATATGAAGAATGATGATACTCAATTCTCCCGAATACTTCGTCGAACACAGACGAAAACGGTACATTTATCGAAATTTTTCAATTAATCCAGTTTTGTATAATATATTCAATGTAAGTACACTGGCCAACTTACGGACTAGGTGCAGTATTCGACATTCCGTGAACATACAAAAACTTACTCTCAAGGACGTTTTCAACTGATCCAGTTTTTTTTACCCATGTACTTATAATTGTGAACATAAAGATCTGGTCCAAGTTTTCTACAGTCGCTGTACATCCGAAAACATACAATAATTATTATGGAAGTTAGAAATTGATTGTATTTCCATTGTACATCCGATAACATAGTATCATGGAGGTTTTCAATTGATTCAAGTTTGTCTGTCCCATGTACTTCTATTTGTGAACGTACAGATGTGGTCCAGTATTATACATTCAGTGTACAATCCAAAGACGATTTCAACTGATCCAGTTGCGTGTTCGTCCAATAGATGTACAGAGTAGGCCAAATTGGACACTTCCAAAGAGAAACGGGGCTTCGCCTCGTAACACTGCAGTTGTCTCCAATTTTTTGGCTGCAAATTTTGGTAATTATTGGATAGCCATCCACTTTTATCTCTATAGTAGGTTGAAGGATCTTTTTTTTTGGATTGCCGACCAATTCTAGATAAGAATCGGAAGCGGCAGTGATCGAAAGTTCTCCTTCTCTCACTCCTATTGAACTAATTAGGGTGTCGCTTGTGTGAAGGAGAAGCTGGTCCACATTTCGAACATCTTCTATGAAGAAATATATTCCATTGTTTGTTCCACATCATTATTATCACCATTGTTGAAGTTTCATTTATTACTAGTAAATATAGTATGAATTGTTATCAGTTTTATTGAAACTCTGCGTCTTAACTACTGTCATGAAAAACTTTCTCAACATTTCTATTACTGAACAATTTCTTTCTGTTTTATCGCCGCGCCGTCGAAAGCCCACTTGATCATAGTGTGCGTTTCAAAGTTTACGATCTACTGAAATATGCGGGAATACACAGGGTTTCTCATTGAGAAAAATAGTTTTCCATCGATAACTATTGATATCTGAACCAAAAAAAAAATTACATCATAGAATTCTATGTAAAAAAAGTGCTATGAAAATGTTTTAGTAGAAACAGCAAATTTTTGACAGGAAAAAGGTTACAGCAACTTATTTAGAAAATGCACATTTTCGAAAAATATGCTTAAACTCAGAAACGATGATAGATATGGATATGCGGTTTTCACCATTGGCTTTGTCACGAAATTTGACCCTCAGACACAGCCATCACTTTTCATCCATCTAGTTTGAAAACAGGAGTTTTCCTTCAAAAGTGTCCAATTTGGCCCACCCTGTACTCATACGTCTAATGAATAACGTTCGCATTATCGGCGATTATTGTACATAAAATATTTATTCCTCAACGTTCTCTTCTGGATGTTTCATGCTGGTTCAATGTTATACGTCCAGATAATCCATGAGACGTACAATACGAAATGTACAAATCTAATTCAGAATAAGCTGGCTCTATCTTGGATCCGAAATGAACAGGTTTGCAAATTGAAATCATTGGCAAGGAGTTGCAAAGCTCAGCTGTTCTATCGAAAAAATATCCCTGAGCAAGAGAGGTTCGACAGGTTTCCAAATTCACAACAATGGGATTGGAATTCTGTACTCGTCTAGTCATCCGTGTAGATATTGCCAAGGGGGGAATGATTGATAACAATTCGGAAGAGCATCGACAGTGAGAGTATCTATAGAAGAGAGACAAGTCTCCGACCCTTCTTCGATGTTCCAATGAAGATAGCTAGTCTGTGAGCAAAGAATCACCAACAAGACGAATTGCCTTTCTCTGAATAGAATCGAGAAGCCTCAATGAATGTTTTGGTGCCGAACTCCACACATGAGAACTGTATTCCATGACAGGTCGTATCTGAGCCTTGTAAATCATTAGAAGCTGCCTAATGATTGTGTAATTTGCTTGTTGCCATTGGTAACATGGTAACACCGTTTTTCCAATTCAAAGGCTGACTGAAACACGTGTCATACGAATTATTATTGTTTCAATATGAGACGTGTCAGCTAATAATCATCGACTTTTACTGAAATATTAGATCTGGGACTGTCAGTGAAAAGTTCTGGATCATTTTATTGCGCAACTAGCTGTGTTCAAAACTATTATCGTCCTAGAACCTTGCTTAGAAGTAGAAGTCAAACAAACCCACTAAATTCGCAGTTGAACTGGGAATTAAAAATTTTATGAATTATATTCAATAACTTGTTATCACCGAATTACTTCATCGAACTATTATGAATGAAGCAGCTTTCAATCGCACAGTTATCAAAATCAATGAAAATTGTATCCAATATATGACAATTTTTATTGGCAATTATGAAATCGCATTTTGGCACATGAAGCTTCGCTACAGGCATTCGCTCAAGTACATGCTCTCATCACTTGGAAATCATTCGATCAATCATCTTCATCCCTATCAGATTTTGGGCCGCAAATCCGTCATATCATACTGTGTACATTTATCTCCCATTTTCGGAGACGTTCGACATAAAATCTCCTTCAGTTTACAAACATTGCCCAAGATGATTCCCATCCAAAGAGCGGCAATGAACCAGAAGACACAGTATGAAAAGCACCAATTCTTACCAGCACATTTATTTGATTTAATTTCATAGCTTGCACTTCTGTTGGATATTGTGTATTCCCTAGCAAAGCTGTCTCTGTTCTCCAGATAACTCAACTTCTTCAGGATCGAACTAGAATCGAAAATGTTTCCCGTGCAAAACGCAGCAATAAGGGTGGGCTTCAAAGGCAGAGTCCACCCTGGATGTGAACAATTCCAAGGGTTATTGTCGCTTATGATGTGAAAATTATTTGTTTCTTCCAACTTATTCAACAGAGTTTCTGGTAAATATTCCAACCTATTGTTTGAAACATTCATTATCTTCAAATAAGGAAAGTGGCTGATATTAAAGCCGGCTAATTCTTTCAAGAGATTGTTTGATAAGTCTAGATTATATAATGAGTTATTTGTACTGAACACATTAGAACTGAAATTTTGCAGTAGATTATTTCTCAGGTTGAGGCTCTGTAGGAAGGGAAGATCTGAGAAAGCGTTCTGATCAATGTTGTTAATGTTGTTGTTCTGTAAACTCAATGTATGAATATTTTTGTATCTTCCAAATATGTTTCTATCGACATGAGTTATCAAACTGTCTGCTATGTCCAAGTCCAATACGTCCTCTGCGTCCAGAATCACAGTTATATTACTGTACAAATCTTCTCTTCCCATGAATCTGCATGTAATTTTGAAATCCTTCATGCTGCAAACATTTTCGGTTTCGACTATATTCAAACTCCAGCTTATCAATAATAGAATCCACAAACACATTATCTTACACTTTCAATAACTTTACTAATACATCATACCTATCGAAGCTACTTGCAATTCTGTCAAATTTTCATGACAGAATATTTATGACTTCGTAAAAATTTGTTTTGATTGAAGTTATCACCGAGTGATAAACCTTGCACACTGTTTCTCATAGCCAAATTGGCGATTTTTTATTATATCAGAAAAATGGTCAGATTTCATTCATCCCTATTCGATTGTCACCTTGCCTAACCGTTATGTTCTTTATTTACGAATAATACTTAAGTAGATACTTAAGTAGAGTAATACGTAAGTTTCTGCAGTATGATGCCATATATTCTTACCTTAGGGAATAATGGTAGATTAATAGTAATAGTCTTTATTCCCTCTTGTAATCTTGTTGACAACCATTTCAGTTCAGAAGTAAACAAAAATTATACCACAATGTAGAGGAGTGAAACATTTCATTTCTGTGTTAGAATGTGACGTCATGGGTGCGATCAGCTCGCTGAAAAACACGAATTCTTTCGGAATAGACTGCATATCTACGAAGATAATAAAAAAAAATGCTCAATATGTCTCCAAACCATTGGCATAAATTATAAATTATTCCATACAATCAGGGGTTTTTCCTGATTTTCTAAAAACTGCATTAGTAAGCCTCATTTTCAAAAAAGGCGACCCTTCTGATATATGTATTTTCGACCCATCACAATTCCTACCATTATTGGAAAGGTATTTGAAAAGTGTGTTTGAAAAAGTTCTAAATACTGTCAAAATATCAACATGGTTTTTGTCAAGGTAGGTCGACCGAAAGTGCTTCGTACAATTTTTTCAAATATATCCACGACTCGCTAGATAAAAAAAATATGTGGGACCGCTTTTCTTCGACCTATCGAAAGCATTTGATATTATAGACCCGAAGATAATCGAAAAAAAATTATATTCCATTGGTTTTCGTGGAAACTTCTTATCATGGGTGATATCATACATGCAGTTTAGAAAAATATCAGTAAAAATCAACGAGCATCACTCTGAATACTATGATATTGACCAGGGGGTTCCTCGGAGATCGATTCTGGGCCCGCTTATTTTTCTGCTGTTTATAAACGATCCACCTGACCATATCAGTTCAGATTCCGTAGTTTTCTATGCGGATGATACTACAGTTGCAACCGATTCAGATAGCTCTGAAGATTTACAAAAGAAACTGAATGATTCAGCAGAAAAATCCACGAATTGGTGTGAAAGAAACTTATTGATAGTAAACAGTTTGTATGCATTTCATTCTAGTTGAAGAGTTGTGTCTGGTATGCTAGTAGTTGTCAGAAATAGTTCTATCCATCTTTCTAAAACTACGAAATTCCTTGGAACGTTTATAGATAGTGAAATGAGTTGGGAAAGGAGTATTGATGCCAAAAGCAAAAAAGTGATCACAGACTACTATGCTATATTGCAGCTCAAGATTATATTTGATACCAGTCAGCTCATGAATGTATATCATGTTCTGATCTACTCCCACATAGCATATAACATAAACATCTGGGGATGCTTCAGTAATTCATGCAGAATATTCGTTTCTCAAAAAAGAATTATTCGACTCATCTCCAACCTGAAACCAGATGAATCGCGTCGAACATATTTTCAAAACTACTATAAAATTTTAACACTTTCATGTATTTATATTTTCAAGTGTGTAGTGTTATTTATGCAACGTATTGACATATACCAAACAGTTTCGCACTATCAGATTACCCCACTAGTAATGGAGACCTCATCAGACTTCCCACACATAATTCAACATTTTATGAAAAAAGGTCCTCATATAGAGGTGGAAAGTTTTTCAATCATCTCCCCGCAAAAGGTGCAGAAACGTTTCATTCTGTGTAACGGGCATGATTTTTGTGGGGTGAGCTCGATAAGAGTTCGCGGATACGCGGAGGATATTCGGAATATATTTTTGATTATCTTTCTTTCAACATTTCTGTCAAACTGGCAAACATGAGTTTGCACCTATTTTTCCCTTCAGAGTAGGAAACTTCATCGTGAATTGTCAAGTTGACGGTAATATCGACATTATAGATGGCGTAGCAAAAACTCTTCGATTCCCTTTAACACAGGCATTGACTAACTATATCTCTATAAATAATGGTCTAAGCAAGTCGATTGCTTTTGTTGGTTATCTCGTTGGGTAGATGGTGCAAGGATCGCTCATTTGAGCGTTGTCCTCTTCAGCCTTGTTTGAGCTGTGATAGATTGTTGAGAAATTTTCTATCACAGGCAACCTTCAAACAAACCACTTTCAATATTATTCGTGGTACTTGGGACGGAAGTAGATAGTTTATGACATATGTTGGAGCCCATATAGATCCAGTATGCGAGTAGAGGGACTAACTCCAATTACAAGTATGCTCAGCGAAACGAAACCGTTGAGTTCATCATATAGGCGCCCAAAATTTTTTAATCAAGCCGAAAACGAATGCACGTACAGAAGGGATAATGTGGGTATTTCTTTCCCCAGCAGCCAGATTATACAATTCAATACATTGAATTGTATGTACTGATCTCGATCGACGAGAGAATTCCATTGTGTACAAACATTGGATCAGGAATTTACCACTCACCACCAAGAGAGAAGTTGTATAGTTGTTCAATGGATCTCGTTGGTACAAACGTTCCATTTCACAGTAAAATCCTGTTCAGGATGGAATCTTTTCAACGTTTCAATTCGTCCATAAATTTCGGAACAATTCTGTGTTATTCAGAAACATATGAATTTTCATGGTTATGGCTCTTGTATACCTGACGAGAAAGCACTGGTGATGACTTTTCAATCGGAAGCGTTTCGCCACAATTTTACTATAAATAATTTTCCGCACGAAATACAAAATTCCTTCTTTTTCCAAGTTGTACAGACACCTGCAAACATGCATATTCTTTTTCATACCGACGCATAAATAAAGAATGGATAATACTGTAAAATTGATTTAATTGCATAAAACCTACTTATCCTAACTTGATCTCATTTAAATACATACTAACATTATATGACCACCAATTATAACTAGAATTATAAATAATCCCATAATTCTTCGGAAGACCTAGTATAATTTTCCCACATTGGCTCAACCTGGTGAATCAAGATTTTAATAGTATAACTACTTCTCTTCGGGCTTGAAGCTGGCCACTCGCGCTAGCAAAACGTCAGGAAGAAACTCCAAAGAACGACGGCCTTCAAGCCCGAAGAGAGGTAGTTATACTTATAACCTCGGCCGCGAAAGCCTTAACCATTTTGTCAAGATTTTAATGTTCATTACGAATTGTATATTTGACCACTTGTGTTCTGTTGCACACTAGTATCGACTCAATTCCAATATACTTGATGCCGTTTGAAGTATATTCGTACAGACGACAGTTAACTAGAACTTGAAAAGAGTTTTGAGTTGAGTGTGGCTCAATATATGTTGAGGATTATGTAAGACAAATTTCTAATATTTCAAATACGAAGTGTGTCCTGAAAGTGAGTTTTGCGTTACTCCTGGTTGATTTTGTTGTAAGGTTTACAGTAGTTGTTTGTGATGGTTTCTGTCGACTACGAGTTGTGTTTCGGGTTTTTGAATGCAAGGAATGGCAAGTCTGCCCACCTCAGGTTGATATCCCACAAAGGATGATTCCTTCGGCACGTGCCTAAAGGCCTATTCTTCCCTGATCGTTAGCACTTTGATCACCCTTCATAGTCCCGATCTGGTGCCTTCTGACTACCACCTCTTACTGAACATAAAGACTGAATTTGGAGGAAGGTTCTTCAATAGCGGTGATGACGCAAAAAATGGAGTTCTAGCTGTGGCTATAATCATTGGCATTCTTTGGAGAGGGTATACTAAAGTCGTTTTCCTGCTATGACAAATGCTTGAACAAAGGTGGCAACTATGACAGCAGTGCTGTTTCATGTACAAATTGAACTTGTGAACCAACTGTTTCCAAATCGAAACGTACTTTTGAATACGTCTGGTAAATGAAATCAATACTACCTGTTGATAGTACAAATTGATTTTGTTTACCCAACGGAATTAGTGGAAATTCTAATATGAGGTCAACTTCAATTCGATAATATTGAAAAAAATGAAGGCAATGAAAAACATAATTTTTTTCAAGGTTGGACCATAATCTGTGCTCACTTATGGTGGGTTTTTCAATCAACAGTCAAGAAATCTAGCTGTCGATTGACTCCTCAACAGCCAATTAAATGTATCATCGGTCAAGCACTTCGGTTTCTTGTCAAGGTTCAGCTGACATTTCAGAAACTTGCCCTTGGAAATCGAAAGTTATCCGTCCGACAAACATAGGTTCATTGCTCATCATGAAATAGCTACAACCAACTTGGCACCACCTGAAATAATAAGTATCGCCATAGCAGAGATCACAATCAATGTCGAGTACTCGATCTACTGGGTTGAGCTAGCAAATAATTCAAATACCAAATAAAACTCATTTTCAAGATATTCGATATGATCAAAATCATTTTCAACTAATGAATATACGGGGTCCTCACACCCAGACTAGCAGAAATGAAAATGCTAATGGAATGATGCTTGATAATGAAACGTCATGAAAGACGAATGATAGGGGTTTTCTCTTCGAGGTCACGTCCTCGAATTCAAGTGTATCCATATCCCTCCTCTCGCCCTGAGGGTTGTCCTATATGTGAGACTGTAGTCTTCATGTCCAGGCACCAAACTCAGCTCATATTTCTTCAAAACTGCGAAGATAATTGTTTTCATCTCCATCAGAGCAAACTGGTAGCCTGTTAACATTCAAATATAGCCATTTCACTGAGTACATTCGATCAATGCTAATGTCAAATGATTTGTATACGGGGTGCTCCTTTTGAGTAAAAAGGCTTTATGAATGTTATAACTCTTGAAATAAAACTTCCTGAAGCAATAGTGTATTCTAGCCAGTGGCGTCCCCACTGGATTTGCAATGGAACATTTCGAAGACATGCTATATTGAGTAAATTATACCCTGAATTCAAACCCTCAATATCTCTTCGTGTGTTCATACTATTGAACACAAGAGGGTGAATCGTTTCAGGTATCAATCTTTTGGGCTGAAGAGGTTGAAGGTTAAGAACAGATGAAATCTCATGGTCATAACCAAATTCTCTGGTGAGTTGAATTATATTCAATTCTCTGTTATGTTTTCTTCAAGTAACGGCATGTGATTGACACACACAACATTCATTAAGTTCAATTCAATCTGAATACTATATTGGATCGCGAATACAAACGTTTTATGATCATTTGTTGAGTGAAAAACTGTTGTGAAGTAGTGCAAGTTTTTCTGGAACAATGGAATCTTAATCTAAAATTGCCTGTGATTATAGCTTTGAATTTACGATCAATTCAATGAATATTAAGTGGAACAAAAGACATGTTTCTCAGAAAATGCATATGTCAGAACATATGAAATACTCAAAAAAAGTTCACTAGAGAACTAGGTCATGATTCTGATAATGAGAATGCATCTATCCTTCACTTCAAAACTCATCTGTCAAAAACTCTTGATTGAAATGATTCACAGACTTTGAATACAACATATTATAATTATTCATTGAAGATACTACGTAAATATGTCAATTGGTTTCAAGAGGCGAAGAAAATAGAAATAAAAACTATTGAAGAGGCAAGTGGAAAATGCAGTTCACCTTGAAGTTATCTGAGCCTCCATAGAATACGAGTCATTTTTCAATATTCGTTGTTCAGTGAATATATCTGTTGTCTATTTTCAATGCTTCATTTTAATTTTGATCAACAATGACAAAACTTGAAATGTTATAATCACGTTTATAGATATTATCTCTAAATCATATCAATGTTGTGTTCGAAGTCCTGATGATGAAATGTGAGTTTTTTTTTGAGAAATATCTCACCTATGCACTTTCTTGGTCCAAGACTAAAAGGGAGATAAGCAAATGGGTGCCTTTTTTGAATATTTTCCGGTGAAAATCTCTCTGGATCGAACTTCGACGGATTCGGATAAATGTGAGGAAGTCTGTGAGTAACGAACGGTGATATAAAAATGTTGGTTCCACGTGGAAAATCTACTCCATCTGAAAACAAAATGGACGTTAGAAAACACCCTATGTGAATTAGGTAGTTTTTCCGAGTTTTCAACTCAACACAGTATGAAAAAATGTATAATATATTTGAAGTCGACTCGAATTAATTGTTCATTTTTTTATACAATGGGGTACATTCGAAAACTACGGCGCCTCATTTATCCAACAGAAAGAATTACATACAAACTGAATTTCAACTCTCTACGGTTTTTTCGGCCGTGGTCTGTTTTTTGGCCGAAAGTTTCTTCTACAACTGCGTTAGACATAGTCAACGGAGAAACGGCAATGGATGAAGTGATCCTCCCTGTTTTGATGCGCTCACTTAATAAAATATTTCTCATCAACATTACATTCAAGATCGTTTCTCAAGAAAATTCTTATGCTTAAACGAAGCTACTCGAGCAATCAATATCCTTTTTAATAATTGAACAGTTCTCTCGCAGCGGTAAATTACCCAATTGAATATCATCAATTTCAGTTTTCTCTTCTGTACTATTGAGCTATATTAGCTCGTTTGGATGAAAATAGATAATGGATAATAATAATGAATTTATGACAAATTAATCGTAATTTTGCAATTATGCTATTATAATCGCATCTGCTGTATGATCCAGTCTTCGTTAGTCCCAATAATATGGAGTCGATGAATGGAAATTACCTAATTTCTGTACTAATGTAATCTTTTTTTCGATGCTTGAACTGACGGTCCTGTAATAAAACACACCACAATCATCAAACATTCATCATTGAAGGGAACCTAGCTTCCTTTACCCCCCTGGATAGGCGCATGGTTGACCGTCAGATTGGCGAACGTTTCCCTAATAAATCTACAAATTCTTCAAAAATAATTTTGGAATTTCCTCTTGGACACTACCTCAGTTCCAGTCAATGAGAGATGATGATCTAAATAAGATTCTAGAAAAATCAAAATCCAAATTCCATTGCATTGCCTTTTTTCTGGAAAATAGATTATGCATAAATATTATATTTTGGAGTAAAATTGACAGATGAATTTTTCAAGATAGCGACTGGGAGCCATCTGGAAAAATATTAAATGGTCTTGTGATACATCATTTTGAAGCTCCTGACAAATACTTCACAACCCTAGAATATGAAGTCAATATCTTCATCTACTACGAAATGGCGAAACATTTGATGATTACCTGCATACAAAAACATTAATATCGATATTTCTAGAAATATCCGTTTTTCTCTGTCGTATGGCATTCCCAACAACCGATAAGGTTTGATAGGTTATTTTGTTCATAAAAAAAAAAACAAAAATTACAGTACGACAACGAAAATCATTGTTCAGTTCAAATATTCTCATTAAGGTTTCGATTTTACAAGTAGATAGGTGCCACGTAATCCTTCTCCAAAATGGTCAATTGAACAAAATTCAAGAGGCAACTGTCTTTGAATATGCTGGAAATTACTATTGATCCTCTAATCACCGAAATCGTCGAAGTGAATCGTAATGAATTGGATATGGATATTATTATTCCAATAGAATGAAGGACCACCACATCACTACAGGCAAGTAAGAAACTATTTGGATAACAGTGTCCTTGGTCGTTAGATTGGCCATCGAAGTCTCAGCCTACTTGCCAGATTTGACACCTTTAGACTTTATTTATGGGTCTATTTGAAGCAAAAGATGTACGAAACTGAACCTGCCTCAATATTGAATATACGGCGAGCCAGAGAATAATAAATTTTTGTAGAAATATCGACGTTGCAGTGTTCGAAAATGTTCAACGTGAAATATAGAATAGGCTGTTCTCATGTCAAGACGTTAAAGGCAATCATTTCGAGCATCTTCTGAATTGAACTGAGCATATTTCCTCAAAGTATGAAGTTAAACGTCGATGTATTCAGGCAATTATCAAATGTTTCGTCATTTTGCAGTAAGTGAAGATATTGACTTCATATTCTAGGGTTGTAGAGTTTTCGTCAGGAGTTTCGAAATGATGTATCACAAGACCGCTCTTTCAATTTTACTCCAAAACATAGTATTCTTGCATTGATTTCATTACTTACCGCAAGATTAAATTTTTTGAGTTTACCCATTCGAAAAATAAAAGGGAAAAGGTCATTGAAGAACAGCACTGTATGTAGAAATAAGGAAATTTTGTACCGACCTAGAACTAAATCTTCAGTTATAACTCTGGCAAATATCGGAACGCTTGGAGCCAATCTCATTGTTTCCTTGACGACTTGTTCCAAATACTTCATACCGACCAAATCTTTACTTGATAATCTAATTCTATCATCAAACTGTGACATTTCCTCCAATACTCGGGTTTGAACATCTTGGTGTTTTGCCAGATAAAACAGAGTGAAAGCCACTGCGGAACCCAACGAGTCCTGTCCCTGAAAACAAAAATGTATATTTTCCTATCGAATGGGATTCCAAAACATACAGCTAACATGAAAGTTACTATTTCATTTATTATGTCCTCGTCTGTGAATTCAGGATTGTTTTCAGCTATTTCGATGAACATGTCTAGGAAACACTTTCCTGTGGGATGCGCCAGTCTTCTTCTCTCCAATAGTACCTGAAATTGGATACGATGAATCGCAACAGGTATTTGAAAATTGCGAACGATGACAGAGAAATTTAGGAATGTATTTCCTATTCTTCTGGTTCGAGAAATTATTTGATCTTGCTTTTTCTGGAAGTAACAGACTCCGTGAAAAGACAAATTATTTTTTGATACATTTTTTCTCATTCATTATCAATTTTTCATTCAACAAAATAGTTTTCTGGCATTTTTTGCTACAATTATTCTGAAATTATCAATTTAACAATTCGTATTTTCAAGTTGTGAACGCTATTCTGTCTTATTGATCACAAATTCAAATAGATAGCTTTCTTCTAGACTTGTATAGATTTCAATATTCATTCTTGATTTCTTCAGATTGTGATAGGTTAACATCCCAAACAAACTACGAAGTGCAATCCCTTGTCGATATAACCCCACGCTCTCTCCAATCACGATGAAACAAAAAATATTGGTCACTACACGGCTGACGATTACGATTTCCGCGTATCAAAACACAAAATCAATTTTATGAACTATTCTATAAACAGGAAGTCATTGATTCATTTATATTTATTTCATTTGTTTGTTTGTACTTTGAACTTTTGATGTTGATCTTTTTCAAACAAAAAAATGAATGAATATACAGGAGCATCAAAACAATAGAATTCACTCACATTCTTCGTATACGAGTGTAAACATATTTTTTGTTCTTTTTCCTTCTGTGATGACGACGTTCTCATGAAAATTGATTCCAGAAGTAACCAAGGCTTTTTCAGTCTGTCATTCAATAAAACCTCCCCTCTGTAAAAAAAAGTTCAATACCCAGCTATTAAACCCCGCGCAATCTTACTTTCTATATGGTGAGTTACTATCCAGTGGTACTCCCAAAATGGCATCTGAAAATTGAATATTTTGAAAATTGAACTGAGGAGCATTCCCGTCAGCTTACTGTGAAGTATGTCCAAAACACAATCGTTCACAAGCGACGTGATTTTAACATCTGATAATCCTTCCAACTTGGTGACAAATGCTTCAGCGCAATTCTGGAAAGTTTCCACAAAGATTTCCTGTATATTCGCATGGAAAAGAGGTTGTATCATTTTTCTATTTTTCTTCCATGCATATCCTGAAAAAACTTTTTTTCACTTACTGTGAAAACAAGATGTGTCCACTGGAACATCCATTCATTAATCAGTAATCAACATGATGACGGTGATATACACGAAAAGAATGTCATCATATGAAGAAACCTAACCGAATTATTTTTCGATACTTTTCGAGTTATGTAGCCTTAATTCTGAGTGATGAAAATGAAAAGGTTGTATATTGGCATATATCGTATAAAAATGAAATTATAATCAAATGTTGACAGGGTGATATTGATTCGAGATACTTATTAGATCGAAAAATTTGAACTATAACAATGAATTACTGCTAATGGTATCAATCAATGAGACTTTCAGTGTAAAAGTTGAAAATTTTTATAGAAATCAATTATAATTACCCAAACTGATATTTCTTGCACTCAACGCACGTTTTGCCAACAAGTTCAGCATCTTCAGCATAAGAAAACTGATACTGAATCTGAACGCTGAGGTTATTTATGTACTTCACTATCTTGAATAGTACAAAAACTACCTGAATTTCTTTTCTTGGTCTGATATGGACTTCGTCTGTTGACTACTTATCATTCTAATTCATTTGTCAACAACAAAAATTAAAAAGCAGGCTGAAAGGAAAAGGCCCTTTGTCACCATTCATACTCTTTTTAATTTTGCTGTTTCTAGACTCTCGAATGCATCAAGTAGCCCTGTGTCATGCTGCTTCTAGATGTATTGGTCGTTAGAAACAAACATAATGGAATGAAATCTGATATTTATAGGAAATACACCAATAATACGTTCAGGTGCATCATTGTCCACAGCATAAAATGGCAGCACTGCAATTTCTTGTCCAAAGTTGATAACATTTCCTTTGGAGAAAAATTAGTACGACAATGAAAAGATAGTGATTAGAATAAGATGATTAGAAAATGTTATTTTAGGGAAACGCTTCGCAAATCTAAATAAATACAAATTTCGGAAAGAATTTTTTATAGCAATCCCATATGAACCTCAGTACACTAGAGGACTTGAACATATCTTTGATAAAGTGAATGTGAAAGTTGCATATAAAACTTCTTATAAATTACATCAGCTCCTTGGTGATCCGAAAGATGAATTAGAAAACACAGAAATGTCGGAAATTTACGAAATCAGTTTTCAAGATTCCAACAAACAATACATTGACCAAAGCCGACGAGCCATAAAACCGGCTTCAAAAAAACACACATGAGATACGGAAGGGTAGAAAAGTCCAGTGTGGCCCAGCATTTTCTGGACAATTATCACAAAATTAGTGAAAGCAATCTGAGACTGACTAGGGATGTGTATGACACAAGACTACTCGATGTATTCGAGAGTCTAGAACAGCAAGACAAATAGTATTAATGATGATAAAGGGCCTATCCCTTCATGCCCCTCTTTTTAGTTTATTGCTGACAAATTAAGCAAAACGATAAGTAGTTAACAGATGAAGTCCATAACGGACCAAGAAAAACCCTTGCAAATAGTTTTTGCACTAACTGCGTCGGATGCAAGTTATATCGGTTTGTTGTTGGGGTTATTGATGTGTATGAAAAGTTTCAACAAAAAAATGAAAGGCACTTGAATCCGAAGGAGAAAATCAAAATGGAGTTCAGTCAACTAATAAAATTGAGAGAATATAAATTATAATATTTTTGTTCTGATCAGCTGATGATATATGACGAACAGGTCCGACTTGTTTTGTGAGATTTTTGTCACCGTGAGTACTACCGACTAAGAAGGGTTCTAGATCAAATCTTAATAGTCGTACAGGTATAAGCCGGAAACGTTCGAGGCAAATTGCACCGCTTGGCTTTAATTGTTGATTATCTTAACCAGGTTTTGTTGTAATGGATTTGCCAATCATATTCCTTGTTCCTCAGTGATTAAACCTAGCTTAGTTCAAGCCTTCATCAAATAGAGCGGTGCAATTGGCCCTTAAGGAAGCCGGTTACCAATGAATGATTGTGCGACTAATTTGAACTGGTTTGGAAACCGCAGTGACTCCAATCAAAATAAGCACTTCAAAACTGCTGCATTTGATTCAAGAGCAGTTCGTTATATCGTTGACACTTTCAATAATTATGGACTTCCTCATTTCATTGGAATACCACAGGAAAGTTAACGATTCATTTCAATTGTATAGGTACTTAAATTGCCATAGCTCCTCTGAAAAATCGTCAACCGATCCTTTTGGCACTTCTGGCAGTTCTATCACAGTTGACTCGATGACTACAATATTCCCACTCTCTTGTTGTCCTGAAAACATAGGGAATCTCTTTCTCGAGATAACCGAACTACATTGAACATCAGTCATTATCATTTCAAAAAAGCTGGACATTAGTTGGTGAGTTCGCTTGAAGTTTGGCAAACCATCAACAAATTATAAAATTTTATTAAAGCATTCTAAAGGCAATCTCGTTAACCTATACAGTATGTTTGTGAGCTATCATCTGTCAGAATACAATTACTCTCCTAGCAAGTAGCACTAAGGGCATTGGGTTCGGGTTATACACCAGAGCAGCAGTTGTGTCCAGGAAGATGTAAGCCCACCAACCTACTGTGTACATAAAAAAGACTAAATGTTTCGTTCAAATTTCTCAATTTGTCGATAATCCTTCGAGTTAAATTTATAAAAATTCTGTTTGATACCTATAATAAATTAATGCAGTTCATTCAGTTAATATGTCGACAAAAAAGAATAATGTTTTACACATACCATTGTTTGTTATCAATCCCTGTCCAAGGAAGTTGTGCAAAAACTTGTAGAATATACTTTTTCTGGAATATTTATTTGTCCCCAATACAATATTCAAATGTTTTGGTTCGTATATAAACACACACGGTAGAAGTGAAATCCAAATTCTCATAAAAGGTCCATATCTCTCAGCTGCTTCATTACCAATATTAAACATTTCTGGGAAAAACAATAGTATAATGATAATAATGTTTATTTTCTGAATTTCATAAATACAATATCGCGTTAAATAAAAAATAATAGAATAATAGAATAGAACAATATCGAATAAACAAATAATAATTAATAATAAATAGTTCTCACTGAAGTGATTTAGTACTTTACATTTATTCACCTCTTGTATGTGAGCGTAAATATCATTTCAACAATGTCTCCTTCCTCAAATATTGAATAATTATATTTACTTTGTTCATTTTCATAATCAGCTATTAGTGAATTGAAATTTGTATTGTTCCGGATGAGTATTTAAGTAGTGACATATGTAAATTGTGTTATCCAATAGTTTTATTATATTTTACATTCCTACTCCTTGTTTGCTGAGAATATTCTTGCTTATAATATTCTCGTACATATAACACATAGTTGAGAATCTTTTTTCCATACAACTAGCTTGTGTCACATACTTGACTGATCTCATATTCACTTCAGTAAGACATTCAGTTTCTCCAAGTGTTAATCGTTACAAGTTCTATCATCTGGTAACTGATATATTATGCAGATAATACTCACCTCTATCATTATTCAGCAGATGAACGTTTCCTATTATAGGCAGAGCAGGGGGGCCAGCCAATTTGAATGCTAGATAAACAGATCTTATGTAGGTCCTGATGTATAGTAGGATTAATGCCAAAATTACCAATGAGGACAAGATGTATTTCAAACTCTGAAATGAAATAATATAATCAGTTTGATACTCAGAGATGAACGAAATGAACGTTACATGGGAACACACAAAAAATGCAAAGTTGATATATCGGACTAGGGTCCAACTGAATTCAATGAAGTATGGTGTAATATCAAACTATGGCTGAAATCTCGATAGTCTGATGTTCAGGGACAGACAATAAATTGTCTTGATAGTCTTGATAGAATATGTCACACAGTGGGAAGGCGCCTTCCAGGCAGTAGTCCTGAAAACAAATTGAAATGCAGGCACTATGGCTCATGCTAGTATATAGGGATCATTTTATGGAATATCACACACAAAGATAGCCAGTGCGCATTATAGGCGTAGTCCTTTCGCATTGTCAATTGAACATAAAAAAAAATTATTGAGATTTGTACCAATTATTGTCCACAAGGGTAAGTCGTTCAACAGCATCAAGAAGCACAACTGCACGAACTACGCACATTATAATCACACGATGTTGTTTACAATAAAGATTACTGTTAGACTAAATCGCTTTCATAGTTATTTTGTTGGATAGCGTAGCTGCTAAAAAGTTCCAGTTTTTACCTGAACCCAATCCCATTAATTCTTACTAACATGTTCATCACTAACCGTTTTACTACCAATATTATCATGATTTACAATAGTTATTTGAATCCTGAAGCTGCATCTATGAAAGTTATGTTGAAATCTCCCCAGTTCTATATTGGCTGAATCATAGAGCGTTTTAATAGTTTCCACAAAAAATTATGTTTATTGTATTATTATGCAATATAGTTGAGGTGGTCAGTTACGAAGGCCGATGACCATACGTGAGTTTTATTTATAAAACGAGGACCGTTTCAACAACACATTGAGACACTTTTCGAATCTACTGCACTGGGATGAAGATGTCAGAGTTCATTATGAATAAAATGAAAATGTAGGCATGAGCTAGCTCTTTTTTTTTTCTTTCGTCACATATGTACGCCGACTATATATTGCACAAATTCAGGGATTTGCGGATTGATGAGACTGGTCCCAATGGCTTGTTCCTTCAGAGGATTTCATTTATAGGCAGTCTTCAACTGTTCTCACCGATCACCGACTATGAGAAATCTATTATTCAAGATAGCGGATCGCGCCTCCTACATCATGGTCAAAAATCTAGAATTCACAAGGACCCCCGCCCCAACAAAATATTTCAAAATCGTTTCTGCCCCAACTTTTGTACAGTGAGCTCCGTTAGGATCCTTTAAGCTTGAAGTTGCCCCAAAATTGTCATACAATTCGACACAGGCAAACGAATATATCAGAAATGTTTTCGAATCATTCATAATATTGGAAATAATAAAGATCACTAATAAGACTCGAACCTCAGAGTCGAACACATCAGCTGCTGGAAATACAAACATCGCGTCGGTGGCATTGGATTGCCCGTCCATAAAATCAATTATGCCTCAAAGCACTTTCTCACAGACCAAAATGGTAGTCACGTCCATTTCGTGCTACTAGCCACTACTTCTTGCCACAAAAATCATCAAAAACAGTTATATCATATCGCTCACTCACCGTGCCCTGGACAACTCATTACGTTTTTCAGTGTGCTAGTGAATACATCTTGCAAATGAATATTTCATAAGGAAAATACCGAAACGAGAACATGTGATGAAATGAGGAAATTGAGGGGTTGATATTGGATACATCGCCATCGGATCCAGACATTCCAACCCAGATTCAGTGCAGATATAAAAAATACATCAATTGCACTTGAATATCAATCTGTTGAAAGATGGGGTCAAACATACTTTAGGAAGAGTATATTCCAGTAGTAGCAAACCTAATCACGTTATTCGTCAGATGCATCAGATCTAGATGAACTGGACTGTTTGTGCTATTTTTCCAAATAGTAAATGAAGGCGGTTTGTACCGTTCTGCCGAAACTCCGCTCGATGAAGGGGACATTTCTATACAATGTTCCTGACCTTTGTCAACCAAAAATTGATACAGGAATACACGAATTGCAATATTAGCATGTGATATAACAGCCCAAGATACGTTCCCAGACAGGACTTGATCCTTCTGAGACGTCTAGCTGTCCTCTCGTTTGGGACAAAATTCTTTTCAAGGAAGTTAACTGAAAGTGCAACGAAGAAAAAGTCACTTCAGTACTAATTACCTGAAAATTGTGTCTTTGATGTCCTGACTTCGAATCTTTATTAACTTAAAACGGAATAAATACCATATTGTATAATGGATTTGATTGATTCAGATCTGTTCCAGGTGTTCCCTAGGACAGAATTTTGGGAGAAATTATTCCAGTGGATCTGTTCAGCTACTTTTAACCGATAGATAAGATGCAGAATAGTTACCACTGATTTACATACAAATAAATAGGCACAGAAGATTATGCAGGTTTAAACCACGTTTGAAACCTAGCAATTTTTTTAATTTCTGATCCAAGGGGAAGAGGAACTATTCCTTTTGACTTTTTCCCATTCTTGTCAAGCCTACACAGGCGGCATCAGTGTCTTTTCAATCCAATATGACGAAAAATGAGGGAGACAGGGCTCCTCAAAATGGTCTCGAATTTGAAAATCATTTTCTGTTGAGAAATCGGCTCGATTCTAACAGTTTCAGCCCCTCAGTCGAATGAAAGAGGTGTATATTGAAGAAGGTGAGCAACAAACCCAAAATTTCTGGAAGAATATTTCATAAGTATAAAATATAGACCAAATCACTGAAACTGGTCAGAGATTGAAAAAATTGAATGATCAGTCTATTGTTGCTATACACAGAACTGATTGTTTATTCATTCGTAATGAATATTTCAACCTATAAAACCTCATTAACAACAAATTTTACCAAAGAATTTTGCCAAATGAAAAATGGCTTCTTTGTGATTCCGATTAGTAGATGTGATAACAAATATCTCAGATTCATTCTGTTGAAAGAATTTATGACTTTTGTTGGGGTTTTCAGTACAGTTATGGTCTGAAAAATACTCACAGATCATTTAATATGGCTGATTCAACAGGAGACTGCTGTCGTTTGTAGCATAATATGAGACCTGTATATGTCAAAATTTTATCTTGTTTCAAGGTTTTCTATCGAATACCAACCACCAAAATAACGTAATGAGTTGTCCAGGGCACTAGTGAGCGATATGATATCGCCGTTTTTGAATGTTTCTTTTTTGCAAGAAGTAGTGGCTAATAGTACAACGACGACGTAACTACAATTTGGTCTAATCGAACGTGGCATCTCGTATAATGAAGATTGATTTTCATTTCAGACTAGTCATGTAATCCTTACCTGTATTTAAAATGCATAAACTCAATATTTTGGTCTGATTAACGAGACCGGTTTTACACTCTGTAATACACATTTTGAAATAAGGTGATGGCCTCAAAAATGGTGTATGACAACATCCCACTGATTTATTGTACGAATAAATTATATTTTCATACATAATTTTCTCCTCTTTAGTTCACTGCTACGAATCTCATAATTAATGCTTAATTCGACCAGTTCGAATCAACGGAACGGGATGTAGTTGCTTCTTCCTTTCAGAGTCTCTATTGTTGTCGATATTACACAACCCTGGTAATGCGGTCTACCACATTGCTTCAAACGCTTTTTGTGTACTGCTAAGTCCTCAAAATCGAGAAAAAATCGAATGTGAAAAGCAGTGCTTTTTAGTAAGAATGCCCTGTTATATTCAGAAAATCTCATGTGAAACAAGAAAGAGTTGAAAATTCTTACCCGTTAAATTTTGTAAACGACGAGAAAATATTCTTTACTTTTTTTTTATTTTCATTTATATTCACCCTTTGTCGAAAACTCTTACGCGTGCGCCCAGAAGACAGAGAGCCTTGCGTGGGCAAGGGTCCACTTTTCATCTTTGGTGCCGAAGCGCTCTAGGGCGACTTACTTATTTTTAGAGTAGCGTAATTACTATTTCGACTGCAGGGAAGCCCAGAAAAACCCACTGTGCTACCGATTCCGTTGGTGTCCAGAATCTGTAAGTACAACCAACAGGACGAATTTTTGTGAGAGAAGTCCAGAAAACTCAGTTCAAATTTTGTAGCTGAACATCACAGATCGAAGCTCATAATAACTTTCTCATCGAAACACGCGTCAAGTGGTTTTGTGGTAGGGCTATTAATCCCTATGAAAAGTTTTCTGTCAAATCGTCAAGAATTACCAGGATCTAAAATATTACTTGGCACGGAATTGAAAACTAAGTTTTTGGGAAGTGATTTATCTCATTTTTTTTTTCAAAATGAAGAGATTAGTTTTCTGTTTTCTCTCTCTCTCTCTCTCTCTCCTTTTTTTAATTTTCTTTCTATATTCACCTAGAAGAAAAATTATAGTATGTGCGGAGAACATTATCATAGTAACCAAGAGGAAGGAGAAGAAAATATATATCAATACCCTATATATATATATATATATATATATATATATATTGCATTTCTTATGTGTCAAGTTCTGCATTAACACATAAATGGAAGTTACTGGATAACATTCACAAAAAAGCTACTCGTCAGAACGTACAAAGAAGTTGGCATACCATCTCTGATAGTTTCCTGAAAGATATTTTTCTGAAATATCATCATCATATCATTTCTCAACCCAGTGGTCTGCCAGGAGAACTCATTTTCGTAACTGACTTCTTGTTTACTGTGATAATGTTCTCTACACATAATATGATATTTCCTTTTTGTAGATCTAGAGAAAAGGGAGAAAAAGGAAAAGGGGGGAAACTACTACCTCAATCTTGATAAAACCATATGAGATAAACTACTAGAAGTGCTTCCCAAAAATACTTGGTTTACTATTCCATGCCAAGAAATATTTTACATCTAGTTAATTCCTAACGACCTGAGAAGGTTATCACTTTCAGTAGAAGAAATATTTTCCTCTCTAAAAAAAATCCACTTTCTTCCCGAAGGTTTTATTACAATCGATTATTCCTGATGATTTATGAGACATAGACCCGATATATCCTGGGACAGTGCTTCAATCTGTAAAGTAAAGCTACAAATTCAAACTGAGTCACTATAAAAAAGTCGGTTCATTTTTCAATAGGCACAATAGACACCAACCCACCCGGAAGCACTGTGGGTTTTTCTGGGTTTCCCTAGTGTTGATATAACAAATACACTACCGTGAAAAGCAGTAAGACTTTACAGAGCGTTTCGGCACCCAAGATGATTAGCCGACTCTTGCCCGCTCAGGGCTCTGCCTTCTGGGAGCACTTGCAAGAGTGTTCAGCAGAGGGAAAAAATAAAATTATCAGTGGCGTGTTGTGATGCACCATTTCTAAGGCCATTAACTCATTTAAAAATACGTGTGCTGCAGTGTAGGACCAGTCTCGTTAATAAGGTCAAAATATTAAGCCCATGCATCTCAAATATCGTGAATTATATATATACGCGATGTTTATCATTTCAACAAAAAAGGTTTTTCCTGAGGCTAACAAACTTCATAAATTCAAAGTAAATGTTAATTCGTATCTTCTGTCCCTTGATTCACGCGGTGTTCATCACAGGGCATCCCATTCGTGTGAATCTGCGTCTGCGAATAAAAAAAAAGTTATGCGTTCGCCTACGAGGTTTGAGTGGTATTAGTGAGATTTTTTTTAGTTCCAGATATATAAATCATTCGAAAATATTTTTTATATATTAGTTTACTCGTGTCAAATTGTATAACAATTCTGGGGCGACTTTAACCGTTAAGATGCTCATATCAATAAAGGCTGTGGAGGCTAAAAAGGGGCTTGCTGTATAAAAGTTGGGGCAGAAAAGATTTCGAAATATATTGTTAGGACTGGAGTCCTTGTAAATTCACAATATTCGACTTTTAGGAAGAGAGAAGCCGTCCGGCATCTCGACTTTAAGGTCTTTCATAGTCGGTGAGCCCAGTTGAAGACTGACTATAAATAAACTGCTGTGGAGCACCATATATAAGTAAACTCAGCCGACATACAGCCCAACCGACTGAGTGAGGCATGGAATATTACAAAGTGAGAGCAGAATAGCAGAATTACTAATAGCCGACACCCTCCCAGCGTTGCCACCTCTAGGTTTTTTAAGTAGATCTATAAACTTTGAGGCTTTCGTAAAAACCTATGAACTTCAGTTTCGGAATCTGAGTATTTTTCACAAAATTGTACTGATTTGCAACATGTCATTCGATAGGCTGAATGGGATCATTTCCGTTACTTTCGTGAAGAAAACACAACGAACTTCCTGTTTTATACTGGCTTTGAGGCACACTCGCCTCGCCCTCAACTCGTTCCGTCATATCTTTTGAAAACGAAGTGTCAAAATATAATTATTCTTCACAGAGAGAAATGAAGTAAAAAAAACAAGTAAAAGTGAGCTTTATTAATTGAAATTGTGATCACGAACAACGAGCATCGTCAAAAATTACTTATTTTTATTTTCATATGTTTTGTTTTTCAAAAGTCTCATCTTGTTGGGTTTCAGTTTAGGCTAGCCTATCCTCTTCAATTCACTGAGAAAAAAATACTTTGAACTAATAACTTTTGATATGCAAATTTCAGTATTTCTACGTAACTCTTTCAATCTGGCCTACGTCTTTTTCAAATGGCCACACGCCAGAAAAAAAAAATCAAATCTGGACAGGAAAACTTCATCGAATACGTCGACGGGGAGTGAACTTCAGTCATGATGATTTGTGAGTAATTACTCCATTTGTATTTGTGATCGTTTTCAACGCTGCGAAGTAATTGCAGAATAACTAGCACTCCTTGAAGGCTCAGCAGTGATGAAAAATATGGTCTGTTCCTGATTTATGTGACCACTATAGTTTTATGATTTTGTTGTATATAAAAGTTCCCGACTATACGTTTTCACGCAATTCATATGATTGAGAGTTATTGTTTGGGTAGCAAAAAAAGGATTATACAGTTGACATAATTGAGTATGTGTCTCGTCAGTATTCTATCCGTAATCTTTTATATATGAATTTCCATTCAATCAATAGAAAAAAAAGTTGATTTGTTCGAAAATGTTGATCAAGATAATATTACACCAGTCATTTAAGCTTAAATTAGGTAATAATCTCGGAATTTCAAGGTCAAAGGTCAAAAAATCGTTTTTTTGCGCTTTCTTTGGAAATATTTCATTTCCTATGGGTTTTTTGCTATTTATATTCATTATCAATATTGTAGGATACAAAATTTTCTACAAATTTCGTTTGAAAATATTTTTTTATACGGTGAACCGTTTTCGAGATATAGGGCGGAGAGCACGTGGTCACAGCATCACTTCAGGTCAACCGATGCCTCCGGTCGAAAACGCGCCATATATAGTTGATGAACTTTCGATAAATCAATGATTATAAATATTCGTCAATTTTTATTAACTATTATATTATATTTTATCATTTTCTTCATGAATCAAATCTATCCTATTCAATGAGATGCAAATATTACTACTAAACAAGCCAGAGATGATGCGGATGTTCTTATTGTTGAAACTCAAATTAAAGAATCAATCTAAAAAAACTGCAGTTATAATAGGACAAGATATTGATTTATTTGTCATTTCAATTGGGCGTACACTGTCTTACGAACAAGAAATTTTCTTTAAAAAGTTGGGAAAGGAAATCCAAAAACGGAGATATAGTCTACTAAAAGTTTTGATAATTATCCTCATTCCAAAACACATATTTTATTTCTGCACGCTTTGAGTGGCTATGACACAACTTCTGCGCTTTTTAAAAATGGAAAAAATCATTTCTGAAAGTTTTTGAGAAACTGACAAATTTGGATGAACTAGCTGCAGCATTTGAGGAAGAAAATTGTTCGGCCCAGAGATTATTAGAGAGTGGAACTCAAACCTTATTGGCAGTCTATAATGCTCCGAAATCTGTCAAAAATTTTTGATCATCTTCGTTATATGCATTACGTCAAGTGTACAAAACTCAATAAACCTGTGCAGCTTTCAAATATTCCACCAACGAGTGCAGCTGCTCATCAACATTTCAACCGTGTATATTATCAAGTTCAAACTTGGTTAGGACATGATTTGGAACCCCAAGTATGGGGTTGAGCAATGCGAAACGATTTTCTGGAGCCTATCATGACAATTTTACCACCAGCTCCAGAAGATTTGCTAAATACAATTTTCTGCAACTGCAAGAGTGGTTGTGATTCGCGATGCGGATGCAGGAAAGCGGACTTTCAATGCTCTTTAGCTTGTGGCCAATGTAATGGGCAAGCTTGTTTCAAAGCTCTACCATATCAGAGCGACATCAATGAAGATGGAACTTTTGACCCCGAAATCATGGAAGAACTTGAGACAAATGTCGTTGAAGACGACAATGAAGGTCAGTTTGAAATTTACTAGCAGCCAGAAGACGACGAAGAAGAGGAAGAAGATGATTGAAATTATATTACCCTTCTTTCCATTTTTTTACTTTCAATAAAAATAAATTTATTGAATGATATTTTTCAATAAAAAGATTAATTCATAATTTTTTTGTCATCATGTGAGAAGTTATTAATATTAATTAGGTTAAAATTGAAATATAATTCCTATATTTTCATTAACAATTCTGCAATCACATGGGCAGGTAAGTGTTGTTAAATAAATTAATACTGAATAAAAAATGGATAGGTTAGGAAAAAATGATAAAATATAATATTATAGTTAATAAAAATTGACAAATATTTATAATCATTGATTTATCGATAGTTCATCAATTATGTATGGCGCGTTTTCGACCGGAGGCACCGGTTGACCTGAAGTGATGCTGTCACCGCGCGCTCTCCGCCCTTTATCTCGAAAACGATTCATCGTATGAAATTTTTTTTTAAATTTGTAGAGAATTTTATATTCTACAATATTGATTGAATACAAATAGCAAAAAACCTATAGGAAATGAGATATTTCCAAATAAAGCGCAAATAACCGATTTTTGTGATATTTGACCATGAAATTTAATAGTTGCTTACACCCTACCATATGTAGGTTTTGAGACAACTTCCAGGGTGTCAATATACAAGTATTTACAGACTAACAGCTGGGTATCTCGAATTCCGAGGTGAACTTACTATAATGACTGGACTATATATCGATTGAGATTGCCTCTTTCAACGCAACCTTCAATTTCGGAATCATCCCTTCTCCGACCATGGGTTCGCATTTTTCGCTCATACTGTTTGAGAGTTATCGAAAAAAAAAAGATGAGCTGATTACTAATTGATTCTGATATCTAGTTGGGATGAGAAGTTAGACTATGCCAGCTTAGGAAATAAAATAGCGAATAGGGTTTGTTCGCAAACCACGAGGTTAAAAATTCATGGTGTAATGAATTAGTAGTTAAATGGTTATAAAATACTGGGTATATTATTTTGGTTGTGCAAAAACGGTTTTACTAGCTCAATATACGTTCATAAATATTTTACGTTTCACCAAAAATATGTGACAGGACCTCACTAAAAGCCTTGTAACTGGCAGATTCAGGCATAAAAACTTATTGAAGCTGAAATTGGTAGGTGCTCAAGTTATTCATTTCAGTTGATCTCAATATACATATATATATATATATATATATATATATATATATATATATATATATATATATTTATATATATATATATATATATATATATATATATATATATATATATATATATATCTATATATACATATATATATATATATACATATATATATATATATATATATATATATATATACATATATATGAATATATATATATATGAAGGAACAATAACAATAAACAAGGATCACTCACCTCTGGTTAGCGCAATGAATAAAGAAATAAACAAAATCCCGTCGCTTACAACGTACTCCATTAAAACTATGATATGATATTGATGTTGTATATAAACCTGGGAAATTGATGTTCATTGCTAATACTATCTCCAGAGCATTTAAGCTGATAATGTTGGAACAGATTGCTGTTCAAATGATGTTTTTCACACTATAACGTTTGTGATGAATCCAAAACTAAATTTCAACAAAAAACTCATCAAGATCCAGTTTTAGAAAAACTGATCAGTTATTATAATGATGGTTTGCCAATGTTAAGAACTGAAGTAGATGAAGAAAAGAAATTGTACTTCAAAAATCGAAATCAAATTTCTGTAGAAGAAGGTTTGGTTTATTTTCAGAACCGTAATTGTAGCTAGTTCAATGATACAGAAAACTCACATGAATCACATATGGACATAGTAAAAACAAAAATCAGAGCCAAGTCTTCATTTTACTGGCCTAGTATGTATGATGATGATATAGAATATTTTACAAATAAATGTAGAATTTGTGAAACTTGTAGATTTGAGAATATCAAGGAACCGATGATTATACAGAAAGCACGTTCTCTTTCAATTATAAAAATTACATGGGATATTATGGGTTTTTCGTTTCATTAAGTTGTCATAGACCATTTTTCGGAGAGTGTCTCGAAGTTATTTTTTCTATTCATGGAATACCAAAAATGGTTGATAGCTGATAATATGTCTTTAAATTCATTCGAATGCCAAAATTTCAGTTGAAATTGGGAAATCGATATAATAACTTCATGTCCATATCATCTTTAAAGTAAAGCACTCGCAGAAAAAGCATTCGGAATTTGTAAAAATATCTGGAGAAAAAGATAATACAGTTATTTGTCATCCCAGCTTCCATTCAGTAGAAGAAATAGAACAGAATTACCAATAAAAAATGGTCTTCGAAACGTTAGAAACAATTTCTGAAAGGAATAAATTATATTATGACAGAAATGCCAAAAAGGACGAAAACTTCTTTGAGACTTGTGAAAATATAGTCTATAGGTATCATGATAAATAGGAACCTGCGAAAGTTGAACTTCAAATTCCTATTAAATTTGATATGTCGATGGGATGAATTCTCAGTTTTTATTTTTAGATATAACGGAAAGAAACGACCTGCGTTCCTATCATTTTTTCGCATTTTAAGAATATCCACCCACGTACGAAAGATAGGTGCAAAATATCTATCCGTAAAGATGAGAACAACCACCGAAACACCACAAACATTGCAATGCGCACCAAACTTCCACTACTCACCCACATCTCAATGTTCAAAATACAATTTTTTGATACACGCAGACACTGAAACACAAAGCGTATAACGCTATTGATTTTGAAGACCACCTCGAACTTCGAGGATACGAAAACTACCGTGGTCCACTTGCCAAGCAGAAGACCGAACCTTTCACGTCATTTCGAGAAGCGGGGAATTATAATATTAAAAATGTTTGGTGCTTTGTAATTAATTGATCGTCGCCATTGACATCCAGAAAAATATTACGATTCTTTCACTGGGATTCTAGCTGACCGGAAACAGCAAGGACCCAGTAGAGTGCATAAGTTGCATGAAATGTTATTTATGTTCATGTGAAAACCTAGACGGAGATGAGTGCTATGAAAATTTGACTGCCTAGTGCAATATGAGTTCTTCGAAATTTACAATCTGAAAAAAATCAATAATAAATATTGGAATCTAATCTACCCCGAAAAGTTGATGCGTAAATTGAAAAACTTCCCTCTGGATAGAACAAGTCCAATTAGTCGGCAACTTCTCGTATCACTCAAATTTTTCTATAAAATAATACAAGCACTGAAATATATAAAAATACTAATCATTGTTAACGTTTCGGAATCTGAATCCGTTTCCGTTCTCAAAAGTTGTTCCCAAATTCTTTTTCTCACATATTTGTTATTGACAAAATGTCAAGTTTTGAAATTTGACATTTTATATTGACTTATATTAAGGGAACTCAAAGAGATGTAATTTTCCTCAGATAGCCTGATGAAAGCAGATCAACTATAAGAGCTCAAAATTATTTTTATTTTTATTCACTGACGTGAATAATCATCCTGAAATTTAAATTCCTGTCTCATTATGTTACATTTTATAGAAAATGGTGTTGATGTGAATGTTACTAGCTCCTTTCATAACCTCACTTTTCGTAAGTACTCAGTGATTCTTTGATTATACAATTAATGGTAATAGTCCATTTATTTTATATCAGTGTTCCCGATGGAGAGAAAATAAAAATCTCAAAAGCTTGAAGTGAAAAAAAGAGTTAACAAAATTCTTTCATTTCCGAATACCCGACAATTCTGTTTTCTCGTTATATATATATATATATATATATATATATATATATATATATGTAGATTATCAAATTCTCTGGTCTATCACAATTTGCATTCAATTCGAAATGCCCACCACAAGATAGCTAGCTATTTCTGGCTTTGGCCTTCATCAGCTGTGGGTTGGCATAGTCCTCGTATCGAAGACAAACTGTGATAGATATCCAGAGGATTTGAAATGAATCGTGCCTTTACGGCAAGCGACACATAAGTGGAACCACCTAGGTGGTGGGCATTTCGAATTGAATGCAAATTGTGATAGACCAGAGAATTTGATAATCTATTTATCAGTTTCCTGATTCATCTTGCTTCATAGCAAATAACACTTTCTCTTTATATATATATATATATATATATATATATATATATATATACATAGGTCTTGCTGTAGTGAGGTTGCAGTCAAAAAAGGGGCCAAATTTACAAAGAAAACTCTTTGTAAATTTAGCCCCTTTTTTGACTGCAACCTCACTACAGCAAGACCTATACTCGAACCAGTCACGAAATCGTTATTCTATATATATATATATATATATATATATATATATATATATATATATATATATATATATATATATATATATATATATATATACTGGGACATCCAGTTGAACCGCATCTGAAATTCTAGGTCAGCGCAGGAAAGAGGATACCTATTTGATTGTTTGTATGAAGATATATTACCCAACGAATCACAAGGAATAAAGGAATATATGAAATACCTTGCCACGACTGCCCGAGAACCTATATAGGGTAGATGAACCGACCGACGAGTATCAAACAGGAACTACGAGCACGAATTAGCAGTACGTAATTTGGACATGACCCCGACTCTTTTCAAAAATCACCACAAAACCCGACACAAAATTGACTTCAACAACACGAAGACCATTGCCATAGCAAAAACACTCCACTCCAGAATAATTCGCGAAGCAATGGAAATTGAAAAACGCCCTCAATGCCTCGAGACAAACAAACAAACGAGACGCCTCACCAAGGCTTCCCAATTCCTGGAAACCATCACTATCCCATCGAACAAATCCATTAATTAATCCTTTTCAAACCAGACCTGTATGTGGTCCAACAGTTTCATCAACGTCGGATTTTCATACAGCTATAAGTACCATCCGTCTATCCACAAAACCACAGTCTCCACTTTGGGTTAAGTAGACTTCGGCCTCTCCACCAAGTCACGAAGAAGTCATGAGAATGGCACCAAAGTGGGAGCCGAAACGTCGACAGAAGAACAATTCCAGACGGAAGTTCTACTCATCACATATCCGACCGCGGAAGCCTATCCGAGCCTATTTGAGCATAAACATATATATATATATATATATATATATATATATATATATATATATATATATATATATATATATATGCTGGCTTCCGGCTGATCCGCGTCTGGAAAGATTTACTTGTCTACGTTTCGACTCCCATTTCGGAGCCATTTTCAAGACTTAGTGACCTTGCGTCTAGGTCTGAGTTGTCTCACTAGCTGGCTATCATCACTGGAGATCGAGGATAGAAGGTTGGTGGGATTTATATATATATATATATATATATATATATATATATATATATATATATATATATATATATATATATATATAACAATTTTTTTTTACAAAAAATATGCGAAGTTGGTATTAAAGTCAATACCGACAAACCAACGGATAAACCCCCATATATATATATATATATATATATATATATATATATATATATATATATGTTAAGTGTGAAATTTTAAACATTTCATACTTTGCCTAGGCATTCTATAGAATGCCTGCTGGAGTTCAGGCAGAGTTCAAAATCTGTCTGTTCCATTGTTTTCAAGTTAAGGTTAACCTAACCTAACCTAAGCTAAGAAAATGAAAGCTAATATTTCACTTTTAAATTTTACTCTAGTAAAATATGAGGATTTTCAGATCCTATGTTTAATACATTTCATGTTTGTTATTTGCAATAAACAATTTTTAACAATGTTGTTCATTTTATACTTTGCCTGCAAAACTTTCGACATTCTATATGATGCCTAGGCAAAGTTTGTACAATTGTTAAGAAATGAGTTTATTTCATACTTTGCCTGGATTCACTCGGCAATGTATACAATGCCTAGGTATTCCATACAATGCCTGAATTGTACACATTGCCGGTAACATATATATATATATATATATATATATATATATATATATATATATATATATATATATATATATATATATATATATATATATATATATATATATATATATATATATATATAAATAAAATAAAATATATATAAAGCTGATATATATATATATATATATATAAAGCTGATTTTTCAGCGACATGAGAAATGTTCAGCAAAAAAAGATAACTGGGTCCCTCAGTCAATCCAATATCAAAAACTCTGGTTTACTCCGCTAAACTTCCGCTTCTACTGAGACTCTTCTTCAAGGCAGGAAAAATGAGTGGAAAACTATGAATTAAACATATAAATGTACGTAATAAGTGTATACGTGTGAAATTTTTGTTTGTTAAACAGTCTCCTTAGTCCCCAACTGTCATCATAACAAAGTAAAGACTGTGGAAATGATGAATGATTTTAGTAGAAAAGAGAATATTTGATTGTGCTGTTGAAACTGTCCTGATGCTGTGTTTTGTCAGAATTCAAGTTTCTCCATCAGTGACTTCCTGAATGAAATAAAGGAAAGCTTTCGGTCGTTCAGTCGAATCTTTCGGTAGTTTGCGAGAAACGGGTAAGCTGGCGTTGAATGGTTCTCTGGATCTGGGGTAGAAATAATCGTTTTGAAGAAGGACGGATTTTACCTTTCTCAGCTCACTCAAGTAATATATGAAATTCCTTGCTGTGACTGCCAGAGAACATACATAGGACAGACGAACAGACGAGTATCGAACAGGGCATACGATCACGAACTTGTAGTACGTAATTCGGACATGACCTCGACCCTCTTCAAATATCGCCACGAAACCAGACACAAAATTGACTTCAAAAACACGAAGACCATTGCCACAGCAAAAGCACTCCACTCCAGAATACCAGACACAAAATTGACTTCAAACACGAAACCAGACACAATTTATGAATCCATTATAGCAAACGGGGAACAATTCAATTAGGAAGAATTCATTGTTAACTTGATCAATAAACCATAAATATTAATCTTGATTGAGAACAGCGGTTCTGTGAACCCATTGTTAATGAGAATTTCTGTTGAATATGGATTCTCATCAAGTATCAGCCAGTTCAATTCAATAATTCAATTCAATTTCAATGATGGAAATACTCACGTTTGCGACTCTTTCGAACGGCAGCAACAATGAAGTCTTATTTGCATGAAATTCTCACTGAAGTTTGCATGATTTTCATGAATAATCGACGAAACTCTTTACAATCAATCCCTCCCATTCGATACAATGAAAGCAGAATTAAGAGAAATCTAAATAAACTATTCTTCCCTACGACTCCACCAATTTTTCAACATCTCAAAATAGAAATCCGAAATGATGAAATTTCAGCGCTTCGAACTAGGTGGGAGACTCATGGGGTTTGAACTCTCCCGAAATGTTTCTGTAAGCAACCAAACTACCCAGCTCAGCCCTTCAAATTAAGTGAGGTTAGTTTTAATCCAAAGGAACAAAACCGTAGGTAATTAACAAATATCTACGGCACCATCCAACCAATACCGATTTAGTATGTTGGTTTAGATCTCTTTGAAGTTCTCAAATCTGAATTTATAGTATGATCAATAAGCCCAATTTGATATCGAAAAATACTTTGTCTCTTGGATTAAAAGTTTTCAGAAACATTTCCGAAAATACTGCAATTTCTGTTTTTTCAGTCTACTCATTATCTATTTCATGTTACGACTATATAAATATTTTGTAGTTCTCCTGGTATATAAACAAGTTTCGTTTCAATCGTTCAATCTTTGCTTCCGAAGTAGAAACGAAAACTTCGCCACAGATTCCAAGGTCTCAAGTAGGTAGGTAACAAATAATCAGTGAAGAAATACATCTTACGTTTGCTACTTTTTATTTTCATCCATACGCAATGCGAGGGCTATATTTTGTGACCTTGACTGCCATTACATGTGAATCGGCTGGTTGAATTTGATTCGATACCTTTTGTATCGTCGGTACACTTTCACGTTTTTCGACTCACCTCATAATCTCAAGTATGAATTCCAGATTAGTCCCTGACCTAGAATAGCCCACAGATATTTCACTCTGCAGGTCATCTCAAAGTTCACACGAGAAGTGAATTCGTGTAATGTTCCGAGAACAGGAGGAAGGAGACAGAAATTGGTATAATTTTTGAGATTATGAACTCTAGCAACCATTTCTTCTGGTCTTTCACAGCAGGGTCATTCTATATAAAAATGAGCCTTGAATGAGAAGTAGTAATGGTCCCAGCACAACAAAAGGATGGAAACAATCAGTTTGTCATTATGAAGGAACATAAAATTCAGTTTTTTTCCATAAACAATTTTTTTCACTTATAATTACACGAGAGATTTTTTTGTCGAGGTAAACTTGACATTTCGATGAGAATTGTGTTGCCTGGCAACTCAACGAAAAAAAACTGCCTCTGAAAAAATCACGAGTCCGTAGGACGAGTAATTTTTTCTGGTAGTTTTTTGAGTTAATTTGCCGGAAACTAAACTCGAATCGTACACGTCAAAATCTCTTCGACAAAAAAAAAGCTCGTGTGTAATTCAGTACGAAAATAAAATGAATACAGTTTATTTTATTCAATTCAACGGAAAAGTACAATTGTTAAAAACACAATTCTTATATTTCATTTTCACAGATCACTCTTTTGACAACGCAAGTGAAAAATTGACAAAGACGTCGTCAAAGATTTGTTTACAATTCTGGTTGCCATGCTTTCAAGAGTTAGGTTCCGTTTTGACGCTGAAAAACTTTGGGCAAAGATTTTTCGCTGTCACAATGACAAAATCACGGCGGCTTATGGGATATTTTATACATGAGTTGAATTGTCAAAATAACAAATAACTTCATTTGGATGTCTTTTTTCAATTAAATCTAGAGAATCAACGTAGTATGTTTTCCATATGATGGTTCGTGTTTGCAGGGTTTCGATCAGAGCAATTTTTTTAATACAGTCTTGGATTCATTTTCATGGCGTTTGTTATCTCATGTGTGCAATAGTGCATCACAACCGATCGATCCTCTCACTTTTCAAACAATAATATTTTCAGGGATGAAGTTCATGGAAATAAAATTCAACATTTGCATTTCCTGAAAAATTGTATTTGAATGGAATAACACGAATATTCAACTTATGAGTTCGTAAATGAATTTGAGGTCTGTATGTTTCATGTCTACACTTCACTTCAAATCATCTTTCCAGGCAGTTCTGTATAATCGGTTCCACCCAGAATGGTTGATTATAAGTGATTAGGGTGTGTACTTATAGAATCATATGGTCGTATTCCTTCCAGTGGTATAACACGCCTGAAGTCACGGCTGAATATTTTCTGGCTAGCTCTGGTTGCGGTAGGCAATTGTTGGTTACCTAGATATCGATCCTAGTAGGTGAGGTCCGTTTATCGAATACACCAAGTGACCTGGTAGCATTGTGGGGAAACCTATTTTGTATTGTCCTCAATGAAGTAATTGTAATTTTTCATCCTCATTATCAAGCGGATATGTGGTATACTTAACATATTGTGAGGAGATAGAAATATCAGATATTTCATGATCGTATGAAAAAACATTCCTCTCCCTATTTCATTGAATTTTGCGAATGTTGCTATAATGAGATCGCTATAAAGAATCCGAATTGATATTGGGGAGTATATCATCATTTTCCTCGCACAATATGACCATCAAACACAAACAGTGAAATTCTATCTAGTCCGGATGTTAAGCTCGTCAACCTCGCAAAAAATGCTTAAGGAACGCCCCTTTATATGAAGGTTTTATGTACACCTTGGGTCATTTTTAGGGCGGTTGCCACCAAATTCCTCCATGCAATCACCCCTTCTCACCCACCCCAAAAATATTTAACCCCTCAACTTGGAAACAGCTCTAACTCGGCAACCGAGGCAGACAGAATTATGCGGTTTGTTTTAAAATGGTAACAATCGATCTTTCAATCAAGAGAATTATCAGAAATCCTCGAACCCTCCAAGAATGTCCTGATGTCAAAAAATGGATTTCTATTTGCTCAAAATCGCCTGGCTTTGTTTCATTCGCTGTGCCGTGTCTAGGAGCTTGTTCAGCACATAGACCAACGGGGCCCCTGTAGAGCATGGTATTACCGTTACCAGATCTTATGAACGGAGAGTCTTCGCGGCAGCGGACTTTTTGCGGTCATATTTCGGCATGGTCTTCACAATAAAATTGATGTAAACCTGAATGATCATATTTCATCGCCAAAGCTTTCGCCCAGAAGAAGACATTCCTTTCAGGATGTTTATAGAATTATATTAGAATGTTTCATAATGAATACTGCTATCACATGAGATTATGGAAATCACATATTCATTTATTCAAGTCACGCATCACAGCTAGTTACCTAAATCATATTCTGCTTCTTTCTTGACTATTCGACATATTTATAAATGGTTTTGTTTTTCTCCGTTGACCAGCTGACGAACGTGAACCATCAAAAGTCGAAACTTGTGCGAGCAATGTATCAATGAGGACTCACCTTTCAAAGTGTGAATCTCAGCACGGTGGTTTGGCGATAAAATACAGGGGTGCGCAAAAGTCCGGATTAAAATCAATATCTGTTTAACCAGTAACTTAGGAAAAAATCGCTGAAACACGTCAATTGATTTCGAAGAATACGCATTTTTTTTCAATGAAATGAAATATATTTTTTCAATCCCTCAGCTGCAACCCTCCTCAATTTTTTTTTCAAATGCGAACCTATGTCGTGTATGGGCTCATTGAGAAGCTCGTAAAAAATGGAATCTGACCATACTTTTTTTTTTACCCATATAGTTACCACGAAATGAGAAAAAAACTCTTAAAAGTTAAAAATACCTACTTAGTGCTATCTACGGGTGAATTGACGTTGCAAAAAACAAATAAGTGCCAGTCAGCATATGATGATGTACACTGCTCAACAATTGCTAAGGATCACCAGTACCTAGTTTCTAAAAGTTTACCAATTTTAAGAACAGACCAACCTGGGCAGGCACCACAACAAATTTCATTGATTTATGGGTAAAACTGATAACGTAATCTAGCATCAACATTCTTTGGAATTAATTTTTTCACAAAAAACAGACACATAAAATTAGTTCCCTCCCAAGCAATTGTTGACCAGTGTATCTCAAAAAGAGAAAGAAGTTGTTGCATTTTTGTATCAAATTTAAAAATTTAATTCAAATTTAATGCCCACATGGTTAAAAAAAAGGGTATGGTCAGATTCCATTTTTTACGAGCTTTTCAATGAGCCCATACACGACATAGGTTTGCATTTGAAAAAAAAAGTTGGGGAGATTTGCAGCTAAGGGGTTGAAAAAAAATATTTAATTTTATGGCTAAAAAATGCGTACACTTCGAAATCAACTGACGTGTTTCAGAGATTTTTTCCTAAGTTACTGGTTAAACAGATATTAATTTTATTCCGGACTTTTGCGCACCCCTGTATTTATATCTGGAGTCATGAAGACAAAGATGAAACCCGTATTTTTTTACTTGGACATTATTCTTTGTATCTTAGTGATTTCAGCAAAGATACATTAATCTTGGAGTGCTGCAAGTAGTTCTATCATAGAGTCAACAAACTAATGCATTCCCCACCAACGAGGACGCATTGTCCTTCCATATGTTTCGCGAATCGTCTAGTGTTTCGTCAGGCTACGGAGCCGATGTAAGAGCTTCCATCGTCTGGAGTAAGATGCCTAGGAAACCCTGGTGTATCTACTTATACCTGAATAATTTTGGGATAAACTTGGCGAAAAGCGATTGCTTGATTTCTGAGATCGCAAAAGCTCCAGATCGCTATTGTAGATGGCGATCAGTCATATACCATATGAAGCTTAATTTTCAGTAGTGAGGAATGTGCAACCAAATATTCTACCACTGTTTATTATTTGCCTACTGAGATTTTGACAGCCCTGCCAGCCAATCAAATGCGTTTCAGAAAACGTGCATGTAACGTGGAAACCTACCGTTAACAACCTGTCAATACTGATACCTGCTCCTGCTACCTCTACAAGTTTTTAGTGTTTTTATATCAGTTTGTAAGACTAGACTTTGATTCCGAGAAAATTTACTTTGCCCAATCGCCTGAGAATGTACGACAAAGTTCATGCTAATGTATTGAAAGTGATAGACTATCTTGGAATTGGGGATACACACATCAGTTATGCAACGGTTCAAAATACGTATCACATCGATATTTCCTTTATTTACTTCGTTTTCAATATCTCATTAAGAGCTACAGATGTTTCCTCCTCGATATAAGACTTTCGCTCAAGCTGAAACGAATAAAATTAGCTACAACGCTACATTCATGTTATTATTTTGGGGCGATTTGTTTTGTACTGACCTTAGGTACTGAATAAAGAAGAATATTTGGATCCCCAGATATTGACTGACCACACAAAATACGAAATCTTCTACACATCGTGAAAAAGTACTTGTAATAACTTCAACACTTATTCTACTTATATAGGCTTTTAAACACTGTTGAGTGCGAAGAAATAATTTCAGTTTTCATTGACAACAATAAACATCAAAGTTACGTCAATCTGACAAAACCGACATTTGACAGATTTTTCAAAATGCCCCCTATACAAAAATTAGAAAGCTTTTGTAATCGTCGATTGTTTTTCGCCAAGAAATTCTAAATAATATCGAATCACTAGATACACCAGGGTTTCCTAGGCATCTTAGTCTGGAGATTTGGGCTGGAAACGGAGCTCCGATGGTGTAAGATGGGAAGTCATTTGGCGCACTCTCTCAATCGCCGCAAAGTAGTGCACAACTGGCTGCAAATGTGCTACTGAGTGTCGCAGCAACTGTGGGTGCCTAAAAAAGGCTATTATTGTGGAAAGAGGTGCAAATGTAGGTGTCTAGATGAGTAAAATACTCTTCACGAGTTTTTCCTCAGTTTTATTAATAGTAGGAGAGCCCACGATGCTAAATCGGGATTTACTCGAGCGTCATAGAGTTAGTTCTATTGGGTTGCGAAGCTTAGATGATAAAAAGAAAAAAACGTTATATGATGTATACCTTTTCATCGGTGGGGGTAGCGCCTATAGATTTTCAAAAAACTATTGTATGGACATACTCGAGCGCGTCAAATATTGATATCATCTATGTCCTACATATTTTTAAAAATGTACCTATGTTAATCTGATCGTTTCCATGATGGGGGTGGACATACGTGAAGGTTGAAAATTAAAAAAAAATTCTCGAGTGGGACAGATTTTCTGAGGGGACGTTGAATGAACCTAAAAAAAAGCTCTTATATAATAATCTGACGGTTTGGATGTGACGCAGACTAGCGGCCGTTATTAACAGGTGAAAAAAAATTGTCATTTTGAAATACACAAGCGCGTCAGATTAAGATACATATGGTTCATCTTTACGCCCTAGACGTTGCAAGTCTCATAGTCTGACGATTAGCTGAAGGGATTCGCCTATTCTGTCAATTTGAATTTTTTTTTTAATTCATTGAACTCAATTAATTGAGAAGTTCAGGAAAAAGCATGCAAATAAGAAAGTGTATGTTTTTTAAGTAGAATACTTGTATTTATAAGGAAATGATTATAAGCAATTGAATTTTTGAAATTTTAAAACGTTGGATATTCAAAGGTAATACCACGAGTCCTTCAAATTTAATCGATAAATTTTCATTTTCCACAAAAACTTTTTTATTCGGCAAAAGTATGAAAACAAACCGATTGATAAAATCACGAGTCCGTAGGACGAGTGATTTTATCTAATTCGGTTTGTTTGAATGCTTTTGCCTCAAAATAAAAAAGTTTGAGTGTTTCGAAAATGAAAATTTATCTTATTAAATTTGAAGAACGAGTTGTATTTGGAAAGATTATTTTTTGAACAAATAGAAGGAAGAACAATTTAATTGATCATTATTTCATTTACATAAGAAGGAAACGAGAAAAGGTGAAAATTTTACTGATTTGAAATGTCAAACAACGATGTAGGCCCTCTATGATCCAGAAGAGATATAATGCTTACGCATTGAATATGATATGACGATACCAAGAGATGGCGTCACACCTCTCATTGTACAAGGTTGATAATTGAAAATTTCTTATGACATGAAAATCGCGCCAGAAGGAACATAAAATCATTCGTTATGTCGTTGTATCAAAATCTGCATACAACGGTTTCTTCTCATACAACAAAAAATGAATTATTGTATTTAATGAAAACTAATTGTACGCCATCTTCATTTGAAGGAAGCCTTAAATATTTGAATCTCTATATCTGTCATAAAGTTGAGGTTATGAGTTATTTACGTGTTTGTGTTCATTGAAATGTGTTATGTTATTATTATGCTGAAAAAGTGAATGACTATTAATAATAAGGTAACTGTTCATTCATGATAATTTATATAAATATGAGCCAGTTCAATAGAATCGACGCGGTAAACCGTATAGTTTTGACAGTTCAAAGGTAAACAAGGTTTTATCGAAACAATCGAAAGGACCAGCCAGTTTTATCAGTATAATACCCAATGATTGGCTAGAATAACCATAGAATGACCCGGTACTATTGGTTGAAATGCCAAAAACGTCACATTTTGACAAGTGAAAAAAATAATCGTTGTAAACAATATTATGCCACGAACGAGTCTGTGTGATCAACTATCATGGCAACAAAAACCAGAGTGGGGACGGAGTGAGAGAGCAATAGATAGAGGAAGAGTGAGAGAGAAATAGAAACGCGGAGAGGGAAATACAGGCATCACGTAGCTGCACGCATTAAACTTTATAGATGAATTTTTATCATTTCGGTTTCTGAAAATCGTCAGATTATATATTTTTGCTATTCTTGAATTATTCCCTTCACAATAAAAATAAAATTAGCCACGCTGGAGAATGTCGAGATGACGTTTTTTTTACAACTTTGTAGCCCTCCTCCTTCTTTTCAGATTAGTGGAATATACACGTTTCAGAATGTAACTAACTCATCCTACCTTAATCTGACGCGCTCGAGAATTTCAGATGATCAAGTTTTTTTTTACTAATCTGATCCTTTATCTTTGAAGGGCGGCCATATATACAGGGCTCATGTATGGTGGAAGTACTCAACCGGGTACAAGGTATCCCCCTGCATATTAATCTGCCGCGCTTCAGTAAATACCGAAATCCCCCCTTGGGCTCCCCTAATATAACTTCAAATATAAATATGAGACATATTCTGTCCGAATAGTCAAGAAGCAGAATTTGATTCAAGTAACTAGCTGTGATGCGTGATTTGAATGAACATGTGATTTTCATGAATCATGATGATAAATACATAAAGGTAAGGGATCAATTGATGAGCATCGTTGATTTGCATTCATAAAAAAGAGAGAGAGAGAAAGAGGAAGAGCCCGCTCTTGTGAGTAAGCGTGCGCCCCTGATGGGGCATGGGAAACGATCCACGTGCTGAACAAGCTACTAGACACGGCACGGCGAATGAAAGAGAGCAGGGTGATTTTGGGGAAATTCAAATCATGTTTTTGACATGACGACTCCCCTAGGCTTCATGGCGGGTCTTGGTGCCCCTCGAAAAGATTCAACTTTGGGTAAATGATCGATTCTCACCATTTCAAAACAAACTGCATCATTCTATCAGCCATGGTTGCCGAGTTACAGCTGTTCCTAAGTTGGGTGCTGAAAAATTCTTAATGGGGGGAAAGGAGAAGGGTAACTGCACAGGGGATTGGGTGGCAACTGCCCTCAGAATGACCTATAGGGTCCATAGGACCATTGTACAAAGTGGCGTTCCGTAATCATTTTTTGCAAGGTTGAAGCTATATTTGGTAGTTAACATTCCCACTAATATGCAGCCTATCTGTGTGGATTTCTTTTTTAATAGATATGCGAATTGTCCTATTGTGTTTGAAAACATTTTGAAAATGAAGTCTTGTTTTCAACTTTCAATTGGCTTTTCAGATTGATTGGGTGTATTCTAACATGAACAGCACGTTTATGATAGTGTGGTTGATAAGGGAAGATATAAAAATTATAATAATTATAAAAAATCGGGAGAGAGCAAAAAATCCATTCTGAGATGCTATGAACATTTTTAATTTTCAAGAACCGTTGTTCAATAGCTTTCTCTATCAAGATTATTCGATATAGTTTATTCATCAATTGAATATTCAATATCTCATGGTTTGGTACATTGTATTGAAAAATTGCAGAATCGCTGCGGTGGAAGCTGAATTACAGCCTCTGAAACTAAAGTGCTGTAGCGGCAAAGAACTTCTTGCCAAGCAAGATAGAGAAGATATGAACTAGCAAAGGCTGTCTAGGAACTCTACGGCTAAGTCTATCTTTCGAAAACCAACTCTGATAAGGAGAGGTTGAAAAGGTCCACACATCATAATAAAAAGGAGAAGGAAGCGTACTTTTCTGGTGACCACGATTAAACTTCCAATGTGAAACAATTGATGAAATTTCAAAAAAACAACAAATATAGTATTAGTATTATCTATTAGAATTTTGTATTCCCAAATTATCTTTAAATTTAGCATTCTTGAAAAAATGTGTTGAAATTATTTGTTCAGGACATGATGGAATAAATGATCTATTTCATATATTCATTGCTTTGATGAGATTATCCAGTTCTCTAAAGAAGAGGAAACTAACAACAGAGTTCCATCTTTAGATACCAATCTCATAAGAACAAATGAAAATATTATTAACCAAGATTGGTTTATCAACCCAAGTAACTCTGGAAAGTATGTAAATTATTTTTCCTACCATCATCTAAAAAAAAAGTTTATTTCATCTTAGGTATGAAAAATGCAATTGAAACAATCGTTAGTCCCTCCCTATTGAATGAAAATATTGAAAAAATATTCATAATATTGAAACCCAAATCCACAAAATTTACTGAAAGAATCACTATTCAATACTTCTTGTATGATGTAGCATCGAATGTAGAATCAAATAAACTAAATGCTTATAACGAAAATAATAACGAGTCAATTACTTATGGTTCTATTCTTTTATCAAACACTTATATTCAAGAATTATCAACGTTTTTAAGAAAGAAACAAATATTAGGATAGCTGAAAGGATCCCACTTCCAATAAATAAGATATATACCAAACTGAAAGACAAAGAAGCACTTCATGAGAAGTGATATTAATATATAGGACAAACAAGACAAAAGTTGAAATCAAGACTATCGGGACATGAAAGTGATTGCAGACCTTTAAAAAAATTCTTGTGCTCTCTCAGATCATGTTTTGGGTCTTGATCATTCAATGAATTATGAAGGAACAAAAATTTGATATTCCGAAAGAAACCTCACTACAAGGCTATTTCTAGAAATGATTGCCATCAAAAAAGGAGAAAATTGTATAAATATAAGAAGAGACATTAATAAATTAAGTAAAATATATTCTTTTTTTTTCACTAAGTAATATCTTTTTCACTATCAAGTAATGAAGTTAACAAATCAGTCCTCAGGATCATTATTAACACTCTATACATATATATGAAAACAAAAAAAACCTAAATATTTTTTTAACTTGTCATAACAGAAAATAGTTATACCGTTTGGTATATACAAACATAACCCTATAATTGGAAAATGTCCAAGGGTTATAAGGCAGAACAGCTGAAAACATATGAATTTCGGCTCGATGAACCAATGAATGAAGTGGATTTTTTTTTTAATTATTTTTTGTGTTGTTCAGTCATTTCGGAATATGTACTTTTCCATGTGGGGATTTCCTCAACAAATCCACAGATCATAGTACAGACATCGCTACAAACGATTCAACTGAGTTTATGATAAAGAAAAATTTTGGTAATCATTCTGAATGCCCAAAAATTCGCTGTCTGTGTGGTTCGTCAATGAAAAATATATTCAATATATCTTCACAGGATTACAAAACAGCTACATTCATGAGTCCGAGGAAAATTTGGGGCATTTTAAATAAATTCATGAAATTTTTAATTCGTTTTGGGTTCACTCTGTTTGATATCTTCATAGTGTGAAACAATCAATATGATATAATATTTTTTTAGTATCTCACCATCATTTTATGTTCCAAAACGTGTATGTCTCCCCACGAAAAAAATTGAAAAACCGTATCACAAATGTCACTTTTCAAAATCGACCCACACAGGTCACAACAGAGACAGGTAAGTAAATAACAACACTACTTACTCTCCGACAGAGTAAACAAGACATGCATGCATGCTATTATAATTATTACTACATGCCTAGCAGTTTGTCGAACGACAAGGAAGAAACGCCGAACGTGAGTATTTTTCATATATATTCATTTCAATAAGATTTGCATCATTAAAAATTTCTCAGGAGGAAGGCGAATCGATTCGTCAAATTGTGTATTATTCTTGTCGAGTCTTCGACGAAGGTCGATTCTGCAGAAAACCTGGGAAATCATAAGTGAATCGGATTCTTTGCAAGATCTCTCTGTCTAGATGAAATTTTCGAATCTAATATTAAAAGGGCAAATTCTCTAGAGTGTCTCAGAGCTAGAAAGATTTTTCATTCAGAATAATTTGAAAATGTGCTTGTTCCCAAACTACTTTCGGGTTGGAGAGTAACCAATTGTTCACACATTAGAATACGGGGTAGGAAATAATTTTCCCGGTCTCTTTTGAAACTTCTCAGCCTCTTCGTCTTTTATTCAAAACGTATTTCACTCATTGTCTTTTATTCAAAACTTATTTCACTCATCGGAATTTACGTAGTGTCTAGATCCCCACACGCCAAACTAATTATACAAAAAGAGATAACAATATTACAGACTCATGGCACCTTCTCCCCCAGATTTCCAATTCTCTTCAATAATCAAATAATATACAGTTGCCTGTAAGATTTTCATATAATAGGGTTTAGGGCTTCGCAAGATACAAGACCAAGACCAAGACCGAGACCAAGACTCAATAAATCTTCTCAAGACCAAGACTATAGACTTTCGGGACCAAGAGCAGAAGTCTTTTCCAAGAGTCTTGATCTTGGTCTCAAAATAAAAATAATGAACTCAAATTTACCCAATATTAAAAAAAATCTGATTGGGTAATGTTATTGCAATTTATTTCAATTACTTATTTTTCACATGATAGGTTTTTAATTTTTGTTCACTAACAATTTCAGTATTGCACTTTTACAGTTTACAACAAATAGGTGAAGTTATTTTGGTTCAATTTTGACATTTTTGGAAATATTTTCACACTGCATTGTCCAGCTAAACTTGGCAATGATTTTTTATTTCGAATAAATCATCCTCTGTATGGTGCATACCTATTTGGATTTTAGGTTGAATGTTTCATTCATAATCTATACCTATCTTCAACTGTTTTTCAAATAATGAGAGTTGAATAGTGAGATTTTGCAATTTCCGACACCGTATTACCGCAGCTTTATCAACTCACCCTGTATATGGGTTATATTTATATTTGAAAATACCACATAAAAGGTAGATGACATATTTATTTGTTGATAAACATAGATACCGATTAGTATAAGTTGCACCGTTGCACCCACCAGATTTCGATACCAAAAGAAAATAATGAATTATGACCAATGGTCAGATATGTGATATTTTCCCACTCCTACATAATATAATAAATATTGCAATTTCCTAGGGATTCCTACACTTCTCTGCCGCTACTGCCTTTTACTGCTCATCACACGATAATCCATTGAACGTTTTTTCTGCCCTGTCGGCCTGTTCGCTGTGTGGATCTAATTAAATCTTTTTTCAAGATTTCCTGAAAATTATATTCTTTTGGTGAAATGAGAAATGTATTTTGCTTTTTTTACTTTTGCAAATTGACAATTGTCAAAGACTGAGTAATACGAAACACCTATAATATACGAATAAACTGTTGGACAAATGAATTGAATAATTCAGATTTCTATACGCATTTTGATCCATGACCAAGACTATCATGACCAAGACCACGACTGAGCCAGTCTTGTCTTGGTCTTGAAACATCAAGACCAATAATAGAGCTGTCGTTGTTTTCAGTGCGTCTTGTTTCAGTATTTTCGAATCATAACGACCATTTTAGTAACTTTACTTCCTCGTGTGTTTCCACTTACATGCTTTCTAGTGATTTTATTAATAATTTCAAACTATGGAACTGAATTTCAATGTATGTTATTTCAAGATACAGAAGTCCCACATTTTCTAACACATTTCGATTACAAAGAAATTCAGAAGAAAAATTAAAAACAATGTTAGTATCAAATCAAGTGAGCACACTTATTTGGCATTAATTTAATTCTCCACTTTCATATCAAATTCAAACTGCTCTACTGAAAATCAATAATTTATATATCGACGCGGAAGTGGGAGTCAAAGTGGAAAATAAAGTTGATGTTCCATCCAACTCAAGCAATTCTCTAATGTATTTGTACCTAAACCAAAAAATCAGAAGATCGTCCCGAAAAGCTAACAACATCAGCCCTCCCTTAGTCACATTTAAGGTTTTGCCTTCTGGAAGCACTCGAAATGGTTTTCGAAAAAGGGCTATACAAATGAGTTGTGATTTTGACTGTCAGAATAGATTTTCTTCGGAAACCCACCATTAAAAAGTCTCAACGTTAACACAAAAGTGATGAGATAACCATACCCATCTGGCCGAACAAACTAAAAAATATCGTCAATACATCTATAGGAGTGGAGTCAAGTCGAAAATATTCAAATAGTTGTTGAAACTGTGTCATAAATGTATGTCATAGTTCGTGGAAGACTCATACTAACAAACTTTCTAGTAGACAGTACTTTTTCTTCATTTGCGTTGAATGTCATAGGTATCAATAATTGTAAAATTTTAAATACAACATTTCTACTATCTTTCACAGTTCTAGTGATAACTTCGCCTTAGTAGCTTTCATTATTTTTTATTCCACCAATATTTTCATCTATCTTTTTTCATTCGTTTTTTATTTTTTCATATTGTTTTAATTACCTCTTGATTTTTTCGATTTTATTTTCATTTTTTTGTAATATTGATTACTCTTTCGAGAGATTCACCCCCACTATTATTTCCCTTGATACGACTATTTGTAGTGCATTTGCAACTATCTGAGAGTCCTCCCTGTTTTGAACCGTGGAACTCTTCAGTTTCATGGCCCTGTTGATCTCAGATACACTGTATCCATTTGACCTCAAGGTCACTTGACTGAAACTGAAACATCTTCGAGTGGCCTTGATGTCAAATGGATACAGTGTATCTGAGATCAACAGGGCCATGAAACTGAAGAGTTCCACGGTTCAAAACTGGAAGGACTCTCAGATAGTTGCAAATACATACCTGCCATATATCCCGAGGGTCACTGACAGAATTGGGAAACTCTTGGGGAAATATAGCATTAAAACGGTTTTCAAACCGACCAAGATGATCCAACAAAGCCTCAGGTCGGCCAAAGACAAAAGAGACCCACTGTCAGCAGCAGGGGTTTATCGCATACCGTGCACCTGTGGGAAGGTATACATCGGTATCACAAAAAGATCCATGGGAACAAGGCTCAAAGAGCATGAAAGGAACTGCAGGCTGGGGCAAATCGACAAATCGGCGGTGGCGGAGAACGCACTGAGTGAGGGTGACCACAGGATTCTGTTTGAAAATGCTAAAGTGATTGCCCCCAACAAGGGTTACCATAGCCGACTGGTACGGGAGGCGATAGAGATCCAAAAACATGCGGACAATTTCAACAGAAAAGAAGAAACGTTGAGTCTAAACAGAATTTGGAATCCCATTCTGGGGAAATCAAGAATAACTAATTAAATCACAACAGATAGTGCGGCCACTAATAATGATCATTATTCCCGAATCTGACAGAAATAATTAACACTCAAGACTAACTGCATCAATATAAATACGGCTTACAAAATAGAAACGTTTAGTCATCGGAATAATAGTCAAGATGAGTGAGCCTCTGAAGAAGCTAGCCACTCGCGCTAGCGAAACGTCAGGAAATTCCAAAGAACGACGGCCTTCAAACCCGAAGAAATACTGAAAACCTCGGCCGCGAGAGCTTTAACCATTTTATTCAAATACTTGTTGAACCTGTGTCATAGATGTATGTCATAATTTGTGGAAGACTTATACTCACAAACTTTCCAGTAGACAGTACTTTTTCTCCATTTGCGTTGAATTTCATAAGTATCAATAATCGTAAAATTTTAAATACACCATTTTTACTATCTTTCACATTTCTAGTGATAACTTCGCCTTAGTATCTTTCATTATTCTTCATTCTATTAGTATTTTTATCTTTTTTCATTGTTTCATATCGTTTCAGTTACCTCTTGATTTTTTCGATTTGATTTTTTTTTTTTTTTAAGATTGATTACTCTTTCGAGAGATTCACCCCCCATATGATTTCCCTTGATCACACTAATCTTTTCGATTTTTTGAGCTCACCGAAATGGTTTGGTTTCTTTCCACTTTTACATTCTCAGTCCACCTCAGAGCTTTACAATTTTATCCCTTCACTATAGGGTTGAATGGGGTACACAACATTTTTTTATATTTAATCTCTCCCACGCGTGCGCCCAGAAGAAAGAGCCTTCTGCGGGCAAGAATCGGCTAATATCTTGGTTGTCGAAGCGCTCTGAGCTGCTTACTAATTTCACCCAGAGTGCTACTGGGTCGTTTGGTGCATTCAGTTGAGAGATCCCATCTGCCAGGATATTAGTATTTACGCAAATAACAATTACCGTGCGATATGGCCGCTGTAAGAGGTCTCTTCTACTGGGTGTAGCAGGAGTTTGAGCCATGTAGAAGGCGTTTCGCCGTAGAGGTTTACACCATCAGCACAAGAATCAGAGCTCTGTTTCGTAAGGAATAAACCGATCGAAATGTTTTGCCGAATGTCACTGAAGAGACCTATGGCGGGTCGAAACAGCTGTCTGGCATTGGATTTGTGGATGCAATATTTTCGAAAATCGAAATCCTGATTTCTGTGGAGGGTTGCAGCTTTCTCTGCAAGTAGACCAAAGACGATTCTTGCGGCGGGTCATTTTTAACTGCTTAGCCGTACGATGTGCCCGCTAGGAAAGGCGCAAATTGACACGCTACGCCCAATTATTAAATTTTCTCATCTGATGGAGGCCCTAGCCAAGTGGTCGCCAACCTGTCGATCGCGAGCTACCGGTAGCTCGCGGAGGCAATTCTGGTAGCTCTCACAACGATTTTGATTTAAAAAATACAGACTGCAAAAATCAGAGAAGCTTCCGAAAATTACACAAAAAAAATTAATTGTCATAATATTAAACATAAACAGCGGCAACGTTGCGGTGAGCGATCTACCGCTGACGCCAACAAGCTGGAATCGGCTAGAACCGACCAGCCGGACCAGCGCGTTGAGCTGGATTCAGACAGATCCGAAATCCGATCGTACGACGATCCCATAGCTTTCTGATTGGTCTAAATTTGAATTTAAACCAATCAGAAAGCTATCGGGTCGTCGTACGATCGAATTTCGGATCAGTCTGAATCCAGCCTTAGTGTTCGAGAACGATCTGGATTGTTTTGAACGGGATAAATACGCACGGCGCAGCGACATTGCGCTTAGTTTAAAACTGAACGCGTAACCAACGTCCAGCGGTTGGGTTAGTAGAGAACAACAAAAATAATATTATGGCAAGCAATTGTAAGAAGGTAAAGACATACCACTTTCATTCGGAATGGGAAGAACGATACTTTTTTACAGAAGTTAAAGATACACATGTGTGTTTGTTATATAATACTTCGGTCTCCGTTGCTAAAAAAGGAAATATTGAGAGACATCATAAAACTGTACATTCTAATTTTGAAAAATAATTCCCACTACATTCTGCCGCCAGAAAGGAGAAACTGAAACAGTTAAAAAAGCAGTTATTGGACAACAACCAATATTTTCAAGAATAGTCGACAAAAATAAGGCTGCAACTGAAGCATCGTACCGTGTGTCCCAGATAATTGCACAAAAAAAAAACCTTATGAAGGCGGGGAAATGATAAAACAGGCGTTTTTAGAAGCTGCTGATTCGTTATTTGCCAACTTTAGAAATAAAGACGAGATAGTTTCAGCTATAAAATCTATGCAACTTTCTGCTAAAACAGTGATGAGACGTGTAGTAATGAGCAATGATATTTTTTTACAGCTAAGAACTGACTCAGATAACTGTGTTTATTTTTCACTTCAACTGGATGAATCAACAGATGTCGTTGATACTGCCGTGTTCGTCATGATGGTTTTTAGTGATTTTACGATTAAAGAAGATCTTTTGAAGTTAATTCCACTGAAAGGACACACTACTGGAAAGGAGTTGTTTTCTCATTTAAAAAATATTATTTCTTCCGAGAAAATTCCAATATCGAAAATGGTAGGCTTGACAACCGAGGCGCTCCAGCTATGGTGGGTTGTGATTAGGGTCTGGTGGCGTTATGTCGTAAAGATGAAACTTTTCCGCAATTTCTCTGTTACCACTGCATTATCCATCAGCAAGCATTATGTGGAAATTTCCTGAAACTAAACAACGTTATGAAACTGGTGGTAAAAATTGTGAACAAGATTAGAGCTCAAGCGTTAGAAAAAGATTATTCAGGACCTTGACCGATGAAGTTGACTGTCAATACGGGGACCTACTCCTTCACTCTGAAGTCCGATGGTTAAGTAGAGGACGGGTTTTGATGATGTCCTATCTGGCATAGTTCAATTTTTCAAACAACGCGATGAACCGACTTCGGAACTAGAAAATTCAGACATTTTGGTTTTCTCGTGGACATTACAGAGAAATTAAACGAACTTAATTTGCAGCTTCAGGGAAGAGACAAAGAACTAGCGGAAATGATTTCTGATATAAAATCAAAAAGCTGGAGTTTTGGGAACAAAGCCTAATTAACGGCGATGCCAAGCATTTTCCTATTCTTTCAGAAAAAATATCTCAAAATCCATTAGAACCCTATAACAACAAATATCATGTAGAAAAAATATCTACCCTGAAGAATAACTTCAAAAATCGTTTTAAGGATTTCAACGAAATGGCTTTAGTAGCGCAGTTTGTTGTTTCACCATTTGTGGAAATTGATATTCAACAGTTTGCAACTTGTGTTATGCAGAACTTTGGCGAAGACATCGCCGCAACAGAAATGGAAGTCATTGAGGTTCAAAATGATTTAGCCTTAAAATCGTTAGTCTCAAGTACTGAATGTATCTGGCCTATTGTAATTAAAGACAAATATTCAGTTCTATGCAGTGTTGCCTTTAAAGTGAAATCATTATTCAGTTCAACCTATTAGTGTGAATCTTCTTTTTCCAATATGAAGTTTATTAAGAACAAATATCGCAATCGACTTACAGATGAACATTTGGATAATTGTATTCGAATGGCTGCATCAAATAATTATACTGCAAACATCAAAAAAGTTATCGATGAATCTGAGTGTCAGCCTTCTTACTGAACGTGCATTTTTATTTTTCGAAGTTTATGTTCATGATGGTGCGTTACTTTTTTGTTGTTATTATTAACTATTTTTAAATCATACGTGACATGCCGTTGTGGCTGGATAAAAGTTTGTGTTTATTTTTCAAATACCTTCGTTTGATAGGTAGGAATGTAGCTATGAACAAGTACGTACTAGTAATATTAGTTATTTTGTTATTAGTTTATTATTAGTACCTATGTATTATGTATTACCAGTTGAATAGTAAAATAAATACATACAATGATAAATTAACTGTGGATTATTTCATTTACGTTGCGTTACGTGGCTTCCGTGTGGGTAGCTCGCTGTTCATTCCAAAATTAACAAAGTAGCTCAATACATTGAAGAGGTTGGCGAACACTGCCCTAGACTGATGGGGAAAGTGGTGTGATGACTGGTACCTAGGATCCACTGATCTACCCAGAATTGTGGATTATATCCATACGAAATGAATAGAATTTATTTCAGTGAATTCAATTCATTTTGAGAACAGTTAATTGTGAACTATTGTGAGTTGTTATCTCTTCCTCAGTGATTTGTGACTCCTGAAATGTTTTTGAGAATTCAATTCACGAAAATGAATTGAAGCCATAATTCAGATTCACACTTCACAAGCCATTTTCATTTTTTATCACGTTATGTCGTCGTACACAGATCAAGCTCCAGTAAATTTGTTTTTCTCCGATTGAGAGCAAATATTAATTTTGCAGTCACATATCCATCAACAAAGTATTACTTTTTCTGTCTAGACAGGAAAGTAGAAAGATTGTGAGAATTGTAATAATTTGCAAACACAATATTCTCCATTTACCATTATAAACAATCGGAGAAAAAATATTATGGTCAATTCGGCAGCTAAGTATATTGACTGCCTTACAGCCGATTGCACCGACTTTTTCTCATAAGATCATTAACAAAGGGACTCTTTAAATAGGTGAGGGTTCATTTATGGGTGTTCAATAATCTCTTAAACTATGGTGCAATCGCTGCGGTACGTCTATCTGTATCTGTATGTGTAGAGTAGGGAGGGTGAGTGTAGACCCACTGCACTTAGGCCACAATATGACCCATTGTACATCCTCCCAAGGAGTCGCCCTTCTAGGACATCGTCCATCCTGCCTTATCCAGGAAGGAGGACAGGTCACCACCAGGGGACATCTCCTTAATATTGGCAGGTGTAGGCCAAGACTCACCGAACACACACTCTCTTATCGACGATAGCTCCAGACATTCACATAAGACATGCCTGACAGTTTCATCTTCCTGTTCACACATCCTGCATAGAGGTGTGTCCACTAGCCCCATAATATGGAGGTGTTTCCTCAGTTGACAGTGTCCGGTCAGAAATCCCACTGTTAAACGTAGGTTCTTCCTGGTCATCGCCAAATATTTATTCGGATCCAGCTTCCCAGGGTCGCCCAGGGTGATCCTGGCATTTGGCTAGTCCCGCAATTGTCGAAGTCGTAAAGCCATGGGTGTCACCTGGTCCCAAAATTTTCAGTCCAGCCGCCATCCTGCCCAAAGAGTCAGCAATGCGGTTACCTTTGCTCCTGTCGTGCCCTTTCACCCACCTTAGTACGATATGCGGTACGTCTAATAACTTTTACCGGCCCATTAGCTTAATGCTCTCATAAGGAAAAGTCGGTGTGATTGGCTGTTAGCCTAACCTCGCTACTCTCGGCTATAAACTATAAGCCGCGGCAGTCAATCTACTACTTTGCTGCCTAGTAAAAGAAAATGTATATTTTATGATTCTTGCCATTCTTCAGTGAGCACATGCTAGAGAAAAGGTATGAATTGTTTTTTATGCTCATATTGATATTCCATCAGATTCGAAGAAAGATATACATTTTCATCAAATACGCGGTTTCCTCATACACATCCATAGTAGTATATATCAGCTCTGGTATATAAGTAAAACTTATATCATATATAGAGCTCAATCACTCGCACACCGAACTGAACGCACTTGACGCGCGTAATGTAAAACTCTAGTTAGCAGTTTTTCGTTTCTACAGTCGAAATTCAGTTCATATGTGTAATGAATGAGCTACCGGAAAAACAAAAACTATTCGAAGATTTCAGATAATACAGAAAATGCAAGATTCACTTTCAGACATAAATTATTTTTCATTTTCAAGTTTGCAAGACAAAAAAGCTGTAATCTTCAGAGAACATTTCGAGAAACCAGGGAAAAGGAGATGCGAATTTGATTTTACTTCAGATTTTTGAGCGGTTTCGAGACTGATTTTTATGCGGAAACGATCCCTGAGAGATAAATGGAAAAATGGAGAGCGGAAGACCGGGGTTCGAATCCCTGCTAGGCCACCGTGCTAGGTAATCGCACGTTAAAATGTAAGGCCTCGTTGATCCACTGCTCGCACAAGTTTTGACTTCTGAGGGTTGACGTTCGTCAGCTAGTTAACGGAAACGAACAATTTTAGAACAATTTTTTAGTTTCCAATATCACTTACTACGCGACGCTGTGGAAAAACTGTATCAGTCGTAATAAACGATGGTATTGAAACATTTGATGAGGAAGTCGAAATTTTTGTAGAGATCGATTACTCATGGAACAATTTTCATCAGAGGTAATGATCAGTTTTCCTCTCTTTTAGCGAAACGCTCGTCGAGTGCATATAATATCAGTTTGGGATAATTGATCTTTAAAAAATGTGATGCAAATGGCGTTTGATGAAGTTAGTCCGTGAATTAGTATCACCGACAAGACTTATTGAGAAAAAAATATTGTGTAATTATTTCCATAAATGCCAATAGAATATCATTGATTTTCCATAAATATCACGATTTCTCCTAGAACACAAAATTAAGTTATCTGAGGAATATTTGGAGAAGACGACAAATTTTTCATTAAGTTCTTTGTTTCCAAACAAAAAAGTGAAAATTCAATACAGATATAATTTTTTCATCCTTTTTTTTGATAGGTGAGGCAGTCAGCTAGTTAACGAAAAAACCCATTTCGAACTGAGGCAAGGAAGATGTTCCGTTAAGAAATCAGCAAAATTAATTGTGCATTGATTAGAGTAACAATTCACAAGCCAGCTTGTGTCCCCAATACATTTTTTTGTCTTGATGATTTGGCGAATTATTTTTCAGCTTATTATCATTGAAACCGTTTATCCTTATTCTTTCTACTCCACTTATATTTCAGCTATTAGTACATTAGCTAGATCATTATTACCTTTATTTTCAAGAATACTATTCAACTTAAAAATTTACAATGCGATATTTATTACCCACGCAATCCTTCGAGTATTTATGAGAATGAACAACTAAAATTTATGTTTTGTTGTATCTGATTAAAAAAATATCGAATGGGTTTTCATTGAAATTTGGTGATTCTCTTCTTTGTTTATCCTCACAACCTTGTGAAATGTTTATATTTATATTCAATCGTCCTTGGCCCTGGTGTCATCACGACATAAGAATGTATCCAAAATATATTAAGTTTATTACGTATCACTTCCTCATTCAATGAAAATATTTGTGTATTGCAAGTTTGCCCTGGGATCCAGTTTATATTTAAAATAAATATAACTCAATTGGCGATATTCAATATCTTATTAATGATGCAATATACTTGTTCAGTTTACCGTTAAATTTACACTCAACATATGTTTGGATGATGTTTGATCAAGTTCATTGATTTTTTCTGCATTCGACCAAGAAAATTGATATTTTCATCAGATGACAAATTGATGACATTCACTAAATAAAACAAATGATTTTCAAGCCTGCAAGTTTATATCGACAAAATGGCAAATAAGTCCTGTGCGTACCTCATGACCGAGAGGACGGGCCGTTTCTATAAAGGAGCAAACATTTTTCTCTCAGAAAAGTATCTCAATCATATTGGGGAATGACTCTGCCATATTTCATGAGGTATGACATAGGAAGCACTAAGCCATACTTGCGGAAGGTAGATGGCGTTTGGTAAGAGATAAAATGGCATTCCTAATGTCAATGAATGGAAATTATTTGTTGTGGCTGTTCCAGGTTGGATCAATTAGGCCCATAACCATTCAACTGAGCTGTTACGTGGCGTGAAATATTATATTATTATTACATACAGAGTAGCCTGAATCATCTATCTCTAGGTTTCTATATTATTTTATTGACATGGATTCAAGAAAATATTACATAATGAACAAGAAAAAACTATTGTATATTTGTGTACTTACTCAATAAGAGTCTTTATAAATGGACTAAAATTTATCGTCAAGCTCTCAGCCACTGGCGGATCCAGGTTGGGTTTCGGGTATAACTACTTTTAATGTTCGAGCATACAAGCAGGAAAAAGTTAATAAAATTCAATAACTTAGGTATGTTGAAATATTTTTTTCCATATTTCGACAAAAACAAGCATGAGCACAGAAAATGAATAAAAATCCGTTTTTTATCTGATTTCCCTATTGCTCTCTCATAGTCCGACCACCAGAGCACAAAAACCTCTTAGTTGATTAGTTATAAACAATTGTATTGCAAAAATAGCTATTTTTCCACTATTCTTCCACTTTTTCTTCCACCACACCAATCGATTTTAAGATAGAAAGTGCATTATTAGAATGCTTTTCATTCACAATTAGTTTATTACTATTATCAAGATATCTAATGAACAATTCGTCCGAGCAAGCGTATGAATGAGCAAGTGCTTGAATTTCATGCATACTAGGCTCATCGAAAATATTTTTTGTTGTTGATATAACTATAATTATTATTGCATCAACATGAATCGACGAAAAAAGCTTTCGAAGTGATTTTCATACAATAACAATGAAAAAAATAGTAAAAAAGTATGTAACCAATGCTGACTGTTTTTCACTGATGTCAACTTCATTATAGTGTAGCCGCTGAAAAGATAGAATGATCACGTGAACGACACGCACTCTTTGAATGTTCCTCTCCCCAATGTTACAAGTCCGATTTACACCACTCAACAAAAACGTCGCATTTCCCTGTTCTCCCATAAACTCTTGGGATCTTTTTTATAAGTGTTCATTATTACACCTTTTTCCTCCACAGTCAAATGTCTTTTTTCATCTTTTTCTTGGACGTGAAAGAGTGTTTCCATCCATATTATTTATTTAACGTAACACACGTAAATACAAAGCACAAATGAGTACAGTACAGTGTAAAGAGTTCTTCATTTATTTCAGTTTAGAAGGCGTGGCTACGCCGCGCAGGCTATATATAGATGCAGGCATTCACTGTTCACGCGTCCTTGAATTCTATCTTTTGAACGGCCCGACTGTAGTTTGTTGCAAATTGAATAGGTTACATTTATTTTTCAATCGCTCAACTGACGAGATTCTTAAATAAGAATTTGGCCACATGTAGAAATAGTTTGTTTGCAATGCAACGGATGCGATTCGTAGTCGGACAAATATAATCGAGAATATGAGTAATTTTTGAATATTATATCATATCGAGAAACCAGTACCTACAAGATATTTCAGAAATATCGATGGTGCATCGTAATATTCTTCTATATTAGTTGTCGATTATTTTCAATAACCAATATTCAATTTTGAAAATAATTCAAGATTTACCAGAATAGACCAGCATAGTACATATAATATACCTACCATGTTCTTCAGACTTTGCAGAAACCACTGAGTTTATCATCACACACCTATGTGATAGTATTATTATCACATTATTTGGTTTGTAGTTAACTTTTTCAATATTCGTTGAGTTTATTTTTCATTAGTTTGAATAATGATAATAATATTCCATATCAGGAACTCTGGGTACGAGCCGCTGCTGTTGCTAAGAAAAGGCTTATACCATTTCATACTTCAACTTTGTTTAGTTACTCAACCACATTTTTTTTTAATTTAAGCTGATTGCAATTATCGGTTATGATTTAGAAGATGAATATTTATTGCTGAAAAATAGTATTGATCCATGGATGACTCATGACAAATTGTAATTGTAAATCGTGCTCTACCAAATCATGTAGATCAAAAATTTGTTCATTTGACATTTCAATTATAAACTGATTGTGATCACATTTACTATTCGTCTATGTAATTTTTCCCATAGAATCGATTGGTGTGACCAGATTTGGCCCATCTTGATGGGAAGTGGTGAAAAAAGTAGAAAAATGCTATTTTCGTTATCAAACTGGTAATAAATAATTAACTAATAGGTTTTGGTCCTGCTAACCAAAAATTGCGTTCAGCAACCCAAAAGACATAGGATAACACCAAGTTACCGAGGGGACCTCGACATATTTACGAAACCCCTCCTGGGGGTCGGACTATAAAACCTGCAAGGTTCGTTGAATCTGATGAGAGTCGCTTATTCAGGAAAATAGCAAAACTCTTTTTCAGAAGGCGAAAATCACGGACCGTTAACCAAGTAAAACTTTCGTTTTTTTGCTCTACCGCCTATATTTGATTTCAAAAAATATGAAATCGAAATGATCTGCTAGAACCCATTTTTTCTCAATATTTTTTTTATGTATCACAACTTGTGTACTTCAGGACGATTCTTCCATAAAACTGATATTGAAATTGTTTGAAATGAATTGATATTGAGTATTAATGATTATGAATTCACCTTCTCATCAAGATAGAAATACATATACATTTTAGAAATTTCATTTCATGTGAACTACTGATCAACTCTTGAATGAAGAGTAAAAATTTATGATAGTCTTAGAAATGAGGTCCTAGGAGAAGTTATTTCAAAGGTGGTCTCTAGAAAGTATAATAGATCGCAAGTGAAGAAAGGACACCCACAAATAATATTAAAATAGCATCAGAAAATGCTCCATTAAAAGTGCTTGCGATAGGTTGTAATTTGCATAGATTGGCCAATGAAACCCGATTATCAAATTCCTTATAGTTTGCAGCACGAGTTTGAAAAAATTATTCAAATCAGTGAGTTCAAATGACAAAGTCAAATAATCTCAAGGAAATGTCTTTCTCTGGGACTCCATTGATTCTTCAACCCACTAAAATCGCTCTAAATTTTATTAAATATTGCAGAATGTTTGTTATAGTAATTCTGTATTATATTTCAGGAGTTAAAGGAGATGAAAACAACCAGCAATAATTGATGCTTGTTTTTTTTGTATTAAATGCAGGCAGAAAATATAGATGTTCAAGCTGTACTCAACAAAAGTCTCGTGGAGAAATTATCTGACCAACTTCAATCAATCTAAGTCACGTTGCAGCCATATAAATAAAATTAATTGCTCCTGCACCGTTTAGTATTTTGGTTTTATTCGAAATTATTCAGAGAACAGCAATTTGAAGTGTTCTAGTGAAAAGCTTCTCTATGAAATGAAATCAGTGGAGTTAATGAATTCATTCTGTTGGATAAAACAAAAGTCATTCAAATTCAAGTGGTCTGTGATGAGAAAAATAACATAAACTACACTAATTGCAGTAAATTGATTTTAATTAAATATCTATAAAAATACACCTAATGATTGGCGCAGGTTTCTTAGAAGGTCACCTGATTTGTTTACGTTCCAAAGATTCCTTCATTGCGTCTTATTCAAGTTGTTAGAATGCAGGAAATTGTGATGTTATATATGCGGCACCAAATTTTACTGTCTAGAAAAAAAGTACTATTTGACGACAAGGTTTATTCGCGTGTGTCATTATTAGTTGAACAAAGAAAGAAATCATTTTGTATTAGATCATCTATCACGAATCCAATAGACGGCTGTTCCGATCCGTCATAGGTCAATTTGGCAGGACTTGAGATCTCGCAAATACAAAAAATTTCGAACGGTTTATTCCTTACTAAAAAGAAGTCTGAATCGGGTGCAGATGATGTAAATTTTAAAAACGGAACGCTATCTGCCATGACCAAAGACTAAAACGTCAACTACACCAACTAAAGGAGACATCTAACTACGGGCATACAATAATACGGCAATGCCATAACAAACGCCCCTCAGCAAACAAGAATAGTCTTCGGCCTACTTGCAGAGGCTGCAACCCCCAGTCTGCCATAAAGTTTCTAGTGCAGTGGACTACGACTCATATGAAACAAGTTACATATCTCGGGTCCCACCTCCAGGAAATTCAACAGTTACCAATATGAATGAAGGGATTTTTTCAAAGAACGAAGTTTGAATACAATTTTCAATTCACAATCGAATACCTACATCAAAAAATTAATTCATTGGGAAGGATGAAATTGTTTCCTATACTTCCTCATTATAGCTTTGATACCAACATCAACTCGGATTACTTTCGATCTCAGTGAGTTTGATATGTCCAATTTATTTCGGTATTCGCAGGACCCATTAAAAATTTACTCGCGACCCACCAGTGGTCACAGTCAATTCTCAATTATTATTGGAATGGGCACACTTTGCAGAACATTTTTTGCTTTATTTCTAGTTTCAAATTCCTAAGAGCTATGATTTTATTGAGGTATATTTTCTTCTGATTTCTGACCTGATACTGTTGAGAGTAAATGTCGTTTGTTCTCTCAGTTATGTTGTTGACATTTTGCTTTTTCTTTCCCTTCACGTGTATTTCATTATTATTCTTTACTTCTTTACCGTATTATTTTTGTTCCTTGTGGAAAGCATGTTTTTTAGATGTGATACATATTTCATTGGGCAAAAAAGAGCGATGCACTCAATGAAGCTTTTAATAAGCTGGATGGAATTATATTGATGTATTCTTCACTCGACTGTCTCAATTCAGAAACTTGAGTAGTATTTCTTTGATTTTACACAGCTTGTTGCTGTTTCTTCAAATTATCAGTGAAAAAAAATAAAGCACAGTGAATCCATTTTGGTCGGTGTGATAACAGACAACAAGGTTAAGTGTTCTTGTTTCGATATCATGGAGAAAGGCATTCATTGTCCGAAAAGTGATTCAATGATCCATGAAAAGGAAAATCCATTGTTGAATGAATCAAAAACAAGAAACGTAAGTTTTCTATATATATTCAAAATCAACAGAATAGAACCATCTACAAATCACTTCATCTTATCCACAAAAATATCATTTATCCAATGTTTTAGGGATAGTCAGACGGTGCGGTCATTAAAAAGTAAGTAACAGCAATATTTCCCGAAAAAAAATTACTGATTATTTTGTCAGGTATTGTTATCTTTGTAATTAAATTAAGATATTGAGATAAAATGAAATGAAAAAAATATTTTGTTATTCCCCATGGCAACGTTTTGGAAATTGCTATGCTTCCTTAACGAGTTTTCAACCTACCAAAATCTGAAAAAATTGAAAATTAATATTGATATCTATACAAGTATATAAGGGTAGACTTCTGATCTGCCCCGAATAGTTGCTGCTTTAATTAAAAACTGTTCCTTCTGAATGAAACACGTTGGATTAGTCAGCAACTTCCCTTATAACTCAAGTTTGCCCATTAAAAAAATATAAGAACTCTACATATATTATATATATATATATATATATATATATATATATATATATATATATATATATATATGATGCGTTGTTTTTTCGGGTTTCATTCCGTGTTCTGTGGTTTTGATCCTCTGAAGGATAATTCTCACAACGTTTCGGCAAAGTCTCATTTGCCATCTTCTAGGTGATGTCTTGAGTTTCGATCTCCGAACTCGACTAATTAATTCGAGTTCTACTTCTCAATATATAGGGGTGATCATTGATGATATATTGAGAAGTAGAACTCGAATTAATTAGTCGAGTTCGGAGATCGAAACTCAAGACATCACCTAGAAGATGGCAAATGAGACTTTGCCGAAACGTTGTGAGAATTATCCTTCAGAGGATCAAAACCACAGAACACGGAATGAAACCCGAAAAAACAACGCATCATACTTCGTCCGTGAGAATCTTCATGCTAACATATATATATATATATATATATATATATATATATATATATATATATATATATATATATATATATATATATATATATATATATATATATATATACATATATTATTATTTTTTTTCTTCATTAAAAAAGACAAATATGTCAGTCAGTACGACAACGAATATCACTGTTCAGTTCAAATATTCTCATTTGATGTTCGTTTCTTCTAGTAGATAACAGAATTCAACAAGGAGACTGTTTTTAACGGGTCAAACGGCGGAGAATAATGAATATTTGTAGGAATATCGACGTTACTGTGTTCAAAAATATCGAATAGGATGATCTCATCTCAAGAAGTTCAAGGTTACCATTTCGAGCATCTTGTGAACTGAACCCAGCTTATTTCCTCAGATTATGGAGTTGAACGTCGATATATTCAGGCAATTATTTAATGTTCTGACATTTTGTAGTATTCATGCATCAATTTCATTATCCCAAGTTTCAATTTAGTTGACCCGTTCAAAAAATAAAAGGGGGGGCATTAAAGAAATGCACTGTATATACTTCTTTGTTAATGTTCCGGAAACTTAATCCGTTTCCGTTCACAATTTTTTTTCTCTGGTTATCGAGCCATATTCAATGGTGACATGTACAAGTCTGAAAATTGTATATTTTTGAAGTTCAAAAGATGACTTTCCCATCGTATCAATATGGGCTCATAACAATTTCTTTTCCAATGTGATTACATAAATTAAGTTATTATAATGAAAAATCCTCTGGAAGACATGTTCTCAATTTCGGAAATATTCAATCTTTACTGACGATGCACCAGTGTTTTGAAAACCAATTAGAATTTTGACGACTAGGTCGTTATTCGATATGGCCCGAAAAATTTAAAGTGGAAGAACAAATTTGAAAGGGCATTGAAATAGAGCGAAGATTGTCCACAAATCTATTCAACTAAACCAGATATAAGTGTAAACCCAAAATCGAATTTTTCGAAAAGCAAGAGGGCTAGCTACAATTTCCAAACAACATCGATCATGATATACTCCCTACTATGCAACTTTGCTCCATTCAACATTATCTGTAACTCTTGCCGTTCTCGTTAAAAAGTTATGAGAGAGTAAGATGGATTTTCACGATTGCATTGTACAGAACCAGATTGCAGATAAAACGATAGGAAACGGTATAAAAATAATATTTATAATAATATTTCACGAGCTATTGCCGCAACTAGGCAATGTTTGGATGACTCTATTTGGCGGCATTTTGAGTAATGAAAACGGACTGGCCCTGATTAGATGTTGTACGGAAAATTACTGATGAACTGGTAAAGTTGATTTCTGAGAAATGAGTGTAACATAAGTTATCAAACAGGGTTGGGGTTTAGAGGACAAAGTGAGTACCTATATCTCTTTGTACATTCGGTACTGACGTGTGGTAGCTTTAATATTGTGTCGGGCGGGTTAACTTGGTCTGTAAAACAACGTTGATGTGTACACGTTAGCGGACACCTTGACACTTCGTAAATTCCGATGGGCTAATGAGTGAAGTTTCAAATAATAGACGAGGAGGATGGAATGTTTCAAAAGAGATAGAGAAAGATATTCCCTACCTCGCCTTCTTCTCAATGAACAATTGGTCACATTCCGAACTAGGGAAGTTGAAATTTTTGAATGATTGTGAATAAAATAGTGCACGTGCGGTGTTTAAATCCATTTGAAACTCAGAATTTTTCCCTAATAGCACACGACGTCCTCGGGACGTTCATTTATGGTACTGGTTATATTCCAAAGTATAACTGGACATCTGAAGGACGTCCAGAAATAGAAGTACCAAGTACAAACAGCACACGTCGTCATAAGGACGTCCATTTGTGGTGATAGAAATGTCCATATATCTCAGTCTATATACCAAATATCCAAAACACGTCTAGAAACAGTCGTACCGAGAATATACAGGATACGACGTCCTCGGGACGTCTCTTTGTGGTACTAGCTGTGTACATACGGCCCGGACTATATGCCGAATATCCAGAGGACGTCCAAAAATAAACGCAAGGAATATATACAACACACGACGTTCTTGGCACGGCACATCCATTTGTAATACTGACTATATACATATGGCCCCGACTATTTACCGAGACGCCCAGAAACAAACGTTCTGGGTATATACAGCACACGATGTCCTCGGGACGTCCCTCTGTGGTACTGGCTGGAGTACATATGGCCCTAACTATATCTATACATCCAGAAGACGTCTATAAACAAATGTACTGAGTGTTTACGGCATCCGATGTTGATCTGGATAACTATTTGCATTCAAGTCACTTCACACACTTCAACCTCCATTTTAACATGTTTTGTATGTTTTTTTATAGTTTTATTTTTGTTATCTTTTGGTATATATCACATTTTTTTAAGTAAGTATTTACTACCCAAGCTTTGTCACAAGATTATGTCTGATGATAATAAAGCATATTATTATTATTGAATATCTGATGTAGGCCTGCATATTCATCAAATTGTAATTTTGATCAAGGGGTAGTACATTATAGGTGAAAGTCTGTTTGTCAATTTGAGTTTCAGATTCTTGAATCAGGAGAAGATATTTTATGAAATCAAAAATTTTTTTTTTTAGCCAAATGGCGTTTTTATCATTTTCAGCTGATCTGCATCTAGATATTATTACACAAGTACATTTTCTCTAAGTGTTCCACGTAGGTACTATACAAACGTGCCTAGGATATAGATTTTTGAGACTGCGAGGACTCATATTGACTGATTTATACATTCCTAAGACATCTGAAACTGGCCATCCAGTGACTCTGATAACGTACCGAAAACTTCTTCAAGACGTATGCAGAACGAATCGGAGACGTCTTCATGTACGTATTTCGAATGTCCTTCACAAGTTTTAAAGATATACATGAACAATTTTTCATTGGATGTCCTCGGTACTCACCGAAGGCATCTTAAACTGGGCTATAACTAGGCCCTCAAACGGACGTCTTGGGGACATTCTAACAGGACGTATGAAGAATGAATTGGAACGTCCTCATGTGCATATTTTGAAGGCACTCAGACTATTTTAAGATATACACGAAAAAGTTTTTATTGAACATCCTCGGTACATACCAAAGACATCACAAACTAGACGTCCATAGACTATCAGGTGACCCTCAACTGGACTTCTTGGGGACATCTGGCTTTGTAACATGAACGCACCGAAGACGTCTTCACGTATGCAGAACGAATCGGGGACATCCTTGTGTATGTGTACTCCAAACGTTTTTCGAGTACACAGAAAAAGTTTTCATTACGCATCCTCAGTACATACCAAAGGCATCTGAACCTGGACGTTCATAAACTATAATAGGGTCCTCAATTGGACGTCTTGGGGATATCTGGCTCTGTAACGTGAAGGCACAGAAGAATCCTTCAGGACATATGCAAAAAGAATCGGGAAACGCTATTATGGACGCATTCTGAACGACCTTCAAACGTCTTCAGGATATAATTGGAAAAGTTTTTATTGAACATCCTCGGAAAGACATCTCAAACTGCAACATGCACGTACCAAAGACGTCTTCGAGACGTATGCAAAATGAATCGAAGACTTTCACATGCACGTATTCCTAAAGTCCTCCGAACCTCTTCTGGATATAATTTGAAAATTTCCATTGGACGTACTCCGGAGCCTACCCAAGTAATCTCAAACTCGACGTCCATAGACTATGATGAGACCATTAAAACGTTTCGGGGACATCTGGCTTTGTAACATGGACGTAACGGAGACGTCTTCGTGTACGAAATCCGAACGAATTGGGGACCTTTTTCGGTCCTGACTAAACGTACTTCGTACGTCCCAGGTACGTATTTAGGTATTCAATTAGGTTCAACAATAATTCAGATGGAGGCCTTTTTACAGGCTGCCTTACATTTGTTACACAGAAAAACATCAATGTTTCGAATGATCCAGGGTGACACTCACAACTTACCCGAATGAATTGCGAAAAACTGGAACGAAAGACAACTTTCTGCGGTATGCAACTCAAGCACTTTGTAATGTGGGAATGACGGAAATTTATAGGGCATAATCTCAGGAACTATATATCATACTTCAATTATTGTTTTTCAGTATTAAAATTATAAAAGTATTATAAATATTGATTGATGAAGGGGTAGTATAAATTGTTGACGAAATCTAGATATATATAAAAATTTACGAGAACCAATGAATTATAAGTGAACCTACCTTGTTTACGAAATCTCCTTATTCTATAAAATCTCGGAAACATTATAGCCTCAATGTTTCTTAAGAGCTGGAATCATTCTCTCTAGACCACGAACGTATTTCTACAGAATCCAGAAGATTCCAGCTTTCCAAAAACTTACAGAGGCACAGTTTGTGTTCCGTATATCATTTTGCAAAATAATTCGTTCAATTTCGTTTAGTGTTAAGTTAATAACTTCGTTATCGTTTTCTTTATACCAATTGTCATTCATTTTGGGACCCCCAAGAAAAACGTAACAATATATTCAAAAGCTATATACACACATTTCTTCCTCGTACGATAAGGCCATAATATCTCTTGTAGCGTAGCATAAACTGCTAGTTTATATTTTCATCTTGCTCAATGCCGAATAGATACAGAAAATTGAAAGCAGGTACTCATTTTCTCTCTTATGGAAACTCCATCTTAGTTGATGTCTTCACATCAGTTTTCAGAACGTATTCCACTTGCATATTTCACTGATGAAAGTAATCCAACAGTTTTCCCTTGCACCATTCTTCGTTAACCATCGGGTATTCACTATCGGATAATTCTTCTTATCAGGCCTTATTTTCGAATCAAAAAAGCTTCATCATCAAGAGAAATATGGAATATCTCTCTCAACTTCGGAAGTCAAACCATCTGAATAAGATAGAACATTCGATTTTCTCAAATTCTTACATCCGGATTTGGAAAATGGTCAATCATTTTCATACCTAACGGTAGGAATATTAACTACAACAATGTGTGGGTATATACTTGAAACAATATCAAATCATTAAGAAACACGATTGCGTATATGCAAATATAGAAAAATTCAATTTGAATAACATGCATGAACATCCTTGGAGGAAGAATTAATATAATCTGAGCAGGTGTTGATGAAATTTCTACTGGCTTGTGGTCAGTTGATCTCACACAAAGATGTCATGAAGTTATTTTTTTGATGGCAAACAGCTGAAATTAATATATGAAAAACAATTTCAAAACGTTCAAGGTCTCTTCTATGTCGAATATTTCTATACATAACATTATTAATATTGAAAACGAACGAAATATCGACGAGACACAAACAGGCTTTTAATGTATCCATAGTGAATACTGATTTTGAGAATTCGATAGTGATTCTTTTTGATTTTTTTGGTTCATTTGCAGCTATACTCTACTTCTTTTGCGATTGAATTCTCCGAAAGCTTTACAAGATTCATTTATTAAGTTTTCAAGAACGACTATGCATTTTTTAATGACCTCTACTTTCAGTTCTTGCACTTGTTCATTTTCGCATATATCAAGTAGGTATTGCATATTCCAAACACATTTCCAACTTCTACTTGCACTGAAAAAAAATCTCTGTCAACTAATTTTTGACTCCCCGGTATATAATATGTATAAAATCTAATCACCTATTGAAATAGCTGAATTATATAATGATACTATAATTTCTCGAAAAATAATTATGTACATACTCATTATGTTGTTAACTTATTAATTAACTGATCATCAATAGCTGTCCTTGTATAGGTCAACGCCTATATAAACACAACTGAAAGTTTGTCGGTTGCGAAGAGGCTGAAATTTGAATTTCATAAATACAGTATGTCCCGCTTCAATCAAAGTTGTGAAAAGGTTTCCACTGAAAATATTTGTCACAGGAAGCTATAATCTCCACTCCCTATCTTTTCTATCTCTAAAAGGATCAGGAAGATGGGACAACTACAAAATGTCCCTTACTGAATACAATGAAGGACTGGGAGAAACTATGGAAGAGACTCATAGAGTTGACACTGTGAAGAGATAGAACAGACTCCGGAATGTTCCAGATTCCATAAAATACCCTCGATAGAGCCTCAGGCGCCGATAAGCAGTCTCAAATTGGATTTGTTTTTACAAGAACAGGAGCAGGTACGATAAGAGAGCTTTTCCGGGTGCACTTTACAGGCTCAGTAACCACAAATCTGACATTATAGACTTGACAAAATTCGGAGCTGGAGCCCCCCAAAAGTGCTTTCAGTGAAAATTGTCGGACAGCAAAAACAGTGGTAGATGTGGAAGAAGGCAAACTGAGTCATTGACTCATTCAAACCGTATACATCGTCGGGTCCACACGGCATATATCCGGTACTTATACAAAAGAGCCAGAAATCTTGCATCAAAAACTGCGCATATTGCTCCGAGCCATCTTTGGCACTAGGCCACGAAGGCATGGAGAATGATATGGGTCTTATACCGAAACCTGGGAAAACTGGACAAGAATCGGCGAAAGTACTAAGACCTATAAGTCTTATGTCATTCATACTTAAGACCCTCGAAAAAATGCCTGACAGACCACTGCACAACAACCAATATGCATATAGATCAGGTTTGTCAACAGAAACGGCATTATGCTGAATCACCGAATGGGCAGAATATGCTCTTAGGAACAAGGAGGTGCTGTTGGCAGCGTTCCTGGACATGAAGGGCGCAATAATACTTCCTTGGAATCGATCTTTCGAGCGTCAAGGAGAAAAGGAATTGATGAAACAAGCTTCAGATGGATAGACTGTATGCTTAGAGGACGGCTGATATAAACAACCATGGTGACACGGTGGCGAAGGGTTGCCCGCTGGAAGAGAGTCCTGTTCCCACTTCTGTGGAACCTGTTATGGGCGAATTATTATGCTTGTTGAACCGAAATGGACAAAAAATACTGGGCTAAGCTGGGCTATCTAGTCATCCTGGCAGTATGCACAGGGCTTGAAAAAGGGAACTAGTTAGGGGATCAAAATAAGTCCATCTAAATCTTTGATAGTGACATTCACCAGGAGAATCAAGATGGAGGGACTTGGACCTCTGAGACTCCGAGGTAAAAAAATAAATCTGTCAAGTGAGGTTGAATATCTTGGGGTCATACTAGAATTAAAATTAACCAGAACCAACATGTGGGCAGAGAGACAAAAAGAAAAGCAAGGCGCACTTATTGAAAGAAATGAGTATTGAAACCAAACATGCTGTACTGGTTGTACCCAATGGTGGTTATAGACCCATATAATAACGTATGCATCTTTGGCATGGTGGTGAAGACAAAACAGATATCTGCTATGAACACACTGAGCAAGATCTAGAGACTGGCTTATTAGGGCATAACAAAGGCGCAATGAAAACAACACCAACAGCAGGAGTGGAAGTGTTCATGGATCTTTCCCCTCTACATCTGATGACTGGGGAAGAGGCAAGAATGGGCCATTTTAGGCAGGAAAACTAACCGGGATACAAGATATCGATGCAAACAGACATCGTGGAACATGATTACAGACCACATGGCACCCAAATTTACATTCAACACGGATTTCTCAGTAATGATAAGAGATCGTGAAGAGTGGCAAAGAGACCATTTTCCTGAGAACATGCTTGGTTGGAGCATCTGGTTTACAGATGGACCAAAGACGGAATATGGTTTACTGGCTGGAGTATACTATGCGAGGAGAAACTTAGGGAACAGTTACCCGCTCAATACACATCGAAATGTAAGGATCAACATTTTCACGGACGGCCAAGCCTCACTCAAGGCACCAAAAAATCCCAGAGTGACACCTAGGCTAAATATACAATGTGTGCCAAGTCACATAAGGAACTGGGTGAGAGCCAAACAGACTATACTATACTACTTACTAGTGCTCACTGGAGAACTGTCATAAAGGAGTAGTCGAGTAAAAAGACTGAAGACCTGCTTCAGTGTAACAGCAATCAGATAAGGGTAATAACAGGGCTAATGACTATACACTATCCTTTCAATGGACACCTGAATAAGATAGGGCTGTACAACGGCGATCTTAGCTGAAGACACTGTAACGAAGGGACAGAGACAGTTTGACACGTGCTTTGCGAACGTGAGGCTCTGGATCACGAAAGGCAACAAAAATAAAAAACCAACTCTGGATACAGAATAATATGCAAAACACCCAGCAATCGACCTACACAAACTTGTGCAGGGGACAAGGTTGTTGGAATGGTTATGGTAATTTATTTTTCAAGATTGAACTTTTTGAACGATATATTTGGTATATTGAATTGACATTTAAAAAAGCAAAAGGGGATATTTTAATGTTATACTCTAAATGAAACTTATGCAAAAGATCAACCCAGTCATTATCGTCCCTGTCGTTATTAGAACTCGATAGGACAGGTTTTTTTGCAGTCCATCCTCCGTCTATTGCTTCAGTCAATATGTTGAACGATGAATGGAATGTCGCGTCGAAGCTGCCGAAGTTTTTAAATAAAACGAGAATACAGTCAAACGGCCTGAGGGGAAATCATAAATACATTGACCTCAAATCAAATGTGAAATTATAATCAATCACTGATTACGTTATGACAAAACTTAAGGACTCATGAAGCACGAGCTTATCTTTCGTTTCGCGTGTCCAGTGTTTTCCAATAGATAGATTTATAAATAAATTCATTTCCCAAGAAACCTCATCAAATTTACAACTTCCAATTTGATATTCTTAGAAAAATTGCAATTGGATCAAGAGAGTATACATTATTTTCAATTGACAGAAAAACAATTTTTTGTCCAACTTGTTCATTATTGTATTTTTATTGGTCAGGTACCAAGTACATAACAGTGAACATTATGCCCGTCCGTGCATAAAATTAACGTTATGGCCAGCACGGGCTATAAAGTCTCAAATTTTTTCGGCATGTTGAACGTTTCAATTTTTACTGTGTTCACCAAGCAACCATAGTATCTAATTGAAATCGAAAAGAATCATTAATTTCTTTCAAATATTTTTTCATTTTCATGAAATAACGAACTATAGTATGCGACATAGAAGTTGACATGCATCACGGGCATAAACAGATGTATACAGGGTGGCCCACCACATTCGCCTCGGTATTTCTACGAGAAATGAAGAGAGTCAGGGAAAACATTTCAGCACAGTCATATGTGGGTTCATGGAGCGCATATTCTAAAATTATTTTGAATTATATAGGGTGACCCACAAAAAAATTACATACCAAAGTTATATTATTTCTTATGGATCACCCTATATTTTTCCATATTTTTCGATACTATAGACAAAATAAAGGTGAGTTACTATTATATTTCCTATACCTAAAACTAACCGTTTCTGAGAAATTTTTAAAAATTTGAAAATACAGACCATAATTTAAAGATTGTTTTCACCCTGTAACGTGTAACAAGATGCTCGTGATTAAATGTACTGCTTAGCTCAAAGGTTAAAGTTAATGACTACATGCAATTTTCAATGCAATATTATAAAGAGTGGTGAAAAAAATTGCCTCAAAATTTGGACACACATTAAATTGAATAACTTCTCAAAGTTGAATGGAACACCCCGTATTTAGTGGCGTAATTTGACGCATGATTAGATTCCCTTCAAAACTATATTAGGGTTTTCTATACCTATCTCTTTCGATTTTTTCACAAAAGGCGTTTTTATATTTTACTTATGGGTAATTTTTTCATGTACAAAATGAAACACACTGTATTATAAATAAAAGCTTAGAAAGCGTTTAATAAACATTTTTATTAAGGAATACGCAGATTCGCTAAAAGCACAAGTATAAATTTTCGAAAATAAGGTGTGTCTAAAGTAAAATGCAGGCAAATGTAAAAACTCAAATGAATTGCCATTTCTGAAATATTACAGCATTCTTTAAAATAAGATGCGTCTCAATTATTGAGGCGAAATATGTTGAATTCGCTTGATTCTTAGCAAATATATTAGACTTCATATCGAAATAAATAACAAAATTACAATATGGGGTAAATAAAATTGTAGTTTGTACAACAAGAGTGGATATGTTGGCCATATCGCACGAGGACGAAGTTTGGGCACGATGCCATAGGCGAGTACCCTAGCAATAAGTATTTTGTTCTCTGTGCTTGTGGCATTCATTTTCCAACCAATGTGGATATGAACTCATATCCGTACAGTTGACTGGAATTGCCAACTTATCCGTTTAGTAAACTATCAAGAGATCAGCATATTTACGGGTGGGAGTAAAAGAACATACATTTACGATTTTCTATAAAACCTATTATTTTATATTTTCGATACAAGTAGGCTCTGGCCTAGATGACGTTAATTATTATTATGAAACAAAAAATATTTGACAGCGAAAACTTGTTAATCAAACCATTATCATTGTCTTAAACTAGTTTAAAATTGTCTTTTTGAAATATTATAAAATGAGAACTTAACCAGCAAGAACGAATTGATATGATTTTAATAATTAGTGAGAGTGAAGAAAGCTGTTTATTGGCGTCAAGAGTATATGCCCAAAGGTATCCTCACAGGAGTCATTCTAACAAGCGTTCATTGGAAAACTTGTTGCAGCTTTTCCAAAGAACAGGCAGTGTATCTTATAATATGCAAGAACGGCAAAAACCAGTCACTGGAAATGAAGAAAATGAATATTTAGTGATGTTATCTCTAGTTGAACAGCCTGACACAAGTCAGCGAAAAATATGCGAAACAACTGGATTAAGCAGACAAGTATCCAAAGAATAATTAAAAAGTACAAATTCCCCTTGTATCGCATTGAACTACATCAACAGCTTTTTGAAGAAGATTATGATCGACGACTGAATTTTTGTTTATGGGTTTTAGAAAAGTTTGGTGATGAAGAACATTTTTTTTATTATGTGCTTTTTTTCCGATGAGTCAACTTTTCATAACAACGGATTAGTTAACAGAAATAACTTTCACTATTACAGTGACGAAAACCCTAATATTTTCAGAACCCTTGATCATCAGCACAGATGATCTGTTAATGTGTGGGGTGGAACAATTGAAAAGAAGTAGTAGGTCCTTACTTTTTTGATGGTCACTTAAACGGCGTCATGTTTCTCGGATTCATTAGGGATAATTTGCCTGTGCTGTTGGAAAGTATGCCTATTAATATTCGTCAACGGATGTGGATGCAGCTAGATGATGCTCCTGCACACTTTGATAGACGTGTTAGAAACGAGCTAGATCGACAATATCCAAATAGATGGATAGGACGAGGAGGTCCACAGAACTGGCCAGCCAGGTCTCCGGACCTTACAAGTCCCGACTATTTTTTATGGGGATATATCAAAAGTATTGTTTACGATACAGATCCAACGACACCTCAGGATATGAAAGTACGAATAACAACTGCGTTCGGTTCAATACCGCAAAATATGTTATCCACAGTTCAGCACTCATTTCAAGAAAGAGTTCGCCTAAGCATCGGGAATAATGGACACCATTTTGAACATTTATTGACTTCAAAAATGCTTTTTTGCTTTTCATTACAATACAGTGTGTTTCATTTTCAAGACAAAAAAATTACTCATAAGTAAAATATAAAAACGCCTTTTGTGTGAAAATAAAAAGAGATAGGTATAGGGAACCCTAATATAGTTTTGAAGGGAATCTGATTATGCGTCAAATTACGCCACTGAATACGGGGTGTTCCATTCAACTTTAAGAAGTTATTTAATTAAATGTGTGTCCAAATTTTGAGGCAATTTTTTTCAACACTCTGTATGATATTGCATTAAAAATTGCATGTAGTCGTTAACTTTAACCTTTGAGCTAAGCAGTACATTTAATCACGAGCATCTTGTTACACGTCACAGGGTGAAAACAATTTTCATATTATGATCTGTATTTTTGAATTTCTCAAAATTTCTCAGAAACCGCTAGTTTTAGGTATAGAAAATATAATAGTAACTAACCTTTATTTTGTTCATAGTATCGAAAAATATGAAAAAATATAGGGTGTTCCATAAGAAAAAATATAACTTCGGTATGTAATTTTTTTGTGGGTCACCCTATATATTTCAAAATAATTTTGAAATATGCTCCTCATGAACCCACATTTGACTGCGCCAACATTTTTTCCCTAACTCTCTTCATTTCTCGTAGAAGTACCGAGGCGAATGTGGTGGGCCACCCTGTATATGCTCTCGTGCTCTATTTTTCCTCAAGCTGGTATCTGCTTGGCTGAAAGTTGGGCCGATACTATTGCGTCAAAAATCAAATCAGGGTTATCGCAACTATATACAGTAACGAAAGAAACTAAATGAAATCTGCAAGCGCATGCGATAGGTAGTGATATGTCAAAAAAGTGTATTCAGCCAATCAGATATGAACTTCAAGAAAATAGATACTGTACCGGACACTCAAATAAGAGGTCAAATTTCACGTTTTTTTCTTCATATGAGAATTCTCATAGTTGTTAAATAATACAGTAGGAATCTGAATGGAAATCGTTTTCGTAACCTGATTATTCAGAATGCCTAAAATCCCTCTCATGAAATTTCATTGAATATTTCCATCGTATGTTAAAAATCCCATATGAAGCGGGACATTTTCGATCAATTACAGCGATAAATTCCCGGCGGGACATTTTCGGGCTGGTAAATACCCGGTAGGTATCGAAAAATACCCGCTCGGTCCGTGTATCTATAGTAACGATTTTTAAAATGTACATTTGTCATCTTGACAGGCATAAATACTGAATTTCAAACGTCGTTGTTTTAACTCCGGAAATATTCACTTATAATACCACAAGAGCTTCAAAATTATCGGGTATTTCCCGATAGGTTCGTTGCAAACAAATGAAGGAGTCAAGTTTTTCAGGTTAAAAAATCACGAGCGCGAAGCGCGAGTGATTTTTCCTGAAAAACTTGACGACTTTATTTGTTTGCAGGGAACCTTGAGGGAAATGCCAGATAATTTTGAAGCTCGTGTGGTATTCGGGGGATTATTTTTCCGTCCCAAATGTCGGCCAATAGAATTGCACCATGAGACGAAATGTACAGTTAACAAATAAGAATTTCATAATGAATAAAACAACATTTAATTAAGATTCAGGCTAGTGCAATTAAAAATACAATTGTTGTAAACATTGGTGCATGTTTTCTTCAAGTCAGAGTTATTGGTAATGGTCCCAGAAGAGGTAGATGGCATGAGGTTTATGCTGTTGATGGCATTTTCTGCAGTAGGCTCACTCCTTCGCAGTTTCTTGACAATTAATTCGTGGTGTTCCTGGTCGAGTTGGAGATACGGCTTGATGGAGTTACTGTTGGCATGTCCAGTTATTTTGATTATCTGCTGCTCTCCCAGGCCCGATTTCGCTAGATTGGAGACGGCTGTTGCACGACTGGAGTGATTGGTGATTTTTTTGGTACCAAGGTCAAGCCCAGCTTTTTGTGCTGACTCCTTAACCCACTTTGAAATCGTGTTTTGGCCTATTGGGGAATCCTTGTACCACCTAGCGCCTGGAACTTTATTCCAGAATAGATTTTGGGTCAGGAATAGTCTGTCGCTCTTGATATTGGCATCTCTCTTCTCTCTCAATTTCTGGAACAGTCTCACTGGGCACTTGTCAGGGATTTCCCGATTCTCCACCAGCCACTTGCTGTCTGATAATTTTTTATCGCCACCTTGTGTGGTCTTGCTGAAAATTGGATTGTATTCAATTCTCCCAGTTGTTTCCCCGTCATTTCGCTGTTCTGCCTTGAAGTGATGTATTGACGCCATGCTGCCCTCACCACCTCTCCAAGCCAATTCCACTGATATTATCATGAATATTTTTTTCTGGAGGCCATCAGGAGTTTCCTCGTCCCAAACAGTGGTCATTGCATCCCAATCTTTTTCCTCCAACGCTGCTGCACTTGCCCTCCGTTTTTCCGGAATCGATTGTAAAGCCTTACGCTTGGCATCACGAGCTCCTCGAGCGGTCTTGAATGCAGCATCCGAAAATGGGTTGATTTTGATGTCGAAATCGTTCAAATACTTTTCTTGAAGTAATTTGGCAGTCTGATTCCACATTGTTTTTATTGTATCTTCCTTATAGTCTTCTCCATCCATTTTCTTCATATTGTAAGCGTAATCTTTCATAATGTTTGCCAATTGCGCTTCACTCGTTTCAGCACTCAATGTGTATTCCCTCTCAGTACAAAAAGTAGTAAATATAAGAATATAGTATATAAGAAAGTATAATAAATTGCCTGAGAACATTAAAAATCTAACTGTTCATAAAATAGAACGTACGCCTCTCCGCTTACTAGAGATTTCGAGGAAATCGGTGACACACGGTAATCGTTGTATTCGTGCCAAGTTCCCGCGTAAGGGTGTCGGCAGTAAGCCGTGTAGTGACCGCTGTACGTGGTGCCCCTATGGTTGGAGAGCGCGTATAGGTTGTAGCGGCAGGGGGCTACATTAGCTGCCGCATAGTTGCTCATGTCGAGACCTTCCAACGGGAAATCGATGGAAACACTCAATTTTTCTCTGAACTGCTCCATCGGAGAAAAACGTTTCAGATGGATAACCAACACCCGCGGGAACTTGTAGATCGACAGTGACTTCGTGCATTTCCGCCTTTCTATACACTTAGAGCATGTCGGCTTCTCGTCCCTATCCAAAGTCTCCTCTCTGGTAAAAAAATCCAGACACTGAGATAACATGAGTTGACTGGTTTTCTGTGGGATGGGTAGCGACAGATTCCAAAACGGTTCGAAGGTTACAGAACAGTGCCCGCAGTATGTGCATTTTAACGTCGACTTTAATTGGCCGACGAAGTTATCCACTATCTTTGAATTGTCCATGCGAAGGTATCTCGACCACGATTCTTGTGCTTTTTCGTTGTCACTCAAATTTTTGTCAATTTCTGTTAGAATCGGTTTGGGCTTTTCTGTCACTCTATTGACGTCTTCGTGCAGGCCCTCCAGCAGGTATCTCAAAAATTCCTGAGCGTCCTGTTGCGCGTAACCCTTGAAACGAGGGGTAAAACGTTGAATTTGGCTTTTCAGGAAGACTGTATCAATTACTCTGTCAGATGATTCTTCGGACCATAGTTCTTTAATGACCTCCGCGAAAGCTTTAATTAGAGCGCCCTTCATGCTCGATATACTGGTATTTATATCTCTCATGTACACATCTTTTCTCAAGTACTCAAGCAACCATCTCGTGTTGGACAGGCACTGGATGACGCTATTCATAAAACAAGTGTTCCCGATGTTCTTTAGCCCATTGAGACCGAGTGTTTTGGCAGTGCCTTGTATCAATGGTCTGATGGTGTTGAAGCTGTTTGCGCTTCTCTCTACACTGCTATCCTCTTCCGAGTAGTCTCTCCTTCGGTGACTGTATCTGTCACTGGAACGGCGCGACAAGAAACTGGAATTTGAACTGCTCGATATCGAGTTGGATGGAGATATGGCTGATCTTGTTGGTATATTGGCAGAACCTTGAGTTAATGGTCTGTTACATTTGCTACTGCTATCAATTTCAGAGTGGTCAATTTGATGATGACTATATTTGTCGATGAAATTTTGTGGTGAGGAACTTGTATCCAAACTATTAGGTATCAATGTCTCTTTGAAATTGAACAATTTTCCACCAAGAATTTGAGGTGGCTGATTTGGTGTATAATAGGATTTTTTGTGACTGGGAAGGAAAGCAAACTCATCAAATGATTTCGAAGGAGGAATGGTGCCAAGTAGAGAAGAAGCATTTCCGCGTTGAACAGCGATGCTAATACGCTGGATAAGGAATGAAGTAGATCGGTTATCACATGTTGTTTGACTCAGTTTTCTCCCAATATCGTGAATTAAAGATAGAGAATCTGGTCCAAAAACACCTAAGGTTTCTACTGCTACAGGACAGAAGACAAAATTATTGCCTAGGGAGCGATACTTTGAATATTTCAATTTCTCACTTGAAATGGCAGCTGCACAAGGTTTTTTAGAGGTTTCAATCAGATGTGAGGCTGCTAGTGTATCTGAACAAGTGAAGTCCCACACTAAAGGCTTACCACATTTCCATGGTACAAGGGTCATGCCATCAGGACGTTTCCCATCGTCTCTGCTGGTACCTTGGGGTTCAAGGATAGCTGGAATGCCAGCTGAAACGAGGGCACGTTTGATAATGTCATTAACTTGAGCATGACGGGGTAACCGACCAGCACTTTTAAGACAACTCAGCCCATGAGTTCCATTACTGTCAACTGAAGATCCACAAATGCAAATGTGAGGAGTACAAACCGGCAAACCCAATCTGAAACCAATACTTATCCTGAAGCTATCATTATCGAGGAGAGTGCCAAGAGAAGCAACCGGCAAAGCATTCAACCAAGCACCCGATTCCTCTTTAGTGACAGCTTTGAGTCGAGCTTTATCAGATTGTGTTGAAGCAGATTCGAGTAGATTACTCAACACCAATTGGAGAAGTGGACGATCCCAAGCTTTCTGAACAGATTTGCGGTCGTTAGAAATTTGTGTTTGAGTTAATGAATGCCAAAGGTGTTCACCTTCAGAACAATATGGATCAGTAATTTCCTGAAAACATTTGGGAAGGATATCATCAACCAACGAATGAACACTCCAGAAAGAAGATAAGAAAGCAGGAAGACTCAAGGATGAGGTCATGCGAAGTCCCAATCCACCCATTTTCACTGGGAGAGTAGCTTGTTTCCAAGAGATGTCATCAAAATTATTGTTGGTGATTTCAGAAGTGATATCTCTTAGAATATTATCGAATTCACGAATTTCCTGTTCACATATCCAAGACGGGTTACAACGAAGAGTATACATGAGCTTCGGAATAGCTAGACAATTTCGCAATAAAAAAAAAGCTACATGACTTGGTAAACTAGACAATCGAGAAGACATTAAACGAAGCGATTCACTTTTGCTTTTGATGGTTTCAGACAGAGCTTCCAAAGAAAGGGGAGAACCCAGTAATGACCAACGATTTTTTTTAGGAATTTTCAAATTGGGAGCTACTTTCTGGAATTCTGGAAAAGAATTTGATATTGGTGAAAAAATCGGAATCAATTCACATTTGCTAAAATTCAGTTTCAAACCAATTTCTTCAGAATTTCGGATTATATTCTCGAAATTCACTAAGACCTCATCTCTATCACCAGCAATAGAGCCATCATCAAGATACCAACAGTTGAATTCGCAAGTGACGTTCTTGGTTATTTCTTCTATTGATAGGCAGAATAATGCTGGACCTAGTGGATCGCCTTGTTGTACACCTGTCTCCGATTTGATTAGATATTCACCAAACATTAGGTTAGATGGAGAACCATAACATTGATGGAGGAAAGGGTAAATACTGGGATAACTTATTCTTACTTTCTGCAACATTATTTTTCTGTCTATGGTAATGAAAGCATTGCTGAAGTCTAATTTGAGAAATACCTTTGAAGAGGATTTTGGGTGTCGATTTAAATATAGTCGAGCTGCATGAGCGACTGCCTCGCAACCTCCAGCAGTACCAAAGCCAAATTGAAAAGGACGTAGTCTCTGACCAAGATCATCACGAATTTTGGAACAACAAATTTTTGCTGCTAGACGACGATAAAATGTGCCAACTGCTATTGGACGAATTCCTCCATCTTTTTTTTTCAAAGCGCAAAGTGATGCTCCGAAAAGTACTGGACAAATTCTTGCATTTACTTTTCCAGAGATGATAAGGTTACATAATTTCGTAAGAAGAAGAAGTAACTTGTTCTTGAATATTCCGGAACTATAAGTAAGGAGGTCTTGTATATGACATGGTCGAAGAGAGTCTAAACCACCGGCTGAACTTGTTTTAAAAGATTTAACTGTATTAAGAACATCTTCTTCAGAAATTTGTAGAACCAAATGTGGTGGGATATCGATATCTTCGAATTGCTCAGCAGGAGCGGAAGGAGATGGACTCACTTTAGGATGCTTGGTTTGTAATTCCAAAAAAGTATGTTCGTCATAGCCTGAAATTGTATCTTCGGAACATAGAATTCTAACAGCTGAGGAAAGATCGCCATCAGCAATTTTGGAGAGAACTAATTTGGACACATCACATTTTTTATTATAAACATGGTGAAGTTTCGATTTTATTGGAAGTTCATTATATTTCGATCTCATTGTTTTAATATTGTTTTTGATGATTGAAGTGACTGAAATTTTCTGATTTTCATTCGGGTTGGGCAGAGCCAAAGCATAATAAGGAAAAAACAATAAATTTTTCCAGCTTGTGTATGAATTACTTCTGATGCAATGGTCCATTATATCACAGAAAGCAGATGCCACACAAATTCGAGCTGATTTCGGAATTCTTCTGATCACTGGAACTGACGATTTAAAAATTGATAAATGGTTATGAAACGGTAAATCATCCAAGGAATCCTGCAAATCATGATCATCAATATCATGAGAGATTTCATTCGGTTTGTGTACTTTCCCTATGTGGATCTTCAGGCCATTCGGAGATTTGAATGATTTATTGCAGATTTTGCATGATGTTGATTCCAAATTTGATTTTTCATTTGCATTGAACATGAAGGATTTCTTGAATTGGTTCCAAACTGTTTTTTTTGCCTTCTCCGTATTAATGGGAACATTTCCTTTGACTTTTTTATCGATGGTGGACAGAGAACAAACTCCAAATCGACTCATTTTCATGCAAAATCTCCAATTTTCACAATTGAATTCAACCTGTCAGTTTGACGTTTGGTTAATTTGACTGGATCATGTTTTGTTTTTTATATATAGCAACTACCAGAGAAAATTTTCAAAAAATTATCAGTATAATACCATGTAGGTTGTACCACGTGACGTCGAATGGTGCAATTCTATTGGTCGATATTTGGGTCGGAAAAATAATCTACCGAATTACACTCGTGTATCAAAATAAACCTGATAATTTTCCATTCAAGCATGTTGTCAGTGAAAAAAACTGCATTCGGTTATTTTCATATTTTGTTAAAAGAGCCCTCCTCCTTCGGAGTCGGGCTCTCTCGACAAAATATGAAATTGAACTTATGCAATTTTTAGACAACATGCTTTCATGGAAAATTATCGGTAATTTTGAAGCACAATTACTACCGATAAATCTGAAAAATTAATTGAGGGATCGAAACATGTGTCTCGTTTTTTAAACCCATTGTAAGTGAGAATCGTACAGGAAACTGATATTTTTTGTTGATTTCGTGCTCTTTTACAGTATAGGTTTAATGGATTCATCATATCCTTGAATAATCATGCAGCAATCTCTTAGTTTATAAAGTTCAATATCTAAAATATTCGCTAAATCAGAGTTAGCCATGGGCGCTCCCAGAGAGAAGCCAGAAGGGCCCTGCCCTCCCCACCGATACCCGAGTATATCATAACAATACAGTATAGAGACACTCGCCACAGAACACCAACTTCAGCATTTTGACATATCGAGGTTTTATCAATCAACTTGATTGATGATTGAATTATTATGGCTAACTACCAAGGTGGAGAAGTGTGTGCTTATCGCGGATATATATCGAAGGCTAAACACAAATTATCATCTCTGTTGAGATTTCCGAAGGATGTCAAAAGATAATAGCCATTAGGGTTCTGTAGAATAGTAGCTCTTTGAATTTTTCATATGTTTTTAACAAACTGCAGAACTTCAAATATAAGCTCATTTGCGTCGAAATATCATCTTCATAAAAATGCACCTTGATATTAAATAACTCTTCAGGTTTGAGGCATGGTTGAAGGCATGTAACCGAGAGTATTTACTTGAAAAATATCTCGAAGCTCTCTATAACAACCATTGCTAGTGTGAATTTCACTTTGAGAAAGAAATGTTTCTAGAATTTTCTACACATTGAGATTCGCAAATAGGAATTTGAAAAGAGCAAAACTAATCAATCGAAGAACAAAAAATACCATTTCAAATCATGTATAGTCTATATTACATCGTTAATGTCTTACTATATTTATTGTACATATTTGAAGCTGCTGCGAATAAAAAATCCTCTTGAAAGCTTTTCATTTCCTGGTCATCGAATAATATACCTTTCCAAACAAACATGGACTGGAGGAAAAAAGTAATAGATAAGTGTAATAGCTATTGTAGGTACTTGAGAATTTACAAATAATTTATATTTGTTTCAAACATTATCCTAGACAAAATATCAATTTTATGATGTGAAATAACATGCTGATTCGATACTTGGTATCCCGTACATTCAAATTAACCGCCACGAAATGACATTACACACCCCGAGCACAGAATGAAGGTCACAGAAATTTGACCCTCGAGAACAAAGGATTGACATAGATACAGTTATCAAGGACTAAGACCGGCCCTAAGTGTCTCTACTGTACGGCTATGGTATTCGGCTTTGGGGAAATGAATTATTATTCCATGTCATTTCTCTTGAATACAGCAAGTTATTAGGTGAAACTTCAGTTTTCCACAATTGCCGAATCCGCCCTTGATTGTTACGACTTAAATCCCGAAAGATATTTCTGCGTAATCCATTGAAGTAAGCTTCATTTCCCCAAGTACGGACATTGGAAAAGAATTTGACGGAGTGTGTGGAGCCATCTCTTATACAAAACATATATTACATTGGGGCTATTTACTGCCAATAAGGTTCCTGTCGGACAGAAGCTGCGATTTCTTTCACTCAGACTGTAAAGCTCAGTTCACATTGACTTTAGCAAAACGAACGCTACAATATATGCCTTCCCCTTTTGGGAGAACCTGTACGTGAAATTATATTCCAGTGGCTTGTATAGTAAAGTACAAAAAAAAAGAAAATGTGTTTCCGTCCCAAAGCCAGAGGCATAGCGACTGTCCGGAGGTACAGCAACCGTCCCGCTCGTGCGTCGCTCATGTTTCATATTGCTAACTGTGCAAGGATGGCCTCGGCATGAAAATTTAAAGGGATCTCATTTTATATCTTATAATACAAATATCAAACACTTTTGAGCTTCATTCCCAGTGAAAATCATGGGAAAACGGAAGAATCAAAAGGGACTGTTTGATTGGGAAGGGTCTTGAGTAGGAATTTAAAATATCCGTCGAGCATACACTTCCGTGTATGCCCTGTATACATGGATCAATCTAACCCAAGAAAATACAGAGACATCTGTGAGCTCACTATCTTTTTCGGGTTGATTATATCTCAGTTGAAACTCTGGGTCAGAAACATCTGCAGCAACAGTAACATATAGTGAATCTGTAAATATTAAAATCATATTGATTTATTTTAGGAACGAATATTTAGGAACTGTATTTGTCGTGATGGGAAACCTCCATTGATATAGATGAAGGAGAACCTAAACTCAGCATCTATCAATCGCAATGCGAGAAGTGCGGCAATGGATACGTATAATACTTTCTTCTTGAACTATGAGGGCAAAAAACTCATGTTTATATGGTACATATGACAATACAGAATGCATTACTATGTACTATTTCCAGAAATATTTTGTATTTTGTGTCACAATAATCATTATTATAATAGAATCCTCCTGATGTCAAGATTTCAGAAGGTTCAGGCCAGCTTAGAGAAGAACCCATCCCAGAAGCCTGCGGTAATCAGTTCGATTTTATTCTGCGGGGACTACTAAATAAAGTACCTCTGGAGAGAGACAAATTCTTCAGTGAGAGCGTGATGCTTACAACAAACTCCGAGCGCAATTCCCTAACAATGACCCAGTGAATAGTCCTGCCATAGAAGCCCTAACAAACAACCGGAAGACTAGTTAGGTCAATATGGCCAAGCCCAAAGATCTGCGGTCGCCGAACACGCTCTGTTGGAAGGTCATGTGCAAGTGCTGGACACAAGTAGGAGCTATTACCCCAGGCTCTATAGGGAGGCCATAGAAATTCATAAACATAAAAATAACTTCAACCGCAAAGAAGACACAATGCACGGACCCTCCCAATGAGGGAAAAGACACTTTCGAATAATCAATTAGAATCTATCGATCGTCCGAACCCAGATTCGATAAAGGGTGACCCATCATCTGAACCACATCAGAAAGCCTCACAGCAGAGAAGGATACTTCGACCATTGCCGCATCGCTTTTGAGAATGTCTGCCGCAGATGCAGGCGAAACGTCAGGCCTCAAAACCGTGGACCACAGCTCAGAAGCCCGAAAGCACCTAACAATTCACTAGTTGCCGGCCGTAAAAGTCTTTAATCTTTGATGAACTAGGGGTAGGTATTAATGAAATCAATGGATTTCTGTTGGGAACTGATTTTGTCGATGAACTTAGGGCCAGCGCAGACTTACCCTGGTTCATTTGAACAGGAGAGACCCACCTCTGTATGGAAAATCAAGGATCATGGGCCACTCTAACAGAAAAATACTCACTTTCCTTTGAGGAAGAGATTTTTGGCTTTCTCTCCTCAAAGTTTCCTTCTTCACAAAAATAATCATCTTCCTCATCTTACTTTTTTCATTGATATGCTGCCAGATGATAAGACGAACTCTAAGATTGAATGATCCTTATGAGAGGTAGTACGGTAAATGTTTGTGGTATTTCAAATGAAACGTAATTGACGAAAGAAAGCAGAACCACAAAAAAAAAATTGACTTGAACAGTCAATTCCTTCCTAGTGGCCATACATTTCAGGTTTGAGGGCAGTCAACCAGGAAGAATGTTAGCAGATAACTTGATGGTAATTCAACTTGGAAAATTTATCAGGACGGTTTGATAAAAATATTCACAAGAATTCATTGGGAGCTAAGTATGACTTGCATGGAGATGAGTTCCGGAAACATGAAGACTAAATGTTGGGGGATGAAAAAAGAATCTTATGTTATGTTGAACTCGAATGTTTTTCATAGGAAAATGGTCGAATAAAAATCGTAAGCCATGCATTCAGGGCTATTCACTAAGCAGAGTTGTTATGGATAGCGACTAAAAATTGACGTTCTGTTCAAGGTCAGTTGCTAAGCGCGAAATTGGTATTCACTTTTCAAGTTAAGTTGCTACTATAATGACCAGTTGCTGCGAGTAGTGGTTCACAGGCAACTGCTTTAGATATCTTGTTAAGGAAAAACAGCTTACCACCGTCATTATGGCAAGTTATTATCAGAGTTGTTACGACGGTTAGCAACGGCGATAACCACTTTACTTAGTGAATAGCCCTAAATATATGTATTTCTCTCGAGCGTGAACGGGCAGTGAATATGCCATGTTGTTGATAGCTACATATTTGGCATTGGTATGAGCAGTGGGGGTTTTGGTTTCATCAGAGACAGAATAAGGGTCTATTTTCAAGAAACACTTGTAAAATTGACAAAGGTGTAAATAAATTTGTTGGTCTCTTAGGTTTATAAGGAGTGCCAGAGATTTATATCGTTCAAGTATGTATCCTAACATTCCGAACAAGGATCAGTGGCTATGTAGAGGCTTTTATATTTCTCTATCAGGTGAACAAACTCTTGGTTTTATGCATTTTCCACCTTTGGTTCGTGGATCACTCGAGTTCGCGAAGAATAGCTTTCTAAAAAACAGGTTACCCTTTTTTTTTATTTTCATTTTCACCGCCCAGTCGGTTCTCTATATATGTTAATACATACTTTAGCCCCAATATAGATGGAAATGATTAATTTTTTCACAAGGATACCAAAACTTAGGTATTATAAACGAGATATGATATTAACTTGTGAATGGGAATTAATTCAGAAAAGCATCGATGCAAGAAGTTGTTAATTCCGATTGAATTAGCTCCCAAACAGGAGCAGGAATTGATATCGAAAGGTTTTCAGGATGCTTCACTAGGCATCAAGCCAAAATATATGCAGCATTTGGAAATAAAAACTATAGGTATGTACCGATACTGAAAACCATAAGAGGAATGGTGCCATATTCCAACATGACTTACAAATTTTAGAACTCTCTCAAATTTCCTTCGTAGCAAAGGAACTTTCAGAGAACTCGTGTTTGACTAAGTTGGAGGTCTATCCCGAAGATTTGCAAGAGCATGATAGTTGTTTGTGCTATATGCTCTGTATTAGGTTCATTCCCTATGCGAAAATAAACTGCAACATCATCTTCAAACTTCTACATCTAGTGATAGAGGACGAGCCACTGAATTATATCAATCCGATTAAACGAACTTAAACTTAAGTGTGAAACTCAGTCGTAGTTATATGAAGCGGCTCGCTCACATATACTATGACAGCCCTCACAGGGTGATGCCATATGTAAGTTTCAGTTCTGAATTGGAGTATATAACTATTGGACCGCTACAAAGTACGGTGAGTATAACTCCCAACTCCCAAATAATATGATTTTTCATATGTCTTCAATAACCGGTTCTTTCAAACGTACATAAAAAAAGGTTTTTGGAAACTACTTCTGTTTTTCTAACCTGAGTTAACAACCCTTGTAAACTGGTTTTTATTACCTATTGTTCTTGAACATCTTGCTCGGGTTGGTAATCTGTATGATAAATCACATCAACTCTCTGGAGTAACCAGAGTAAGATCAACGTTGGTATATAGGAGGAAGGTTACGAAATGTCATCATATCGATCCCTCCATATTGCGGGGGCGTCAATGCGGTTAAGGTTAAATTCCACGATATACTAATACGCAAGTGGATTTCAGTTTCTGGTATCTGATTGGTAGATAACAACAGATAGCCAAGAAATACCCGCTTCCCTAATAAGATCTATTGAATATTCGAGTATATTGAAAATCTAACTTTATGGTATTCAATACTGAATCTCAATTGAGAAAAAGTGTGGATATACTCTTCGTATTTGTGTTTGGTTTGACAGATAATTCAACTCGATCTGATTTCGATATATGTCGGAAATTGAAACCGAAAGCAAATGAAAAATTGATGACTGTGTATGGGTGGTGAAAATACGAAAGGAATACCTGTGTTTAAAAAAAAAGTGGGACTTCCTCATGCAGCGAGAAAGTTTGCCAGAGTATGATAATTACTCCTATATGAAATGAAAAGTATTTGGGTTTACCAGTCGTTCAAGGATCTTTTTCCGAGGGCAAGAAAATGTTTGAGCTTTGTAATATACTTTGAACGTTATCTACGTCTTCTAATGTATAGTGTTAAATTTATATAGGAATCCAAATGAACTTATGAACAAAATGCCTCTTCAAAGATATCGTTTTGTATTCATGCAACCAATTGTAATATAGTCCATTCATACAAAATGAGTACCATGATTATTCGTGAATGAAATCATGTAGTGTATTTGAAAATAGCATTACTAAAGAAACTGATGTAATTATTTTAATGTAACATCGGATTATGTAGCAGTTTTGAGTAATAAGAGATGGAATTACCCAAAATTATTAGGACTAGTGCTTAAACGTTCCTATTGAAGAGTGGAGGATGACATTCTCATTACTCAAAACTGCTGCAAGTTACGTGGTACCGATGCGCCCAGGAACGTGCCTTATCTCCAGGAGACCAAGCCATTCCAGGAAACACAAGTGTTCTATATTCTGAATCTCATAATTGTTTGTGTTAATTAAATTCATTCTTTGTTTTGCTTTCAAAGAGAATACACGCTCTGTACGAATCTCATAATAAAGTCGATTTTTGTTTTTAAAAATTCAATCTTCGATTTGTTATACATAATTGGCGCAGTCGGTAGGATCCTCGCGGTCGTGAAAAAGAACAGTTTCGTCGAATCGAAATTTAGTTTTCCGACTTTGAAGTTTCAACGTCTTCAGCGAGGATCGAAGTGATTCCAAGGGGCCCTCTGCAGAACGAGAATCGGGAAAGGAACCGGAGACTACAGTAGCCCATTGCCGGATTCTGTAAGTGCCAAATTCCTTTTCGACTTTCCACAACCCCTCTGTTTAAGGATTTTTGGAAAGATAGGGTAGTGACGTCAATTCCAACTGCATATTGGATATTGACAGTAGATTTTAATAACAGAATCAATAATAAGAAGAGAAATATTTTGAAAAATCAATAATTTTAATTAATATATCTATTTTTATAGAAAATCAAACTATAACTACCGTGTATCAATAGAATACTGATTTCTATTGATCACGATTCTTTATGAGCGATATTGAAGATATTTTACAGCAATTTAGTGAATTGTCAGTCGAAGATATTAGACAAAATATGGCAAACGCAAATCAACCAGATCGTCAAGAAGTCAACTGGAACCTTTTTAAATCTCGTTTAGAAAATATCAAACCTTATGACGGGGATAGTAATACCCTGAATAAATTCATAACTCGGTGTGAAAGTTTGATTAATGATTATGTAATTTATGAAGATGTGACTTTCCAGAGACATATTCTTGAATGTATCCAAGAAAAGTTAATCGGTAAGGCAGAAGCCATGGTTGGTAACAGGGTTGAATTGAATACCTGGCAAGCTTTGAAAAATGCACTAAATCAGTGTTTTTCTGATCGCAGAGATCTGGATTGCCTTGTCCAAGAGCTTACCAGAACTAGGCCCTTCAAAGGAGAAAACCTCATTAATTTTGGGAGTAGAATACAACTATTGAGAAGCAATGTTGTGCAAAGAATAAGTAACGATAGAATGCTGAATGAAGCTCAAAAGCTATGTCACATAAATCTTTACGATAAAACAGCTTTAAGTACATTTATTGCAGGGTGTACCGGCACCCTGAAAAACAATATGCATCTCAGGCAACCACGGTCATTAGAAGACGCGATGGCCTATGCCAATGAATTTGAAAATTTCGAACATATGTATGGTAGCCTAAGTGATACAAGAAATACACCTCCCAGAAATAATTTGGTTTCCAGACAGCCATTTGGTAATGATTCACGGGAATATAATTTCAATCAAAATTCTTTTAACAATCGTCCACAGTATCAGCAATCATTCCAAGTTCCGAATAATTTCAATTCTTTTAGACCCCAAACTAATTTCAAACCTAATTGGCCAAATCAACCGATACCTGTTCAACCCAGGCAACAACAAATTAGATTCCCTACGAATCGTGATGTTTTTGGTCCTCCCAAAAACGTTTTTAAACCAAATCAGATACCCCAAAATCAATTACCTAGACAGGAACCGATGTCTACAACCTCTAGAAATCCCACAATTATATCGCGAAAACCACAATATCAATACCAAAAGTTCCAAAATGCGGGGAATACCTTTGCACCTATGAATGCTCAATCGCGAAACAGTCCAAATTTCGTATTCGAGGAACTACACTCGAACGAATACGAAAATCCTTACCCTCCAAACGATTTTTATTCAAATGAAACATTCGATTTCAATCAAGTAGATCAATACGGCCAATACCAGAATTTTAAAGGCGATTTCAATAACCAAACGTGTGAGACCGATGAAAATATAGAAATTGACAATGATCAGGAACAAAATTTTCCAACAGTAGGGCAAGACCAAAACCAGACATAGAAGAACTGAATGTTTTCACAAACAACGTCCTTCCATATATCGAAATTGACACCCCAAAATTGAAATTATTGATTGATACAGGTAGCTCCAAATCTATTATAAGACCAGCAATAATAGAAAAATATTATTCCAATAAAATTTACCACTCGAACACAATCATAAAAACGACTTTAGGGAGTAAAAATATTAGATATAGAGCTCTTGTTCCAGCATTTCGAGAATTTAAAAGCGATCACGAAATCGATTTTATTTTATTTGACTTTCACGAATATTTTGACGGGGTCATAGGCATAACCGATCTCATCAATATGAATTTGAATATCGATCTCACGAACAAAAAACTTATAGGAGATCACGTGGAAATTCCTTTCAAATATAGGGAAAGTAAAGACGTAAGTTATACCTTTTCAGTAGGTCCAAATGAAAAAATCATAAAAAATCTACCAGTCAATATTTCCGAAGGAGACATTTTGATTGAAAGAAGGAATCTAGGTGAACTTACAATACCTCGAATCCTGACATCAGCGAAAAATGGACAAGCCCCCATCGAAATACAAAATCTCACGAATCGACAAATCACGGCGACATTGAACGAAAATATTTTCGCCACGCCTTTTGAATCGGAACTTTTCGAAACCTATAAATTCGAAACCTTTTCTAACCCACACGAACAAATGAACGGTTATACGAAAAAAGATGAAATACTGAATTTCATTCGAACCGGACATATGAATTCGGAAGAGGAAATCGCTATTAGGAAACTTTGTAAAGAATATAATGACATATTTTTTAAACCTGGTGACAAACTGACATTCACCTCTAAAGTCAAACATGTGATCAAAACAACTGACGAAATTCCGACTCATACCAAATCGTACCGATACCCGTACATTCATAAAAACGAAATTCAACGACAAATAGAAGAAATGCTTGAGAAAAATATTATAAGACCTTCATGTAGCCCATGGTCGTCGCCAATCTGGATAGTGCCAAAAAAGCTAGATGCTTCGGGCAAACAGAAATGGCGGTTGGTCGTAGACTACCGGAAAATAAACGAGAAAACGATTGATGACAGATATCCGATCCCCAACATCACGGACATACTCGATAAACTTGGTAGGGCCCAATATTTCAGTACATTAGATCTTGCTAGTGGGTTCCATCAGATCGAAATGAGCAAATGCTCGATTGAAAAAACTGCCTTCAATGTAGACAACGGCCATTATGAATATCTCAGAATGCCGTTCGGGCTGAAAAATGCTCCGTCTACTTTCCAACGGGCCATGGATGAAGTCCTGAAAGACCTACAACACAAAATTTGCATGGTCTACATGGACGACATAATTATCTTTAGCACAGGATTACAAGAACATATCCAAAATTTGAAATTAGTTTTCGAAAAATTACGAGAAGCTAGGCTAAAAATCCAATTAGATAAATGTGAATTTTTGCGAAAAGAGGTGGAATTTTTGGGCCACATTGTCACAAGGGATGGTATAAAACCAAACCCTATAAAAATAAAAACCATCAGAAATTTTCCTATACCGCGAACGCAAAAAGAAATAAAATCATTTTTAGGCCTCCTCGGATATTATAGAAAATTTATAAAAAATTTTGCTAAGATAACTAAACCAATGACATCATGCTTGAAAAAAGATCGAAAGATTGAACACACTGAAGAATTTATTCAATGTTTTGAAACCTGTAAAAATATTTTGACCTCAGAACCAGTTCTAGCTTACCCCGACTTTGAAAAAGAGTTCGAACTATCAACCGATGCTTCTAATTATGCGTTAGGTGCCATTCTATCTCAAAACGGGCATCCAATTTGCTACGCATCTAGAACTTTGAACCCAGCTGAAGTCAATTACTCAACTATAGAGAAAGAATTACTCGCTATAGTATGGAGTTGTAAGTACTTCCGGCCTTATTTATTCGGCAGGAAGTTCTGTATCTATACAGACCACAAACCCCTGCAGTGGCTTTTTTCCCTGAAGGAGCCAAACTCTAGACTCGTCAGGTGGCGACTGAAATTGGAAGAGTTTGATTATATAATCAAATATAAAAAAGGGAAAAATAATCAAGCCGCAGACGCTTTATCCAGACATCCTCCTAACCTTGAGATGAATGCTTTGGAAACGATGTCGACCGACGTTAACTTGGACGACATTGACGAAGTTATCGAAAAAGAATTAGAAAGTTTGAATAACCTCCCAAATTTAGATAACGAAAATATTGAAGATTTTCTGAAAAATGAAACATTTACCGATATACTAGGTGTCAATGAAAACGAACCTAAAATAAATATTATTTCTAACATTCAGATAAAGCCGCCCTCGAAACCCCATATAGAAACAGACTTAGAAACAAATCATACATCCCTCGAAAACCCAATACTGACTATACCCATAGTCGATAGATCCCTGAATACGTATAAAAATCAGGTTGTGATGACATGCGGGGACGCAGACAAACTGAACGTCCGACAGGAGAAAGTATTTGGAAATAATCGACTATACGTGACTTTTCCAAAAACCGACCTTGTAAACCAAATAAGAATTTTTGCAAAAGATTATTTCAACCCGAAACAAAATTATGCTCTATATTTCAAAAACTCCCAACTCCCAGAAATATTCACTGTAACCATTCAGAATAATTTCAAAAACTCTTCCTTCAAGTTACTCCATTGCACCAAATTCTTGACTGATATCGAAATAATCGATGAACAGAAAGAAAAACTGAAATATTTTCATATATACAAATCAGGTCATAGAGGAATAAACGAGGTGAAAAACTCGTTAGGTTCGCGATGCTATTGGCCAACCATGTCAGTGGATATTGAAAACTATATCAATAGCTGCGAAACATGTCTTAAAAATAAATACGACAGAAGTCCACCTGTCATAAAATTTAACCTGACCCCGACGGCATCCAAACCATTCGATCATATTCATATCGATGTTTTTAAAATTTCCAATCACGCGTATTTGACAATTATCGATGCTTTTTCCCGATATGGTCAAGCGTACCCATTGAATTCAGTCACAGGTATATCGATAGTAGAAGGCCTATTGAATTTCACAACCCACCACGGATTACCCCTTAAAATAACCAGTGACAGTGGTACCGAATTCAAAAATCAGGACTTGGAAAATTTTTGCTCGTTACATCGTATTCAACTACACTTTACTACCGCGAAAAATAGCAACTCTAACTCGCCTGTAGAACGTTTCCATTCCACTCTAATCGAGCACGTTCGCTGCTTGAGAGAGGAAAATAAAAACCTAACTCCAAACCAAACAATGAAATACGCAATTCTGAACTATAATAATTCAATACATAGTGTGACCAAATTCACTCCTTTTGAAGTCATCAAAGGACATATCAATAACTCTGATCCGTTCGATCTAAACGATAACCTGATAATATCAAACTATGTTCAAAACCATAAGGAAACTAGTAGAAACCTGTACGAAAAGATTCGAAACACCAACGAGGAAAATAAAGCTAAGCTCATTTCTAAAATAAACGAAAAGAGATCAGATGCTCCAGAGTTCAAAGGTCAAAAAGAAGTTTACATTAAAACAAAATCCCGTAACAAAAATTTGCCCAAATTCAAAAAACTGACCCTCAATCAAGAAACGGATAAAAAATTAATAACTCAATCGGGAACATACCACAAAAGTTCCGCTAGGAAACCTAGAAATAATAAAGATAAAATATTGTTACAGGATAGTCAAGAGGATGAAGTTTCTTCTCCTTTGCCTGGTTGTTCAACTGACCCAATGTAAAGAAGATATAAAAATCACCAACCTTGATAATCTTATCCTCCCCATTCAATTAGGAAATGCTAGACTTATATATACCAAACATACCTTTCTACACTATCTAGACCTTAAGACAGTTATCGATCAAATTCAGAATCTGAAAAAGAATTTCAAATCAATCGAAACGAGCATTTCCACAATAAATATAACGAATCCCGTGTCGTATCATGGATTAACTGTGAATATGATGCTTAGGACCGAATACCTTATAACACTTGCAGAAAGAAAGATTGATAATCTATTACCATCATTTCGGACTCGTAGCAAAAGAGGGTTGATAAATGGAATAGGTAAAGTAAATAAATGGCTCTTTGGCAATTTAGACTCTGACGACGAAGAACGATACGATAATGCTATAAAATTATTGGAAAACAATCAAGAGAAAATAGCTCATGAAGTCAATCTTCAAATTTCCTTATCAAAAAGACTGATCGAACATTATAACAAAACGATCAGAATATTTGATTCGAATCAAGATAAAATGGAACGAGATTTGGAAAAATTCCAGGTAACAATTGGTCATGTGATCAAAAATGTCGATACCTATCTAGGTTTTCAAGGAACTTTATTGCAGCTGAATTTAGATTGTCAAAGTCTAATAAATTTTCTAGACAATATTGAAAATGCAATTATGTTCTCAAAACTCAATACACTTCACAACTCAATAATATCGAGTTCCGAACTTCATGAGATGATAGAATATTTAATAAAAATATATAATAAAAACCAAATTCCCAATTTCGAAAATACTCTCACATTCTACCAATTTTTGGGCACACAAGTTAGTTTTGTCAATAACAAATTGATTTTTGCAATACACATCCCTATCGTAAAACCGGAATCCTTTGACTTTTACCACCTGTATCCCGTTATCCAAAATCAGAAATTATTTTCCCCCAAATACCCATATTTGGCACGGAATCTGCAACACGTCCAGTTCGAGGAAGAAGACTGTCCTTATCTCGAAGAGATCTACTATTGCACCGAGAACTTCATACTACCAGACAACTGCACACTTCACTTCTTCGAAGGAAAATCGCCGAAAGATTGCCACATATTGGAAATCAATGTTCGAGAGCCTATCATGGAACAAGTAACGCAAGACCAAGTGCTGATGATCCCCTTCAAAACAGAACGAATCTATTCCAAATGCAAAACGGATCAATATCTGGAAATCAATTCTTCAGTATTGATCAGAATACCGCAATCGTGCGAAATCCAATTTCACGATACGAAATTCGTTAATGATATATACATACAACAAGGCAAGCCTCTGATATTACCAAAACTGGAGATGAACAGTTTCAAATCTCCACAGGTATACGATACGCCAAACTTCACCAAAATCAACTTTGAGGAGCTGCATCAAATCGACAGAATAGCCAACCAGTTGAAGCCCATTCAGATACAAAAGGACCAGGGTTCATCTACAACCATTTTTGGGACAATAATAGCCATAATTATTGTCGCCATATTGCTACTCAGCTTCCCCAAAATGAAACGGCAATTTGAAAAAATATTCAAGAGAAACAAGAACAACCAAGAAACATCAGAAGTCACCACTCCAAAAAATAACTCCGTTATTTTTACGTCTTGAGGATGGAGGAGTTACGTGGTACCGATGCGCCCAGGAACGTGCCTTATCTCCAGGAGACCAAGCCATTCCAGGAAACACAAGTGTTCTATATTCTGAATCTCATAATTGTTTGTGTTAATTAAATTCATTCTTTGTTTTGCTTTCAAAGAGAATACACGCTCTGTACGAATCTCATAATAAAGTCGATTTTTGTTTTTAAAAATTCAATCTTCGATTTGTTATACATAATTTGCATAAATCATTAGTTGTCAGTTTCTGATATATTCAATGTATGAAAAAAAATCAAGTATTGTCAATTGAATTGTAGCAGTGGAAAGGTATAGAGAAATTCCTCTCGCAATAACCAAGATCAAGATTCATTCACTTTATAACTTTTTTGGATATATTTCTCATTTGAATTTTTTGACATATTTCAATTCATTTTTTTTTCAAGTTTTATCATTCAATTGAAGCTGTTGAGTCTATTATAACAAGTTCAATATGAGTAAATATAGTTTACATTATGAAAGTTAGAACCAGTGTTATTTTCTAGTCATATCTCCTCAAAAAAACATTCAATTTAATTTGAAGTTAGTGTAGCGGTTGATGCTTGTGTCAAGGTCGAGAAGATCAAAGATCAATTTTCCAATGAAAGTTTTTCTTTGGAAAATTGTTCTGGAATATTGAATCAGAATTCTGTCATGTTTTATAATCGACAGTTCATTTCCTAGGAATGTGTTGCAATCTTTGAGTTTTTCCATCATCTCCTTTTGTTCCTGGAATTCCTGTTGATTTTTTTTGAATCCTCTTGCAGCTTTTGAAATTCAGAAACACATGTTTCTGATGCACCTCCTTGTGAAATCTCTTTCAGCACGTTTTCTAAAATATATATACATTATTTTATACTCCCCAAAAATACTTGAGAAAAATGTAAACCAACCAGTATTTTGTAAAAAGTGATCTTCATCTGGCCGTGATTTATTTGCTGGAATAACTGAAATATAAGAAAAAATCAAGCAAATATATCTACAAAATTAGGGAAAACGGTAAACCCGATTTTAGCAGAACTCACCATTCTTCAACATTCGCAATCATTTTCATGAAAGTGCTCCGAGCATATTCTAGAATAATTTGTCGGAATCCACGTATCGGGTATTACAAAATGCTATCCACTTGCCTTACAACAGGATTCTTCGGAAATGAGTGAAAACTTAAGGCTCCACTTGAGCTTAATAGCGTTCCCCAAGTGTTCAAACAGCCCGTTACACATCACTTGTTTCCCGGCATAAAAACTAATCAAAAATTTTTTTTTACAACACAATAACTAAAACGAGCAAACACCCAAAAAAAGCACCAACAAATTATCCTAATAGAAACACTTCAAAGCTAGTAAAATATAACTCCAAGAAACTCCTTACACTAATGAAGATTGGACAAACGACTTAAAATACTTAAAAAATGATTCCCTAAACTCCACAAAGACAAGACAGAATACACAACGCAACGCAGGTTCAGGTATGCTGTGGGCTGTGACAACGCAACAAATCTTTTACTTTTACAGCAGAGTAACAAAGACACCAAGCGACAGAGACAATCAGGAATCAGCCACATAAAACATATATGTTTGTGTGTTCTGTGACAATTTCTTTGCACTTTTTCTGTTTATCTTTCGTTCTATGGGGTTATACCCCCTATAGAGATTTTTAATTTACCCAATTTACCCCAGAATTGCCAACTTCGATTTCCCCAAACCCTGCCCCTAGCCTCAGGTACCCCTTCGCCTATAAACTCGTGACATTTCGTAACTTTCCTATATATGAACGTTGAGTAAGATTCCGAAAAACCCTCTAGAGCTGGATTCAGACAGTTCCGAAATCCGATGGTACGATGATCCGACTGCTTTCTGATTGGCCTATATTCAAATTTAGACCAATCAAAAAGCTGTCGTATCGTCGTACGACCGGATTTCGGATCTGTCTGAGTCTAGCCTAAAGTGTTCAAACATTAGACACTTTTGAGCGTTATTACGGAAGCAGTTTTTTCGCAGTGGCCATATTATTTTACTCTCGTCTATTGTAGACGTATAGCCTGTTTCTAAGATGCAATTCGTCGCTGCAATTCCAGAAAATTGCATGTATTCATGCAAGTTTTTCGAGTTGCATGAATCTTTTTTTGGTGCGATAATTTGCAGCGACTTAGGCTGGATTCAGACAGATCCGAAATCCGATGGTACGACGATCCGACAGCTTTCTGATTGGTCTAAATTAAAATTTAGAACAATCAGAAAGCTGTCGGATCGTCGTACCATTGGATTTCGGATCTGTCTGAATCCAGCTTATTTATTTTTTAAATTTGTTGCCGCAAACCACAAATATGTGGTGGCATCATTGCGAGGAATGGTAATTTTTGAATATTTCAGTTCGAAACGGAAGGAATCAAGTGGAGTAATAAGGTGAATTTATCACAATTACAACTAATAGAAATGAATTTTTCAATATTGCCAATGAGAACTGACAGATAGATGACATATCTCGCAGCGACAAGTTGCCGTGAGAACTTGCAGCGACACGGTGTTATTTGATTTTCAAGAAGAAGAAGATATTGACATTAACCTCTTATCACAGTGTCGAATTTTAAAAATATTCCAAACATTAGATTTTATTCTTTCATAAATAGCGAAAAATTGGATTCTCATGATACTCACACTAAATACAGTCATCTAACTCGTCATGCCGCAAAAATCTTTCAAGAGAAAGGTACCCTTCAGTGGAAAAGCAAAAAAAGAACAACTCAAAGCGAAAAAACAGTCCAAACAAGGTATGTTGTTAGTGCGTTGAGTAGATGGTTCGTAAACCAAGCTGAAACTTCTCACAATAAAAATATTCCTCTTGATATATTTGAGGACGATCTATCTATAACTTGGACTCATGCTTGACTTTATTCACTCTACACTCTACCCAATACCGGATAATTTCACAATATTGAATAATATTTGTGATTGATAGTATTGATTTTTGGTATTGAACATTTTTGGAATTGAAACATGTTTTCAGCACAACCTCAACTAAAATGGTACCATAGTATCACTGCTTTTCTTCTGGTTTGAAGGCTGTCGTTCTTTGGGATTTCTTCCTAACGTTTCGCTAGCGCGAGTGGCTTGCTTCTTCAGAGGCTCACTCATTGGTTCATCCCCATTAGGTATATAAGTGTCGTTTTGTCTTTATGATTTTGTTCATTATTATTATTATTATTCGATGCATATCATTTACTTGCATTCACAGTTATCGGACTCAATAGTTTTCACTTTTGACTCATTCAGTTCCCTTTACCTCATAATATTCCTGTTCATTACTTTCTCCACAATGTGCTACATACTGATGTGCATCGACGGAATATATGAGCGGACTTCGAACGAGAATAAAAAAAAACACGAGACCGATAGCTGAGAAACACATTCTTTGTGTGCTACCTACAATACAAAAGCAGAAACAAAATTATCGTGGGAAATCCATCCTTTTTCATCACTGGTGAGTTATCTAATATTTGAATAATTATATATTATTGCAAATACGTTACTACAATACAACTGGTGAAAGGTATTTTAATTGCAAGTCCAGAGAGCACAAGAGAATTAAGCATCCCTAGGTAAACTTTATATATTATACAGTCCACTCCCAACCTATCATTCAGGATCGTTCACTCATCTTGACTATTATTTCGATGATTGGGCAGTCAGTGGTAGTAGTGATACTATAAACCTCGGCCGCGAAAGCCTTAACCATTTTGTTGAAATGGTACCACTTTGACATTTTTGAAATTGATTGAAACTTAACCAACAGCTTCTTTTGAAATTTCAATATATCTTGGTTGAAGCCCAGTACACCGTACTGGTATACTGGTGTTGAAGTCTTTGCTGACGTCTGTCTGACATAGTAGTAGTAGTAGTTTATTTGACCAAGTTATGTAGTTTATACATTTATGGCAAGTCACAAATGGAAAAAAATACAAGTTTTGTTTTTTTGACATCCTAAAAAAAATATATGGTTCACACAAGATAAAATGCATTTGAATGCACAAAGGTTACATAAATGATTAAAAACGTCAAAATTTCAGCTAAATTGAACAAGGACATATCAACAATCACAAATTTACTTATACATGTATATATAAAAAATAATAGTTTAAAAATAAAAAATAATCATCATAACAACAAATCGTCTAAGGAATAACAACACTCACGAAGTAGGATCTTTTTCAGCCTTGATTTAAAAATATGAACATTGGGGGATGATTTCACATGATCTTCAAGAACATTATAGAACCTACAACCAATACAATGAAAGTTTCTCTGATACAGCGATGTGCGATGAAAATCAGGCTGCAAGAGATTTCTATGACGAGTGTTATAGCAGTGATTATCTATTGCAAACTTATTTTTATTCCTATAGATATAAGTGCAAGCTTCCAGTATATATACACTGTAAACCGTTAATACACCCAGAGTTACAAAGTACTGACGACAACTGGTTCTCATATCAATACCTTCCATGATTCGAATTGCGCACTTTTGAATAATGAAGATCCGATTCATACCGGCACTGTTTCCCCAATTCAGTATACCATACTTCATGTGGGAGTGGAAGTGTGCAAAGTACAGCGTAAGCAAGACATTTTTGCTGCAGTAGTAAACTTATCATCTAGAAGCAGATAAAAATGTTTAGTAAGATGAGTTGGATTAAATTAAAATTATGACAATGTTATTCATACAAATAAAATCAACATCTAGGAACATATAACAAAGTAAGTAAAAAATGAATTCAATTATTAAAACGCACGAGATTTCATTAAAAGTACAATAATGTCAATGTTAAACCTTGAAGTGCCTTGTTAAATTAATATATTCATCGATGCTATAAAAGCAGTGTTCAAGTAAATATTTTTTATGACAGATTTAAATTTTCTGAATTCCAATATTTTGACAGAGTGGTGGAGAATACTGTATAGAGTAAGATTTAACGAGTTCCTGGAGCTTACGGCTAGCCTGTATCGAGGGGTATTGAACAAATCAGCCGATCTAGTATTAGTATTATAGTTATGAATGTCAGAGTTTTTGAAAAATGTGTCCTTATTCCGATGTATTTCGAGCAATACAGAGTAAACATATAAGGTAGGCAAAGGCATGATCCCAAGCTGAATGAAAAATTGATGGCAATGGTCCCTATATCCTAAATTTGCCAATATACGAATAGCTTTTTTCTGGCATCTGAAAGCAGCAATTGCATTTGTAGAGTTTCCCCAAAGTAAAATGCCGCAAGACAAAACAGAGTGAAACAAGGAGAAGTAAGATATTCTCATAACACTTGTATTCGTTACATGTTTTAGTCTTCTCAGTAAGAATAGTACACTAGATAATTTGCGGACAACATGATCTATGTGACTGGTCCAGCATAATTTGTCATCAATTATAAAACCCAGAAACGAAACGTTTTTTCCCTCTCGGTAATTTGTGTTCGTAGAGACAATCAAATTTTGAGTTTTACTTCCATTGAGCTTGAGCCTATTCTGCGTGAACCAACACTTTGCTGAATTCTGTACCGCACCGACGGACTCTAAAAGATCAGTGTATGACGTGCCTGAACAAATAATTGTTGTGTCGTCAGCGAATAAAAAGCATTTAGTAGGCGCCATAAAGTTACATAAGTCGTTTATATGCACAATAAATAAAAATGGTCCTAAGATTGAACCTTGAGGTACGCCATGTTCAATTGTAAGTCTCGGAGTTTTCGTTTGGCTATCACATTTTATTGTTACGGTGATTAGAAATGAGAAATTGGAAAAAAAATCAGCCTTGGCATAATGGCATGAATTTCTTCAATTTTTTGCAAGTTCAAGCTCTTTTTTGAATGAATGACTATATGATATTCAACTTATCTTTTGAATAATTCGTTAAGGCAAGTCTCAACTATGTACACAGTAGGTTTGTGAGCTGACACCTGTCAGTCCAAAAATTTACTGTGTAGGTAGTTGAGACTGGCCTAAACTAATTTTCAATAGACAATCTCTTTTGCATGTTTCGATTTCAGTATCCATTTTGGTTACGTGATATATTTTTTCTTGAAATAAGGGTTGTTTTTCAAGGTCATATACTTCTTCAGCCAACAAATGATGCAGGCGAAAGTTCCAGCAACATCCAGAAAACCAATTTTCAACCTACCAAAGATAGTAGATTAAAATCGAACAGGTATGCGTTGCAGTTTTTCAGAGAAAGTAATGAAGAGATTGCGAGACAAAAAGAAATAGCTCGACAGAGCTTAGAACCTAAAAAGGAAAAAGATTTGGAAGTGGATGGAGAATTTTTTTTCGACAAAGAATTAGATTTTCCGAAAAGACCACCATGGGATTTCACACTGAAAAAGGATATACTTGAAGCACAGGAAAATAAGTATTTCACTGTGAGTAATATTTTCGTACAGCTTGTTTAGTTCGCCTGTAGGGTATTCGGAAATAATTTGAGAATAAAGAAGGTAGGTAAATGAACTCAAAATTCTGATTTCAACAATAAGAGTTCCTCAAAATATTTTAGTATTCTGATATTTCATAACAACTTCGGGAAATCTTCGAATTGAAAGTGTCGCTGTATTCACTTCAGCTAATAAATGGCATCTGAACAACCTGCATAAAACTTTTGCTAGAAACTTGCATGATTCAGCCATATCTTAATTCACTTTGGTAGGTGGTTACTGATACCTGTATGACGCAGTTGGTGACAGTCTTAGATTTCTGTCTCCGGACAAAAAAAAATACATCTCATCACTCTCTTCTGTTTCAATCTCAATTGTTCTGGTATTCTTCTTTCTGCTGAGAGCAATTTATCTGTTCAGTTACTGTCTTTACTCTGTTCATAAAATATTCAGCTGGTTGATGGACTAGTGGCATTGGTATCCGCTTATTGGATTTTGGTGGCCAAGGTCTGCTTATGAAATAGGTTTTCTGTTTTTACACTTGAAATAGCAAATGCGCTACTGAAATATCAGTAAAAACAGCAGAGCGCCTTGGCATTCAAGAATATTCTTTACCCGCATAAGACTATCCCTTCTGAGCACACTGGTAGAGTGTTTGACAAAGGGAAATCCTTTAAATCCAGATGACGACTGCAGTCTTTTCACCATTCTGGCGTTAGATCAGAGTCCACAAAAACTGCCTGGACTGGCCCTTATGACAGTTTTCGATATAACACGATGCGGAATACATAAGACAGAGAAAAGATATGCACTTTGGAGTGATATTTTGAAGGGCAGAATGAAAATTCTATACTTCAATTACTCTATCCTACTTAACCTCTCTTTATCTGCTACACATTGAGGAAGGAATTTGCTTAGAGGTTATACTTGAAGTATTCTATCTTGCTCACTCTGCAGTTCTCTCTCTCTCTAAGGGACAATCCATTAGTTATACTGTCTATGGTTCGCTGCCATAATGGCCCTTTTCTTATCTTCAAGATTCAAATTAGCATTTTCCTTCACTATATTTTTTGAAGAAAACACACTTATATATTAAGACTTCCTTTGAGTTATTCAATTGAAATTTTTTGTATCAATGAGTATATAAAGTTGATACAATATAAAAACAGTTGCACATCATCATGAGCTTGGTTAAATTATGAAGTACACTGAGGTGAAATTGTTATATACTTATGAAATTTTAGATATAGATCAAAGTGACGTATTGAAATATGAAAGAAGGAAAATCAAAAGTTATCACCAACCTTCTTTGCTAATTGGTTTATCTATATCATTCATTGAAATATGGAAGCTCATCCTTCAAAACGTTGTTTCCTTTCTAGTTTATCAATAGGAAACTTTGAGTTATATGCCCAAGATTTAAATCATATATTTTGAATAGCCACATCCGACCTATTTAAAAAAAATCGAGATTTTCCTATAATTATAAAGTGCAAATACCTACTGCGCCTGCGTTCCTACATAGTAAAAATATTGTTACACAACACCTATATCCAGAGGCCAGATTCTATTTCACGAACTCGATTGTCGAGTAGCTCAGACTGTGACTGAACCAGGCGCTGTACTGAAAATATATGCATATTCTAAACAATTCGATAATCGAATACCTGAAATAGAATCTGGCCTCAGTACTGCAGTATTTTGTATGCCTATAAATGCCTCACTTCAAATCTGTTGTAACACGATAAGAATGAATATCTGACCGTAGATTATAAATATAATTTTCTACGTTGTATTCACTTTAGCTCTCTACAGCAGTTAAGGAAAGCGAAGGGATATTATTTTCTCGCTCTTTTTCGAAATAACTAATCGAAGATGTCACCAGCTCTTGGCAGCGATAGTTTTCAACTCTTCTGGCATTTTTACGAAGATTCTGAGGCTGAATCTATCTATAGAAGCATCGAAATACTCAGTTTTTGATCACAATTATCTGATTTGAAGCACCAAAAAGAACCAAACACAGAACTGTCAGTTTTGCGTAACAATTTTTTTTTATTTCTTTATTTAACGTCGGCCTATTTCCGCTACCAAGGCCAATCACCGACGCCGGTAAGCACACTTCCCCCAACCGGAAATTTTGCCGAACCCTCTGGTATTCCAACCAGAGCCCAGCATCCATGGACTCGGGACCGACGGGTTTACGTCCCCTCCGAAGGACGGCACATCCTAAATATATCTTGTGCCCATTGATATATTGTCTGCGAGCTATGATATGCTATTTCGCTGCAGCTGTACGGGCTTTCGACACGGTATTTCCTTGCATGGTCACCCATCCAATGATGAATGACTGTCAGTCAACCTGAAGAGCTGGGCCATGCCCTTTTGCATAACAATTGTCAATTGATGAATGACAAATATTGAATGAAGTTTGGCAACATCGAGACTGCTGCCAACCAAATTCCAAAGAATAACAGGCGCCAAATTGGAAATTCAATGTAAACGTTCCATTACATTTCCAACAATGGATTGGTACAACTGCGTTGATTTCATGTCGTCATCGATAACGTGCAACAGTTTTCAAATTATATACACTATGAATCAATTATTTGTATTGGGTTCGAATTGGGTGCCACTTGCTATTTCTTATTTTTTTAGGAATATGTTAATAAAATTATCCAGAGTTCCGAAGGAAAAGACTTGAGTCTATTCGAGTTGAATCTGGAAACATGGCGCCAACTTTGGAGAGTTCTAGAAATGTCTGATATTATTTTATTTATTGTGGATATCAGATTTCCCGTAAGTTCATATTTCCAAATTTGTATATAATCATTTGCGTTATCCAGTTATAAGTATTAATGTATAATCCAGTCAAAAGTATTACCTAAAAATGTTTCCATATTTTTGATTTCATGATCTGTTTTTTCACATATAATGTGTGATGACAATATTTATTTCAGGTAGCTCTGTTTCCTCCTTCATTATATGATTATGTTACTAAAACTCTCGAAAAGGACTTCATTTTGGTTCTGAATAAAATAGATCTAGCCCCTGCGAGTTTAGTTGCAGCATGGAAATCATATTTTCAAGAAAGATATCCCAATTTGCACATTGTGATGTTCACCACTCTACCTGGATACAATTTAGTGGGAAAACAGTCTGACACCTCAGGTACGTTTAATAACAATTATTTGAACCATTTATTTTCTTTGCTTCTTTCTGGAAATGAGAATATCTGTTCGTCAATGAGAATAGTTGGGAATTTGTTGCAAGTTATTTTTCAAGAAACAGATCGGTAGTGAGATCAAATTTATCAGGTTGCATGTTACATATCCCATCATTTTACAAAAAGAAACGGAAGCGGCTGCCATTGTTTAGAATATACTTGTATTCTAAATAAGCCCTTACTTTACTCAAATACGTTAGGAACGGTTTAAAATAGTGAAGTCCCACAAAAAATGAAATGAATAGTCAATGTTCGCCAAATGTCATAATTGTTCAGATTTTCTTGGTCTGTCTTTCTTACGTCCTTCACAGGCTATAGTGTGAGCATTTGTCGAGGTCATTATGGCAGTAAGGCAATAGTCTTCCTGAAAGATATTCAGCAGTATTGTATTTTTGTAAAATTCTCGTTCAACCAGATTAATGTATTCTCTCGACCAGTATTATTGAAATTATAGTAATAATAACAATTTATTCACAATAAATCTCAATATTACAATTTTAAAATAAATAATATGTGAATAAATATTTAAACCTTACGAAGTTATTGCACTTGTAAGGATTAGACATTTTATTGAATAATCATTATGGATTAAAAATAAATGATTTAATAATGTAATAACATTTGAACAATAAATGAAAATGACAGTATAATCAGCACACTATCAGTCACATGGAAAATTTCAATTCTATAAGATTCTGGAAAAATAATCTGGGAGTTTCAAGAATCCATTTTTCCACCAGTTTTTTATAAGAATATTTTGACTTTGTTACTTTAAGTAATCGAATTTGGTAATTTATCGTAAATAAATGATGCTAAATATAAAAAGTTTTTTTGTGATTTGGCTTTGGAAATTTAATTTTTAGTAGTAATTTTGTTTTTATTTTGTGTATTATATAAATGTTTATTCTACTTACAGCAGTTTTTATGAGAAAATATGTAAGTTATTATATTAAGACAAAATAATTGACTGATATCCATTTTTTCACTTTCACAAAATAAATTATTGGAGGAATATCGAATATTTTTACCATACATGATTTTTAAGAACCATTTTTGTAAATTTTCCAAATTTTTCAGATAATTCTGATTAACTCCCCCCCATGACAGTATACCATAATTTATTTGAGATTGAAATAAAGAAAAATAAATCACATCCATGTGTTTTTTACTAAGAATATTATGAAGAAATTTGAATTTTGGCAATAGAGGACGTAATTTTTTTATCAGATAATCAATTTGGAAATTCCATTTTAAATGCCTGTCTATCATGATGCCTAAATATTTGATATGGTCGATTTCTTTTATATATCAGTTCTGACAATCTACCCCTATGAAGAAAATGATAATAATGAAAATATGGGGCAACTGCTATTAGTTGTGAAAGTTTATTGGGATAATACGTGTTGATAAAAAAAATGCTATATTTGATTTTTGTTTGATAATTTCCAAGGTATGCAAATAAGACGGAGGAGAGGAAGGATACGTATGGCTGCAGAAGGTACCCAGCAAATATACGATATCTGCAAGAAACTGGTAAAAGATCAAGTTGACTTGAGCTCTTGGCAGCAAAAAATCACAGAAGAACTCAACGAAGAATACGTCAATGATGACGACGAAAAGGTAGAAATTGGAGAAACCGTCCAATTGGTAAATGTCGAAACTCACTATCACCAATACAAAAAATATAATAACGGCGTTTTGACGATCGGTTGCCTCGGCCAGCCGAACGTGGGAAAATCGTCGTTGATGAACGCCGTGATGGGCAAAAAAGTAGTGAGCGTTTCCAAAACGCCGGGCCACACCAAACACTTTCAGACCATCTTTCTCACTCCTGAAGTCAAATTGTGCGATTGTCCCGGATTGGTATTCCCTTCGAAGGTTCCGAAACCGCTCCAAGTTCTAATGGGGAGTTATCCGATTGCACAATTGAGGGTGCCTTATATCACGGTTAAATATTTGGGTGAGTAACACCATGTTTCGACGATGCGATTTGTTGCTCATACAAGTTTTCCGAGTTGCATGGATATTTTTTGGTGCGGCAAGTTGCAGCGACTTTGTTATTCCTGTGGTAAATTTGTTGCCGCAAATAAAAAATATGTGGTGGCGCCATTGTGAAGAATTTTGAGTATTTCGCTTATTTTTCGAAACTGAAGCAATCAAGTAAGGTGAATGTTTCGAAATTGCGAAAGAAAAAATAAAGGAAATCATATGTTAGGGCGGATTCATGCAGCACGAATTTACAGTGAACTTCAAGTAAGGAAAAATAAAACTTTGGTTTGTGGAACTTTTATGCAGATAAATTAAAACAAACTATGCTAGCCTAATCTATTTTTTCTTATTCTTTGATTTTCTTTTCTCATTAGATCTATCAACATCCCATCTTCGGTATCACTACTTTTGTGAGGGTTTGAAGGCCGTCGTTCTTTGGAATTTCTTCCTGACGTTTCGCTGGCGCGATTGGCTAGCTTATTCAGAGGCTCATATATCTTGAGTTTGACTCCGAAGACTGAGTATTACGACTTCGTAAAGCATATTTCTATGGATTCAGGTAGTTTGTTGTGCTAATTACTTTTTCTGGATTCGGGGAATTTTCATTTAGATTCCAATGAACAATGTGGTCTCCTATCACTAGATCTTCGAAAAGCCTTTGATACAGTTAATCACAAAATCCTTTTAAGTATATTGTATCAAATAGGGATTAGGGGAATAGTTCATACCTGGTTTCAAAATTATTTATCAAAAAGAGAGCAATTCGTCTATATGGGGAAAGGAGTCAGTTCATCAAAAACTGTTATATGTGGCGTTCCTCAAGGATCTATTCTTGGACCGGTTCTTTTCCTCATATATGTGAATTCTCTTTCAGATTTGGAATTGAAAGGAAAAATTAAAATGTTTGCCGACGATACGTCTATGATATATAGGGGAAATAATAAACAAGAAATAAAAATTAACATGATGATGGATCTTCAGACAATATTATCCTGGTTGAATAGTCACAAATTAACATTGAACTTCAAAAAGTCATCTTTTATGTATATTTGTAAGAAATCAAATTGGAATTATTGAATATTTCTCTGCTGTCAAATTTTTAGGACTACATGTGGATGAAAATTTAACGTGGACCAAACATATAGGAATGTTGAGAAATCAAATATCTCCAATGATTGGTGTCCTTTTCAAATTGAGAAATTTCATACCTATGAAATATCTGAAACTCATTTATTTTTCTGTAGTATATTCCAAACTCCAGTATTTAATTTCAGTTTGGGGAGCGGCTACAAAAACCCTAGTAAAACCTGTGAAAGCCCTACAAAATAAATTGATTAAATGTATATATAAACTTGATTATCAAGAACCAACAAAAAATTTATATAAACCTAATAATCTTTTGGATATATCATCATTATATACACTCAAACTTTGTACCTTCATACTTTTGGTTAAAAACGAACTACATTCAAATCTTATCTTCAAAATTAATAGTGATCAGCACAGTCATTCAACCAGATCTTTCAAAAATTTATCAACGATGAAATTCAAATCTAACATAGGACGACAGTCAATTTATCACATAGTGCAAGCGCTGCGAAACATTCCGTTTGAAAAAACCGATGACCTCATTCTGATTGATGATTTGAGTTAAGAAAGACCTAATTAATGATATTGTGGAGGTTGCCGGACGGAATTATGGTCCAGTTTTTTTTTCGGTCCTATAATAGTTTTCGCTTCCATCGCTGTAGCTGCGAAAAAAAAATTGTTATCGACTATTAACACCTGGTTTAGGTAAGGTATGGAGAAAAACGGCATGATCTAATTCAATACAAATTTAATAAAAAAAGTGGTTTACCTATTAATAGGTAGTGAAAAATTCATTCAGGTAAGTTTTGACAATTATTGCCAATGCATTTGCAAAGGAAAATACAATTGATTTCGCTTTTTCTACAAGTGCAAAACATTGTCAGACATTCAGTATTATATTTGCAAAGCCTGATCAAAGAATTTGTCATAGGTGGTTTTGCCATTTGCACCGGGTACAACTTTCCATCTCGTCTTTCATAACCGAATTGGAGTAAGATCGGAGGCCCATGTATTGCGGCCCGTAAGCAATGTAAATACAAAACATCAAAAGTTCTAATAATTTCAGATACATTTGAATTGAATCCCAGCTCAAAAGACATTTTTTGGCTGATCCTTCAAACCAAATCCCTCAAAAACTACTATTCGATAGCTTATGCTAAAAGTGGATGTTGAGTACGAAAACATCGGAATCTGCACAATTTATAAAAACTTGTTCAATTCCTTCACGAACAGCAACAAAAATATGGCTGAAAATCCTTCAATCTGCCTCTGGAGAGATGAGTGAACATATTTCGACGGAAAAAGGTTTCATTTTCTTTTTAATTATCAATGTAATAGTTCATTAATAATGTTACGAAATTTTCTAGCGCCGGCCTTGTCGCTCGCAAACGCAGAATAATATGAATCTAACAATTCAGAAGACCTATTACCTTGGAGCTTGAAGAATTTTTTGGAGTCTTCATATCCACCTGTAATGGCCAGCTGGGATTTTGGTTGAAGGACTTGATATAAATATTTGTAGTCAGTTAGTTTCGGTTTAGCAGTGTCTGAGGTGTTCTTTTTTTTAAATGATTTATTCAACGTCGGCCTGTTTTCCCTACCAAGGCCAATCATCGACTCCGGTGACCACATTTCCCCCAACCGGAAATTTAGCCGAACACTCTGGTATTCCAACCAGAGTCCAACAACCATGGACTCAGGACCGCCGGCTTTACGTCTCCTCCGAAGGACAGCAATTCCTCAATATATCTTGTGTTCATTGATATATTGCCTGCGAGCTATGATATGATACTTTGCTGCAGTTTTATGAGCTTTCGACGCGGTCTTCCCCTGCTGCTTAGCTTCAGATATCGAATGACTAGTCAACATGGAGAGCTAGGCCTTGCCCGTGAGGTATTCTTTTCATCATTCTTTTGTTGATTAACTATCATGATTGTAACGGTCATAGAATCTTCGCCACTTATTGTCCCCTCGAAAGTCATTGTCACAGTGTCTAAGATTTTTCAACAAACATATGTTTCGATTTAGTTAGGTAGGTGGTGAATGAATTAGGCTAGAGCTGTATGTTGCGGTGTCTTTCTGTTCGTTACACTGATATATATATATATATCACTAAACACCGCTAATGCTTCATGGAGTGTATTGCCTGACAATTTTAGATTTCGACTGCTTAATGAGGCTTGTATGAAAGTCTTTCATTTCGGCGTGAATGTGCATTTCTTCGCGGCATCTTCTATAAGAATTTCATCACACAACTTTTCCTCTGGTATAAGTTCAGTAGTGGATAGTTCCTCCCGTAATTCCTTAGCACACATGACGATTTTGCTACAGTCTAGCCGACGTACACGTTCAGCTATTTCCTTAATGAACTTCCTGCCATGAAAACCAAAGAAGATTGCTTCCTCTCAGTAAGATATGAGAATAAAACCTTGTCACCAAATTTATCGATCAGCATCACTTTGAAATCACGATTAGAACTATACATCCTCTACTTCAGCGAGTACAGTCATGCGTTGAGCCAAGTATGTCAATTCAAAAGCGGTCGTCGAAACACCGTCTTTTATATCCGCCATTAATTTGTCAAAAGCAGACAGTAACTGTTTTTGTGATATTTGTTGTTGGTCGACCTCTTTCGTTACTAGAAAATATTGGTAATGAAACGTTATTTCTTTAACACGACGTATGATATTGGAAGTTTCTGTAAACAAATCTTCCGGTGTTTCGTATAACAATTTTTTGTGAAAATTTCATAGTATTATCGACGCACTGAAAAACAGCAAAGCTGCTGAAATTTCAGTTAAAAGATGACTTTTTTTATTATGGTTTTCGTCGCATACCACAAATGGAACATCATGAGTCACTCGACGAATCGCTGTTGCTTCTTTTTGATTTGCAGGTCAGTTGATGATCCAGCTACGCCCTGTGTTGTTGATGAAGCTCTTTCTTCCAGCTCCCTATTCAGTGACGACGACGACGAATTTTTTCTTCGCTGATATAGCTGGCCATGCAACTTTTATACCACGAGAAGTGTTCTTCATCAGCATTCCGATCAAACAACTTCTCAAATTTGTCTGAAATTTCGTCTTTGCGTCGTCTTGCTGCATTTGAATAGTTTCTTTCGGTTCATTCACCAGTTCAGCATGATTTTTCGTTCGCCATTTTTTTAATCCAATAATTGTAGCGATATTTATTCACTTTAAAGAAAGTTATCACAAAATTCGTAGCACTGCTATTTTAAATATTGGAAAATGTATCTGTTATAATAATGGATGAAGTTCAGCTATAACTGAAGTCACAAAAACTGTTGAGAAAAGCGCGGTCCGCTCCAAAACTCGAGAGAAGGTATGTGACTCGGGGAAGGAGATTTATAATAAAACTGACAGCGGGCTTTTCTGGCAACTTTCAGTTCCAGGTTTGGAAGGATCTTGCAAAAACATTCCAGTCGAAAAATAGCGGTCAATGGTTTTTGCATTCTATACATTTTTTTTCAACAACTACAGCGATGGAATCGAAAACTCCTATTATAGGGCCGAAAAAAAAAACTGGACCATATTTCCGTCCGGCAACCTCCAAATTATTATTCATTAAGTCTTCCTCAACTCAAATCATCAATCAGAATGAGGTCATCGGTTTTTTCAAACGGAATGTATCGCAGCGCCCGCTCTAACACAGGAATCATTTTTATAATAGATTACCAGATGCAATGAAGAAATATGGGAAACTCCGTTTCAAAGCCAAATTAAAAAAAAACATTCAATGAAATAGATAATTGGCAATTTTTTATTTATTTTTTCATTGCCATTTTTTTTTTCATTTTCTACAATGAAACAGTCTGATTTTATTGCCTTTTTTTCCTTTAATGTATAATATGCTCAGAGTTACTATTTTTCCCTTCTATAAACTTTGTAGTTTTTTGGGAAATAAAAGTTATCACTATTAATGATAATTGCTGCAATTACCTACTTTATCTGAATTCGGACAAGAATCAGTATTAATTGCCGCACTACCTGCCGTCACGATATTTGTTATTTTTTATCTTCTTAAAATGGGATTCCATATTCGGTTGATTGTCACAGCTTCTTCCGTGTGTTTGTGGATCTCTATTGCCTCCCGTATCAGTCGACTATGCTATCCCTGGTACATAAGGCAATAGAGAACCACAAACATACAGATAATTTTAAAAGAAAAGAAGAAGCTGTTAACCTCACCCGAAAACGGAATCCCTTTTTGAGATCAAAAATAACAAATATCATGACGGCAGGTAGTGCGGCATTTAATACTAGTGATACTTATCCCAATTCAGATAAAGTAATTACAGAATTAATAATAATGAATATATCCCTCATATATGAAATGTCCCATAAGAGCAATGCAATTATCGAAAACTTACAGCGGTAATCGCATTGTATCAAGTCACCATAACAACATATTTGAAACCATATCGCTAGACGTCAGTAAACAACATAAATAAATGTCAGATAGACTTCAAAAATAGAAAAACATTTCGCGTTTTGGTGAGTGCTCCATACAATCTATAGAGGAAAGTATAAATGAACAAATAATAACATTTCCTTGAGAATTTCTTTATTCGTTAAATATTCCAATGAATTACATTCGTGCATAAAAATGGCCAGATAATTTTGCATTCAAGCGTGATATCTTATACAAATTGCATTCGGTTATTTTTATATTTTGTAAAAGAGTCCTTCGGACTCGGGCACTTTCGCCAAAATATGAAAAACTCTTCCAATTTTTAGATATCACGCTTTCTTGCAAAATTATCGGTCATTTTTATGCACTCGTGCAATTATAACCGAAAATTATCCAAATCCAGGAGAAGTATTAGCACTCCAAACTACCTGAATCCATATAAATAAGATATGACGAAGTCGTAATACCCAGTCTTCGGTGTCAAACTCAAGATGTATGAGCCTCTGAAGAAGCTAGCCACTCGCGCCAGCGAAACGCCCGGAAGAAATTCCAAAAAACGACCACCTTCAAACCCGAAGAAAAGTAGTGATACTGAAATGAAAACCTCGGCCGCGAAAGCCTTAACCATTTTGTCATCCCATCTTCGATTGGCCTTATTTATTATTTCACGTTCACCAAACCAACTTGGTTTGTAGATTATTTCGATTTGGTTTGGAGGTTACAATATTGAAATGTGTCACAAATTTTCATGTCCTTCCACCGTTCAGCCCGCGAAATTTAAAATATGCGCCAACAATTGCACAGTAGTGGTAATAATTAACATTTACACTAGAAAGATAAAAGCTGACCAACTACTGATTTTGATTTAGTTTTTAATTTTCCTTCATAAAAAGAACCATTTCAAATGAGGGGTACATCTTCTTAGTTCAGCGCTATCTTTCAGTATTGGCAATGCAAATTGATAGATAGATGACACTTCTGGCAGCGATAAGTTGCCGCGAGAAATCGCAGCAACAAATTGCATCATTGAATTAAACCCTAACATATTCAAGAAATTTTTAATTCCCAAGTTGAACAGGGTATTTCAGAATAGGAATGGTCACTCATGGAGCATTCCTTCCAAGATATGATCATATATATATATATATATATATATATTGCCTCCGGAGCAAATATGCATTCCGTATTCTGACTTCTGAAATATCCTGTATAAAATTACTTGTTCAATCAAATTATTTGAACACTCAAATCTCGGTACAAATTATTTTTTTTTGTAGCTGAGCGATTAGATTTAGTTTCAATGCTGAAGATTGAACACCCTTATGGAGATGACACTTGGTCGGCAATGGACATTTGTGATGGTTGGGCTAAGAAAAGGGGTTACCATACTGCCAAAACATCACATTTTGATTCCTATAGGGCAGCAAACAGTTTACTGAGAATGGCATTGGAAGGAAAAATTTGTTTATGTTTGAGACCGCCTTCCTATTCAGAGATGAAAGGTGAGTTTTGTTAAAAAAAATTGAAATATTGTTACGATTTTTCTCGGTTCGTTTATCTGAATAATACTCCGAATAACACTAAATCAATTTTATTCATTATAAAATACAACTACTGCACTAAATTATAATTCGCTTACGAAGACATCTCAAAGGACTAAAACATTCGACACTCTTCACTAAAAACTACCGTCACTCCAAATGCATTCTTATATATCCTGTTCGAACAGGGAAGATTTGTCTAGATATTCCATTCGCGCCGCGAACTTCGAAATGTTCACTGCAGGTCTGAATACGTCGATCGAGGCCAGTTCTAAGATTATTCGGGAATCGTCCGTATTCTTTCGTTGCCCCCTCAGTTTTATAAATTTTCATTTCTATGATGCTCAGCGGCGGCGATAGGAGATATCCAATTTCATAACAATTCAAAGAAAAAGAGTAAAGTTTGAGGAACTTCATTCACTTAAGTTTCTGAATATCATTGTACCCATTGCTGGGTTTGGTAGTCATGAGAATCAAGGTCACCGAAATGTCAATTAATTGATAGTAGACTAGCCACGAATTCATTTTTTCAAAAATATTTGGTGTATGTGAAAGAATTCCCTTACTCATCCATATGACCACTGAGGAGCTAGAGATTAATTTATTTGTCTGGTCTTGATTGAGATATCACCCTGGTAGGTGAGATTTTTCCGTGAACTTTTCTCTATTCATTTATTTATACTTATACTAATTGAGCCAGAAAAAGTGAATTCTATGTGAAGTCAGTGCCCATCGCGCAATATAGTCAGGGGAGTAGCTGTGAATGATATTAACGTACCTAGCAACAGAGTTTGTGAAAATAATCAAAGGTAATACCACGAGTCCTTCAAATTCAATCGATAAATTTTCATTTTCCACAAAAACTTTTTTATTTGGCAGAAGTATGAAAACAAACCGATTGATAAAATCACGAGTCCGTAGAACGAGTGAAATTATCTAATTTTGTTTGTTTGAATGCTTTTGCCTCAAAATAAAAAAGTTTGAGTGTTTCGGAAATGAAAATTTATCTTATTAAATTTGAAGAACGAGTTGTATTTGGAGAGATTATTTTTGAACAAATAGAAGGAAGAACAATTTAATTGATTAGTATATCATTTACATAAGAAGGAACGGAGAATAGGTGAAAATTTTACAAATTTGAAATGTCAAACAACGCCTTCTATGATCCAGAAGAGATATGATGCTTACGCATTGAGGGCCAGTTGCATCGCTTTTCTTAAGTTGTGCTTTATCTAAGCCAGGCTTTGTTGCTATGGATTTGCCAATCAGCTTCCTTGTTCCTTAACGATTGAGCCAAGCTTAGTTGAATCTCTGTTGAGTTGAAACGGTGCAACTGGCCCTAAATATGATAATGCTTGCCGACGATACCAAGAGATGGCGTCACACCTCTCATTGTACAAGGTTGATGATTGATAATTTCTTATGAAATGAAAATCGCTCCAGAAGGAACATAAAATCATTCGTAATGTCGTTGTATCAAAATCTTCATACAACGGTTTCTTCTCATACAACAAAAAATGAATTGTATTTAATAAAAACTAATTGTACGCCATCTTCATTTGAGTTAAGGAAACCTTAAATATTTGAATCGGTCGTTCGCTAGATGTGTCATAAAGTTGGGGTTATGAGCTCTCTACGTGTTCATTGAAATGTGTCATGTCATTATTATGCTGAAAAAGTGAAAAGTGAATGACTATTAATAATAAGGTAACTCTTCATTCATGATAATTTATATAAATATGAGCCATATTCATATAAATATATTTATATAAATATGAGCGAATCGACGCGGTAAACCTTAAAGTTTTGACAGTTCAAAGGTAAACAACGTTTTATCGAAACAATCGAAAGGACCAGGCAGTTTTATCGGTATAATACCCAATGATTGGCTAGAATAACCCGCTACTGTTGGTTGAAATGCCAAAAACGTCAAATTTTGACAAGTGAAAAAAATAATCTCATTGAGAACAATAACGACGATAATCATGTTATTGTACGTTTTACTTTGAATGCAGCCTGCATATAAAATAATCACTTTTTCTGTCAAGGATTTGCATTTTTTGACTTTGTAGAAAAATTGCATGATTTTTTTGCAGACAAAGACGTTTGATCATTCACAAAAAAGAAGGAAGAGTCCATCTAAGATAGCTACTCCCATGCCTATATGGCACGACAGGCACTGGGTTACATAGATATTACTTTTTCTTGCTCAATTTTTTTTTCAATGTTTCAAATTTCAATTTGTATACCAAGCGTATGGAAATTGAATCAAATAGATAGCATGCATAAGAAATATTTACACCAAGCAAAATAGAGAGCTAGACAAGTTCTCGTTTCATTCAGGGAAAATTATCTGAGCTCTCCTGTGGAAAAATGATTATTATATTTATACTTATCACAGACCTAGCTGATTATTTCAAGGAAGTATCATTCACTACCCTCATGCTTTCAGCAACATACCACTATAGTCGGGCCGTTCAAAAAATAGAATTCACGGACGCGTGAACAGTGAATGCCTGCATCTATATATAGCCTGCGCGGCGTACGATGCCACGCCTTCTAAACTGAAATAAATGAAGAACTGTTTACACTGTACTGTACTCATTTGCGCTTTGTATTTACGTGTGTTACGTTAATTAAATAACGTGATCATTCTATCTTTTCAGCGGCTACACTTATAGGTCTCTCCATTCAGTTTAAAACTAGGTATCAACTTGAGGTTCTCCTAACCGAATGTTCTTGATAGAATGTTCCATTTCACCCATCATTTATTTAATCGAGGGTTTCATCCCGGTCACATGTCATCACAACTAGATCTTAAGAATTCTTGACTATGAAAGCACTGTCGCGGAATAAAACGGTTACGTTAAATGTGGTATCCCCTAATGACCTCTGTAGAATAGAAGTTCGTTATTGAGCAGCTTTGTTATAAATAGTTTTTTGTAACTTCAAATAATCTGTGAGTGGAATAATTTCGGAACAAATTCGTAATACCCATTCTCTCCAGTGAATCCAACAAATTTGTATATTTTGGGCAAATTTCCGACAGAAAACATCAACTTACTTAGCTGATACCGCGCTGGATGTTGAATGACATCTGTCATCATGTAGGGACCTTCAAAGAATATACGTTTGCAAGTGCCTCCCGTGACAGTGACAGCTAGACTGTCATAAGTCTCAATCTAATCGTTTTTCAACTACATGTACATTATGCCTTGGTGAAAAGTTGAAAGGTAAAAGTTCTTTTATATATATATATATATATATATATATATATATATATATATATATATATATATATATATATATATATATATATATACACAGATTCACACGAAAGGGAAGAATTTTCAAAGAACACCGCTTGAATCATGGGACAGGAGATACAAATTTACATCAACCATAGAACACAGAAATATATTTAGAAATAAAACATCCGCCTTTCAGCATAAACTTTGGAAGCTCAGGGTCAATGACCATCGAAGGCGGTGATGCCGTTATTTTGTTCCAGTTGGGAGTGAAGATATTGAATCGCAAACTTCTAAGATGGTGTCAATTGACTTTGACGTATATTTGACTTGCAATGCGATTTTGAAATTGATTAGTCATCGTTTTTTATAACCAAGTTATTTTCCATACTTGGATCGAGTGAATCAAATGACTAAACTTCAAAAATCTCTCGGAACCAAATTTCCAACCCAGATTTTGTACGCAAAAGGTATTTCTTGGATTTTACAATGCCACGTACAAAAAGGGAACTTACATAATGCTCTCATTTCGCTTAAAATTCCAGATAATCTAAAGAAAATGTTGGTTCCTTTTCAACTGAATCATATAATGTGAGACGTCTTAGGGTACGTGACGCCATATTTTCCGAAGTAAATGCTTCTCGCACACGAGATGTGTTGTAAGTTAGGTAGTGAGATAGATTATTTTTTAATACTTAGTTTCTATCGATCGGTCAAGTATGGAAAATCTGCCCTCAGTGTCGATAATACAGAATTCTGCGTTTTTATTCTGTACAGTTTTCTGTGGTCCATTCAATTTTTTTGTTCAGTTGGGATCAACAACCGCTACATGCATGTGGCGCAATAGTTTTTGGTTTATCAAAGTATGCCGTTGCCTATCATCATTTGTTTCTGTAATCTGTGAAATTAACTTTAAATATTTTGATATTTTAATGGAACTTTTCATTCAGAATTATTCCAATGTAACAATTGTACATTGAATCCTTTTAAAATCATTGAAATTGTTTTTATTGCAATTGAACCAATCAATACTGGTATTCGGGCTATCAGATTCATATCGTTTAACTAACAGTGGCCAAGTTTTGTAGCTTACAGCGCGATTAAGACCGCTGCAATAATTTCAGCAGTTTGCCATGGTAAATTGTTATATTCTGTGCAGTGGCTTTGATCGATTTGAGCAAGATGAATAAAAACCCTGGTGCGATGACCGATATGCTTTTGTTTAGCCAATTCCTCTCGACCTGAGAAATCGAAGAGTAAACTTACATTTTTTGACGGTAGGTGGTGTTGAGGTGGTGATACAAATGCGATTTTCTAAGGGTACATTCTCATTGAGGCGGCAGCTTACGAGTGATTTTCGATACCGGCGATCTCATTGAATAAACTTGCGGGATCTTTCGTTCACCAATAGAAATATCAGTATACAAAATAGGTAAGGTCAAGTTCGTCTAATAAAAAGCAGTTCGATTTGAATTTGAATGCATTTGAAAGTTCCTTCAATATTCAAAATCTTGTACCTAGTTTTTGTTTCTTTTCACGTTTTTCTTGTTTATATTCTTTTCAAGTGTTTATCGTTGCTGTTCTCGTATTTGTTTGATTTCATAGTGATAGTTAGATTTATTATGAACCGATTTACAAAGCTCAAAACGCTCGTGTAACGTGTAGGTATTACTTATCCCTCATATCATCGGCTCGTAATCACATTATAATTGCATTTTTTTTAACACTATGAAAAAAAAAAGTACTTACCTATCTTCGGTTCCTCAGAAACTAGAAATATAAGATATCAATACTTTCCAGTTTCACTTACAACTATTGCTTCGGAAGATTTAAAATCACATCACAATCACTGAGTTTTCGATTTATTTTTCATCACTTCGAAAGCAAAAGGAATACCTAATAATCAGTCAAAATGTGATGACTACATAATTTCTGGCATTTCGCGGGAAAGCAAGAAATTTCATGCAAAACATGAGAACCTGAAATAAACATAACCTATAAATCTATAAATGAGCGAATGGCCGTCGAGCAGACGGATATCATGGCATCACAGATTAAATTAAAATCACGTAAGGTGCGCCTCTGCTGGCAAACTCTCGAAGGCATCTCTTCAGTTAAAATTGATCAAAATCAAGATAGCGAAAAGTCGAGAAAATTTGCTTACAATCTACTAGGTATAAGTCAACACACCAGGGTTTTTATTCATCTTGGATTTGAGGGTCTAGACCCAAGCAAAGGTTTCATGTTTCAATAAAGTTGCAAATTAAGTCACTGACTAATGACATGTTTTTACATATATGTCCATCTGCATATTTTCAGACTATTGGACTTCCCATCCTGATGTGAAAACTGTAAAATGGATTCAAGCTAGAACACAAGAAGATGAAATTACTGAAACATTCCTTCATTATGAAAGTGATTCCTCAAACGATGAAAATATAGGAGATACTAATATGGTGAAGGAACACGAATCGGATAGTGAAAAAGAAGAAGGCAGCGAAGAATCTGAAGATAGTAATGAAGACGAAGAAGTTGTAGGAACGAACAAATTTGCAGTTCTTGGCGCAGATGAGTAGTTATGATTTATAAATATGCAACAGAAAATAAATAATTCAGTTGGTCTTTATTCCAATATTTATTTTTTGAATGTGAATTTTTTCTTCTTTGACGTGGAGACAGCAGCGAATTCATCAATGCCCGCATTTGCTGCCACAATTTCAGCACTTTGCTTCTTGATGTCATCACGGGTCAATACATGGGCGTCCAAAAACACAGTTTCTATCAAGGATTCTTCACTAATCACTGTGTCGACATAAAGTGGTTTGCTTCTGTCGTGCATCATCGTTTCAAACATTTTGAAACCGTCTTCCATTGCAACACCCGACAGTATCTCTTTGGAGTTTGCCACTAACTTTGAAAATTTCGTTATGAGTTCTGGAATTATCTTGGTGCCTGAAACATGCCATTATTTCCCAGTCTGAGTTAAGTGGATGCTCTATGACGAAAGCTAAAATAACTGGTGTCATTGAAATATTCAGATTCGAACATCGCAGAAAAAATAATTTGTTTTGAATGGGAAATTAATGTTGCTTTATCAATCAACTTAAATACACTGAACCCACCCTGTTGCCCCTAAGTTACTAATACTAATAATCGATAAGTGGAACCTTAAACAAGTAAAAGTGGTAATTTTTTATAGATATCAACTACCCTAACATAAAACTGATTTCACTCTCACTCAAGCATGTTTCGCTAATAAAATTAACATCTGAAAAAAAAATGTTGAACACGATTCACACTCACTATATGACACTGCTATATAGGAAAATTAAACTTAAAATTAAAAATTAAATTATACAATTTTTTACCTCTATAAATCATATTTAGCAAACTTGGCGGCTATATGAAGATGTTACATACAGCATATATCATGCTGAATATGTGGATCGTGCTTTATGTTACACCCCTCGTTTTTCTTCATTTCTTCGGTTATTTTTTACGAAATACGGAATATTGAATATACTTACAAAAAGGAACTTTCTGGAGTAATAAAAAATGTTTTCAACAATTTTCACCTGGTAAACAAAATATCAAATATAAAATCTGTCAATAACAGATTATAATCTGTCAATGCCAGATTCAAATTTCTCGATGTCAGATTAAAATCTGTCAATGTCAGAATAAAATCTTTCAATGTCAGATAAAAATCTTTTCAATGACAGATTAGAATCTGTCAGTGTCAGATAAAAATCTGTCAATGACAGATTAAAATCTGTCAATGCCAGATTCAAATTTCTCGATGTCAGATTAAAATATGTCAATGTCAGATTAAACTCTGTCAGTGTCAGATTAAAATCTGTCAATGTCAGATAAAAATCTGTCAATGCCAGATTCAAATTTCTCGATGTCAGATTAAAATATATCAATGTCAGATTAAACTCTGTCAATGTCAATTTTTGTTCAACAGTGATTTACCGCCAAACTAATAATTCTACGTAATTTTTGCATAGGACTTATTTTGTAGATTTCATCACGACGCACATTTTTTGTAGGAAACATTTTTCGATAAATCTTATTCCAAAGATGATAACATCAAAATATGTCTTTTGTTTTTTTTAATAATTTTTTTCGATAGAAATCGTCATTTCTCGATCCCACAAATTTCACACTATATTCCTTGAGGTCCAAACTACCTACAAAAAAATTGGCGATTTGGCACGGCTGTTGAATAGAAGTCGTCCAAATTCATGTAAATTCCGTCTGGACTAATTAAATTGCTGGTTCGAACCGCGGTCAGGGCTAATTTTTAATGGCTGGCTCGTTGCGATAGGCAATTGTTGGTTCCCTAGATAACAATCCTAGAAGGTGGAACATCTTGATTTAATACACCGACCGACCTGCTAGTACTGTGGATTTTTATGAGTTTACAGTTGAAATAGCAAATGCTCTACCATAAAAACCAGGTTGACTATACATTATTTTGGCATGTACCTATATTACATATACATTTTTCATTTCAAGAATTTATGCCAGAAATAAATCAAGCATCGGCAGCTCTGCAATACATTCTTGAGACAGGAAATATAGATTGACATTAACAGAAATACTACTTGTTTTGCGCACGTGTACTGAAAATGTATCCCGTCTCTTGTTAGTTTCGGTACTCTGGTTTTAATATTGCATTCATGATGATTATGAATTTGATATCTTTGTGAAGGGTGATCAAAAAATAGTTTTATTGCAGTAATAGGATAACGTCATATCCAATAAAAAATATCACCAGTCATTGGAATTTTATACCAGATAAGAAGCTATATACCTTTGAAATATCTAAAATTAATTTATTTTTCACTAATTTATTTGAAATTACAATATTTAATCAGCATATGGGGTACTGCGTCGAATACCATTCTGAAACCACTGAAGTCTTTACAGAATAAAGCAAATAAATGCATTTTTCATTTACCTCATTTGGAACCAACGAGGAATATTTATGAACCAAATCGTCTTCTCGACATCAATTCTATTTATAAACTGAAAATATGTACCTTTTTGCATTCTATTGTGACTAATAAGAAACATTGAATTATGAAATTTTTTAAGTCTAGCAGTGTACATAACCACAAAACAAGGCAGTTCAATAATTTTTTCTCAAGAGGGAATTTTCCAGAAAATCTATTTTCTATAAAGGTGTTATCACATATAATGGATTACCCACTGGAATAAAATGTTTTTCTCAAATGACCAAATTCAAATTTGCTATGAAGCGTTATTTGCTAGAATAATTTTTTTTTCAATAAAAATATATTACAGTTTCCTGTATGATTTTCACTCACAATGGGTTTACAAAACCGCGACACGTGTTTCGCTATTACAATAGCTTCTTCAAGCAAGATAAATGCTTTATCTTGCTTGAAGAAGCTATTGTAATAGCGAAACACGTGTCGCGGTTTTGTAAACCCATTGTGAGTGAAAATCATACAGGAAACTGTAATATATTTTTGTTAATATGGATTTTCATCAAGTATCGGCCAGTTCAATTCAATTTTTTTTCAATTATTTTTTTTTTTATTTTCGAGTAATAAACAATTCTGATTGAGCTTTTTAATGAATGTATTATATAAATGATATTTCCTATATATAAAGTGTAGTTTCTTGGGAATAAATAACTGTTGTTATTATTATTATTATTAAAAATAACATACGACAGTTGAAAAAGATTTTCATAATGGCATCCACTAGTCTCTTGACCACAAGCAAGTCGACGGACACATTCCTCTTGCATATTCCGAATAATGTCTGGACTAATTCTGCTGATTGCCAGATAAAAGATCAAGCAGAAGATATGTGACCAATTCATACCTGAAAGGGAACCATTGGTGTAGCCCAGGGAATGAGAGCCTAATTTTCCATTTTTTTAATTCGTAGGTTATGTCGAGAACAGCGATAGTGCAGACAAATTTGCCCACTAGAGCCTAATAGTCTTCTTTCTTGTTTTTTTTTTAATATTGATATATTTCTGAGAAATGTTTTAGATATATCTGGTTCAGGATAATGAATTGATGTTTAGTTTTATTAAAAGATGTATTATTTTTTCCCCTATCATAAACTTATGCTTCTTGGGAAAATGAATAAATTAAAAAAATAATAAAAAATTATCTTTCACTATACGGTGAATAGGTAGGCGCGACCACTAGATTTTTCCTTGTAGGCCTATTTAAAAAAAGATTCAGCTAGGCAGACCGAAAAACGCAGAGGAGTTGCAAAATAGAATTAGGGTCCAAATCAGCAGATTTCAGATGTTATTCTGTGTCCGTCGATTTGGTTCTGGTCAAGAGACTGGTGGATGCCATTTTAAAATGTTAACGTTATCATCTTACTGCAATAAAATCAATTTTTGATCACCCCTCACAAAGATATGAAATTCATGATCATCACTCAATCCAGATGAAAAATCACAAGACCTATATTTCAATTTGAAAAAGTATTCCATGACGTCACTACGTCAAAACCAGTAACGTAATCTCTTCAGAATATTCATTTGAAAATCGTCTCTAAAAATAAAAATCGACACATTCCAGGATTTTTGGCAAACGTACATTGTTCGCGAAATTATTCCATAATTTTACCGCTAACTGTATTATATATTAATGAGGTACTACCTGTAATTCTCCTGAGGAAAATGAATCTTATCTTTCGAACTATATCGATCATTTTCGCTAGGTGCAAGGTACTTCAACGCTCGATGTGGAAAAAACGAGCATTCGAAGGAAACTGTCATTTTCCGCAACGCCTCAGGCATGAAATTGAAATCTGGATTATCGTCCAAATTTTGGTTTTGAAGTGGTTGTGTCTTTTGATCAGTTGTCGTCCTCTTACAAATTGCATGAAGTGAAATTATATAAAATTTATATATATATATATATATATATATATATATAAATCAGTTTTCTGATTTCGTCCAGAAAATTCAAAGTGTTATTTTGAGAATATTCTAATCTTAAATTTGAAGAGTTATCCGTCAATTACACCTGGATCGTTATCAGTCAGGTGTGGTTGGCATTTACAGTGTTGCCAGGCAAGCAATCAACTGCTACGGAACAACAAATTCTCACAAATTACGAACTTTGATACGTCCAAGTTGATCTCAGGTACCTACACAGTAGGTTGACGATCTGATATCTGGCAGAAATCAACTGTACTAGCAAATACCACCAGAGGCTCTGATCAGCAGATTCGTCACAGATTCTCCAGAGAAGTGATTGTTTTCTGCCAAATTTTGACATTGTGACTGATTTCACTATGAGTGCACACTTCTGAGAACTCAGAACTATCGATGAGATTCCATCTGGATATATTTTCTGTTATGTTAATCCAGCTTATCCTATTTATACCGGGTTTGTTATAAGTTCGGTACTGAATCTTCATAACCTAAAAAACTTCATTTACATTTTACATACCATCAATTTCATCCTCATCTGGCTTTCTAATATCGTCTTTTCTAATCATTATTGTTACACCGGACCTACCAACTGGTCCTGTACTCAATAATCTTGATAAATATTGTAGATGTTTCAAAGATATCCTTACTTTGGCCATAAGGTTATATCTACTGTCGATCAAAGTTTGAATTTGCTTTTCTTTCCTGATTTCTTCTTCAGTATTCTCAGCTAGTTCTTGTTTTTCTGCAATGTACCTGGAGAAAATGAAAAAAGTAGAGGTTATCAAGTCGATCTTTCAGATTCAGGTAGACTTGACATAGTCCAATTTGATCTCAAAAACTGCTCCTGAACCTCAATCGAAGTATGCAATTCTAGAAGTTTCCAATATTAATTCTTATTTTTTCAAATTATGGTTAGAAACCCAGAAAACTACGGGGAAAACTATTATTTTATTCTAACGAGTATTTTATACAATACTGTTGATAGGTTTGAGTCAAATTTGATTTGAAAGCTTTTTCGAAACAACATGCACATTCATAGTCGCCGATAGCTCAGAGTAGATGCTTCTTGCTTTCTTTCTTTATGTGTAGGAAAAGAACTGAATTGAAAATATTTGGCGGTTTACACGATAAAATTTCAAAAACCGATTGTCAGGAAAACAATAAAATATTACAGCAAAAACAAGGAAGTATTTGACAGCAGTGAATAATGACTCATAATCCACTAGTGAATAATGGGTATTATTGAGGTCAAGCAAACAGACGTATAATGGGTATATTTAACAATAGTTGTGGATGATAGCATATAATTCAACGAGCGTATAATGATGTCTGTTATTCACGGGGTGAAGTTTACGGACACAAGCCGCGGGCGAGTGGCCTAAATCACTGAGAGAATATTAGCTATTATACGCGAGTAGAATACTTTAATTTGTCCACAACTATTGTATTAAACATTCATAATGCATGTGTTTCTTCAAGAATTACGATATCCGATCCATCCTATTGATGGTAGTGAATAATGATTTTATTATTCACTAGTGATTAATGGATGTAATAATGCTTGAAGAAACACATACATTATGAATATTTTATACAATAGTTATGGACGAAGGTCTTTTTGTATTTTGAGGATTACAGTTCCCTTATCGGAATCATATCTTATATTTTCTGAGTTACAATTAGGAATACGTAGCCTTGAAATAATTGCAAAAATACGAAGTATATCACTTACTGATGTGTGTTTTCAATCATGGTGTTCGCTAACTCTGAATGAGTAAGGGCAGCATTTTCTGTTTTTTTCTGCAACTCTTCTCTATTTTTTTCACATTTCTCGACGAATTCTGTGAGTCTGTTCTTCTGTCGGAGTTGCTCTCTGAGGCTGAAAATTTCGTTTAGAGATGGCGAAAAGCAAATAAATCATCAATACCAAGGATATATCGAGTCGATTGATGGTGTAAAGATCGCATCTTTCAGAGTTGTTAGTGTATTCTCAATTGTTTCTATTTCTTCTTGTAACATTATGAAACTTCGAGACTCTTCTAACTCCACTATGCCTAAATTAATGTCACTCTGAAATTATATGAGACTTAAAATATTTGTGGATTTGCAATATGATTTTATCTCTCACAAGAATCAGGCGATATATTCATTAAAGCATATGATATTCTTGTCCAAATCAACTTCATATCAGAATCCTCATTTCAAAATGAAACAAAAAATACATTGTCTACCTCCAAAAAATATTCTCAAATTAAATCTCTCTATTTTCAAATATAGATACTGAAAAAGTAGCATTACAGAATTTATGAGCTCAATGATAATCCATAACTTAAATAAAATACAACTGCATCTTCCAATTGACATGTTAAATTTGTTATCGTATATCTCAGTTTTGAGTCTGATGGATGAGAATAAATTTATTGACGTGCCAATTCTAAATAGGAGATGTAATTTTTCTTCATTTAAGTTATGTACTTTCTACTCAATCATTTATTTGACCTGGTTAATTAATAGTGTATCCCAATTCAAAACAGTTCAAATCATCTATTATACACGTCATGTCTTTGTGATTATTCTTCTTGATCCGAGAAAATGGTTCATCGCCAGTGATTATCCAATTTATTTTGTTGAATTGTAAACGATGAAAATAATTTTTGTTAGTTTCCATTTGAGATACTGAAGACATTATACCTCTGTGAGGAGGCCAGTTCACCTCGAATCCTAACTGATCTCACATTTATTTTATTTATTGACAAAATAAACCTTGCAAACAGAACAAGTTCTGGTATAAGGAAGATAATACAATGTAGGTATACAATTAAGTTCAAATATTTCAAAATAAACGAAAAGTTACAATAACAACAACTTTACATGTTTATTGATTAATTTTTAATATCGTCTGAAAGATTATTGTAAGTTTCTATACAACTAGATATAGGATTGTTTTTGCCTTCATTCGAATGAATGTCATTCAAGTGGAAATTATTGGCATTTCTGATATTATAGTTATGTTTTTTGATTTTTTTTTAAATGACTATCACCTTTTTGTAAATTATTTGTTAGTTTGTATGCAAATTTTACTTTTTCAAATTTTATTAGTTCATCTGAAGTGAAAGTTTGATATCTTTATATAATTGTAAAGAAGTTGTTTCCCACGGTTTTTAAAAAATAACTTTTATTGCTTTATTCATCAAACGATAAATGATCTCTTTTTGGTTTTTACTACAAGATGACCATACTGTTATTAAATATCTAATCTGTGAGACAATATGGGCATTGAAAATGAGATTTTGAATTTGATTATCTAGAAATCAATACTCTCATTACTCCAATCAAAGGAATAATTTTATTTTTTTTTTTTTTTATTTTTATTTCATTTTATTCCATAACATTTCAAATCATACAATAAATAATACAATATATTTTGTAGTACTTCATTGGTATAGCATGAAACAATCAAACAGTATTTTTGTACTGGTATGAGATTGCTCATAAATCATCAAAACCTTTTTTTTTTCAATGTAATAAATAAATGAAAGAAAAAAATATACAAATCAACGCAAAAAAAATTATTTAATAATTGTTTTCTCAATTTTATCCACATGGCAATCAAAATTCAAATTTTCATCAATCATCAGGCCTAAATATTTGTGTTTTTCAACTTGTTTTAAAATCATATTCTTTATTTTTAATTTTATTTGGTCCATATTTCTTTGTTTAAGAATCATCTATACAGTTTTTTATGTATTAATAGTCAGAATCATTTCATCCATCCATTTTTCATACAATTGAATATCTTTTTCAATAATATTTCCTAAAAGTTTTGTATTTTCATTGGAGTAATAATTCACAGTATCATCTGCAAAAAAAAATGTTTGCCTATCAATTTTAATTTGGTTATACTATTTACATGAATCAACTGAAAAATTGGGGCCAGTACTGAACCTTGGGGAACTCCCATGGTGGATTGTTTTTCAATACTTCGATTTCCATCAATAACAACATATTGAATACGATTTTCAAAATAATTTTCGAAAAGTTTATAAGAGTGGCTCCTTACTCCTGAATTATTCAAAATTTCCAGCAATATTGTATGATTTATTGTATCAAATGCTTTTTTTATGTCTAAAAACTTGCATTTCTTTCTTGACAAATAAAACGGTAATCACATTATTTGAGATTTTGAAACACCAAAAAACAATGAAACTTGAGTTTAACCGGACAGATTCAACAACAGCTACGCTTATTTCAATGTTATGTTCAATTAACTCACATCGCGCCGTAATAAATTCTTGAGATTGTGTGAAAAACTCTTGACATTCTCCGATACCAACGCTAGGTCTTTTTTTCGTCGCACCATGTCTTTTTTGACGAGAGCCTCGAGGAACTGGTATTCTTGCCTTCTGTCATCCAGGTATTCTGTACCTAGCTGTCCCATTCTTGTGGCTTTTATCATGCATTTTCCCTGGCTCAATCCGTCGTTGCGTATCGATACCAAAATCGCATCGAAATATAGTGCATCCTTTAAAAGAAAATTGTTGAGAGTCGAACAGAGAGAGCCTAACCTTCTCAATTCCATATATCTTTTTCCCACTTATTTGATATTTTTCTGTGTGAAGAATTCACCTCATCGATATTTTATTTAATTTCACTGATCTGCGTTACATTGTTTTATATTGTTGGCAATGCATTTGATGGTGCATCGATTCATTTGATATTTATCAATCGACAACTGTACTTTGTTTTTATGGTGGCTTCTCGATTATAACCTCGCGATCAAGAATCGTGCTCTTGAAAGTATTTATCATAATACGATATAATAATATATTATAATAGGGGAGCCCAAGCGGGGATTTCGGGATTTACTAAAGCGCGGCAGATTAATATTCAATATACAGCTTCCAGACATAATATACAGAGGGATACCTTGTACCCCGTACTTCCACCATATATGAGCCCTATATATATGGCCGCCCTTCAAGGATAAAGGATCAGATTAATAAAAAAAAATGATCATTTTGAATTTTCGAGCGCGTCAGATTAAGATAGGGTGAGTAAGTTACATCCTGAAACGTGTATATTCCACTATTCTGACAATTCGAGAGTGACCTAAAGAAGGAGTTAAAAAAAACGTCATCTCGACATTTTCGAGCGTGGCAATTTTTATTTTTATTTTCAAGGGAATAATTCAAGAATTACACAAAATATATAATCTGACGATTTCCACAAGCCGAAATAATAAAAATTTATCGATAAAGTTTGATGCGTGCAGCTATGTTTCTATTTCTCTCTCACTCTTTCTCTATCTATTGCTCTCTCACTCCGTCCCCACTCTGGTTTATGTTGCCATGATGCCGCATGACAGTTGATCACACAGACTCGTTGGTGGCATGATATTGTTTACAACGAATATCCAACGTTTCAAAATATTAAAAATTCAATTGCTTATAATTATTCTCTCATAAATACAAGTATTCTACTAAAAAAGCATATACTTTTTTATTTGCATGCTCTTTCCTGAGATTTTCAATAAATTAAGTTCAATGATTTAAAAATTAAAAAAAACATTCAAATTGGCAGAATATAGGCGAATCCCACCAGACAATCGTCAATTATGAGACTGCAACGTCTACTAACGTCTATTAATCTGACGCGCTTGTGTATTTCAAAATGACGATTTTTTTTTCACATTCTAATAACGGCCGAGAGTCTGCGTCACATCCAATCCGTCAGATTATTAAATGAGAGCTTTTTTTGAGTTCACTTAACATCCCCTCAGAAAATCTGACGCGCTCGAGATTTTTTTTCATTTTTTACCCTTACGTACGATCACCCCCATCATGGAAACAATCATATTAACATACGTACATTTTTTCAAATATGTAGGACATAGATGATATCAATAACTGACGCGCTCGAGTATGTCCATGCAACAGTTCTTTTTTACATTTTGAAAGTCTATAGTCGCTCCCCCCACCGGTGAAAAGGTATAAATTATATAACATTTTCTTCTTTTTATCATCTGAGCTTCGCAACCCAATAGGTCTCTATAACGCTCGAGTAAATCCCGATTTAGCATCGTGGGCTCTCCTACTATTATATGACCTTTTCTTGAAAGGCCCTAATAGATTGATGAAGAAAGCTCTCAAGAGTTTGTAGCTTTTTTTAATGAGTTTTATCGAAAGAGAAACATGATATTCATAGAGAATATGGGCGCTTAATACTTGATGAGCTGGCTTTGAATAAGGGTTTGTCGAAGGTGCACTTATTATTTTTCCTCCAAATACCCATCACTACCATGGCAAAATAAATTAAGACAATTTACTTTATTCGAATATTATAGACAATTCTCCATATCAAAGCTTGGTACTGACCAAAATATCGAATGCATCATGGAAAAAAGATATTCGGAAAGACGGAATCATTCTAATCCTTGGAGTTATTTGAAATTTGATTAAAAAACTCCTATAAATTATGAAAATAACTCTAGTGCTTCTCCCATAAGTTAAGTTGAACTGATACGTTCTTTCGCGTGTTTATTCAGAATATTCATTATATTTCCAAATATTTGATAATTCAATCCATTTTTGTTTTTTCGTGAAAACCAAATTATAAAATGAGACCTGATGAATGTATATTCTTTCAACAGATATGAAGTGTCTATTTGTATTCGAAACAAGAAAATATATATATAACCTGAAGAAAAGAACTGTTCATAAAGATAGTGGCAATACACCTGTGAATATTTTCGAAAATTTAGTAAATAACCTGAATATATGTGGAATAGCGAATACAAATAGAGATTGTATTTCAAATGTTTCATTTTATTTCATGTGTGAGTCCAAGAAACACCTGAATATTTTTGAGATTTCATTAAACATATATGGTTGGGGGGATAAGCTATGTACTGCACAATAAAACAATCAAATGCATATTCAAATTACCTTTTCGATATCCCACTCCCGATTTATATGTGAAAAATGAGCTTTTAAATATCACCTCTTTATATAAATTGACAATTTGTTTTTTCAGCCATTTCGTAAAAAATAAAAATAAACATTCTTCTCTAACCTTTAACACAATTTGAACGAATCATAAATATGAAACTAGGCAGCCCAAAAATCTGAGTACGTACTATCAGTAGAATCAAAACATGTTAATATATAACAAACAACCAAAGAAACTAACGGAAGATTTTTTTGACAAACGCTTCAAAAGAAACTTGAAAAAGTATTTGATCCAGTAACACTTCTCTTTTTCCATCTGACATTGGATTGATTCATTATCGAAATCTTCTTTTTAATGCATGAATTGTAATAGTGTTAAAGTTTTAAGATCCCTTCTTCATAAACATTCATGTTTCTTGGGGTCAATAAAGATTGATTGATTGAATTATATTTCTCTCGAAATACCTATTGAGATTTTGGTACGCGTGACAATATCAGATAGAATATAAACTGATTGTGTACCCTTCGAACACAAATGAAAATCCAATTGAAACAAACCTTTTTCATAATTGCTATCATTTCTTTGTACGAATTGCGAATATAAATCGCCGCTTCTTTTTTCAGTATGGCATCCTGCACTTTGCCAGTTATTAAATGAGCTTGCCTCTCGGATGGAAGCATGGTCTGCCAAGTCAAACCATCATATTTGAGTCGATCTTCGTAGAAAGCATATTTCAACTGGAAAATAATAAACATCAAATTTCTAAAGAAGAGTCATATATTTTCAATACCTTCAGCTCAATCAGCTTGTCAGATTTCAGTTTCATTCTGTATTTCAAACGATCTCTTGTTTTTCTTTTCGTGAAATTCACTTGATGGACCATATCTATAACTTTCTAAAGTTCATAAAAAATCAGTGTGATAATCAAAAATTTGATGGCAAGACTTAAGATTATAATGAAAGGATAATGCCTAAAAATTTGGCAGAATTACCATTCGCCAGAGAGCTATGGGGAAAAATACATATATTGCGTTTTTGCTCTATTAAGCATCAGATCGTTGTTCATGAACTAATTTATATTATATATTATAAATAAGAGACGACATAGTTGATATGCCATTTGTACTCAATACAACTTATTTCTATTTGTTAAATAGGATGCGAACAGGGAGAGAAACTCCTCTCATTCCAAACCGCTTCAAGTTTCTCGATTAGAACGGTATTCGAAACAATCAAACGCTTTTGTCAAATCACAAAAGAGCTGGAGCTATGTGTTTACCATTTTCGACCACTGTCGACGAAGCCAAATCGGTATCCATTATTCACTAGTGAATAGTGAAATCATTATTCACTACTGCATTATGAATGATTTTTATATTTTTGTTGAATTTTTTGAAATGACATAAATTTTGATTTTGGTCATGGACAAAGTATAGTATTCTAGTCGCGTATAATGGCTATTATTCTCTCGGTGATTTAGGCCACTCGTCTGCGGCTTGTGGACGTAAACTCCACCTCGTGAATAATAACGATCATTATACGCTCGTTGAATAATATGCTATTATAAAAGTAAATATAAAATCAATTTTTTTAACGAATATCTTACCATAATTTGAATAATCTACATATGTCCCTTCTCATATATAGGCATGTGTTGGAAAGAGCTGTATGAGATTCTGTCAAGTACATTGCTGTTCCCTTTACTATTTTACTGTTTAGATTATATTTGTCAAAATAATTTGAGATTTTCAATTCGCATATTGCATTTATGACTCCCTGCTGCGTGATAGGTTCCATAAAAAAAAGAACCAGAGTTTTTAATTATAGGAATAGAAGATTGAATAGGTTCAGAATATAACGCTGATATATTTTTGATATTTTTTCCAACTCTGGTAAGAAAAGGTTTGAATTCTTGGTTTTTTGTTCTAGTAGAGTAAATGGAGTAGCAAAAGGCTTCTAGAATAGATTTTCGTAGGCACTTTGTTGCTAAAATGTAAAACCTATTTTTTATCATTCCTAACATCGTTTCAATGCAAAATCACCTGGTCGTCCAAAAATCGTAGTGGGTGGGGAGTGGTACGGAGCTTTTTTTAAAAAAAAAGCAATTTTTTTTTTCAACGTTTTTCAGATCTATGATTCGAGATAATCCATTCCTCAAATTTTCATACCCATCCGGACATCAGAAATATATTTTTTCAATTTATTAAAATACTTCGCACCATTATTGTATATGGAGCGCCTTCACACAAAAACGCTTGCCCTGAAAACCCATACTTTTGAAATCTTTTAACTCGCTCTACATCTAAAAGTATTGGGTCTAGCAAAAATAGGCTCCATATAAACGTTATAGACCAAACATCAAAGAACATGCTGTTTTTTTCAGAATTTTGATTGGATAATTAGTTCAGGAGAAAATTGAATAATCAGAATGGCATGTCACGACGGACAGCGGCGAGCGCTAAGATGCGAGGAAGGGCGAGATTCCTATGCCTTAGTCAACGTAAAATCAACTCTACTGAAAGCGATGTCGTTACTGTCGATTTTACCTTGACTTGAAACGGTGTGGTGTTGTAAATTCGTGTGCATCATATTATTGAAAGTACCTAGTTGGTGAGTATTACAGTTCAAATTGAATTAAGACGTGCTTCTTTTCGTAAAACTTATACCTACTGAACAAGACGATTTTATTCAAAATGTGGGTCTTATTTGTTTGGAAGGAGGAGAGCTGGTTAACTCTCAAGAAAAATAAAAAAAAACTTTCATTGAATGCACGAAAGAACGTATGACAAATTGTCATGATGACAAATATATGCGGCATATATTCTCAAAGTGTGATGATCTAAAAAATCTAAGTTTTTTGAAATGGCACAAAAACTGTTATTAATCTTATACGAGCTCAAAGAACATTGCCTCGTTTAAGTAAAAAAATACCAAATTGACAGCTGATATCCCAGCAGATTTCTGTAGAGGAGATAATTTTTAAAAAATGTCCCTTGCGGACCCCTTTTGATTCACAAAAGTGTGTATATATCTATATCATGCTGCTTGCGTTTCAACGGAATTACGCAACCTCAATAAAAAATCGGTTGAAAATACTAATATTGAAAAAAAGACAATGAAGCATTATGTAAACTTTTTGAGGAAATGGAGAAGGGTTTGGAAAAAATGAGGATACAGCACAAAATCGATTGGCAAAACAGACAATGAAGCATTATGTAAACTTCTTGAGGAAATGGAGAAGGGTTTGGAAAAAATAAGGATACAGCACAAAATCGATTGGCAAAAGCTATCGCGAAGTTAGTGGCATTGACGACATGAGTGAGAAACAAATTGTGAAAAAAATGAAACGCCATTTTGGGGATGATGTTGAGTCAGTAAGGTCTCTTAGACAAAACGAGCCAACAATGGTTTCGAAGAAGTTTTCATAGAGGACAATGATGAAGAGTCTGATTTAGAATAAATAATGTACTTATATATAAGATCAGGTTAATACTGACGTATAGGTATATTAATTATTTTTATTACTATATTTCGTTCTTCAATGCGATATTCACTGAGAAGGGAAATCAAGCCATTTTAGATATGTATATCCCAAGGTTTTGACGATACCCCGTCCTTAAAAAGCTTCATAACAATGAGAAATCCATCAAGAACAAAAAATCTTCTGGAATTGACGAAATATCAATGAATATAATTGATAATCTTCCCATTGACACTTTGGCTGTTTTAGCAATAATTATAAATAACTCCTTCGAAGCTGGCTATTTTCCTCCCCCCTCAAAACATCTGTGGTTATTCCGTTATACAAGGGAGGCAATCATGACGAAGTCTAAGATTTTCATCCAATTTGTCTTATCCTCTCTTCAGCCAAACTAATAGAGAATAGTGAAAAATCGTTTGACTGATTTCTCAATGTCACATAATATAATAAATTGTAAACAATTCGAATTCCAACCGAAAAAGTGCACTAATGACGCCATATTGTCCCTTCTGAACGAAGTTTATAACAATATTAACAATCGTGATGTAGCTGCAGCGGTGTTTTGTGGTCTATCCAAAGCATTTTATTGTTTCAATCATGACATACTGCTCAGAAAATTGTATCACTATGGCATAGAGGAAATAACTCATAGGTGGTTTGAATCATATCTCGCAGGTAGAAGTCAAATTGTTAAAATGCCTACTTCAACATCAACTGCTGCCAATATAAACAGTGGAGTTCCTCAGGGGTCCATTCTTGGTCCCATTATCTTTCTTTTGTACCTAATGATCTGACATCGTTGAATATAAAGGGAAAGTTCACGTTATTCGCAGATGATACCACAATACTAAGGCACAGTAAAAATACCTCAGATCTCCACAAGGTTATATCTTCAGATATCGGTATTATCAAGGACTGGTGCAGTGCTAATCTCTTGTCTCTGAATATCAACAAAACTAACGTGATATCATTTCGGGGTTCTATTGATAACATAGCAATTACTCTCAATGAAAGTGTTATAGAGAATAAATTAAGCACCAAATTCCTCGGTATTGTCATAGATAACGACTTTGAGATTGATTGAGATTTGAAGACCACATCAGAGCTCTCACGAAAAAACTCTCTTCGGGTCGTTACGTGGTAAGAATAACTTCCAGAGAGCTGGGAACATCTGCAGCTAAATCTGTTTACTATTTACTGGTAGACTCACACTTGAGATATGGAATTCCGTTCTGGAAATCTCATGAATTCTGTGTTTGTACTTCAAAAAAGAGCAATACGTTATCTCTTCAAATTGAAACAAGACTTTTGTAAACCTTTATTCATTACATACAATCAGAGCTGTCCCAAAGCATTGTGCTTAGTGCTCGTGAAAGCACTTAGAGCACTTTTGTGCTCGTAAGCACTGTGCTCCCGAGCACTTTCTTGAACCAGTGCTTAGTGCTTAGTGATTCGAACATTTTACCAAAGAGCTTAGTGCTTAGTAATCCCGAATTCGGGATTACTAAGCACTAAGTCTTTCCATACTTCCTACTTGTCGAAACATGAGAACGTGCACCCCCACTCAAGACAAAATCTTGAGTCTGAATCGCTTCCATATGCATCTTCGAAAGATCTCAGTCTTGTTTTGAGTGTTACCGAGTGCGTTGAGTGTCGGAGCAGTACGCAGTATAGATAGGTAAGTTCTATCGAATGATATTTTTTCAATAGTAGGCGGCTTATGGAGAAATGGGCTCCAGAGTAATCTCCCAAACTTATAATGCAGTTGGCGACTTCTTTAACAATTATTTCCATTGACACAATCCTTTGTCTACTCTCAGAGAAACAGGGTATTCGAGTTGAAAAATAACCAGTATTAATTATTAATATATAAATATATAATCATCTGAATTTCGGAAACGGTTCCAACAATTCAGGGGGCGATAAATCGATCAAGGTTTCATTTCTAAAAAACGTCGTGTTATCCCCGTTTTCAGGCAAAACGTCACACTCGTGATTTTTCATTCATTTATTTTTACATTTATGATTCTCTTTGCCGAACACTCTTACAAGTGCGCCCAGAAGGCAGAGCCTTGTGAGGGTAAGGGTCGGTTAATCATTTTGTGTGCCGAAGCGCTCTGGGACGATTTTCACGGTAGCGTTTTTGCTATTTCAACTGTAGGGAACCAGAAAAACCCACAGTGCTACCGGGTCAGTGGGTGTATTGGTTTTCGAGGGCGATAAATCGATCTAGCTAAGGTTTCAAAAAAAAAAAGTTTTTTCGTGTTTCAGGCAAAATGTCACACTCATGATTTTTTTTAAATTTATATTGTTCTCTGCTTTCTGACGAGTGTGCCCAGAAGGCAGACCCTTGTGCGGGCAAGGCAATAAACGAAGCATCGGCTCGAAATATAATTCTGATTTCTGGTTGGTTTATTTACAAGATACTCGAGAAGAATTCACAGGGCGAGTCGGAAAGTTGATCAGTGAAGTTTGACAGAATTACATTCACTTTGTATGGCTTGTTAGTAGTTGACATTGATTTCGATTTAAAGGGTCATTCAATGGATATGCATTGAAGACATTTTTTGGAAATCTTTCTAAAATTCAAATTACGATAAAGTTGGCGGGAACTATTTATAATGCGAGTCGTATTCATTCCGCCTCCACCCCATATCAGTGTATTCAATGCTATACTTACAAATAATGAATCATAGGCAAAGCATTGGGTTCGACTCAATATGCTGTTTCATGATGTTAAGGATTGAATTTCACGTGAATAATCTACAAAAAATACAAAAACCATGTCAAAAAGCAATTCGAGTGTATAACAGTATCATATTTTTGAACAGTGCTTAGTGCTCAGTGCTCCCCATATCGAATTACTTTTCGAAAATGCTTAGTAATCGCGAGCACTTTGTCAAAATTAGTGCTTAGAGCTCGAGATTCCGGAGCACTCTTCAAGAGTGCTTAGTGCTTAGTGCTCGAAGCACTGAGCGTCAGTGCTCGGCACAGCTCTGCATACAATATATTGACAGTGTATGCCATTTTTATATTAGAAACGGCTTGTTTGCTGAACAAACATAGATATGAATTTCCTCTGGTATCATCTAACTATTCCACTCGTCAGACTCACGATTTTAGACTGCCTTTACCCACCTCGACACAGACTGAAAGCCCCTCAGAATTTAGGAAAGCAATTAAAGTTTGACTTTCGGATAGACCCTATTACAGTTTGGACGAATTTTATGATGATAACTTCCACTAATACTCTGAAATACATCGTACACTGAGCTAATGTTAGTGTCAAACTAAACTTAGTTCCATTTCGCATCCTTTTTGTTTTGTGAAGTTCTCTTCTTGATTTTTATATTTCTGTTTGTTACCACACTTTATACATGTGGACATTTTCTTTAATGTGCTAAACATCTGTTTTTATCATATCATAAGTATATGTGTGTATATGAACTTGTGTATAATTTCAGAGGATTTGAATTTTATGGACTCAGTATATATGCTTGTATACATTTTTTATTATTCACACACGCTTTGTCCATAAGATTCATTCTTCGGACAATAAAGCTTATTTATTATTATTATTATTTTGAGTAGAGTGAGGATGATCGGATAGGAAAAGAATAAAAAATGATGATAAATCACTCTCAAAGATAGATGAAATTCTTTTGAAACAATACTTATTATTAGTATCATTACTAAACAAATACATAATAAACACATACAGTATTCTTATAGAATGTATGTGTTGATATTCTGTGAACAAAACATGAGGCAAAAAAGGCTTTGAACTATTACATCATCCTGATATATTCGCGCCCAATGCGTATTCAGTCAAAAACCTATAAAATTCCCTTACAAAGAAAAATCGTCCGTAACAACATCGCTATCAGTAGAGTTGATGTTCCGTTGACTATAGCAGAGGAATCTCGCCCTTCCTCGCATCTCTGCGCTCGCCGCTGCGACATACCATTCTAATTATTCAATTTCCTCTTGAACTAATGATCCAATCGGAATTCTAAAAAAACCAACATGTTCTTTGGTGTTTAGTCTATAACGTTTATAGAGATCTTTTTTTTGATAGACCTAATACTTTTCGAGGTAGAGCGAGTTAAAGATTTCAAAAATATGGATTTTCAGGGCAAGCGTTTTTGTGTGAAGGTGCTCCATATACAATAATGGTGCAAAGAATTTTAATAAATTGAAAAACAATATATCTGATGTCCGGATGGGTATGAAAATTTGAGGAATGAATTATCTCAAATCTTAGATCTGAAAACCGATGAAAAAAAAAATTGCATTTTTCTTTTAAATGCTCCCCCCACTCCCCTCCAACCATGATTTTTGGACGACCAAGTGATTTTGCATTGCAAAGGTCTTTAGAACGATAAAAAATGGGTTTTACATTTTAGCAACAAAGTGCCCACGGGATAGCACGATAGGTTCCCGTTTAAACTCCACTATTCATTTTAAAATTGATCAGTTTCCAGCTATCTCTCATTTTGTTATTAGATTTGGAGATGAAGTCATCATAATATATATAATGATTTTTAATTTTGTTGTTATTCGTTAGGAGCAATTCACATCACATTTCAAATTGCGCGTTCTCTTGTCTTCTCTAACAAACAAATTGTACCAACCGAAATTTCGAATTCTATATAGAAAAATTGTTAAAATTCGAAAAAGCTAAATATTCTAAATGAACAGTTTTTTCAGGCCAGCCTCAACTCACCTACACCGTAGGTTGACAGACTAACACCTATCAGAAAACAACTACTCCCCTGGCTATGCGGATATGCTCTTGGCTAGTACCTAGTCTACAGGCAAATGGCGCACTGACGGCTATTTTGATTGTTGTTTTATCAGCCTAGGTCTGTTCAATTATGATATTAATTATAGGAAGTCATCGACTTATGTTGATGATGGCACAAACTTGCACTGACGAGAGGCCAAATAGCCCGAAACCGGTCTGCAAGTGTGACCCGTCCCATTAATTGAAAATTAGTTCTGGCAGTTGTATCGCCAGGAATTTATTTTGTGAAGAATCCTGTACTGACACCTGTCGGATGTAATCCAATGCCCTTCGTGGTATTGGCCAGGGGAGTAGTTTTTTTCTGATAGGTGTTAATCCGTCAACCTACAGTGTAGGTGAGTTGAGGCTGGCCTGAACAAATTGTTCATTTAGAATATTTGATTTAAAGCTAACCAAGCATAACCAGGAGTATTTTTGATATTTGAAAAAATTATAGAAGAATGTGGTATGAGATGTGAAGGGCGTCTGACGAATTAAAATATAGATTTGTCGTTATATTATTCAAAGGGGAAAGGCAACGTTCTACGCATTGAATTCCTAAATCTAAACTTTTTTCGGAAAGCTCTACTGTGGCAATAACAGATTTTTGCTTGAATTTTTCTTCAATGATTACCTGCGGCTGAGCATTTTGAAAAGCTAGTTGCATTTCCCGATGCTCAGCCAATGTATTCCTGAGTTTCTGCTTGTCCCCTCTAATGGCATTATCAAGATCCTTCCTGTTATTTTCGATATCCTTCTGTAAATTCTTGGACTCCTTGATTTGCTTTTTTCTGGCGATAATATTATCCATTTCTATTATTTTCTTATCTCTAGCTGAAAATCATTCATACACAAGATTTGATTCAACTGTCGAATTTGTTTGGTTGTAGAATAATACAACTCGAAATGGAATATCAAACACTGAAATGTTTCCATACCGTTCTTTCACCTAATAATTCAACAGATTCTATACTTCATTCTAGATAAATTGGCGGGCTACTTACTGTATAAATTTATTAATCCCTTGTATTGTGTAATTTTATCTTTTGTGGTCCATTTCGTTGAAGTCATGCCGTGCAATTTGACTTTGTTGGCCGAAAGCATATTTGTACTATTCATCTTGAGAGTTATTTGTACAAAATATTGGGAAAAATGTAAAGATAGATCGTTTAACGATTGAATTGACTTTCAAATATGTCTATATTAATATCTTTGACACTAGCTACCTTCCAACCTACTAGGGCAAAACAAAATGAATCAATATGTTCATTGGAAATATATTATACAGGACGAAAAATATATTCTTGTATGTGAATACATTTTTGAGGGGTACATCATATCAAAATCTAGGAAAATAATACAGTAAAGTAATGTTCAGTTAAAAATCATCGAAGAGCTTTTAATATAATTATAACGTCGAGAAACACTGGTTCTTAGTGTCAGATACAGTTAGGCCATTTTGGAACTTTACCATTGCGTATACCTTTAATATAGCATCTTTTTTCCTATAAGTTAAAATGAAAGGCACAATAAGAACGTCTGCGATTAAGCAGAGATAGCCTTGTTTGTATAATAGCTCAACTGTGATCAATACGCGTCCTCTTCCTCTTTCACACCTTGTCCATTTTATCTTGACATAGAAATGATGACGTAATGCGCACTGCGGTACAAGCTTCCATTTGAAATATACTGTAAGTTCAGTGCGCAACCGGATATGGAACGAATTTCCGTGCCAAGTTGGATTGTATGAACTGAACTGTATAAAAATCACACTAATTGATGCTATTGCACCAAGATTTGTCTTTGAAAAACCCTGCAGAAAATCCACGAATCCAATAGCGGACCCCAACGTAGTAAATGCAACAAGCATATATACGGACGGCTCAAAAGGAAAACAAGGTGTAGGATGTGGCGTTTATTCCAGATCTCTCAGCCTGAAACTCCAATGGGCAATGGATAGCCAAACAAGTATACTTCAATCAGAACTTACCAGCATAACCATAACTGCAACAGAATCATCACAGACAGGAATGTACATATCTACGTACACCGCCGACAACCACTATTACCTGAAGAGTTTACAAACTTCTTTTCTTGATGACTGTGATCCTTTATTAAAATTTGTTCGTCCATTTTCACCCATAAATGTCTTGAGGTGCATGTCTTATATTACTTTATTGATAGAGAGTTTAAACAATTTCGTATTGTCCAAATATATTTTATCAGTCACATTTTATATATTTTACATATTTGTAGTATGCTATTGTATTTATTATGTGCATATAGTATAGTATGAACTCGACGACTGTATACAATTTTATATTGTCACACACGAGAATAAACTCTTCTCTACCCTTGGACACACCACAAGTCGTTTCTAGTCTGATACTGGAATGCCATCAGGCCCTTGTGGAAGCTGCACAAAGGAACGTGGTTACCCTCAGCTGGATCAGAGATCATGGAAACACAAAAACGGAAGCCGTATTGCGGATATACTAGCCAAGAAGGAAGCGGGTCTCAGGTATACCAAACTTTGTTCCTCCAACAACAATTCTATCTGCGGTAACGCACACCATTAAAGAACACTCCCACCGGAAACTCACAGCAAGATGGGATTAAACAACGGGCTTTCAGGGAGCTTTTTGCCATATAGTCCAGTCATTGGGAGTTTTTGCCCTACAGAAGGTGGTGTAATTTTGATTTTGCAATATGTTAGTGGGTTATGTACCCTGATGAAAAATCCAAGTTTTGACAGTGGGGGGGCGCGCGATCTGCCATCTGGGATTGAAGGATTCCGATTTAAGTGATGAATGGTACCTTGAACCCACATCAACCAAGTCCGTCACATGTTAAGGAGCCCTATTATCTGCCGTCCCAATTCATCAAAGCGTTCGTAAAAGAAATCGAGGGTGATTCCTCTAGTAGACAGGAAACGGGTTTCAAAATCAAAACGCAGAATGTTCGAGCGCCGTGCCGTCGATGCCACTGAAGGTGTGTCAGCTTTTGAATACAATATAAGGTAGTTCAACGACAACTTGACTTCGTCTGTTGCTACTACTCATTCTGATTGATTTCTCAACAATAAAGTAAAAATAAGTAGTAGTAACAACAGCAGACGAAGTCCATATCGAACCAGAAACCTTTGCAGGTAGTTGTTGCACTACCTTATATTGCAAATTATATCAATAGCTAACCCCAATATCACACAATGTTATTCATTTTTATCAAATTTAACGTGAAGATTGAGTTGGACAATTTTTTGGAATTCATTTTGGATCGCGCACACCCTCTGCCCAAAGTTCATCAGGTTCCCTAAATTAGAATTACCCCACTTCTTGTAGGGCAAAGGCAAGGAAAGGAAAGACAAGGAAACTGTGCTGCCTCCTTAATAGTTATTTACGTGACAAGTGGGATATAGACATTATTAATGCACGCATGTGAGGATTGCACGACGAAGCCGTAGGCTGAGTCGTATAATCACATGAGTGAGTTAATAATGTAGTATCCCACGTGTTGCGTACCAAATTAAATCTACATCTGTCAACGTTTTCATAACTATCTTTAAATGTACCTCATTGATATTCCACTTCGACGTACCTACTCATGACAGTTTCTGATAAATGAAAATGAATGCCTGTGATCATTTTTGTAACCGTGAAGGCTCGTATCCACTAGCATTTAAATTTGCCTAGAGTACTCTCAGCTCACAAGTCACTTGCAATGCATGTAAACAGCAGCGCTAGAGGAAGTTTGCTGAAAGTTTACTGTCGGGCCAAGTACTTGCCGACTTGTTAGAGCTTGTAGTGTACACGGCTAATCTAAGCAAATTAGTTTCCACTTTATTATTTCGAGACTGTTTCGAAATATTTGCAGCAAGTTGTGAGATTTTATGAACTATTTTAAACTTTTATTTATTTTTTCCGAATCTGAATTAAAATTCTGATTTCTTCACAAAAATGGAGGAACTACGTGTTTGGAATAGAGAAGAAACTCTTCTACTAATTGAAAATTTTGAACTGTACCCAGAAATATGGAATGTACATTGCAAGAAAAATTCAAAAGAAAAAGAATGCAAATGAATTGTATAAAAGCACGTGGGAATTTTGTTGATTCCTTAAAATTAAGGACAGACGCTCTTCTGGTGGAATGGCTTCTCCGTTTTTTTTATACTTTTTCTTTCACCAGATTCAGCAAGAAATCAAATCTTCCGCAGACATACGCAAAAAAATGTTTAACTGCTGAGGATCTTCCGTTCTCAATTCAGAGCAGTTTGTCATGCATGCCTAACGTAGATCTTCGCTGAATCCATTTTCTGACCCAAATTTTTCCACGCTTTTTGTCATTTTTCTTTTCCTTTATTTTTTTTTAACTGAATATATATTACAACAGCAGCAGCCACTTGCTGAGACGTCATTTTTCTGGAAGTGTGTATACACGTTACTCAAGCAAACGAACTTGCTAGAGTAATTTGCCGCAATAAATTTCAAAACAATTAGACTACAGTGTAGACACGCCAGCAAGTACTTGGTGAAAAAACTTTCGCAAATTACTTGCAGGTGGACACGAGGTAGGTATAAACAAACCCGTTTATTGATGTCATATTAAATTGTCAGTTCGATATCCAGAACCATCATTTAGTTTCTTGAGTGAAAATGTCTTCAAGTGAAGATGATCTACCATCCGATATTGAAAATGCGGTGACAAGTGTTAACTGGACTTTACATATAGGTATATAATGAATGAGTTTTCGCGTAAATTGTGAGTGATAATTACCATTTTGCTCAATGCTCATTGTTTATGAATAAACTAAGTTTTCATGTAATTCTTCAGAGAAAAATAACGTGTTGTTGAATTCCTATCGTTTTCTATTGGAATTTTCTTTGTATTCATTCAATAAACGATTTATTTAGGTTGAAAGTTATTTTTCTTATACCACTAGTGCGGTAATAAATTCAAAAAGCACTAGTGCGGTAATAAACATTATTTTGACATTCAAAAAAGTGTCAAATCATAATCATTACTCAACAGCTGTAGATAAACCAAATATACATAACTCAGTCGAAGTGACTCCTGAGATATTTAATTTGTGTGATATGGATTTTACGTTTTCTTTTTTGATTTCTGGGAAGCCGTCGACCTGTCTTTTTGCTGCTAATTCTGAAAGCACTTCAGCCTCTAGGCCTTATTGCGCCATGCTTCCATATACTTCTAAAACTAATTCCAGAAACCTTGCCCTTGCACAAGTTTTTGCAGGTTGATTGCTGGGTGCTCGTCATATTCTACTGGATCTAGAATTGTTCACATTTCCGTACAGCCTATCGTTTTTAATTCCATCAATATAATCGTGTTTATAATTAATATGTTATTGAATTAAAACTTCTTCTTTATGATGCGATAAAAAACAAACTTATGATTTATTTTTGAAATATATTCTGTTGGCAGTATATACTTTCTGAAGTTTCTACCCCTTGCATGGGTAGTCGCTTGCTCTGATACAATAATGAGGGTAAATGAATAAGCATTTTTGCCTTAATCTAATTTATATTAAATAATCACATAATATCACATCAATTACAGGATATATAATGTTCGATAAACATTTCGATATTTTTCAGATCAGACATCATATCTGCGATGAATACTCCTTTACTAGGTAAAGAACTGAGCTGGAGGTTGATGAACTTTTGTGAAGACTGTTCTTCTAAAATGTCTTTCAGATCTGAATCCCTTATAGATAATCTGAAAAAAATTGTGAGCAACAAAATTAAGACTGATTTTAATGATGATTTTAAAACTTTCAAAGAAGCTGACTGTGTCGAGCACTCTAGCAATAGGAACTGACTTCGAAGAATCATGGTTTTGAATTAGTTCAATCTTTTAAAAACAATAATTGTTTTTATTTAGCTGTTATTCAGTTTTTTAGCAATAAATGTATGGAATAGATTCGAGATAAGTTCAATAGGTTCTAGAAGACATTTCTGCACAACTCAATTCTGTTTGTCTTCTGTATATTGGAATTTAGTGATGAACATAATAACAACAACAGACAACTTGTTTAGATAGAGTGTGGCTATTTCTTGGATATCTTCCAAACTGTACATGTATGCAGGTCTGGAATATGCATCAATAGTCTGATCAACATGTAAAGTAAATAAGGATGCTTTTGAAAATGAGCAGAAACATATCAATATTTTTGTAAACAGGAAGCTAACACATCCATATAAAATAATCGATGTATTTATTTGAACACATCCTCAAACATTCAAGAGTTTGCACTTCACCACACAACTGTAATCAATGATTCATGGATTTAAAGGTGAAGAAAATTAGGAAATAGCAATACTAATGTATCTTTACACCATTCCACAGGGTTTACGACGTGAAGAATATCTGAACAAGAAAAAAAAATCAACAATGTGATTGAGATAAGAATATTATTAAATTGGCCAAAACAGGGTATGCTGAATTCAAAATCGTTAAGTTCGGCAACACGTGTTTGAGGCAGTTTAAGAATACTTACATATTCAACAATATAATAGCTATGTATTTCCAAAGCAAGGGCTTGAACACAATATTATCTGGTTGTAATCTGAATGTTTTCACTAAACCTTGAATATCTGATTGTATTGCTGCTGAATTCGCCACCCTTAACTGTTGGAGTAAGTTCTGTATCCTGAAAAATTAGAAATATGGTAAATATTCCAATAATCACAATTAGTACAGCTTTTCCAGCTTGTGCAGTGGTAGTAGAGATCATTACGAAAACAAAAACATCTACTAGAAACAAATTTCGACATATGGAACACATATAACAGATGTGAACATTACAAGGGATTGAAAACGATTCTAGATGGCAACGGTGCCAACAGTAACAGCATTGCTTTTCGTTTGGCCCGTTTGTTGAGATCTCCGTATACTTGGTATACGGAGTCTAAGTTTTTAGTCAAATCCAACAGATGGCATTCTTCCATGGCGGATTACACCATCTGTTCCCGATTTCAAGAAAATGTCTGCAATATTAGTTTTGATATATTTTGTGCAACAGGAAAGCATGGAAATAGACGAAATATATCTACATCAAGCTTTCAAGTTCATATCACTGTTGTCATTCTTTGTTCACTGTAGACGTCACGTTATACACCTACGGAAAGGTCGAAATTGGTAATTTCCAATCATATATCACTTTGATTAAGGTTGATTGCTACCAATGAGCAATATGTTCCTCTACATGAGTCAGAATACCTTGCTCGGGGATATACATCCCTCGTTTTAGTGTCGTCCATAACCTCCCCAAGAGATATCCCTATGTCAATTGAGTCGAGTCTATAATAATCGTTAAGCATGGAATTTCTTCTCAATAGGGATGCAGGACAATCACACTTGACATTCCCTAAGTCTTCGATTGTTTCTTCACATTCCCTGCAAACCTGCAGAGAACGTGTCAAGTAAATGGGCATTAGCTTCAGAGTCTGCGACGGTCATCATTACGTCACAAGAAATAAATACCTTTCACCCTCCAGTAAGCATAGCACAAGCATGTTCCCAAAAGGGCTGTTGTATAGTGGATGCAAAATATTCAATGGGATTTACAGCCCTCGTTTTAGTGTCATCCATAACCTCCCCAAGAGATATCCCTAAGTCAATTGAGTCGAGTCTATAATAATCGTTAAGCATGGAATTTCTTCTCAATAGGGATGCAGGACAATCACACTTGACATTCCCTAAGTTTTCGATTGTTTCTTCGCATCCCCTGCAAACCTGCAGGGAACGTGTCAAGGAAATGGGCATTAGCTTCAGAGTCTGCGACGGTCATCATTACGTCGCAAGACATAAATACCTTTCACCCTCCAGTAAGCATAGCACAAGCCTGTTCCCAAAAGGGCTGTTGTATAGTGGATGCAAAATATTCAATGAATTGCCTACAGACGCCAAAAATATACAGCCTTTCGGTATTGTTACGATATTTTCCTGGGTTCGTTTATTGAAACTCCAAACAACACTAAACTACTTTTATTACAACCCTTTGTCACAGCACAATACAATCACTTGAACTGCTCCGCTAACTTTCCAACGCTCTATACTGAACACTCTGATAAACTCTCTGCAACAGAAATTCTCTACTTCGACTTCCGCACTTAGCAATACCAAAGCTCTCTCCGAATAACTATTTGAATAACTCTGCTAAACTCTCTCTCTCTCTCTAAATAACTAACTCCTCCGCGATGAATCGTCTGCTTATATACCTGCGTACGCCTATGGAGAATCTTCGAGAGAGGCCTTGATGATGTGTATCGAATTCTTCACGCGGATCAACAGTTCCTGGAAAAATGACGTTCGCGTTTCGACCCCTCTTCTGCGTTTACGATCGTCAGGGCCGGCGCTAGGAGATTCGTAACAGTATGTTAAAATGTAACTTTCTCACTATAGGTATATCATGTTATTCATTCCACACTATTTCTGTAACATTATTTTTTAATGATTTGATGAAATGAAGGAATTATTATTTTGACTCTAGACTTGTTCTTAGTTTCAGTTTGAAATAGTTTCATTTGTCCAAAATCAGTAAGCCAGTTGTGGAATGGAAAGATTCACGCGATCCATATTCAGTCACCATTTGGGTGACTATTCTTGACCGGTTTGAAACAGCGAAACAGAAAAGACCGATTCGAGAGCAGAGTCGGTTACCCGAATTCTGAAAAAGCTTTACACAAAGAAATACTTCCTCTGTATGATTTAGTATCAGCCTTACAAAATTGTACACTACAAACAGTATATAAAATTCAACATTTTGCAGGTCAAATTTAAAATGTTGCAGATGAAATGGTTGAAAGAACCAAAGTCATCTTGTCTCAAGATGTATAAGGATGATAAAATGAAAATATTTTCAAACTTTTGAATATTTAATCGGCATTGTATGCTTAAATGTGTTCACCTGAGAGGTCATTTTCATCCCTCAAGCGTTTGAAAACTTATCTCAGAAATTCTACTGGGCAAGAAAGACTCAATGGCTTTGCCCCGTTAACTATTCACTGTGACAATCCAGATATTACAAACATTTTCGCATCACAAAAAAGCCCTGGGGGTTAGATTTAATTTATGATTTTTGAAATTTAAATGAAAAGGAGTAGTAGGTCAGAAAAATAATTTTATAATCTGTAGCCTAGCCACACAAGGTATACGGTGTTTCAGTATCAAAAACGGTACGAGAAATCCAAAGAAATACTCACGATTTCTTAGCAGCACTCAAAAATATATTTCTTCTCATAGCCTTCTGGGAATTGACATCCACTGAAGGTAAAAAGACATGACACTCTTCTTTATTTGTTACATCTTCTTTCATCTTGGAGGGAAAATTCGTATCTTCTTTCTCATGTAGCACTCCACCGTAGAAACACCTGACTTTGAGGTTGAGATCCTTACTCTCCTCTTTCAGCTTCTGAAAGTCCGGAAGAGGCTTCAACTTTTTGCCGTCTACAACAGCATCATCAAACTTTCTGTCTGCCATTTCTTGCAAATGTAGTCTTTTACAGATTTCCATGTATTTAATTTGCTGTTCTGTCTGGAGATCAGCAACTTTCAACTCGTCAAAATATTCGCTCAACTTTTTTTCAGTAAGTATCTCTTTTACTCTCTTCTCGCCAAAAATGAATATATAAGATTCTAGTGTTAACCATTCGTTCACAACTTTTTTAATAAGTATTTCGGGATTGGATTTGGGTACTGTTTTCGATCCTTTCTTCTTTGGCTTTCTGGAATGTACCTTTGCTGGGGATTCAGGATTAGGTCTTGAATTGCAAACTTCTGATTTTGTGTCTATATTTTCTTCATTTTCTATTATAACTGGCAAAACAGATGTTCTCTCACTATTGTATGTGGTGGAATGTGGTTTTTCAATTAAAGGAATTTTCGATGTGGTGACAGACTCTTCTTCCTCTTCTACTTGTTCAGCATTTTCACTTATAGTTTGCATTGATTTTATTAATTTCGTCACTTTTTTATGCAGCCCTGAAAAACATGAATAAAATTTTCATTTTGTTGCACCACAAACAACATATTTTCAGTTCATCACCTGAACTACTTTCTTTTTTTGGTGATTTATCTCTTCTTATTTCATTGTCTACCAAATCTTTCAAAGAAACTTCGGCAAAAGCTGCTACAGGAGTGAAAGATAGATCAACAACAGGTCTAGCTATTCCTTGATCCACATACTCTCCAGGCAAGCCCCTAAAATTTCCAATAATAATAATAACAAAGAATTATATTTCAGTGAAAAGCGTCATTTTGTATTCTGAATTCATGAAAATTGACGTAGTTCACTTACCCTTCATTAGATCCCAATAACTGATATTCAGGAATACTTTCATATTTTCGAAACCACAATGGACTGTTATCAATTTGTTTCTTGATATGTATGCTAGCTTTATAACAAAAGTTAGAACAGTAATTCTGAAAAAAATCAAAGAATCGATCAAACTAGAAGTGAAGGGTACATGCGTTTGGATTCTTAGAATTTTGAAGCTTCAGCTCTGCTAAACTCATAATCATACACTAGTTACCTTTCGGTCAGTTATGTCGTAAACTTTGTTAGTCTTCGTGGATATGTAGTACTGTTTTTTGGGCATATCTGGAATTCTCCTTCCACAAATCGGATATCCACATAATTTAGTAATTGCCCTTTCTTCAGTGATGTCTTGATAATATGACTGATTGATATAAGGAAGCTGAAAAATATATCTCTTCTGTATGAAAAAAACTTGTTAACACATCATCGAATGAATATATTGGCTTCAATTTTTTCACTTCAATTGACTAAATCACATCACGTGAGAATATGTGAATTGTTCAGGAACAACCCTTTCAGGTACATATGGGCTCTTTCTATCTGCTCTGCATCCGTGTTACTGATATTAAATAAGAATAACATTTATTGTGGTCATTGTGAATAGATACATGATACATACATAACAGAATCTAAATGTATTGGACACAAAAGAACAAGGTTAGCAGAAGATGCTATCTTTCATCTTGCCTATTAATAATAATAAGTGACAAATGATTTTATGTGATGAGATATAGATATTTATATACATACGTATACAGATACCCTCATAAAAATGAAGAAACCGGGCCTCATTCAACTTTCTTCTTAGTTCTGAATTAATTAATTATCTGAAAAGTGATTTCTTCAATGTCTGATCCTATAATGATAGAAAAATCTATAATTTGGTTCATATAGAATAGTGCAATATATAAAAAAAACCTTCGTATCGTGAAGTACAATGGAGTATTGTAAAAAACTCTAATATTTTCTTGGTGCTCTTCTACTAATTCATTCGTTCAGGTATCAGGGAACTCCACATTTCATCAATTCCATAAGTGAATAAGGTAGTTTAATATTGCACCCGGAATTATACAGTCAACTCTTCCGTTAGTTATAAGGAAAATTACATAATCTTTGTAAGGGATGTAATACTGCCCTACATTATTATCACTGCTTGATACTAACTCTTTAGCATCACTACAGAAACTACAAAACAGAGGAATGCGAATTCTCTTGAGATGCAATAGACATACCCCCATTATAACAATGCTTCGGATATTGGACTGGTTATCAGTGAAAGATAGGTTGTATTATTTTTCAATGATATTTATATTCAAAATGATAAGAAGTCTAGCTCCTTCATACTTTGACCAATTTGTTTTAAACAAGCATGATGTACATAGCTACCACACAAGAAACAGTAACAGCTTATGCATACCCCCAACTAATTATTCAAAAACAATGAATTCTCTATTCCATAAAGGCTTCCAAGAATATAAAAAACTTCCAGACCAATTGAAAAACTGTAACACTTTGCCCAATTTCAAACAGGAGCTAATGATATACCTTAAGGTGAAGTACAATGCTTAGAATGTACAAAAACGCTGTAATCATTGAATTGTAAAACTACTACTATTTATTAACATTTGTAAATTAGGATGTACCTATTTGAAATAAAGATTATTATTATACATGAAGTGCATGCAGGCATTTTGTATACGTTATAATTTATCTTTATTGAACAGCGGTATGTGAGGGACTATTGATATTTCTGAGCTTAGAACTGTAAAGAACTTTTTTCAGGAAACCCTTTCTGCTCTATATTTTTAATTGTAGACATTTAGATTGGGAACCGAGATGCAGTTTGATAGTAGTAGATAAAAACTAACTAGATCAAATGCTTTTCTCCAGATAGTAGTAGATGAAAATCAACTAGATCAAATGCTTTGCTCTGGTCTAAAAACACAAGTTCTGACGCGATGTCTTTTGTTACCTTGAGTAAGGCAGATTGTGCACCATGCTTTTCACGAAAACAGGATTGAATGTTGGATAAAAATTCATTTGTTTCCAGGTATGATGTTATTTGTGAAGAAGTATCTTTTTCAAAGAGTTTTGAAAACGTTGTCAATTAGTCATACTTGTTGGTGAGGAAACATTAGGTACAGGAATTACAATGGCGGTTATTTAGGTATCCGAAAAGATGCCTCTGTGAATAATTTCATTGAAAATTTTCTGACAGTTTCAATAACCATTCGAATGATGTCATTTTGAGTCATATGAAATAATTTCAGCCAATGAAGAATGTTAATGGGTTTGCAAAATCAGTATACAAAAAGGAACAAGTAGTTGGAATTTTACATACATCTAAATCTCCCGGAAACAATAAATAATTCGCGCGAACTAGTAGCCTCTGTGTTACGTCATAGGTCACTGGTCACTTCTTCCGCCCGCTTACTAGGTAACCTATCCATCTGCAGTTGTAATAACGTACTTTGTGCTAGTGGACACTTTAGGGAACGGTATTTTGTCTTGTTTCGTACTTACTTTATACTACTGTTACGTTTATATTGTATATTCGATAGCATGGATGAAGGATTTCAAAAAGTGCAATCAGATAATCTAGCTAAAATAGATAGATTTATGGTTGCTCACTATTTCACAAAATATAGTAATTTTGCTGCGGCCGAAATGCGATTAAAAATTAAAAAGTGGGAGTTTAGCTACCGTTTGCCGCCCAACAACTATTTCGGAAATCGAATGTAATTAACTCATTTTTTATACAAAATACTTACCTATGTACTTTAAGTCGCAGCGCAAGCTTACCAAACCATTTAAGTTCTTATTAGAAGATGAATAGTGATATTATTGCAAATATCCACAGTGAGTTGGAGCTCTTAGCTACAAATTGATCCAACCTCTTCATAGCTTTTAACCATTTCTTTCGCATTCGGACATCTATTGGAACCGCATAAAACTCTTCCGGATCATTGGAGGTTGTGCTTTTACATTTTGGCACAACACATAACTTTCTTGTATTTGGATGACATTTTCAAAAAATTTTTCGCGTAATCTCCTAGTGAACCATAAGAGAGAGCGCAACGTACTGCCCGAATGTTGACCTATGACGTAATTGGCGGCGAGCGCCGAGCTCCTATGTTTACAATTCCATATGTCGGAAACTAATTGACATATCGAAATAATTTTTGCACAAGATCTTTTTATTTGCTATAGAGAATATGAAAAGCTAAAAGTCAGAACAAGTGAACATTCTTCACACGTACAAATAATGCGCTAATCAAAGAAAGAATTCTCTGAAATAAAACCTACTGTCGCAAATATATTTGAAGAATATTTATGGAATTTTGCTGCAAACGAGAATATGAATTAAATGAGCCTAGGAGCTCAGAAGAATTGGCATTGACACTGAAAGATTGGGCGGTCAATATGAAGAAGAAAGACGGGACCGAATTTGAAGGAGCAACGGAGGATACAATGTGGAACATTTTCAAGAAAAGGACTATGATGACTATACCCAGAAAAACACAGTGTTACCGGATCGATTGGTGTATTGAATTCAGATGTCCCACCTACCAGAATTGGTATCTATTAGATCGCACCGAAACGGTTAGAAAAATTCTCCCCGACAGCTTTTCAAACCAGCAGTGAAATAGCCAAATTGTCACCGACCGACATAATCAGTTCATATTTTTTTTTATTATTATGTCGGTAAGATCAAAAAATATTATTAAGAGTATGTAATTCGGATATATTGATTCTTGTAAATTTCTTGATGGGCAAATTAGTTATACAGGAAGTTGATAACTGGTTGGACTTGTTCTATCCAAAAGAACTATTTTTGAATCAACCCAGCAACTTGTCAGGATAGATGTCTGCCCTTCCAGTTGTATATAGAGAGAGAGAGATAGACATATACTTTATTGTCCAAGAAAAATTATTCCTCATTGACAAAGATTTTTGAAAACTCTGGTATGTATAGCACTTGAAAGGATGATAAAAACAACCGAAAAAAATGTGAAAGCACAATCACTCAGAAGCACAATTCCAACAAATAAGTCAATTAGATAAAATAAAACAATATGAAATAAGATTCAACATATAGACTTGGCAATTTGTTGAAAAAATTGGATATTGATATCTCATAAAAATATATAGACTTTATAAAAAGTGTAAAAACAAATATACACATTTTGAACATGAGTTAACATGTCGTGGAAATGAAATATGGATATACTACAGATATAAAAAAATAGATCTCAATCACTGTATAGTTTCATTGTAATATTCCTGAACTTTTTATTACCAATTTCTTAGGGTATATGGTTATGCAGTTTTTTACTTTCATGAAGTACAGAAAACTTCGTGTGACTTCTTTCTGGAACAGGAAGATGTGTATTTTATTTTCTGTTACTTGCCGGGTTATGTAATTGGTATGTTCTGGAGTTCCAATATTAATACTTATTTTTTTCAAATTATGGTAGGTTAAAAACCCAGGAAACTACGAAGAAAAAGATCATACGTATGTTGGGTTTATTTTAACCCTCCGTTAGTCGCGCATGGGACTGGCAGTCCCATGATTTACAATTTTCTCAATTATATTAAAACTATTATAGCTACAGCGTCGTAACTTTATGACATCTCACAGTAAACTTCTAGAAGCCAGTTGCCTGAGTTTCATGCAAAGGGATAGTTTTATTTCTTAGAAAATTTGCAAAGAGTGCGTCAGGTATCTGCTTTGGGACTGATAGTCCCAGCGCGACTGCCTACGACTCATTTTTGTTGCGTACATTGAACAAGCGTCTCAGTACCGTATTTGTAGGCTTCGTTGTTTGTAGGTTATTTTTTTTGTTCATCTGTTACTGTGCCGTGTATTTTTGTAACAAAGTGCATAATTATGGACACAAAGCGTTATAATTTTGCTAACCCCGCTGACGTGGAAGAATTGAATCGTTTAGCTTTCAACCTGGGACGAGCCGAAGAGCGGTCAAGAGAAAACGTTGCGAACTTTGTTGTAACGAATCTAAAAAGGACGCCAGAACAACCTATACATGTCGAAAAGTGTGATACCTATATATGTTTGGAAAAAAATGTCCAAGTAATATGTAAAAATTACTTAGAAAATATAACTGAAGAGGAAACAGCTGGTGAATCTGAATAAATCAAACTACAATAAAATATGATGCCATTTATTACCTACTTGCTTTTCTGTTACCCTTAATATTTTCACGTGAATTGTGTAAAAGCGTATCCACAAATACTACTATAAGAGGTATAAATGTAAAAAATGATTCATAAACAATAAAAACACTAGTTAGGTATGAAACACAAAATTATAATGCAATTGCAAATGCAATTTAACTCGCTTTAGTAATAAACTAATTTACCAAAAACATTTTTAACCAAAATAATCAATATGACCAAAAATTAGGCTGCATTGTTGATATGGGACTGGCAGTCCCAGCGCGACTAACGACGTTACATATGGTGGCGCGCCTAACGGAGGGTTAAGGAAACAAGAACTACTGAATTTGTTTTGTTAGGAACAGACCGTTCAAAATGTTTTGTGTTCGCAAGTCCAGCCGACTGTCACTAAGGAAACCTATGACGAGTCTAAACAGCTGTCTGGCATTGGATTTGTGAATAAAATCATACCAAAAATGGAGATTCTCATTTCTGTGGAGGGTTGCAGCTTCTTCTGCAAGTAGACCGAAGACGATTCTCGTTTCTTGTTGGATTCGCTTCTGTATAGTAGGTAAATTATTCTGTGGCCGAGATGTATAAAAATCTTTGTGTGTTGAATGATATGCTTTTGTTTAGCCGAATCCTCTAGATCTGAGGTATTTAATTTTGTCTTGTTTCTTCTTTTTCACTTTCTACTTGTTGGCTGGGATTAATTTTATACCTGTAATTACTTTTATGATGAAGCGTTTATTCATGATGTCAGAGCAGAATCTAATGTCGATAAAATATGAATGAAGTAGCTACTGTGGGTAAATGAAAGATAATATTGGAAATTTCAACCAAAATCAGTGAAATCAATAAGTTCTCTGATATTGTTTATAAACTTTCTGAACTCATAGGATGAAAATAAATAATTGAATTAGATTCAAGCTAGCAGTAAATTGAGAAATTACGTGGAAGTATTCGCTAAATTATTAAAAATGACGTGAAAAATTTACAAAATATGGAGTTGCCTGATTCTTGAAGTGGGCCTCTGTTGGCAGTGTCTTGGAGTGAGAGGTTTTGTCCTGTTTCTGTAATTCAGTCCTTGTTTCAGTTCGTGTTTATGTCTTAAAGTACTCCCTTGTATAATTTCACTACTGGAGATTTCAGTATGGTGTACAAATTTTACAAGAGTTGTTAACCCCTCGGAATCTGCATATAAAAAAATTAATAAAAATTGTTGATAATCGAAAATGAGAGGTATCAAGAAAATGTTCTTTTAATTTTTCAGATATAAGTCAAAGCTCCAGGGTTCTATGCATCTTGATTTTGTTTTTTGGGATAGGACAAAATTGCTCGGATTTTCTTCTGGTAAAAGTTCTCTAGCATATCATGGGACCTTTTTTGTATTGATTCATCTTCAATGAAGATATCAAACAATGCATTTAAAGATAACATACTTACACATTTAGTAAATACCTCTGGTCGTAATTTTCCTTCAATGGAGAACTCAACAATCTTCATAGCCTGATCATCGCATTGTTTTTTCCTTTGATGACTAAGGTATTTAGCTTCCTTCCTAGAATAATAATGGTACTTATTTGATTTTCAGTGTATAAGATTTCACATCTATATCTGAATGAGAAATGCAATAAATCAAATGAAAACTGCTGAGTACACTCCAACAATATACTATAATCAAGGTGATATGTCAAAACCAAACCTATAAAAAAGTTTGTGGCCTATGCAGGATATCGGAATACTGGTAGATATCGGTGCAATACTTATAACTGGAAATAAATCATGCCAGACCTTTAATCACGTTATCTGATAAACATGAAGGCTCAATCCCTACGAACAGCACCCTCAATAGAGGAAACTTGGGTGAGCTAAGAGCCAACAAGTCGTACCCTCTAATGAGCACGAACTGAGAATCATTTCTGAAAGAGGTCACCCATCTGAAAGCTGACACACACAAAGCATTGTTCAACTCCAGATATCCTGTTCTAATAACCTAGGTATCACATCAGTTCAACAACACAATGTTTCTGCTTTGAAAACGTTAATCTAGTATAAGTAACAAATGTATTCAATAACTGTAGCATTTGAATTAAATGGAAACCTCACTTGATATCAACAGGATCTTCCTGTTTGGCATTTCTTGATAGCCTGAGATATGCTTCCAAAGAATCCTCCATGGAGAGATTAGGACAAATCTGAAAAGCCTAGCAAACCACCTCCGCAAAGCAGACCTATCAAAAATTACTTTCTGCTTTTACAATTACAAGTTTTACAACTGACAACGGGAACGTCAAACTCTGACAGGAACCACAACAAAAACCCTTGTCAATGTCATTTGTCGTTCTTAGTCGGTTGATCCATTGATCTAATAGTATGGACATGGACTGGGCATTAGAGTGAGAGGATTGATCCCCACGCCTAAAACGGCATGAACATATTAAACTAAGGGCAACTGCGTCACCACTTATGAGTGACGTCACAATGTATCACTTGTTGCATATTTGCATAGCCAAAAATCCGTTTTACAGTGAGGGAGTTGTTGATCTGTTGATTTGTGTTTGCGATTTTTTGAAGCCCTTTTCACCCATTCATTCTCAATGTGAGATATAATACTTCTTGAAGGAATGTCAAATCTTATACCTAAGACAACAATGATGTCCAAATTTTTTCAATGCCAATTTTTGAATAATCTATTGCTTCAGTTGAAGTGAATGGGAAATTGCTATGGTCATTGAATGAAAACATAGGATTTTTTTAGAGTCGAAATCATAAAGAGTGGATTTTTCAATGCATGATATATTTATAATTAAAAAAAAAACATTTTCAAATCACACACTGAAAACTATATGAATTGAACATTTCATTACAGTGAAGGTCGTGAAAAAATGACCAATATCGATAAAAATATATATATGAGGAACAAGGAATACTTATACGAATCATATGCTATTCTAGTGAATCTTGAATAACACTAAATATTGGTTATTGAAAATAACTGTTATAGAAGAAAATAATGAGGCACCACTGATGTCGATACTTATATCTTTTATATATTGAATTTTATCTTACTGTACTACAAAAAAAAGAGAAGTTCAGTTTTTCAATTAGACTTTGAGAGTTGTTGTCAATAAAAGTCGTTGCAAAAAAGAGTAGAACTTTTGACTAGAAATTCAGACATTATTTGAAAGAGATCTCAACATTTGGTGACCCCGACTATTACACGAAATGGAGAAGAATGGAAATGAGCGTCCAAAACGAACTGGAGCAGGAGTTAATGAAAGTCTTTCTGCTGATTTCGTTTGGCCTAGGAATTTTGGTGGTAACAAAACTACCACCGCGACAGTACCCTATCCAAACAATAATTTCGAAGGTGAAAATACCACTACGATAGTTTCTAATCCTGTGCCTTCATCAAATTCAAAGCACTCGACAAGAAAGTCACACTCCCAACGTTCATCTGTACTAAGTTTGGAGAGGAAAAGACTTGCTTTGGAAAAAGAAATGAAGAAGCAGGAATTGGAAAAACAAAAGAGACAACTACAGTTCCAATATGAACAAGAAGAGATAGAAAATAATATTCGACTGTTGAACTTAGAACATGAACTCCGGAATGCAGAGCTTGATGCCCAAGATGAGTCAGATAATGTATCAGCGAGAACGAATTTTTTCCTCTGGAGGTGAATCAAGAAAATGGAGACAATAGGAATGCAAGTGTCGCAGAATGGGTGAACAATATTCAAGACGATCCGTTTGCAAAACTATGTGAAACTATTACTAGTGCCATAGAGAGGGTTTCATCTCCAAACCAGAATAATAAGAATGATATAATGGCAGCGAGAAATCTAATGGAAAAAGATTTTCCATACTTCGATGGGAACCCGCAAGAATGGCCTTTGTTCCATAGACAATATCAGAATATTTGTAAATTATGTAACTTCTCAAACGAAGAAATCATGATAAAACTCCAACGGTGTTTGAAAGGAGAGGCCAAATCTGCAGTAGCAGGAATGATGTTAACTGCAGACAATGTTGATTTGGTAATAGAAACCTTAGAAATGCGTTTTGGGAGACCGGAATTCATAATTGATGGATTAATAGCCAAAATCCGAGGTTTGCCTTTCTTGAAGGACTCTAATTTTGAGAGGCTTATTCAATTTTCCAGTGAAGTACACAACATGGTGGCAATAATGAAGACTTTGAAATCGTTAGGCCATCTGAAGAATCCTCAGTTGATAAAAGATCTGTTGAATAAATTGCCAGATCATTTGAGGCTGAAATGGGGCGAGCAAATGGTCAAAAATAACGCAGATCTTGATTTGGAAGATTTTTCAAATTGGGTGGGAGAAGTTGCGAAAGCTGCATGTTTTGTAAGCAATCCTAATTACCCAAGTACCAACAAATTCGGACCAAAACCTGATTGCCATAAACGAACAGAAAGAGTTTTTAGTACCAAAGAAAAAGCATCTGACATAAAATGTGGTTATTGCGAGAAGAAAGCCCATGAAAGTGATTGTAAACAAATAATTGAAGATGATATAGATAAAAGATGGAAGACTGTAACAGAAAAAAAACTTTGCTTTTCCTGTTTGAGGAAGAACCACCAAAAAATGAAATGCAGGAGAAAGAAACAGTGCGGACTGAATGGATGTAAACTATTCCATCATCACCTATTACATAAGACAGAAGAATCCCAAGGAATTCTGGAACCTGTGACCGAAAGAAATATGGTATACGCTATTCGAAACGATACAAAAAAGGTGCAATTGAGAGTAATAACCGTAATTTTATTTGGACCTAATGGACAAATGCAGGTATTTGCCTTGTGTGATGAAGCATCAACTGTTACTCTGATTGACGAAACAATTGCCAAAAAGTTAGGACTCTCCGGAACAAGAGAATCATTATGCCTTCAATGGACGAATGAAAAAACATCAATGCAAGAAGAGTCGATGAAAATAGATGTTAACATTTCGAAACCTGGAGGACACAAACTATTTACAATGGTAGGAGCTAGGACAATAAAGGATCTTTCACTGCCTTTACAAAACATAAGAGTGAAAGAGTGGCAAAAATACCAACATCTGAAGAATATCCCGGTAAATGATATCGTAGATGGGAAACCAGTACTCCTGATTGGGCAGGATAATATAGACCTCATTATTGCTCGTCAGATAAGGTGCGGACCAGGAAACTTGCCAATAGCTTCCAGAGGTAAATTAGGGTGGACGCTCCATGGTCCTAGTCGAAATCATACCAACAATGAAGACATATTGAAAGCCAATACATTACATATATATGAAATTGCAAACTCTGATGATAATTTAGAGGATATGGTTCGAAATTCTTTCTCGACAGAAAGCTTCGGTGTTTTACTAACACCAACCCGACATAGCCATGAAATTTCCAGGGCATTAAAAATACTTGATGAAACTACTAAGTACACTGGCGATAGATACGAGACAGGCCTCTTATGGAGAAGCGATGAAATAGAACTACCGGAAAGTAAATTCAGAGCACTTCAGAGACTGAAATGTGTTGAAAAGAAATGTCGACTCAACGAATCTTTTGGCAGAGAATACTGTGAAAAAATTGAAGCTTATGAGCAAAAAGGATACATCAGAAAGCTGAGTCAGGAAGAAGCAAAAATTGAGGGTCCTCGTACTTGGTACCTGCCTCACTTCGCAGTTGAAAATTCAAACAAGAAAAAAATTCGATTAGTGTTCGACGCAGCAGCCAAGTCACAAGGTGTTAGCTTGAATGATGTACTCTTGGCAGGTCCAGATCTTCTGCAATCCTTAGTTTCAATATTGTGGAAGTTCAGACAGCGAAAATTTGGATTCTGCGGAGATGTCAAAGAAATGTTTCACCAAGTACGAATTCGGGAGGAAGATCGTGATTCACAGCGTTTTCTTTGGCGGAATTTAGAGTGTCAGAGAGCTCCAGATATCTATGAAATGGTTGTTATGACCTTCGGAGCGACTTGTTCTCCCGTTTGTGCCCAACATGTGAAGAATTTGAATGCCAAGAGACATGCTTCTGACCCTGTTATCGCAGAGAAGCCATAATAAAAAAGTTTTATGTGGACGATTATTTAGATTGCAAAGATACCGAGGAGGAGGCCGCCGCAACAATAGCTGAAGTCTACAGAATACAGAAATTGGCTGGATTTGAAGTCGTTAACTGGATGACGAATTCAAGTTACATTCAAAGAAGTTATCCTGATAATTTTCTGGCTTCTAAGTATATAGACGATGGCTCATCTCTCCACAGAGTTCTTGGATTATGGTGGGATACAGATAATGACGTATTTCAATTCAAACTCAACTTGAAACATGACTCCGCACAAATGAATCTGACCAAGAGAATGGTTCTGAAGTCTTTAATGTCTTTGTACGACCCTTTAGGATTGATAGCCAGCTTTGCCATTAGAGGAAAAATCCTCATGCAGGATATTTGGCGATCAGGGATTGGTTGGGATGAAGCATTGCCTCAGAACTTACTCGAAACTTGGTACCAATTCGTTAGAGATTTGCCAAAGATCACTGATATCAGAATCCCCAGATGTTATAGTCTGATGATACCAACGGCAAAGAAAATTGAGCTTTATACCTTCTGCGACAGCAGTGAGCTGGCCTTTGCAGCTGTTTCGTATCTCAGAGTACTGGAAGAAATAGATGGAAAAGTAGATATTGCGTTGGTGGCATCAAAGACTCGAGTCGCACCTTTGAAACCTCTATCCATACCTAAACTCGAACTACAAGCAGCAGTGATGGCAAGTAGGCTAGCTCAATCTATCAGATCGGAGTTAGAAATAAATATCCACCAACTATATTTTTGGTCTGATTCAAAATGCGTTCTTTCTTGGATAAGAAATGATGGTCGGAAATTCAAACAATTTGTCGCACACCGCATTGGAGAGATACAAGAAAGAACGAATATAGGAGAATGGAGATGGATACCGACGAATCTTAATCCTGCCGATGAAGCAACAAGGCGAAATTGTGATGAAAGAAGAAAAATTATTTCGGATGTTTGGTTTGCTGGACCAGAATTTTTGCAAGAAGCTGAAACTAATTGGCCTGTTGAAGAAATCAACTCCGTAGAAAATTGTAATACGGAAATGAAAAAGGAATATCTCGAAACTTTTGTAACTTCAGAACCTAAAAATTTCCTCCCTAACGTTGATAGATTTTCTTCATGGTTGAAACTGATAAGATTTACAGGGTGGTGTCTAAGATTTATAAAAAGGACAAGAAAACAAATCGAACATTCCCACAAGGAACTTTCTGTAGAAGAACTTGCAGAAGCAGAGAAAATATGGATTAGACATTCTCAGATTGAAAGTTTCCCAGAAGAATACTCGAATGCGGAAAAGAAAAAAAATATTGGCATACATAGCAGACTGCGTAACCTCTGCCCAGAGTTGAAAGATGGACTTTTGGTACTCGGGGGGCGCACAAATCTCGCAGAATGCCTGAGCGACAATACAAAACATCCAGTCATTCTTGATCCTAAAAATCGATACACGAAATTGTTGGTACGATATTTTCATGAGAATTTTCGTCATAGAGGAGTTGAATTGGTATTAAATGAGTTGAGACAGAAATATTGGGTGATTAATGGTCGAGCCGCGGTGAAATCAGCATTTTCCAACTGTCAGAAGTGTAAGAACGAGAAAGCACAACCTATGGTACCACTGATGGGTCAAATACCAGAAGTAAGGTTCTCAAAGGAAATAAGACCATTTACAAATGTGGGAATGGACTATTTTGGCCCAGTATATGTCAAGATTGGACGGCGGAAAGAAAAGCGGTGCCTTTCTGTGAGAGCCATTCATCTAGAAATTGCTAACACCCTCACTAGCGAATCAGCGATCATGGCAATTTTGAGAATGGCAGCTCGAAGAGGTCAACCAAAATTGATATACTGTGATAATGGAACAAATTTTGTAGGCGCCTCCAAGGAAATAAAAAATGCACTTCAGAATATGGATTCAACAAGAATCGAAAATGTTATGAGCTCTAAAGGCATCGATTTCAGATTCATTCCTCCAGGTGCTCCACACATGGGTGGGACTTGGGAAAGACTAATTGGATCTGTTAAGAGAATTATCGGAAAAAAATTACACGATCAATCATTGAGGGAAGAAACTTTGCAGACTTTCCTTACGGAGGCTGAATACCTTATGAATTCTAGACCTCTGACACGAGTATCAAGTGATCCAAGTGATTTGGAAGCTCTTACGCCTAATCATTTTTTGCTCGGATCATCAAATGGTGAAGAAGGATCAATAATTCATCTCAGTCCGGATAACAACAGTCTTCGACGCGAGTGGAAAAAGACTCAAATGTTGTTAGACAGTTTTTGGAAGCGATGGGTGAAGGAGTATTTACCCACGCTAACTAAACGAAATAAATGGACAAAAACAATAATCATGTACGAGTCGATGATGTCGTCATATTAGTCGATGATCATGCACCAAGATATTCCTGGAAATTGGGCAGAATAAACAGAATCTTTCCAGGACCCGATGGAAGAATTAGAGTCGTAGACGTTAACACACCAACCGGGCAGTACCGTCGACCTGTTACTAAAATTTGTCATTTGGAATTGGATTGTTAGACCTTCTAACGGGGCAGAGAATGTCGATACTTATATCTTTTATATATTGAATTTTATCTTACTGTACTACAAAAAAAAAGAAGTTCAATTTTTCAATTAGACTTTGAGAGTTGTTGTCAATAAAAGTCGTTGCAAAAAAGAGTAGAACTTTTGACTAGAAATTCAGACATTATTTGAAAGAGATCTCAACAACTGATATTTCTGAAATTTCTTGTAGGTACCTAGTGGTTTATTGAAATATATTATTCAATACCCGAAAATATTGACTATTGAAAATTTTCAATATGGACCATAATTTCATTTGGTCCCATTCTTGAATATTTTTCAATAATCCAGTAAATATTTAAGAATCAACAGGATACCAGAAAAGAACTGATTACCTACGGAATCTTAAAGGTGTATTTTCATGGCACTAAACTGCTGCAAGTGCAGTACCTTTTGACATATTTCACTGCTCGACCAGTGACCTTGAGAAGTTCAAATTTTTCAACTTCATAGCAGCAAAGCGGATGTTATTTTGCAGCCATTTTGAATATCTGTAGGATCGTTTGTGTATGGGCTCTTGGATTTCTTCAAAATTAGTGAAATTCTCGTACTTTTATTCAAATTTATTATTGCAATTAGTTTTCATATTCTATAGTTTCAAATATTATTTAGATTTAGTGGGTATAGGTTAGTTTTAGTTGAAGTGTAGGCAGTTTTTTGTTTGATTAGGTTAGGGCAGATCATTATAGGTCAGACTCAAGAATATATCCTGAAATAGGTAATAAAAACTATTTATTCAGTTTCCTTTGTTTTTTAATTATTGAAACTCAATAGAATTCTAGTTTATTGATTACTGAAAATTGTTATCAAATCAACATTTCGAAGCAATTCGAAACGGAATCGTAATGACAAAAATATATACAAGGTTATATAATTCACTGCGTCTCTTAAATATATCCACAACCTACTTCACTTTGTTCTTGTAAGGTACGTCTCTTTTTTTTAAAAACCATAATACGTTATGTATATAGTTCAGTAGACAATGACAATACGATCACAGAACTCAACTACTTGATACAACACTAGCTATTCTCACTTCATGCTGATTTATCATTTTATTTTGATATATCATCAAAATTTGAAAACATTCCTTTCTCCGTTTATATAATGTCAACGGATTCGACATTTTCAAAATATTAGATTTCCAGATCACGCCACACCACAGAATATAAATCCAAACAATAAACTTAACAGTGGTATAAATGACCAATGACATAAAAATGACTTATTTCACTGCTTTCAGTGCTTTCAACCCTTTTCATGGAGCAGTTGAAATTCTACTGCATTTGCAGTAAAATATGTACTGAGCATGCGCACTTGCATTTTACTGCAGTTGCAGTAAGAATTTTACTGCTCCATGAAAAGGATCCTTAAGTATGCAACACATATTACTGATGACGTAACACGTTATGACGATGACGACTATGACGCAGATGCCCTCAGTTGGTTCGGGCCGCAAGAACTTGTATTTGAGGGTAAGGCTAGATTCAGACAGATCCGAAATTCGATCGTACGACGATCAGATAGCTTTCTGATTGGTCTAAATTTAAATTCAGACCAATTTACACCAATCAGAAAGCTATCTGATCGTCGTACGATCGGATTTCAGATCTGTCTGAATCCAGCCTTAAGCGTTAAGCGACCCCCAGGCCATGTTATATTACGTCAATGGGTTGATCGTTGTTTTCTGTAGAGTGCATTTTAAGGTGGCTGTATACACACCTTATATATGGCAATGCTCATCCAGTTATATTTAAAGATCGGTGGCGGTGTATCAAGTTTGTGCTACCAGTTTTGAAATTTCGTGAAGTGGGGGTTATAACTTGACGGTTATCGACTTTTGTAACCGGGTTACTCGCAAAAAAGTCATTCATTTCAGAAGAAGAAAATATTACTATGGAGGTTATGATATGATTTTGTAACTTTTGTAAATATTATGGTTCATTTTGTTCCAGAGAGATTATAGTCAATCATTTGAAATTCTCCACCAGCGTATTCAAGGTGAAAAGCAATTGCTTCCTCGATCATTTCTACAACAAACATTAAATTTTTCTGTACTACAAGAAGATGTCTTCCGTTCCCAAAGAAGATAGACCAAAGTTGAAAGCCAAGCGATTCAGTAAATTTGAACCTTCAGCTATTTCAGTAGCAGATACTCTGAATGACACTGGCCAGGGATTGAAGAGAAAAATCGATGATTCGCTCCAAGGAGCACCTCAACCTAAAAGGAAATACTCAGAAAGAGTTACAGTTACTCAATCTCAAATTACAAAAAATTTGGCAAACAACAGATTACAAAAATTGAAAAAATTTTTAAAAGCTGACTTGCATGAAAATTCAACTAGTGAAAACAAATGTCAGAACAGAAATTTTAAAATACCATTATTGAAGCCTAATTCAATTACAAATAATGGAAATCCTGATGGCTTTCGTAATGAATCAAATACAGAGCAAATAATTCCCATACACAAAACCAGCAGAAACATTTATGAAAATCTCAGTGAGTGGGCAAGTCCTCCAGTTGAGCCATTGAACAAAAATATATCTCTTCGTGAATTTAATGGAAAATCACAAGAGTTGTTCAGCCCTACTAACCAAGAAAGGCATACGCCAGTCCTAGAAAGACAAGAATCTGGCTTTTGTAGTTCCCAAGGAGCTGGAAAACACAAAAATCCATCTCAGGAAAAGTCTGTTTATTCCAATTATATAAAAGAAACAGAAAAAATAGCTAGTTTAAATAAACAAGATGGAAATGTTAACTCACTAGGACATGTTTTTCGGTCTACCCAAGAAAATAACAATAATCATGGGAAACAGTACAAATGGACATCTGCTGATCAGGAAGAGACTTGTGAATACAACAAAAATTCACAAATTAGACTCAGTTACCAGATGCAAAATCAAAAAGAACCAACTCCTAGTACTACTGAACATTTTGGTAATAGTATCTACCGAAATATTAACAAGTGGGCAAGTCCCCCAGATCTTACAACCCCAAAAAACCTTGCCAGTTCCAGATTACAGAGACTCAAAAATGTTGTGAAAGATTTGAAACCAAAAGTGACGGACCCTGCACCCAATCTCACACCTGGGGAGATTTGTACTGCAAATAATTCTGAGCAAAGCCATTGCTCCCCCTTACTCAGGGATGAACGGGCTGCTTCTAAAAGATATAAGACTGATGATGATTCCAATAACATGTGTACACCTCCCAATAAAATGGTGATCAATCCTTTCTCTTCTGGTTTTAATAGTCACCAAGGAGAATCTGTTCTGGAAAATTGTGTAAAGACACCGTCTCATTCACTAGGAAAAATATCTGAAGAAAGAAATGTTTGTGCACGAACATTTAATGAGTTTTCAGCCGACTTGCAACTAAAAAGAGTGAAAGGTAGAAATATATCTTCCTTGTCTGCAAATTTCAATCCAATGATGGCGAATGCTTCTTGCAGAGCACTACAAATTAGAAAAAATTTGATGGGTATGAATACATCTTCGAATGGATTTGATCAAGCTTATGAGGATAGTAGCATAAAGTCTGTTGATAAAGGTATTTTTGATAGGACAGAGGAGGCACATTACGAAAGAAAGTACAAACAACAAAAGCCTAATTCATCCACTCCAATTTCTAGGAGATTAAATTTGAATAGAAATAAACTGGCCAATAATAATAATGTCTTTACTTATGAATCTAATACTGAGCCTCCTCGACCTGAAGATATTCGTCCAAATCAGAGTTGTGTGCCACTTGCAGAAAACAGTGATAATTATAATGGAAAGATGGAAAGAACTGCTTCTTGGGTAATGAATTGTCAAAATTCCAATGTAACTCAAATTCCAACAGAATTGGAACAAAAATCAGATGATAATAAAACACAATCTGAAGATAATGTTAAGGAGGCGTTGGAGGATGATCCTATGGATATGGAATGGTCAAATGTAAGTCTATGAGTGAAATTGGTATTTGAATAACATGTGAAAGATGTTTTCCATTATAGAAGGGAATAATTTATTCGTCACTGATAATTTTTGACATACAGAAGCATAAGTCTAAAATGATTTAAATACATATTATCATAATACATTATGAAAAAGAACTCTGAAATGATATTTGAAACTGAAGGGACAACTTGAAATTAAGTAACATGTTTGAAAGTATACAAGCAATTATTCATATCGTTTTTGATCGGCATATTCTAAGATTGCTTTGAAATTCAGATAGGACGTCATTTCTTTCTTCTAAATTTTAAGAACTCGCTGTTTATTTTAGAATTGAATCAACCTTATAAGCCAGGAAGGGATGTTTCACTTCGAAATTCCTATGTACAAAATTCAATAAAAATCGTGTTGAAATCCATGGTATACATATACATGTTGAAATCCAGAAATCCCACCCGCATCTCTTGAAAAAATCCACTAGAAATCCTGATTTGGTGTCCAAATTTTATAAGAGTGAAAGACCCCTCGTAAGTAAGGGCTCATTTATATCATTATATAAAAAATTTAAATTAAATAAAATATGCTCCAATTCAGGCATATTTTTGCAAGTCACTTCAGTCATGTACAGTAGGGTTATTATATTCAAAACAGTTCATTTGTAATTCATTTATATCCTCCAGAAGATTTTTTTATGACTCCGCCGTTAGATCAAAAATGTTCGTTCTGGAAGCGTTTTTTGGTCACTTTTGTGGACTTGTGTGGAAAGATGGATTTGAGTTTGTTCTGAATGTACCAGAAATCTTCAAATATTGTTCTCTCAAAGTATAGATATCATATGGATTTCGAAGTATGGATATGGTTTCATTTTTTGGGGAATGTCTGTAGATAATCAGTGAATATTTATCCTTAAAAATCAATGTTTAAGAAAAATTTTAGTCTACCCTAAACACAGAGCTCTAGGACAATCATAACATAATATATCACAGTTTCTTGTGTGAATCTCACTAACAAATGTTAGTGAGTAAAGGACAGAAAACTGATATTTTTTTTAGTTCTACACCCGTCGGGGTTTTTGTACCTAAGAACTAATGAAGGCTACCTATGTAAATATAAATATAATTCTTTTTGATTGATTGTGCCTGAATATTCTATCTAAGTATCTTTTATTTTTTCAGGCTGAACCAGATAGTGAGATAGTACCATCTGATCAAAACATTGAAGTAGACAAAAATGCCGTAAAACAATCAGAAGTACCAAAACAACCTGAAAAATCGAAAAATCTGTGTATTGTGGTCGATACAAACGTTTTTATATCTGGATTGTCCAAAATTAAGGATATCATGGCCATGAAAATTTCAGGTGAGGCATAATATGCATATTATTTCCAATTTCCCAATACTGCATTTCAATAATGAATCCTATAAATGAATACATGCATATTGAATATGCAATATATGCATGTTACATGTTTTGAAAATGCTCATGATATTATTAAGTATTCTGAAATATACATTTCCAGAGGAGAAAAATGTTTTCCACAAATCGATGGAAAATATTAGTGGTTGTTAGCCAATGAGGAATAACTGTTGAAAAATTGCTATTTACGAAGCAAGGGAGGAAAATAATGCCTTCCTACTCCAAAGGAAGGTCATTTTATGTTATTCTATCTTCTATATTGAAAAACTTGTGGAAAGCTTAAAACTTTTTTTATTCTCTTGAATAATTTGAACACTAAAAATTTTCTTTACATAATTTCGCAGATGTCTTGCATTGGATGAAAAAAATAAAATTTTCACGTTATGTATGAACGCTTTCACTGATCATCTTGGCGAGAACTCACTTAGAGTAAAAGAAAACGTATAAGGTTGGTTTAAGAACCAAGCAATTCTGAAATATTAATTCTGTACTTGAGAAAATGAAGGGTTTCGTGCTATTATCAAAACCTAAAGTATTAGAGCGGAATCAAGCAAGCCAATTTAACTTAGGAATAGCTTACTCAACTTATCAAATTAGAAAAATAAATATAATTTTTTTTCTACTCGTAATATTGGAAATTATACATGCAATTCAAAAGCCGTCAACCAAAGACTTAACTTACTTGATATCTCAGTTTTATCTATCAAGTGTTCACTCTACATTTCAATTGAATTCACTTATTGATTACGATGTCCTGCATTACACAAATGAATTGCCAATTTTCAGGTCCAATACAGCCTATTTTATATATTCCTTGGATGGTAATTACTGAACTAGATTTCATGAAGCATGATTGCTCAGATAATAAACTCAAACAAAAGGTAACCAATTCCATAAAATATATCAACGTTGTTCTGCAGGAAAAGAATCCAAGATTTATAGGTGAGTTGAAATTCATTTCTCCTGGATAATAGTACATTTTTTATTTTCAGCTGTGATAATTACCAATTTCAAACTGTTTATGTATTTTATAATGATTTGTCGGCATCAAATCAGATTATTAAAAGCCTGGTATTATATTCACCAAGTGTATTTATTACACTGTCAGATTGTGGGTTGAAAAAATAAATAAAAAATATTTTGTGTTCATTTGTCATGTGCAATATATATTTGTACTTGTACTTATGGCTTGACTGTACTCCACCTCGCGTTCTTTGGTCAACTGACATGACATGCGGAAAAGTACAACTTTTCTCATTCGTTGAGTAATCAACCAAAATTTGTTTTTAATAGGTGATATTTGCGAAGAGTTCAAACTTTTCTAGAGATATTGGTTGTATTTTTGGCTTCAGGTTTTCTTGCGTTTACCTCTTTATATAAACATCAAAACCACCAAAAATTCCTTGAAATATTGTACTATCTACAAGTAGCAAGGCCCCTTTAGATATGGTTAAAAATAGTGATACTTCTAAAACTATAAAAAATGTGAGATATGTCCCTAATATTGTTTGATAATTTGAAAAACAAGTAGAGCCCATTATCAAAATTTATGTCAGTTCTCCTAGTTTTGATCAACAACATCTTGAAATTGAACAAGGTAAATTTGCATACAAGGTTATACACGAACAAGTTAAGTGTAATACCAATTTTACATTTGTGAATCAGCTCCACAAATACAATACTCGTACCCATAATAATTTCTTTTTAGAACCTGTACGTACTAATATTGGATTGAATAATCCCATTTCACTATGCATGAAAACATTCAACACTCTTCCCAAAAAAATAACAGATAGCCCTAATATTAATATTTTTAAGAATAAAATAAAGAGTTTTTATACTAGCATACTCAACGAAGGAACAGCCTAATCTTTTCAGTGTTATGTATCAATTACCATGAGATTTTTATTCTATATTCATCTGTATTATTTATTCACAAGTGAATCTTATAATGGTGTGATTTTGTTGTATTGTTTGAATGTATTATTGTGCTGTTTTTAGTCAGTTCTCCGAGACCAGCACGTTGGTGCTGCTTTGGATTAATTTATTTATAATGCTGTTCAAAAACTATTTAAAATAATTATTTATTGTAACCATGATCGCATTATTTAAATAAAGTTCTTTAAAAAAAAAATATTGTACATCACAATGTTAGTAATTTTTTGGCGCACATGGCTAATATTCTTTTGGACATATTAGTTTGTTATAAGCTTTATGTAATTGTTCTTAGTAAAACATGTAGTACTGAAGATACATATGATACCGATTGTGCTATTATTTTCATTTATTGTTCAAATCACAATCACATCACATCATTTATTTTTAATAATAATTTTTGAAAATATATCTAGTTCTTACAAGTGCAATGACTTGTAAGGTTTAAATATTTATTTACTTATTTGTTGTATATTGCAATATTGAGATTGTGAATAAATTTTTATTATTATTATCATATCATATTGAAACATACCGGATGTAATAGGACAAGATACTGAAGTTAAGTTAAATGCAACTCATATAATTGATGTGGTGTATTGGTGTTTATTAATAAAAATCAGAATAGAGAATAATCTACGTGGGTATCTATAGGTCTCCAGGTTTTAGTAAACCTGTGTTTTTTATGCTCTAGATTCTAGAGGATGTGATAAAAAAAATTATGATAGTAAAAGATGTTCATGTATGGATTAGATCAATTTGTTCAGGATTATACCAGATGTTGTGGTGATTCTAAAACTCAAATTGATTGTTGTTGTGTTTTGTGACCTGTCAAAGGCATTTGACTGTGTTAATCACGAAATACTGCTGAGAAAGCTACATTGTTATGGATGCAGAGGAGTAACTCTCAAATGGTTCGATTCCTACCTAAAGGGACGATCGCAAATGGTCAAAACTGTTCAACTTTCAAGAAAAAGGGAAATTAATTCGGGTGTTCCACAAGGTTCTGTTTTAGGTCCCATTCTTTTTTTATTATATATTAATGACCTCACCAAGCTTGATATTTCTGGAAAGTTCACCTTATTTGCAGATGACACAACCATACTTTGGAATAATAAAAATACTTGTGAGTTACATAAAATAATCTCTCCTGATTTGAAAAAAGTGAAAGATTGGTGTGATTCAAACATCCTATCTTTCAACTTAACTAAAACAAATTTAATATCGTTTAGATGCTCGATCAACGAACTTTATTTTGAAGACAGATCATTGGAATCTAAAAATAGCACTAAATTTCTAGGAGTGTTCATTGATCAGAATTCAAAATTTGTGGATCATGTCAAACAACTCACTAGCAAAGTCTGGCTGTTATGCGGTTAGAGTAATTCGTAAGGAATTGGGATTCGGCACTGCAAAGATGGCTTACTATGCACTCATAGATTCTCACTTACGCTACGGAATACCGTTTTGGGGAGCATGCAGCCCAACTTTATTCAATAGTCTTCTACTTTTACAGAAAAAGGCAATAAGGTATATGGGAAACCTTAAACCAAGAGAGTCCTGTAGAACCTTCTTCAAAAACCATAATATCCTAACGGTAACTGCATTATTCATACTGGAATCTGTGTGTTTAATAAATAAGCATATATTGAACTTCGCCACATCCTCTTCCCATTATAACACGCGAAACAGCAGACGCACTCTGCAACTCACAGTGCCAACCAAAAACATCACCAGAGACTCCATATTTTACAATGGAGGAAAAATGTACAATCATTTGCCTCTGTACATAAGATCTGCCAATATAAATGACTTCCAGTTCAGGAAGTTAGTCAAACAATTTCAATCTGATAGACCCTATTATACTTTAAATGAATTTTTTGACAACTTTTAACTGATTGACTAGCTCATGTTTTTTATCTTCATTAAGGAGCTTTTAAATTTTTACTTTCTATGTCTATTCTTATATGAACTTGACTTCCACTCTTTTATATACACATACTTTTTATAATCTCCATTTTACCATGTTTTGTATGTATTTTTATAGTTTTATTTTTGTTATCTTTTGGTATATATCGCATTTTTTAAGTAAGTATTTACTACCCATGCTTTTTCAACAAGATTATGTCTTATGATAATAAAGCATATTATTATTATTATCATTATTATTATTATAATGTTAGAGCGGTTGTAAAAGAACCTATCATTTCTGGACATTCCATTCTACTGAACACTTTTGATTACCTGAAAAATCAATTATTTTGGCAAATTTACAGATCAAGGTTATCAATACAAATTTGCAATTAATATCTTATAATTGGAACAATAAATCAGTTAATGTATAATATGTACCCTGAGTTGATGAAAGAAAAAAGACGTTAGCATAATTCAGGAACGTTGGATAGTTTATAAGATCATTAGAATTCAATATTTTGTTTTACTAAGGAAAAGAAAGGGAAAATGTATCAAGAATAATAGACAATTGATGACAATATAATATTACAAGATGGTGCAGTAGTATAGTGAAAAAATATTTCTCATTCTAAAGTTAAGGTGGGGATACCTTTTTTTAGGTTTTGTGAGATCATATAGCCACTTCTTTCAAGGAATCTACTGAATTTGTTCCATTTTCAATAATTGTTTGTTTTTTAATTTGATCTAACCAAAAAATCTAGTGATATGTTATATTTACATAGTTTAATAGTGTTGTAAGTTATTTATACATTTTGTATTTTTTTTTGTTCATCAGGCTTGCCTACTTTTCTGAATAATATGCTATTCACAAGATTATAAATAATTAATTTAATTGGTAATCCATATTGAATCAGCAAATCCTTCTATTCAAAGGATTGTATCGAACAATGAGCAAGCTGAATGTTTCGAAAATTTCTCAAAGTATTGTTTTTACAGGTCAAACAGTATATGAAATGGAAAAACAAAAATTGATCGGTAAAAGCCCAGACGATAAAATTATATCTTGCTGTTTACAAGTGGCAGAAAAATATGAAACTGTGGTAAGCAACTGAAATTTATTTCATGAAATCTCTCACTTCAATTAAGAAAGTTAGTTAATTTTTCAATATTATTTTGTTGAATTCTACAAATTTATCAAATATATTATACATAAATGTAGTTCGTATCTCTCGCAACAAGTTTTTAACTTCGCGGGTATAATTGAACTGTTTATTCACCTTTTTACAAATTGATGTATATCCTTTTTTTATGAATTTTTTAATAAACTTCATTATTATTAATATTATTATTATTATTTATTTAATAAACATTATTGATACCTCACGTTGAAAATTATGAAATATAATCTTTTTCTAGTTGAAAAAAAAAGGGTTTGAACAATATTACTATATTCGTGGGTAATTTTGAAAGCATTTTATCTTCCCATATTTTTGTCAAAGCGTCGGTCTTGAATGACTCAAAAGTTAAGTTTTTCGCCATTTTTCAGTGAAGAATATATCAGAATAATTCACAAAGAGATTGATTGGCTCAGTCTTAGGTTTCTTCAAAAGTGAATAAGATTTGGTTCCTGTCATTAGTGGAGAGAAATATTCTATTCTGGACTTCCAGCTATGGGAAAATAATATATATATATATGCATACCCAAATATTGTCTCACTCATTGCCTAACTAGTCAGCAAACAAGACCACCCTTCTCTCTCTCCCTCTCGTATATATATATAAATATATATATATAAATATATATATATATATATATATATATATATATATATATATATATATATACTGCATACAATTAATTTTATGAATTCGAGTCTGAATCCATTGAAGTCAAAATGAACTACTAGAAATAACGAATGACACGGAAGTCATGGTAAAGGGTGTCATTCAGTTGTTATTATCAAATCAACCCATTCGACTGATATTTCAATTTTACAGATATTACTTTCGAATGATCTCAATCTGAAAAGTAAGGCCATGATAAACGGTATAACTGCGTGTTCGGCGAACGAGATAGCAATGAAGATCGTGTCCAAAGTTACCAAAAACACAAAAGCGCAAAAGATAATGCAGAAAATGAGCATTCTGTGTTCTTCCGTGATATGCGAGTGCGCCAAAGAAACGTACGGACATGTCTGGTCGAAAATGGATATGCTATCTAATCCGCCGTGGTCGTTGCAAGATTGTTTGAAGCGGTTCAAGAAGTATTGGGGCACGGTATTCAAAGACAAGCTGATGAAACAGTTTACAAAAGCTGTTGACGATTTGCTGGAACTCTTTGATGGAAATAAATGTAAGTTTTTTGATTTCGGAGTTTGTGCATGACGGGTTTGTTCTCGATGATTTACCGTCGTTAGCACCATTACAATTGAAATGTCTAAAAATCCTGGTGTTGGAGCTGATGCGATATTGTTTGGAATTTGTCATTAGTGTCATTTTTACGTATCGTGGTGTGTTTCTCAATTTCATCGCTAGTTGACGCTAATTGGAAGTGCATAGTCAACCGATCGATCGACAAATTATATTCTTTGATTCGAGCAGTCAACAAAATGAGCAAAATCTAATGTCATACTCATAAAAAACAAAATCGAATGGAAGGAACACAATTATAGGGAATTTGGTCAGTATTCTAAACGAATAATATAGGTTGTTGATCAGTCAGCGTCCAAAAGTAAAAGTAGAGCCAGCCGTCAGGTCGGCCGCTTATGCATTTCCTAGGAAATTTGTAACTCTTTTCGTTGCAAACGCCATCTGAACTGATTTGATGTCGAAAAGCCATGATGCTTATTATCATTGTAGGCATGTGTCGCCAAGTATACCCCAAACATGTCCAGGTATAACTCAGTACACCATCCTTCTAGACATCTTAATAATAACTAATGGACTGGCCTTAATGACAGTTTTCCATATAACACGATGCTCGATACAATAAAGAGAGAAAGAATATGCACATTGAAGTGATATTCTAGACTTGAATTAGTCTATCCTTCTTAACCTCTCATTATCTGCTACATTGAGGAAGTGATGACCTTCCCTTCTCAATTTCATCGCTAGATGACGCCAATTGTCAGGCATTACAAAAAACGTCATATGATTTGATGCTAATAAGTTTTTTCTGAAATATATGGGTTCCATTTCCAGCTGATTTTGAGTTCTCTTATTGTTCATTATGGAAATATGTTTATAGTCGATTTTGAAATTTGTTCTTTTTTGAACAATATTCTTTCGAAAACTTTTATCACGATTGTGGAATACAGATGAAAAGGCAAAACGTGGCGATTCTCCTTGTTTCAGAAGTTATCGTTTTTCAATGTTGGGAAGAAGGGCAAATTCAACCTCTTTTGCACTATACATATATGACAACAGTAATAGCTATAGTATATACAAAAAAATAACTAAAACTGAAGATCACAGGTTCAATAACTCTTAAAAGAAATCATGTGATTATATCCTGGAAAACTGAGGAAGAATGGAAAAAAACCTACTTTTTGTCCGGACAAACTGTACATGTAGGAACTTATAAATTCAAGCATTACTCATGATAAAAAATTCTGTAGGTTTATCGAAACTTCCAAACGCATTCATATTTCAAATACTTCAAATCGAAGTATCAAGCTTATCTGTAAGGGGTTAGCTTTCTATAAGACGGACTGTCTACACAAATTTTGTGTACTTATGATTCATTTGGTGAAAATAAATGTTAGTTTTTTGATTTTGAAGTTTGTGCGTGATGGTTTTGTTCTCAATGTTTACTGTCGTTAGCACCACTACAATTGAAATGTCTAAAAAGTCTGGTGTCGGAGCTGATGCGATATTGTTTAGAATTTTATCCATAGACATTATTACTAATGGACTGGCCTTTATGATAGTTTTCCATATAACACGATGCATGATACAATAGAGAGAGAAATAATATGCACATTGAAGTGTTATACTAGACTTGAATTACTCTATCCTACTTAACCTCTCTTCATCTGCTACATTGAAGAAGGAATTCGCCCATAAGTTATACTTGAAGAATTCTGTTTATGATTTTATCGCAACACTTTTACTATGATCACCGCCCCTTCTTAACTTCATCGCTAGATGACGCCAATTGTCAGGCATTACAAAAAAAAGTCATATGATTTGATGCAAATAAGTTTCTTCTGAAATATATTGGTTCCACTTCCAGCTGTTTTTGAGTTCTCTTATTGTTCATTATGGAAATGTTTATAGTCGATTTTGAAATTTGTTCCTTTTTGAAGAATATTTTTTCAAAAACTTGTATCACAATTGTAGAATACAGATGAAAAGGCAATAATGTCAATGTTAGAAAGAAAGGCAAATTTAACCTCTTTCGCACTATACATATATGACAACATTATTAGATATAGTATATACAAAAAAATAACTAAAACTGAAGATCACTGATTTGATAACTCACAAAAGAAATAATGTGATCATTTCCTTGTAAATTGAGTTGGAATGAAAAAAAAACACTTTTCCAGAATCAAAGGTAATTGCACCTTATTCCATCCAACTTGACAGGGTAATTGGTTTTACATCCGGTTTCGCATTGCGCAATACGTCTTCATTTCCATGAAGATGAAATAGACAAACTGTACTTATATATTCAAGCATAACTCATCATAACAAAAAGTCTGTAGATCTATTGAAACTTCCAAACACATTCCTATTTCAAATCGAAGTATCAAACTTGTCTGTAAGGAGTAAGCTTTCTATAAGATGGCTTGTCTACACAAATTTTGTGCACTTATGATTCTATTGGTGAACAAAAGATCCCGCCAGACTTTAGCCAACGAGACCGTCGGTATCGAAATTCACTGGTGAGCTTTCGCTTGATTGAAATTGCAGCTTGGAAAACTCGCATTTGCATCATCACCTACCGGCCAAAAATGTAAGCTCTCACTTTGATTTCTCAGACAGGAGTTGACGGAACAAAAGCATATCAGTCAACGCACCAGGGTTTTTATACATCTTGGACATGATACAAATGATGAATTGTAAAAAATATTCAGTATATTGGACGGTGTTATGCAACAACCTTTTAAGCCCTCGAATAATAATAATAATATAAGTTTATTCATGAATAGATAATAATAATTACAATTCGAAAATTTTATGAATATACATTTTTATGAATAAACTGAAAAACAAACCTTACGAAGAGAACTTGTTGTAAGGTTAACTGAAGGTAATAACAATTTACAATCAATATATTTGAAGTTACATACCTAGATAATCATCAATTTTAAGAAACCAATTTCATAAAATATTCAAAAATGTGTCAAAATTGATTCGAGAGGTCTTAATAATCCATATTTTACTTTTTTGTCTAAATGATGATGATTTGATTTTATTTCATGTGGTATTTTGTCATAAAGATATGGTATCATAAACTTGTAATTTCTTTGTGCAATTTTCTTTTTAGATGTAATTACAGTTTTATTTCGAGTTGCATATTTATGTTCATTATAATTTATATATTTTTTATTTTTATGGATGTAAATCATCATTCTATAAATATATAATTGATTTATATCCATTTTTTCACTTTCTTTAAATAATAATTCAGTTGAATCTTTTCAGTCCTTGTTGTAAATTATTTTCAGAAATCTTTTTTGTATTATTTCCAGTTTATAATAATAAATAATAATATCAAAGTACAAGCAACAATTGTTAATGTATTATTAGGTTTATAATTATCATTGTTAGTATTTTAACTTCCTTATACCAGAACCCCATTCTGTTTGGAAGCTGTCAGTTGAAATAAATAAATAAAAAAAAATACTTTGTACACCTTGCCCCAGCCTAATATTGCATAACTTATTTGGGATTGTTATAAGGCAAAATATAGAATTTCAAGTTGTGGTATTGTTAAAAATCCTTTCAATTGTCGAAATTTGGGAAGAAGATTTCGAAGTTTTTTTAATATAAAATATATTTGCTGATCCCATTTCAGATGTCTATCTATCATTATGCCAAGGTATTTGATACAGTCACTATCCATGATTTGTACAGTATTAGTAATTTTAATAGGGCCCCAATTTGGTAGTGAATTTTCGTAAGAAGAAAAGGGAAGATATTTTGTTTTATCGAAATTTATTGTTAATAAATTGTTATCAAACCATTTTATAACATTTTTGAAATCTTGTACTATTTTTTTAACTCTGTCCAACTTTTAGCAGTGTAAAATGTAACAGTGTCATCGAGATAATTAGTATTAAAGTTTTAACGGAAACGAAAAATCAGACTTCAACAAGTACGATTTATTTTTATGTTTTTTCAGTATAAAATTTTCTATGGAACTGCAAATACGACAATGAATCAAAAACCTTTCCTCACCTAATGAGGAACGTTTTTCAACAAAAATAGTTTGTTAGCAGAGGCTTAAATGGTTGTTGCATAACACCGTTTAATTTTCAGATTTCTCACCATTCTGTATTTAATTTTCAGATTTCAGCGATGATTCCGAAGATTACATCCGTTTTGTAAAATTGTGTATAAATATATGTATATTCCTCAAAGACGTTGAAGAATTCCGAGGATCAGTTGAAAACACATTGACAGATATAACAAAATTAGGATGAATGGTTTATTCTCAGTTTTGTCCAAATATGTAGTTTCTGTTATTTATTTATAAATATTTTTGTAAAAAACAAACTTGTATAAAGAAATAATAAATTTAAATTGTTTGCACTATGACTTGGGTATAAATATTTTTATTTCTCGTTACATAATCTAAACAAGTCAACAAGGAATCGGGGTAGCGTAAATGTGACAGTTACTGGAGACAAAAGGATTCACGTCAAATCGTCTTCGTCCACGGAATCATCGTTTCCTTCCGCGTCTGCATCATTCGGTACTTCGGGTCGAATATTGTTCAGCAAATCTCGCATTGCATCTACTAGGGAGGCCACACTACTGCGCAAGTCACCGCCTTCGTTGTTTTCTGTGCCTTCAGGTAATGCTCTTGCACCGTCCTCTTCCCTGCCACTAAAAAGATTCGATCGATGAATATTTCAAATACACAAGAGAATAGTGACAGTGCTCTCAAAAAACCGCTATTTATTATTCCAAGAAAGAAAACATATAGTTGCGAAATCTCCTAGCGCCGGCCCTGTCGCACGTAAACGCAAAATAATATGAGGGGTCGAAGAAAGTATGTAGCCTTCCAGGAAATCGTGTAGAAACTTCGATACATATCATCGAGACCTGTCTGGAAGATTTTCGATAGACGTACGCAAGTATAAATAGGGAGACACTTCATCGCGACGACAGAGTTTATCAGAGTTTCTAGTAGAAACAGTTTGTAATATTGGGATTGAACAATTCAGAGTTGTGGGGAGACGAAATTGTATAAGCAGTGGTTTAGTAAAACTGTTAGAAGTTCAAGTCAGCTAAGAAGTCTTAAGTGTTTGTAAGCGATTTATAAGTAAGTAGTTGTATTTTATAGTGACGTTAATAAAGGTAGTTTAGTGTTATTTGGAGTATTATTTAGTAAACGAATCCAGGAAATATCGTAACAATATGTATGTACAGCAATATTCAAAAATGATACCAAAATGTCTATTCAACGTTTAATAATAACAGCTTTATTTCATAATACCTAACCGGGTGGAACAGGGTGAAGCGAACAGGAAAAAATCAATCATAAAAATCGGAAACGCTATAAAATGTTTTCTCTATCAAATACTGTTTGAATTTGTTCTTGAACTTGTATTTGAAGAGCCTTCTGAATTCTTGAGGAACACTTTTCAAAATTTGATACACAACATTCTTCTGTATCTCAGTATTTAAAATCTGGTGCAGTGGGTGGAAATGATGTTTCATACTGTTTTATGAATTTTTCTTGATTTGTCATCGCAAAATATGCCCATTCATAAATATAATTATTAGAGGGCAGAGTAAGGATTTTTTGTAATTTTGTACAAGATAAGGAGCTATATACCTTTGAAATATCTAAAGTTTTTTTGTCACTAATTTATTCGAAATTACAATATTTAATCAGCATATGGGGTACTGTGTCGAATACCATTCTGAAACCACTGAATTATTTACAGAATAAAGCAACTGAATGCATTTTTCATTTACCCTATTTGGAACCAACAAGGAATATTTATAAACCAAATCGTCTTCTCGACATCAATTCTATTTATAAACTGAAAATATGAACTATTTTGCATTTTCGCATTCTATTGTGACTAATAAGAAACATTCTATTATGAAATTTTTTAAATCTGTACATAACCACAAAACGAGGCAGTTCAATAATTTGTTAACAAAAAATATCAAGACGGAATTTTCCAGAAAATATATTTTCTATAAAGGTGTTATCACATATAATGGAATAAAATTTTTTTCTCAAATGAACTAATTCAAATTTGCTATGAAGCGTTATTTGTTAGAATAATTTTTATTGAAAAATTATTTTATTTTTTTTATTTTCGAGTGATAAACAATTCTGATTGAGCTTTTTAATAGATGTATTATATAAATATTCCCCATTTATAAACTGTAGTTTCTTGGAAATAAATAACTGTTATTATTATTATTGTTTGAATACTTTCCTGCAACTGTCTTTTTTCTTCAGATTAAAAACCCTTCTTATACAAGTTTATAATCGACTTCAATTCAAAAAGCCATTATTATCTGGAACTTTGTCAAAGCTGTCAGTAATTATAAAATGACCATGAATTTGACATTCTGCCTAACGTTCACTATGGCAAACTGTCAAATTATGTGCAGCGACTTTAACGGCCGTAGCTTTCTTGTCACGGCCAACGTGTGTCCCTAGCGTTAACGTTCAATATATTGGGTTGACTATACGATACTGTTGTATTACATTTTTCTCATTTTTGGTGGAAAAAATAAATGTTTCGTAACAATCTGTGGTTTTCAGGTGAATATAATGAAAAATGTCGTTCATAAATGCTTTTTTCGTGCTTGCACTACTTCCCCTTTCAGCTGCGCCTCCTACGGGAACCTGTCGTGCATTTTTCTTTAAAATATTTATATTGTTGATGCAATAACAAACTATTGACATAAAAGTTGGTATGCACACAGGTGTAAATTACACCCTCAGGGCATAAACATAGATTATTTAACATTTATATCTATCTGGCTTTTGGACAATTGAATGTAGTACAACGTGTATTTCGAATTGGGCATTACATAACAGCTGTCAAATACGTAAAGAACGGTTTGAAATAGTCTCATTAGAAAAAGGTATATTAAATGACCGATAATCTTCAACTACTTGTAACTATTATGACAAGTGATAAAAATGTTCAGTCACAATTTCGCAGAATATTTCTATCGTATGTTGAAAATCCCATATGAAGCGGGACATTTTCGATCAATTACAGCGATAAATTCCCGCCGGGACATTTTCGTGCTGGTAAATACCCGGTATGTATCGAAAAATACCCGCTCGGTCCGTGCATCTATAGTAATGATTGGTAAAATGTACATTTGTCATCTTGACAGGCATAAATACTAAATTTTGAACGTCGTTGTTTCAACTAAGGAAATATTCTACCGAATTACACTCGTGCATCAAAATAAACCTGATCATTTTCCATTCAAGCATGTTGTCAGTAAAAAAACTGCATTCGGTTATTTTCATATTTTGCTAAAAAAGCCCTCCACCTTCGGAGTCGGGCTCTTTCGACAAAATATGAAAATAAACTCGTGCAGTTTTTAGACAACATGCTTTCACGGAAAATTACCGATAATTTTGAAGCACTTGTGTAATTACTCCGTCCAAAGATTGGAAAAAGTTCAAAGGAAATTTTGCAAACTTATATTCTTCAAATGCAATGGCTACTATCCTTCAAGGGGTTATGATCACGGAACTCTCCTTAGCTCTCTCAACTTACAATCTTTGGTCGAAAGAAGACAATGCATGGCATTAACATTCCTGTATAAACTCCTCAATAACGAAATCGATTGTGGTTATCTGCTTTGCAAAATACAATTTCTGGTCCCTCGTAGACAATCCAGACAAGCTGTTACATTTTATAATACATTTACTAGAACGAATATCTTACAGAAATCTCCAATATATTCCATGTGTCATCTTTTCAATAGTATCTCTCATTTATGTGATATACATTATGATAGCCTAGCAATTATTTTAGAAACTTTTATAAATACTTAGCATGTACATTTATTATATTTTCTCTGTAATTGGGTGAAAACCTGTTGAGAATAAAGTATTGAAATTGAATAACTCCCGATAACCATTGAGATATCAAAAAAAATTCAAATCAAAACCAATTTCTATTATCTGGGTGTTAATGACATAATAGTACCTATATATAATATTTGACATATATACTCACACTTCTAATAAATTTGCGTTGAAAGTTGGTAAGAACGATCTAAAAAATATTCCTAACGGATTCGCATTACTGTTTCCTAACACAGGTCTTCTAGTTCTGGTATAAAGATTGATAGAATCTTTCGGAGGTAAAGGGTCGAAACTCATAACAGGCCCGCTATTTTCCTGTTGAAAAAAAAATTTACGTTAATATTCAGTCATTGCTTTGGTTATTCAAACGTACATCAGTCAAAGGGGAAACTCCTTTCAGGTCCGACAGCAATATATGGCGAGATACATTTTGAGGTAGAGGTCCTAAAAACCTTTTTATTCTCTTCGTTTCATAATCCTCAACGATCGGATCATGTTTCTCCACTCTATCTAGAACTTCGTGAACGTTTTTCTCCAACCAAGGTAAAAGATCGCTATCTTTCCATATGTGGTAACTTCTGTTTATGTATAACAAAATCAATTGGGTGAGTGCCGGAGGTTGCCTACAACACCAAAATTTTGATGTAAGAGACTTCTGTAAATTATTTCCGCATCAAACAGTTATTTATCAAAGGTAATACCACGAGTTTTTTATATGGCAAAAGTATGAAAACGAACCGATTGATAAAATCACGAGTCCGTAGTGTTTCGAAAATGAAAATGTATCTCATTAAATTTGAAGAACGAGTTGTAATTGGAGAGATTATTTTTGAACAAATAGAAGGAAGAACAATATAATTGATCAGTATTTCATTTACATAAGAATGAAAGGAGAATAGGTGAAAATTTTACAAATTTGAAATGTCAAACAACGGTGTATGCCCTCTATGATCCAGAAGAGATATGATGTTTACGCAGTGAATATGATAATGCTTGCCGACGATACCAAGAGATGACTGGCGTCAGACCTCTCACTGTACAAGGTTGATAATTGAAATTTTTTTATGAAATGAAAATCGCGCCAGAAGGAACATAAAACCATTCGTTATGTCGTTGTATCAAAATCTTCATACAACGGTTTCTTCTCATACAACAAAAAATGAATTGTATTCAATAAAAACTAATTGTACGCCATCTTCATTTGAGTTAAGGAAACCTTAAATATTTGAATCGGTCGTTCGCTATATCTGGCATAAAGTTGGGATTATGAGCTATTTACGTGTTTGAGTGTTCATTGAAATGTGTTATGTTATTATTATGCTGAAAAAGTGAAAAGTGAATGACTATTATTAAAAAGGTAACTCTTCATTTATGATAATTTATATAAATATGAGCCAGTTCAATAGAATCGACGCGGTAAACCTTATAGTTTTGATAGTTCAAAGGTAAACAACGTTTTATCGAAAGGACCAGGCAGTTATATCAGTATAATACCCAATGATTGGCTAGAAACCCGCTACTATTGGTTGAAATGCCAAAAACGTCACATTTTGACAAGTGAAAAAATAATCAGGGACAATATAAATCAAAACGGAAGAAAAATTTATTTCAGACATAATTTCTTAGAAGTAAATCATTTATTATTGGAACTTGGCTATTTTGGTGAAGAGAATAAAGTTTGAGAAATAGTTTGTTAGCTTTCTTCTACGAATCAAAAAATGGAAATTACAATTTCCATGAGAGAGGAAAAATAAAAAAAATGATTATAAACATTCTCTGTTAATAGGTACGTTTATATAATTGTCGTGCCTGTTTGTGAATGAATCAAACTATTCACAAACGGGCACGACACTGAGTTACATAAAAATAATTTTTTGCTCTACTTTTATACCTACCAATCATATGTTAAAGTTTCAAACCTACCCCTTTTTAATAAGACTATCGTTAAAATTTAAAATGAATTATCAGAATAAACTAGCGCCTGTGAATTGGTCAAAAATTTTAATTTTTTTGAAGTATTGTCAAAAATTGAGCAAGTTTCCCTCCTCAACAAATCAAACGCCAATAGAGTCATAGTATCGCCATATTGAATTAGAGCAAAATGGCTCCTACGCGCCATTTTGAACATAAATCGCCACTTGTGTTATATATATTTTTGAAAGAAGAATGTTCTATCAAATGGCCTAGATAATTATACAGAACTTCATTCAACATTTTTGGCTCTGATCAACTATCGCACGAAAATATATTAAATATTTGGGTGAACAAAAAAGAACTTACTTCTTAGGTGTTTCGGCGTTCACAAAAAACGGGTGGTTCGCAACTCTATTATCCATCTGCACGGTACATTTTTCCAAAAGAGGCAAAAGTACTCCTGGAAACATCAGCAGAGCATCCTGGAGCAAAAGGTCTGCTTTTGCGCTATCGCCTAGATAGAAATAAGCAACGGCTAGAGAATAGGCGAAATTCGGTAACTGTAAAAGATTTTTTACGCTATCCCACTCTGCAACGAAATCGATGAACCACTGGTACTCTCTTGCGCGAAGAGCATAAAAGTCGATGGCCAGTATCACGCCCAGAGGGTCTCCTTCTGGGTCGAGGGACAAGAGTAATTTGCAAAATTCCAATGATGTTCGATAGCACGCTTTTCCTCCGACAAATATTAAATGCTTGAACATCGTGATATACAAAGCCCTGGAATATCAATCAATCAATCAATTAATCTTTATTGACCCCAAGAAACATGAATATTTATGAACGAGGGATCTTACAACTAAGTCACTATTACAATTCATGCATTAAAAAGAAGATTTCGATCATGAATCAATCCAATGTCAGAGGGAAAAAGAGAAGAGTTACTGGATCAAATACTTTTTCAAGTTTTTTTTGAAGCGTTTGTCAAAAAAATCTTCAGTTAATTTCTTTGGTAGTTTGTTATATATTAACACTCCATTGTATAAAATTGATTTCTTTCCAAAGTTTGTTTTGATTCTACTGACTGTACTCAGATTTTTGGACTGCCTAGTTTCATATTTATGAATTGTTTCAATTGTGTTGAATGTTAGAGAAGAATGTTTATTTTTATTTTTTACGAAATGGATGAAAGAACAAATTTTCAATTTATATAAAGAGGTGATACTTAGAAGCTCTTTTTTAAAAATATAAATCAGAAGTGGGATATCGAAAAGGTAATTTGAATATGCATTTGATTGTTTTATTCTGCAGAGATTTTAGGGGACGTATGATCGAAGCGTTAGCATTTCCCCATACTGATATCAAGTATTGTAGTTTTGAATGAATAAAGCTGTAATATATTAAGTTGAGATGTTTCAAACAAATATAGTTTCGAATTCTGAACAAAATACCAATCAATGGTGATATTTTTTTTTAAATATTCAATATGATTTTTCCAAGAGAGTTGTTCATCAATGTATAACCCTAAAAATATTGTTACTCCCAAATATTCTATATTTTGCCCATTAAAAATAATATTATTCTTACTATGATTTGGTTTTCTTTTCCCTAATAACATAAATGAGGATTTTTCAATATTCAAAGTTAACTTGTGACTATTCAAACATAACGAAATTTTCTTTAAATCGTCATTAATGTAACGAATAATTTATCCTTCTTTTTTCTCGCAATAAATCAGTGTTGTGTCATTTGCAAATAATTTTATTTCACCCCTCAAATTCAGCTCTGAAACCGAGTTTATATATATATATATATATATATATATATATATATATATATATATATATATATATATATATATATATATATATATATATATCAGAAACAAAACAGGTCAGTGAAATATATTCTAAATACTATTTGAATACCTAGTGAAAGATTTACAAAAATATTTCTGAATAAACGATGAGATTGGAACCTTTGGTGTAAAAGATGAAACTCCTCCTAGAGATCAATTACCCTAACACCAAACTGACATTTTTGCACTGGACGCGAGTCGACTATTATCAAAATTGATAATAGTACCAACTTTCTTCTCCTGAAGATGCTAACCTTGTTAGCAAAACGCGCGTCCAGTGCGAAAATATCAGTTTGGTGTTGGGGTCATTGACGCCTAGGAAAAATTTCAAAAATATTTCTGGGAATATTCACGGTACAGATTTTGAATTGCAAACTATATTATAGAATTCGTAAGGAGAAAGATATTTTCATTCGTGGATTTACAAAAAAAAGTCTGTTTAATTAAAAACTACCATTTCTCATTTCAAATCACTCTTAAAATGATAAAATTAGGTATATTATTTTTCAATCAAGCATGATGTGCAAGCTTTGCATTTTGACGTTTGTCAAGTCAAAATCAGTAGGTATTGAATTTTTGAAGAATTTAGTCAATTTTCGATAATCAAATGAAAATGTCTTTCAGCAGTGATAAAGAAGAATTACCAGCGACTCCTCCACAGATGTCTTAGACAAGAAAAAAATACAATCGAAAGGATTATATTTTTCATTTAACATATTCAACACGTTTTTATTTTCGACCAAATCGAATGAGCTATCATGGCCGAGTGGTCAATGGCGAGGGCAGTGATCGGGTTCAAATCCTGACCTTGGCAGAGATTTTTTTCATTTTTTTTCTTCTCATTGTTGTATTTTCCGATTGATTACCTACTATTATTGTGTTCAATATAAATACCTAATAATATAATATTTTTAGTTCTTCATTATTTATTGGGTGTAGATAAAATAGCGTATGCAACTCTCATGTAATGGTTATTAATACAATCGCATAAATCATACGAAACTCACCTTCGTCTCGTTTCGTATCCCGGTTTATGCTCATGTATTAATAACCATCATTACACGATCGTTGCATAATATACTAATTTGCCATCGGGTTACAGAAAAAATGTGCAACTGAGTTTTTTGTCAATTACTGGAAATGTCTATCTTAACCTAAAACCTTATGGTCGGTTCATACACCACACTTTTACTTTATCTTTTACTTTTACCTTAAGAATGGAATTGGACCGTTCATACACCAGTGTTAAAGTAAACAGGACGCATGCGCAGTGATCAAAAACAAACGAAGAAGAAGAAGTAACCGTGGGTTACGTCATTGTTTTGATTTGCAATTTGCTATTTTGTATCCGATAATGACAGATATTTCACAGAACACCCATTTTATATCATTTCTGTGAAATATTCAGAAGAATACGTTTCCTTATAATGTTGGTGGCACTGCTTGCTGTGATGACTTCCCATGCACGCATGCGCAGTCCCTGAAATTATTGAATTATCTCATTCTTAAAGTAAAAGTTCTCATCCTTAAAATAACAGTAAAAGTGCCGTGTGTGAACGCCTCGATTTATTTACATTGTGACAACTTTCTTAAAGTAAAAGTAAAAGATAAAGTAAAAGTGTGGTGTATGACCATTAATCTCGCTTATTATCTGTTTAATATTTTATGAAAAAAACAATAAAGGAAGTAACCAAAAAAAATATTTGAGAGTCGATTTAGCGGATGCACAATAAATAACTTAATGTATAGTGCAGTATTCAAATGGAGGAAATCAACACCTCCCAATGGAAAATTGTTACTCATTTCAATTATATTCCAAAATTACCTTTGGTGTGAAAGTTTGAACCGTTTTTAGAGATCAGTGCTAAGATCAAACTGAAATTTTTTGCATTTCTTCCGCGTACCGCTAACAAGGTTAGGTTAAGTTTGATTAGGAGAAGGAAATTGATACTTATCTAAAGGCTAGAGTTAGCTAGTCATTGGAATTTTGTACAAGATAAGGAGCTATATACCTTTAAAATATCTCAAATTGATTTATTTTTCACTAATTTATTCGAAATTACAATATTTAATCAGCATATGGGGTACTGCGTCGATTACCATTCTGAAACCACTGAAGTCTTTACAGAATAAAGCAATTAAATGCATTTTTCATTTACCCTATTTGGAACCATCTAGGAATATTTATAAACCAAATCGTCTCCTCGACATCAATTCTATTTATAAACTGAAAATATGTATTATTTTGCATTCTATTGTGACTAATAAGAAACATTCTAGTATGATATGTTTTAAATCTAACAGTGTACATAACCACCAAACAAGGCAGTTCAATGATTTGTTAACAAAAAATCTCAACACGAAATTTTCCAGAAAATCTCTTTTCTATAAAGGTGTTATCATATATTATGGATTACCCACTGGAATAAAATGTTTTTCTCAAATGACCAAATTCTAATTGGCTATGAAGCGTTATTTGTTAGAATAATTTTTTTGAAAAATTATTTTATTTTTTCATCTTTGAGTAATAAACAATCCTGATTGAGCTTTTTAATAAATGTATTATATAAATATTCCCTATATATAAACTAGTTTCTTGGGAATAAATAACTGTTATTATTATTATTATTATTAAAATATATATATATATATATATATATATATATATATATATATATATATATATATATATATATTTCAAAATCTAAGGTAGTATAGGTAAAAACTACCTGCAAAGCTTTTTTGGTCGGATAGGGACTTCCTCTGTTAATTATTGATTGATCTAATTAATTTTTCAACAGTAAACTGAAAAGGGGTTATGAGGGATAGATTTGGTATCAATTTTATTCCCCTGAAGATTCTACCCTTGATAGCTAATGCAAATAATATTACTTTGGTGTTAGGGTAATTGATCTCTACAAAAGTTGTCCCATTCACTAGTTCCAAGAAATGATATATAAAATACCAGAGATTTTTTTCAAGTTGTGCAATTATTCACGGAGTTACAATATAGGCACCCGCAAAGCGTCCTATATGGTCAAAACTAAATGACACCTGTATGCAAAAAAGGCAACCTGCAAAATTTGCTCGGTCACACAGTTGGGAAGATCAGCTCTACAATTGGCAATACACAAAAAAAAAGTCAGAATTCTCATGGACTGTCCCTTGCAAGCTACTCAGTGTTAATGTTGATACTCACTAAAATCAATTCTGAAAAACAGAAAACTTATGATATGAGAACATGCAATGAGAGGTATCAGAGGTGATGAAATGAAGACGAAAAAAAAAATCATCAGATTCGTTTTATACTCTCACCTATTTTCTTGCCTCCTGTAGTCCAGTCTGCAATTTCCCTGAGCCACGTTAAATAAGGGATGGTAGGCATATTCTAAGCAATACAATGCTCGCTCAATCAACTCTGCAGCCATCGCTAAATCTTCGCTCAACTTACATAAATCGGAGAGTTGTATCAGTGCATCTACGTGACACTGATGATCATTTATGATGGCGACAATATTATCTGGATTCAAACTCTCGACCGCGTCCAAAAACTTATTCTGCACCTGCCTGTAACTCTGACTGTGCTCATAACTGAAATATTGGATTCCGTTTTTGTTTTCGATATAGTTCATGGATAGGCCAGATTTTCCGGCGTTCGGATAATTTTCTTTGCAGTTCACCATCGTTGTTGATTTGACGTGACCTCTACCTCCGGACCTGTTTTTGCGTTTGCTGAAATTTGGATGTTAATGTTTTCTCGAAAATAGTAAACATTGGAAATATTATAATCATTTTTTTAATTATTATGTCCTTTCAATCCCACAATGTCAATGTAAAATATAAATATCAAAAAGGTGTGAAATCAGCTAGAAATAAGGCAGATTAAATGTTTTGAAGATTTAGCAATCTGTCTCCTTTGAACAGAACTAAATATCAAGGTCGGATAAAATTTCTGTAAGTTAAATATTTTTTTTAGGCGAAAAATGTTGTCGCTCGCTACTGAGAGAGCACTATATTTTTTACACATCCAAAGGGGAGTCTTGTGATGTAGAGTTTCATAGGTCTCTCAATTTTTTATCACTGGTTTACTTTTGAAAATCGGGCTAGCAATTTCTGAGTTATTGACAGCCAAAGTTTCAGTCAACAATGGTTTTCTATAGACTATAGACTTTTGGAAGGAAAAATCGAAATAGTTTTAATTTATGCCAAAGCTGTAATTATTATTCGATGTTATTGAAATGAATTGAATTGAATTGAAATTTCAATTATATTTTGTGACCATATTAACCTGTTGATAAATTATATTTCAAATTTTTATTCTTTAACCAAAATACATTCCAATCTCTTCATTTGGATCAGTGCCCAATTAATTTGAATTAATCCTCTCAATTTCAATTATTCGTGGAGTTTGCCTAGTTTCAAAACGGGTCATATTGTTTGGGAGTTCACATTATAGTAGTACCATGGCCTGACAAATTTCATATTTTGGGTTTAACATTTTCATTTGTTTCTTTGTAAATAATAACATGAAAAATAATTGCAGATGGACTGTTCCTTTTTCAGCTGATTTCACAATTGCTATCTTTGAAATGGTAGAAACTACAATGCTAGAGGCATGTATATATATATATATATATATATATATATATATATATATATATATATATATATATATATATATATATACCAGTGGTGCAAACCAAATTTTTCGTTATTGCAAAAAAAATCAAAGTAAAAATTGAAAATGTAAAACATGCAGACATTTTTTTGTCTTTATAGCCTGTGTAGGCCATAAAGTAAGTATACTGTAATGTAGTTGATAAGTAAGCAATAATAGTAGATTATACCACGAGTCAATAATGATAGCTGAGTAATATTCCAAGAGAATAATAGTCATTATTGCGAGTAGTATAATTTTTTATCGTAATGAATGATTATTCAGTTTAATTCATCTCAATACAAATACACTAACACTACCTACGCGTTTGACACTGAGACTTTGTAGTTTGGTTATATCTTTTCCATGGTAATATTCAATTCAAGAAATTTTATGATAGGACTACAAGAGATGATAAAGGCAGATACTAATAATCCCTAATATTTCCTATGGGGATATTGAATGACATTATACTGCAGAAACCGTAAGTATAATACTTACATTATGTAATAGTCGTGAATAAAAACGATAATAAACTAGTATGACATAAATAAATTGAAAGTTGCCTTTGGACGCCACAATAAAATACATTCTTCAGATCTTGAAAATCACAAGCAGTTTTTTCTAAGTCTGAAAACTGAAACTGACTGATTCCATTTTAAATAATAAATGACTCAAACAACTATTTATGCAGTTTCATATCTGGTATGAGGTTCAAAAACAATATGTTTCATATGTACTCTCTTGACACCTCGCCTTTTTTTAACAGTTTGTAATATTTCCAATTTATGGAAAATAAAGACCTCTTTCATTATCATCAGGTATGAATTGATTTGCGAAAAGAGGTTTTGTTCACGGTATTCTATCATCAATAAACTTTTACAAACATGAACAGGTATTTTTGAATTCATATATATATATATATATATATATTAAGATGTCTATATACTGGTGTTTCTAATGTTGCGATATTGTTTCAGACAAACCTGTGGACAAGGCGTTCTAGTTCATCAGTGGCCATGAGGGGCGCTGGTAATCAAAAATTTCTATTAATTTTCGTGATCACTCGATCCATGGAAGACGCTGTTGCCAATTCTGATGTTTGTGTCAAAGGATAGAGAATTTATCGGGACTGGATATGCGAGGTTATTGAAAACACCAAAACGCGGCAAATTTGTGTTTAACTTTATGCGCTATTTATTCCATGTAGTTTGAAAATAATTTCTCAGTTGGAATAAATTTGCTTTGTGTTTCTACTGATCTGGACCAGAATTCGCAACGACATGGCCACTTGGCAACACAGGACTGTCATCTCCACTGCAAGAGTGCCGGTACCTGGCGGATTTTTTGCAGTACTAATACGCCTACATCATCAAATTTTTCATCAAGTTGGCCATATCGGTCGTCTGATTTGCTGACAATCTTTTATATGGAGTGAAAACACCAGTATATAGCCACCTTAATATATATATATATATATATATATATATATATATATATATATATATATATATATATATATATATATATATATATATATATATATATATATATATATATATATATATATATATATATATATATATATATATAGATTTTGTAATTCACTATGTACATAACTTGTGTTTGTTTGTGGTTTGTTTTATTCTATGTTACCATTTTTCCATGTTCACATATGTATTGTAATGAGTATTTGATAAAATTGGAGGTCTCCACCTGCCCACTGCTCAGGTGTTGTCATAAGTTGTCTCCTTAGAAGATTGGACAGTTCATTATTTGGAATCATTTTATAAGGTCTTACATGTATTGAGTTTTTTTCATTTCCATTTTTATTTTATATTTTATCCTTTGTGATGTGTATTTCTTAATATCTCACTATGAGCAGCAATGTTTCTGTACATCAATAAAAAAAATATTTACCAATATCTCAAAAACATCTGGTGATATTTGAGATCTGAAAAACCCATTCAATTGTTTTCTTGTCCACAAATAGTCAATTGTTGCTCAATTCAAACAATCAATTACGGCCTGAATATTACTATGGAAAGAACACAAAAGTGCCATATGTATGGAATGACCACAAATTCAGATATTTTGGCTACCAAATGTTCATTATTCTACATAATTCAAAAGCATTAATAAGTTTATATCAAAAAAATTAACAACACATAATAACAAATCAGAATATGAACTCACTGTTCAGTTTGGATTATTTTTGATCCAAATATTCTTTTCAGTTCATTGTTAGTGTTGAGATGTTTATGTTGAACTGATAGTGTGTTTTTTCGATAACTTGTTTTATCCTGTTTTACATTTGTTTGAGAAGGTACTTTTGGTACATAATTCTCTCCTAGAAGCCTATTCACTTCACGCACTGATCTCTCAACCTCGTCAATCTGAAATAATATTAATTTATATACTTATCTTCCACTTGTATGATAATCAAGGTTGGTTCTCATTTTTCAAACAAATATTTCTGGTATTTCAAAGTGACAGATTCCAACAATGTAAAATTCAAATTCCCTTTTAGCAATCAAATTCCAACAAACATGTATATCTTCTCTGAACCAATCTCAATTTTCATTAGCTACTGGACTGAATAACATTAACTCTTTCTTTGCGAATATGAGTAATGGCTTGTAAGTATTAGTATTCTATAGCTTTTCATAAAAAAAAATCTCTATACAAACCAGTGTCTACAAATATAGCAAGTTAGATATGTGTGAAAGAACTCAAAGTTGGGTCTTCAATGGCTACAGTCAGCTTACCAGTGGACATATGTATAGTAGAAGCATGTATGACTTCTTGTTTTGAGCTGTAACACACCAAAAATGTCTAAACATTGTACATATTCATTTACTTCTCATAGGTTCATTATGTTTGATACTGTTGTTCATTTTTCTCACAAATATATGTATGTATTTTATATCTATTCTGAATATGACTTGCCTACTTATATATCAAATGAAAAACCGCATATGAGGAGACATACATAAGAAAAGCATGTGATTATAGAAAGGGTTAACATTAAACCACTAAAAGGAACAAGAGGAAATTTAAAAATTAAACCATATTAAGTTTCATACTTACATCAGCATTGTCTTCACTACTTCGTTGAGTGCTAACATGTTTTCCAGATTTTTTCTTCTTCTTTTTCTTTTTTTTCTTTATTTCATGAGGTTCTCCTTCACAGGATTTTGCAGCCTCAGTCTCATTATCATCTTCCTTGACTTCACTTTCTGAATGAGATTGTTGATTCAACTGTGAAATGAAATATCAATGTAAGTAAGAGCGACAACTGAATAAGATTTGTTATACCAAATCATAACGATTGATATTCAGCTGCTTCCTTCGAGCGCCTCCAGTAACTGGAGTATCTGTTTCGGTATCTGAAACCTCATCTACAAGATCTTTTTCTCCTTGAAGCTTTCGTAACACTCTTGACGACATATCTGTTAGAGTATATAATCCCACAGTTCAATTAATTGGATTACTTAATGGGCACTGGTAATAAAAAAAATATGAAATTAGTACTTATTATGAGTTTTGATTTGACAAATGCAGATTCAGATGACAAGGAGAACTGAGAGGACGACGACGTTGACGTTGGCAATGTTGACATAAAACATATGATAGAGAATTCTTTCGTAAGAACTCGTGCAAAATTTCGTTAGTTGGTGCAGTTTCATCCTTCAATATGTAGAGCATATGTTCTGTATATCGTTTCCGTTAACCAGAGTGATTCCATTTCTCTTTCTCTTTTTGATGGACACGGCCAATATCACAGAGTGAGAGAAAACACCCAGCACCTCTCTGGTTAACCGAAACGATATACGGAACATATCCAGTGTGGTAAAAACAGAGTCGTACACTGAGTCTACACGAGTTCTACCAAATAATTCGCTCTGCACAGATTAGTGAAAATTAGAATTATAACTCGAATGCGGCACCTTCATTCTTCATTGAGAGTTTTCAGCGACCTTAAAGTGACGTGTCGATGTGTAGATCTTAGGTCCGGCTTCTCTTAACATACACAAAAAAGTTTAGATACGTCTTCAGTGTACACCATCCACTGAGGTGTAGTAAAGATATGAAAAATAATGCAATGGACATTGGACCTGTATCTGTACGTCTAGAAACAGATGAGTGATATTTGCTGTAGTGAAAAGATTATTATTATAGATTTTCCAAAAACTGGTAAAAATATTCTAGTATTGATTAACGATTGCAGAAAGCAACTAAATGATATTTCAAGAATATTTCACGTCATTAGGATATTATTTCAAGAATGGAAATTTATAGGAATATAATTAATTCTGGAGCAAAGAAAAACCACACCATTCAATAACGTTTATATTAGCGATTAAAACATTATACACAATAATATAGCATCGAAAATTTGCTTCATTAAAACCTTTTCTATTATGCAATTAAGAAATACGCATTCCTTACAAAAATGTTCCTAACAAGTTTAGATAAGAAACAGCAAACTTGTATGAACCAAAAATGACTTCGCCACATTCCTGCAGTGATTGTTGATCCGACTATGCAAAAAATTGGATGAATTAGAAATAACTGTACCACGAGTTAGGAGCAGATTTCCCATATTTTTATTTCATTTCTCATTTAGACAATGCATTAAGAAAAGTTTTCTCTGGGTGAATTAAACTTCGCCCTTAATAATCACTAAAAGTGTTTTGTACTTTTTTCTATAATTTTTCTATCATCTCTGGTAAATAATAGAGACGTATATTATCGAGATCGCTCGATACAAACCGAAAAATAATGAAAATCTAACTTGCCACCAAAATTACAAAACAACTGTTGCGAAAACGTTTCCTTTCAATATATGGCGCCGTGTGTACCCTAAGATGACTGATATTATACGACTCAATTCAAAATAATTCATCATTTTCATCAATTTTATCAAAAATTCCATTCAATTGTTTATGTATTCGATAAAAACATGATATCTAACTGGTCTAAATTTAAACCAATCAGAAAGCTGTCGGAACGACGTACCATCGGATTTCAGATCTTTCTGAATCCAGCTTTAGTCGATGCAACTTATCGCACCAAAAAATATTCATGCAACTCGAAAAACTTGCATGAATTCATGCAACTCGGAAAACTTGCATGAATTCATGCAATTTCCTGGAGTTGCAGCGACAAATTGCATCGTCGAAACAGGCTATTTGGCGAAGCCAGTCCCTAGATCTACACCATATCGGCGCTTCAAGGTCTCTGAGAACTCCGAATACAGAACAAAAACAATGCCATCGTCGCCATCGAGTTATTTTTCTGATTGTTTACTTTTCGGATTTCGGTAGGAAATGACACATGACATTGACAATATTACATGTTGACAGCCGACGTAACCTAACAAAAAAGTCGAAATATCCTTATTTACCATAATCCTGAGATAAAATTGTTTAGTATATTTATTTTATGTTTAAATTATTCCTCCTAATATCAATATATTATAGAGTCATGAGGCTGAAACATAAAAGACGAAGAATGATGATCGAAAACGACACTTCACCTTCTGAACAGAAATTGGTATGTGTATCTGAATCTGAACAAACAGAAGAAATTGTTCCTGAACCATCTACCAGTGAACAGGATGAATCTGTTGAGGCAGAAGAAAATCGATTGAAAATCTGCAGACTTTGCCTCGTCTTCATTGATGACAGTTATATCCCACTGGATAAAATCCTTGCTATGCTTCAAATTGTTCTTCCAGAAGTGGTATGACTGAATTAGACTCAAAACAAATTTTCTTTAAAGAATAAGTACTATATTTCCCATTATTTTATTTTTAGGATCCCAAAATTACCAAAGAACCAGTTGTGTGCCAAAGTTGTTTTGATTTCCTTGAAAAAGCATCTAGCTTCATGGTGAATAGTTTGAATGTAGAACAGAAAATAAAGAATTACTATGAGGAAATGAAATCGGAAGACAAAATAGATCTATTCAATGTCCTGGAATTTGCATTTCCAAAAATTGAAATGGATTGTGAATCTAATGGGGATCACAATGCTGATATGGAAAATTCTGATTTTGTACCTACTGACTTACTTGAATTAAATCAGCCCAAAGAAGTTTTGGAACAGAAGAAACCCCTAACGTAAGTGAAAGTTTCAGGAAATTATTATCTGATTAATCGACCAAACTTTTAATTTATTTTTTACTTTTACTCTAAGAAAGTTATTACAATGCTAATCAATGGAAGCGTTCATACACTACACTTTTATTTTACCACTTTGTTTTCGAAAGCCTCCATTGAATCAACACTGGATATTACAGCAGTTCTAGATAATAAGTAATAAGCTTTAAGTAAAGATGGAAATTGACCAACTTTCTTCTGGTAAGTGTATAAACGTCTCCATCGAAAAGTGAAGGATGAACTTTCTGAAGCTTATCTTATTATTTTTTATTACTTAAAACTGTTGCGTAAATACGGTGTAACAGTAAAAATTTGGTTTATGAACCTGGTATATTATTTCATGGTTAATGACAATGAAGAGCAGTCATAATGTTCATTAGACAATCAATTTGTATCTCTTGTGTGACTGAATATATTCAGACATTATACAATAACTCAGATTTGTCTAAAATTAGTCAAAACCAACATGGCAACTAAATACCTATACCAAAAAAAAGTGCACCTACATTGTTTAATGATTTGCGTCCGATAAGCATATTGCCCTCTATTTTCTAAAGTCTTTGAAAAAATTGTTTCCCGCCAAATAAAAATATTTTTGGATGAAAAAAAAAATACTTCCCGATATGCAATCGAGGTTTCGCCAAAAACACAGAACACAGACTGCTTTACTCAAAGTCATCGATGATATCGGAAAAGCTAAAGATAAATCAGCGGTTTCCTTTTTAGTTATGCTCGATCAAAGTAAAGCATTCGATCTGGTTGATTTTGAACTACTTATTGGTAAATTATGCTACATTGGATTCGATGAAATATCATTGAGATGGATGGCAAGCTACCTTACAGAACGAGCCGAAAGAGTCAAACTCGATCAAAATTTCTTGTGTTCATCATTGAAAGAAACTAAATTGGGAGTCCCACAAGGAAGTATTCTAGGGCCACTGATGTTTTCGGTCTTTATATTCGATTATCCGTCCTCCCTATCATTTTGTCAAGTACATCTCTATGCAGATGACTTCCAAATTTATTTATCTGGCATGGCCGAAATTGTATCACCCATGTCAACCAAGACTTACACAATACATTAGTTTACTCCAAAAATCACTGTTTGAGAATAAATCCCTATAAAACAGTTGCTTCATGCTTTGAGACCTCAAGACAGAAAACGGAAATACAAAGTTATCATAGGCTTTCATTGAATAACTTTGAAATCGAATGGGTTGATTCCGCAAAAAATTTAGGTGTTATTATTGATTCTTCTCTGTCATTTGATAAACATGTTGAAAAAATATTCAGAACATCTTTTTTCAAATTGAAGAATTTATATAAATTTCAGTATCAGCTGTCAACAGAAATGAAATTAAGGTTAGTTAAAACTCTGATTTATCCTCATATCGATTACTGCTGTTCGGTATACTATAATTTTTTACCACAGTATAACAAGATGAAACTGCAACGTATACAAAACGCTTGCATGCGATTTGTTTGTTGTATACCATTCGGAGAGCACGTAACTCCGCATTTACTAAGTATGGAAGAATTAAATGTCAAGGCAAGAGTTCAATACCTAACAAGTATATTTCTGTATAAGTTGCTACAAACTCAAACTCCTAAGTACTTACATAACTTGATAAATAGACGATCTGATCTTCATTTAGTGAATATCAGGATATATTCCCCAACACAATACTTCTAAATTCGAAGGATGTTTTTCATTTTTGGCTCCTTCATACTTAAATTATATCCTACCATTACAGGATCTCTCGATTTCTCTATTTAAAAAAAATTTAAATCACAACTGAGTATTTCCTGATATCACTTGTTCTCTCGTATATTTATTAACCTCAACTCATTAGTCTAACATTTTGGGACAAATCATGTTTAAATAAAATAATTTAATTATTGTTCCGTAGTTGAGAGATAATAATGAGTTTACTTCGCCAATTCATTTATATTGTCAAAAATACATGTCAATTTTTGGGAAGGGTGGAAGATAGCTTTTGGCTAACCCCTTTTCCCTTTGTAAGAATTATTTTTTTATGCACAATAAACGTTATTATTATTATATATCTTATGAATTTTGATATGAATAACACTCATATCCAGTACTGCCTGCAGCATTTGTAAGCCTCTTGGTTTTACGCACTCAAGGCGTTTTAAGAGCTTATCATCGGTATCTTTATTATACTTGACGGTAGATTACGAATGAAATTTACCAAGTTATTCTTGATTTGCCTCCCTAACAGAAGTTGAAGCAACGGGTCCCTATTTTTCCGTTCTCCTTCACTATAACCAATGAAAGATGCCACCAACTCTTCTCAGCGCTCCTTTACATGTTTTGGCATTTTTACGAATAGCTTGGGACTGATACTTACTATATGATGATCGAACAGTTTTTAATTGCAATATCCAATTTTATATTCCAAAAAAAAAGTAAACACAAAACTCGCACTTTTAAATAACAATAGTCAATTGATTACTCTCAAGTTTCAAATGAAGTGCGGCAACGTCGAAAGTGCTGCCAACTAAATGCTAAGAACAGGCGCTAAATTTGAAATTCAATGCAAACAATCCCATGCATTTACATCAATGGATTGGTGCAACTGTGTTGATTTTATGTTTCATCGATGACGTGCAATAGTTTTTGAATTGTATTCACTATAGAAAAATGTTTTTATGAAGAAGCGATTCTTGGAATAAGATGTTGCGGAGAGGTATGTTTAGATTATTTTCCTTTATTTCTCAGAGTTTCTTCTTACAACTTGTGCGGTAACGCATGCTAAGACATGATCTACTTTTTTAAACGTATTCACACTTTTGTCATCTATGCGAATTCTACGAATGAATATCATTATTATTGTATCGAAACACGAAGCGTTTAACCCTTACGAGCAGCATCTTAAACATGATTTTGAGTTCACTAATGCAGATTGCCTAAATAAGTAAAGTGAATTATTTTCGAAATTTTTATTCCAACAGTTTTTTCAAAAAATGTGGTATGTCACTTATGTCACAAAGCAATACAAAAAACATAGTCAATTCTCTTCATGATAGCTTTTTAAATAATTTTATTTGTCAGACATATGACGCCACATATATGACAGGACCATTTGAACCTTCTTTGATGGTCTCGGGCACCCAAAAATCTCAATAGGTCATTCAATGTTATCAGGAATGTTTGTAGGCTTAACAATTCCTGAGAAAGTGGCTTCATTGCCTGTTTTGGTTATTGTTGATGGTTTCTTCCAAATGAACTCATCTATCGTCACAAAATGAGATGAAGGAATGTCATCCTCAGGATCTGATGAATCCTTGTTATACATAGTCGCAACAGTGATTTCATATGTATTATTATAATTGTCAGAACCAAGGGAGCAACATCTTTCTTCGTGTTCATCACCAAATTCGTCACCAGATTCGTCCTCAGATTCTCCATCTGAAGGAAAATTTAGAAATCTTTTTTTTTTCAGAAAACTACAAATTCGCGCAGATGCAGACGGTGTTACTTACTACCACTGTCCTTTATGCACTTTCACAACCAAGTACAAGTATAGTATCAAAATTCACAAAAACATGATGCACACGGATCCAAACAAGATAATGATGTACTCGTGTGCGATGTGTATGTTCAAGACGAAACACAAACGCTATCTCGAAACTCATATGCTGGTTCATAAAGATCCAGACGATTGTGAGATGCACCAATGCGATGTTTGCGACTTCAAAACCAAATTCAAGAGCTACATGAAGACTCACATGTTAATTCACAAGAGCCCCGATGAAATAAAAATGCACAAATGTGAATACTGTATGTTCCAAACTAAGCACAAAAAGTACCTGGAAACCCACGTGAAGATTCACATGAATCCTGGCGACATACCAATGCACCAGTGCGCAATCTGTGATTTCCAAACCAAATCCAAAGCTTATTTGAAAACCCACATGTTGACTCATAAGAGTCCGGGCGAAATACCGATGCACGAGTGCAACGAATGCAGCTTCAAAACTAAATTCAAGTACTATCTCACTAAACACATGATAATTCACAAAAATCCCGATGAAATACCGATGTATCAGTGTGAGCAGTGCGACTTCCGAACAAGGCACAAGAAGTACCTAGAAACCCACAGCATGATCCACAAAAGTCCGGACGAACTCGTGATGTATTCTTGCAACCAGTGCGAGTTTCAAACCAAATCGAAGGCATATCTCTTCAAGACCCACATGCAAATACACAAAAACCCAGACGAGTTAGTTTTGCACAAATGCAGCCTGTGTGCATTCAAGACCAGACATAAGAGTTACTTGGAGACTCACATGCTCACTCATAAGAGTCCAGATGAGGTAACTATGCATACATGTACGGAGTGCGATTTCCAGACGAAATTCAAACACTACCTGAAGCGGCACATGTTAGTCCATATGGCCCCCGAAGACTGTATCATGTACAAATGCTGGGAGTGCGATTTTGAGACTAAGCATAAAAATTACTTGGATACACATATTTTATATGTGCACAAGAGCAAAGACGAGGTGCAGATGCATTCTTGTTCACAGTGCGAATTCCAGACCAAGTCGAAAGGATATCTGAAGACGCATATGATGCTGCATAGGAAACCTAGTGAGGTAACAATGTATAAATGTAAGAAGTGCAGGTTCAAAACGAGACACAAGAGCTATCTCAAAACCCATATGACTCATATGCACAATAGTAAATGGCTGTGAGGGATTCTTTTCTTGTAAGGAAAGATTCGAAAAAGGGAAATTAGAAGAATGTTTGTCTTATGTATTTTCACAATCAATTTTTCCTGAAAATTGATCCTAGCTAATTAGTTACTACTTGATATCCAATCCAATCACAACCGCATCATCACAGGACATAATTCTCCAAAATGAACGTAGTATATAATACATACAGGTCTTATAGTATATTTTATGAAGCGTCAATCCGTTTGAGTTGAGAAAAAACAACGATTTCATATTTTGCTGAGTCACTTCTATAATTCTGTCATCTAACTATGTTATGTCTAAGATGTCTAGAAGGATCGTGGTGTGTTTCCCAATTTCATCGCTAGTTGACGCTAATTGGAAGTGCATAGTCAACCGATCGATCGACAAACTATATTCTTTGATTCGAGCAGTCAACAAAATGAGCAAAATCTATGGTCATACTCATAAAAAACAAAATCGAATGAAAGGAACACAATCATAGGGAATCTGGCCAGTATTCTAAACGAATAATATAGGTTGTTGTTGTTGATCAGTCAGCGTCCAGAAGTAAAAGTATAGCCAGCCGTCAGGTCGGCCGTTTATACATTTCCTAGGAAATTTGTAACTCTTTTCGTTGTAAACGCCATCTGAACTGATTTGATGTCGAAAAGCCATGATGCTTATTATCATAGTAGGCATGTGTCGCCAAGTATACCCCAAACATGTCCAGGTATAACTCAGTACAGCATCCTTCTAGACATCTTAGTTATATCTTATGAACGATGGGCTATTTGACATTTCGTTAGCTACACTGGAAAAAATTTAATTTCCATAGCAATCAATTAATAAAACTGATTGTAAGATGTCTAAAAACACTTGTGTTTGGAAATGTTCCTTTGAAAGTTTGGGGTAACATTGGCGGCACTGGCTAATATGATAACAGGCTTCACGTCCTCTTTCATCAACTTAGTTCAGATGGTGCTTAAAAAAAACGGTTACAAAATTTGGATCAAGTTCACAAGGAGATGTATAGTCAGCCGATCAGAAATTCCCCATATTTGTGTTCCTTTCATTTGATTTCGATATTCATTAATAGGTATGATATGAGATTTGGCTCATTTTGTTGGCTGTTTAAATAAAAAAGTATAGTTTGTTGATTAGTCGGGAGAGTATACACTTTCAATTTCCTAACTAAAAAGTTATTTAAAATAGGCTTTTTTTCGTGTGAAATGGAAATATTTGCGGAGAACATAGATCGAGGACTTTGAAAGTCGATAACTTTATTAATTCTACCAACATACCTTGACCAACGACGGCTTACTACCACTCACACTAAACCACATAATTGTTTCAACAGCTGAAAAAACCATAATTGTTTGTTCAATTTTTCAATAGAAATGGATTTCATTGGTTTTATATTGCAAAAAGGTTAAATATAACCCTTCTTCCCAACTTTGAAAGTCGTTAACTGGACTAATTCTACTAACATAACTTGACCAATGACGTCTTACTACCACTCACACTAAACCACATAATTGTTTTGACAGCTGAAAAAAACATAATTGTTTGTTCAATTTTTTAATAGAACTGTATTTCACTGGTTTTATATTGCAAAAAGGTCAAATATAACCCTTCTTCCCAACTTTGAAAGTCGATAACTGGATTAATTCTACCAACATAACTTGACCAATGACGGCTTACTACCACTCACATTAAACCACATAATTATTTTAACAGCTGAACAAATTAGTTCAATTTTTCAATAGATCTGGATTCAACTGGTTTTATATTGCAAAAAGGTCAAATAACCCTTCTTCCCAACTTTGAAAGTCGATAACTCTACTAATTCTGCCAACATAACTTGACCAACGACGGCTTACTACCACTCACACTAAACCACATAATTGTTTTGACAGCTGAAAAACCATAATTGGTTTTTTAAATTTTTTGATAGAACTGGATTTCACTGGTTTTATATTGCAAAAAGGTCAAATATAACCCTTCTTCCCAACTTTGAAAGTCGATAACTGTACTAATTCTACCAACATAACTTGACCAACGACGGCTCACTACCACTCACACTAAACCACATGATTGTTTTGACAGCTGCACAAACCATAATTGTTTGTTCAATTTTTCAATAGAACTGGATTTGAAGAAATTAAATATCGCCAGCCTTTGTAGGAGGAAAAGACAAACAGATCTAAATGTTCATTTTCTTGAATTGATTCATTAGATGTATTAGAACCTGAAATAATTCTTGCCACACAAAAAACCTCTGTTTCTGCGCTTTTACAATGTGCATCATCAGTATTGAATAACAGTCGACGCCTGCAAATATCGCGTTACCGGGCTATTTCCAGACAAATCGTTGGGGCAGATTGATTTTGTTTCCGATGATGTTGTACATTATTGTATGAATAGTAAACCCCTTACCGAGGGTGAGTAACCCTTGAAGAGGTTAATTCAACTCTTAAAATATTTTATAATATCGAAAATCAACACAACAGGATATTGCCTTTTACTGGAGAATATTTATAAAACCGAAAGCTTAAATTAGAAATGCTTTGTTTTTATCATAATAGGATATTGTTAGTGTTCAGTGAGTGGTAACTCTTTCCTCATTCAAAAAAAAAACGAGGACTATTCTGGATGTTCTCGGAAACAAGTCCAGAAAAAGTAGTGATGTTTGCTAAAGAAACCAGAATGCTGACTGTGATAAAGTAGGGCAGCATAATCTCAAAAAAGAATGGAGCATGTCTATCTAGTTATTTTTGAACATTATTCGCTTTGTGAGGGGAGGGAGTGTTGATCTCAAACAGTTTTCACTTAACACTCTCATCATATTCATATTTTTTTCCAAAAAAGCTTCTCTCTCCGTAGAGTATGAAATTTGAAACAAACCATTCATAACAAATGTGCATCTTCAAGATGAAAAACCGACCTATCTCTATGATTTGTCTCAATAAGTATTTTTACCAGAAACCTGGTTTATAGTCGAAATTTTTAATTTTGTTTTTCATTTCAGGAAAGTTCTCACAATGCTAATCAATGGAAGCGTACGTACATGACAATTTCAATTTTGTGTATGAACGCCTCCATATTAGCATTGGGAGAACTTTCTTAGTAAAAGTTTCCAAAGAATTTTCTTTCGGAATTCAGTTCAGTACATATTCACAATAATGCAGTCAGTATTCCAATTCATATTCAGTAGAGGATTACATTAATGAACTGAATATCTTAGGTTTGATGAGTCTGCCCCACCATTGTGCATATACGGGGTGAGCCACTGAAAACAAAACGGCAGAAATCTCAAGAAACAAATTCTTGAATTTAATTTCAATTGTCATTTCCACTCGGCGGCTGGTGACATTCATTCGAACTAACTTGTGCAATGAGATGAAAAGAAAGTGTCTGTACCTTAGTTACCTTTCAGTTAGTGTGTGAATGGTTTCATGGATTGTATATTGTAGATATTTTTTTGTGTATCATTCTGTATGATTGAAAATCTATAACGATAAGGAAAGATTAAGTAAGCTAGGATAAATATTTCTTAATTCTGTTTGGTGTAATTTACCATGATAAAACTTTTTGTTTGTGATATATATTCTACTATTTTATTCTTTTATTGGACCAGTTGATCCGAAACTTTTGTTTTAATGCCATAATATAACTTTTATGTTGCCATATTAGATAAGTAAAACATATTTATTTTATATAGTTGGTATATAAATATATAAGCGTATCCCACAATGAAAACAACGAAAAAAGTTTGAATAGAATGTTGATAGAATGTCGATTTTCCTGTATAACTTTCGAAATAATCCAGTTTTTGAGATTATTGATTTTATTCATTAGGAAAATACATGAAGTATAATATTTGTAACAACTCAAACAGCTGAAACCTCATTTGGAATAAGGCAAATGGGTTCGTTATAACTTATATATCAAATGACTAGTTTTTTTGAACTGATAGGCAGTTTTCGTGGCTTTACGACGCCGACTGAATAAATTAAAGATTTCGAGAAAGCAGCTTTAGGATGAACTTTCAGTGTGAAAAAAATTAACTGAAAAATTATATTCTGATACCTTCTATGTGATTGACATTTGCCATTAAGCTTACTCATCTTAGTGACTATTGAAAGTAAAAATTCATATTGTGCTAATATACCTTCCTAAATCTTGAGAACTTTGATGTGATCAAGCGCTACAATGTTGGGCCGTGTTCCGTTTCCCTGTCTGGTTAACCAGAGTGGTTCTTTCTCTCTCTTTTGGATGGACCCGGTCAATATGATAGAGAGCGAGAGAGAACCACTCTGGTTCACTAGACACGGAAACGGAACAGGGCCTTGATGTCAACATTTGACATTTTTTGTGCAATCTATTCGATTTGGAATGTTGCTCATTTAGAGCGTGTTCCGTACTTTATTGGTTGTTTAATGTATACAGGGTGTTCCAGAATCATGCTTACTAATCCATAAGGAAAATTTTCTATGAAGCAATAATAAAAATTTGTTGGTATATAAGACTCATTTTCAATATACTAGGTTTTAGGGAAAAAAACATTTCTTTGAAAACTTTTGAGAATTTGATGAAGCTTGTGATTCAGATTCAATTTTCTCCATTAGCTCTGTGAAATTTTAAAAACTAACGTTTATTTCCTAAGAAATTTACAAATGTGTTGGTTTGTCATATTCTAAACACTCTGTATAATAGTCAACATTTTGTTTTTGAATATATTGTTTTTTTTTTTTGTTAAATGTTTGTTTTATTTTTTAAATAAATTACCAAAATGAGATGAAAAGAATTATTGTTTTACTGTGCATCGATATATTTGACCAGTCTGAAAATTAGCTATTTTTTTTCTGTACAAAAAAAGGTCAAACTAGGAACCAGGATTGGGCTGATTAAAATCATGATTTAAATCGCTTGATTTTCAAAATTAAAATGATTTAAATCAATTTTTGTTTTTTTTTTTATTCAGAATCAGATAACAACATAATATAAAAGTTTTCTCGAAGTTCAAAAGGAGTATCTGCTTTTAGCAAAAACAACAAAAAAGAAGTACATAACTTCAAATTCTTAAACTAAACGTAACACCTAAATATTATTACTGTATGTTTTCAGTCCATTCTTTTTCGTTATACAATTTAAACAAAAACACGAATTTTCCTCCTTTTTCTATGTCTAATCTGTTTCTAATATCCGAGTGTGTACAACTAGCGAAATGCGTGAAATTGTTGGGCAACGTCAATTTATAGCTTGAGAAGGAAAACAAGCCTCGACAGGAATATTCTTGCAAAAAGCACAACAAACGCGTTCGTGTTCGTGCCTCACTCGGCACTGTATAGCGAGTGTATAGGACAGAAGGAAAACAAATCGCGACAAGAATTTTCTTGCAAGAAGCGCGACAAATGCGTTGTCACAAGTTTTTGAGCCGCAAATTGTAATAAAATTTTTAGACTTATACATTAAAATAATCAAAAATAATTTCAGAATCAAAATGTTCAAATTTTATATTCAAATTAAAAAAATTAAATAAATCGTGATTTAAAAAAAATCGATGATTTTTGATTTTTTTAATAAAAATCAGATTCTGCCCCACCCTGCTAGGGACCACAAGCATTGGGGACAAAATTCAGACTTGGACTAAAACCTTTATTTTTGAGTCCAGTAAGTTTTCATCAAAAAAAACTTTTTCACATTTTCCAATGATTATAATATGTACTGGCAGGAATAACTGCACAATATTGTTTACAGGATTTTATTTTTATATAATTTATACATTCTTCTGTATACAGTGAAAATATGAATGAGTAGTATATTAAAAACTATTTACTGGACAAAATCTTAAAACTAATTCAACTGAATATCATCACAAATCATATAACATCTATAAATATATTGGGCAAATACAGAATCAGTGCCAGGTGTAAGTAATATAAAATAAGTAGAACAGTTGAAAGGTTGGATGCCCAATCACCCAACACTTTGGCACTACTTATATTTTCGTGTAAAACAAATCAACCAAGGAATAAATAAAACTGAATTATATACAGTACAGTATAACAATAGAATATATTTCTAAATATTTCATTCGCCAACATATCTTAATCATCAGATAAATACAAGAACAAAGAGTGTTCCAGTATTATATTATTATATTTCGTTTTCATTCAACTACCAAACAAGAACACAAGCGAATGAATAAAGGCTGGTTTACATGGAATAACAGGTAGGAGAGTACTGAATGGAGCAACTCTACCCATTGGAACTCGTAAAAACGTTCAAAAGAGGGGAGCATCTCGTTGCACCCACATTTCGTAATCCCCACATTTCAATGATAATGTGGCTAAATAATCATTAAAATCAACTCACCAAAAAGACTTTGAGACAAACAAAGGAGAAGTTTTATAAGGAACAATTCGAAAATTCAACACCAAAATCTGCTTGGACCACAATCAACACATTGCTTAACAATAAAACTTTGAAAATTTCGGACCAAATTCAGTACATAACTGTTGATAACAAAAATATTCACGATGGAAACAAAATTTGTGAATCTTTCAATGACTATTTCATCAATGTTGGACCAGATTTAGCAAACAAAATTGCTTCAAAGACATATAAGTGGAAAAGGAAAACTACTTCAATGTTTCTGGACCCAGTTACTGATGACGAAATCGAAGACATTATTGAAGAATTGGAAAAAAGAAAATCTCCGGGATTCGATCATATAAATGTATTATGTGTAAAGGCAGTTGAATCAGAATTGACTCCGACATTGAAAAAAATTGCAAATTTATCTTTTGATTTGGGAATTGTACCAGAAAGTATGAAAGTGGCAAAAGTTAAACCTATTTTCAAGGGTGGTAAGAGAAATGAAATGGAAAATTATAGACATATATCTATTTTACCGATTTTATCAAAGATTCTTGAAAAATTAATGAAAAGTAGATTATGTAATTATCTGGAAAAAATTGATTTTTTTTATTGTCGTCAATATGGGTTTCTCAAGTCTTGTGATACACAAGGTGCGGCAATGGATATAATTACCAACTTTCGTACACAGTTAGATTCTAACCAAACATGCGGACTCTTATCACTAGACTTGAAGAAGGCCTTCGACACTGTTGACCACAATATACTTCTGAAAATATTGTATCATGCAGGATTGAGGGGAAGGGTATATGAATGGCTCGAAAATTATTTGAGTAATAGAAAGCAATATGTTTATATGGGAGAAAAAGTTAGTACAATCAAAACTATTGTTTGTGGAGTACCACAAGGTTCAGTGTTAGGTCCTATTCTCTTCCTCATATATATCAATTCTATCAAAGATTTGCCTCTGAGAGGAACCTCTTACTTATTTGCTGATGATACCACTCTCATCTATTCAGGACATAACATTGAAAAAATTAATGAAGATATAACTTATGACTTGAAATATTTATCATCATGGATGGCTTCTCACAAATTAAGTTTGAATTACAGGAAGTCTTTCTACACATTCATTTCCAGGAAGACAATACCTAATATTTCTAAAATTTCAATAAAATTTGACAATGAATCCATTGAATATTCCACATTCACTAGATTTTTAGGGTTGTATATAGATCAAAATTTAACGTGGTCAAAACATACAGAAATAGTGAGAAAGCAAATTTCACCAATTTTGGGTATCCTATATAGAATAAGAAATCAAATTCCAATACATTATAGATAGAAAAGTTATTTATTTCTCTTTAGTTTATTCCAGAATACAATATTTAATCTCAATTTGGGGAACAGCCAATAATTCGAATATTAAACCACTCCAAACTCTTCAAAATAAAATTCTGAAATGTATATTCAAACTAGATCAAAAAGAACCAACTGTTAACCTTTATAAACCTAGAGGACTTCTAGACATTATATCCATTTTCAAATATAGAACATTATTATTCATTCATCTTCTCAAAAACAACATCAAGCATTCAAACCTAAATCAGCTCGAATGGTCACGATCATTCAACAAGAAGAGCAAATGATTTTTCTTTGGCAAAATTCAAAACAAATTTTTATAAAAAATCTATATTATACGAAGGCGTCATCTGCTATAACAGCTTACCAAAATCACTGAAGGTCACCAAAAATCTTTTTTCATTCAAAAAAAAACTGAAAAAATGTTTGCTATCATGATATTTGTTTATCGTGTGTTACATCTTTTAATGCCATTTCATTTAATTTGTTAGAATGAGTGTGCATTGGTGTGTGTATGTGTACGCGCCTCATGCATAGGTGTGTTCATTATTTTTTGGTACAAATCCTTTTTTTGCAAACTGCATTCAACTGCTTAAATCGAAACTGTTCCCTACCATAAATAATTGTTATTTCTTGGGAGCAATAAACATTATTATTATAATACCCACACTCTCCGAACATACCCGAATGATGCGCTGTTGCCAAATTCATCCCTCTTTTAGGTTAGGTTAGTTAGGTTAAGTTACATTGGGTTAACAGAAAATTGCAGAATATCCGGTAAATTTTGCAACAGTGCACCATTCGGGTATGTTCGGAGAGTGTGGGTGCTAGGAAATGTGGGGATAACGGAATGTAGAATGTAGGTGTGTCGAAATGTGGGTATTACGCATTGTGGGTATTACGAAATGTGGGTGCAACGCAGCGCACCCCAAAAGAGTATCTAGTGAACTAGCTGGTAGAGTACCAGTAGCATTTTTAATAGGTAGGATAGTTTGTCAATGTCTGTGTAAAAAAGAATTCAAGATTGTATCGCTATGCCGTTTACACTATTGTGTCGATATTTCCATTTTGTTGATAATGCACGACAAAATTCCCCTTCTCTGAAGGGTAAAATAGGTTCAGATTTATGTCATACAGATTGGCTGAATTGTTGAAAGAAAGCTGATGGAGCTTCAAAATAGAGTGGACAATAGAAGTTTATGTAGGAATTGAAAGTTGAGGTATTAAAGTAATCTTGAAAATATAAATGATCTATGACATCAACCAAAAAATTCCACTGAATTGATTGCCATCTTTTGGCATAATTTGTAAGTAATCAAGAAAATGTGTAATTCAAGTAAGTAAGTCCGTAAGAAAAATGAAAGAAAATACATGACTTGGAAATAAAATCACTAGTGCCATCTACCGGTAGTATAAGATTCTGCAAATGGTATTTCTATATGACAAAATGGCCGAGGTTACTAGTATGACTACTTTTCTTCGGGCTTGAAGGCCGTCGTTCTTTGGAATTTCTTCCTGACGTTTCGCTAGCGCGAGTGGCCAGCTTCTTCAGAGGCTTACTCATTCCCGATGACGAAACGTTTCGATTTCTCAAGGCGTATTTATATCGATGCAGGTAGTCTGGAGAGTTAATTACTTCTGTCGGGTTTGGGGAATAATCATCATTATTAGTTGTCGCACTACCTGCCGTGATTTCATTAGTTATTCTTGATTTCCTCAGAATGGGATTCCAAATTCTGTTTAGACTCAACGCTTCTTCTTTTCTGTTGAAATTGTCCGCATGTTTTTGGATCTCTATTGCCTCCCGTACCAGTCGGCTATGGTAACCCTGGTTGGGGGCAATCAGTTTTGCATTTTCGAACAGAATCCTCTGTTCATTCGAAAATACAAAACTGATTGCCATAGCCGACTGGTACGGAGGCAATAGAGATCCAAAAACATGCGGACAATTTTAACAGAAAGGAAGAAGCGTTGAGTCTAAACAGAATTTGGAATCCCATTCTGAGGAAATCAAGAATAACTAATGAAATCACGGCAGGTAGTGCGACAACTAATAATGATGATTATTCCCCAAACCCGACAGAAGTAATTAACACTCCAGACTACCTGCATCGATATAAATACGCCTTGAGAAATCGAAACGTTTAGTCATCGGAAATGACTAAGCCTCTGAAGAAGCTGGCCACTCGCGCTAGCGAAACGTCAGGAAGAAATTCCAAAGAACGACGGCCTTCAAGCCCGAAGAAAAGTAGTTATACTAGTATTTCCATATGGCTGACCAACTATCCTATACCTCTATAAAAAATGCTAGTATTAACCCACATATGGCAAATAAAGTAACTCTTCTTCACTACCATCAAATTGACAACCCGACTGGACACTCCAACACAATATTGTTCAGTATCACTACCGCAAAATAATCACAAATTCCTTTTATTTTTATTATTATCAGGCGTAAATTACTCCAAAGATGGATGTATACTATGGAATTTAGAAAGTTTGAACTACAGACTTAAAAAGGTAAGCCAGACAGCGGAATAGGTAATTGTGGAAAAATTGATGGAATCAGCTTTAGTGTGAGTGATGAAAATGATGGTGAAAGAGCATATAGGTGTAGTTACACAAGAAAAGATGAGAAATATTTGGGACAGATTTCAAAACAATACTGATCACACATTTTCCATCAATATTCAATTTGGTACCACTACTGTTACTTCATTTGGTCAGATATGAATTATGAAGTTTCCCACGAAGACTGGGACAGTATTGCTGGAACTCCAAAGCAAATGATGCAGCAGTTTTTTCTATCCTACAGATGAAAAATATAATTATAAAAATTCTGATGATTTAACAAAGAGATGTAATAGTATAATATCCCGCTACAGAATCACTGTTCCCCACGTAGATAATCAAACTCAAATTTCTACGTGCATTTTGTTTATTGATAAAATTAAAAAAAGATTAATAATAAAAAATATAATTTCGTTTATCAATATTACAATCATTTGAAAAAATATTTGATTTTATTCAAATTAGTGTCAATAAATATTAGCAAAAAACAAAAAAACAACATGTTTATGAAATGAAAATATTGAAAAATCTTATTCAATAATTATTACAATCCATTGAATTAAATTATCTTATTACTTAGTGAAGGTCCGGTTTCTCGTTGCTTTCACTATCATCGGAGCTCATCAGACTCTTCTTCATTGTCTGAAGATTTGGAATTTTAATTAAACAACACATTTTCAACTTGTTTGGAATTGAGCTTCCTTGGAATCACGTTGGTTTCAGGAAACCATCTAAAAGTAGCCAACCATCATTTTCCGCGCTGAACTTTATGAAGTCAAACTCAGTGGCATTGAGCCACATCGAATTGACAAAAATCATATGTAACATTTTTTGTTTCAAAGATTTCCAGCATGGTGAAATATGAGTCGAATGCGATTACTCTCTTTCAATTTATTTTCAATACTTTCGTTTTTAACGGCTAGCAACCCTCACTCACGGCCACTTTTTCACAGGCAGCAATATATCATTATATTGAAAAAAAATTGAGCTTCAATTTGACATAGGAAACATGAATGTACGTCATGAACGTATAATATAACAAAGTATTAACTGTTTACATTTGGCGGCCGAGTTGGCATCAGAAACCGTAGCTTTTAAATTTTCTACATGCATTGCTGTGAATGATATTTCATTCAACTACAAAGTGAATTAAATCTTTTGTTGAGAATTAATTATCATTATTTCAATTTGAGATATTTGCAGGCACTTTTCAAATCGCACCCTGTTTTCAATGCATTTGCTTCCTCATAAATGTATGTAGAAATTTGAGTTTGATTTCGCAGCGGGATCTTAGACCATCTTGCTGAGGTTTGTATACTATTTTATACACAATCAATCCAAATAAATGCATGAATTGAACAAGAAATGAATATTTGCAAGTTTGAATTCAATACATTTTGTTTTTCAAGTAAGCATTGTAAATAGACAAACTTCCTAAAGCTCCCAACAGATGTCATTGTTGGCAATTGCCATTTACCTACTTAGAGGTTAAAAATGTAATATTGAAGGTACATGTATGTACATTTTGGTTTCGTTTTAATGGATGTGTTTGACATACCAATATAATATTTGACAAATCTAAGATGCCTAGGAAACCCTGGTGTATCTACTTATACCCGAATGATTTTGCGATAAACTTGGCGAAAACCGATTGCTTGATTTTTGAGATCATAAAAACTTCAGATCGCTATTGTAGATGGCGATCAGTCATATACCATATGAAGCTTAATTTTCACTAGAGAGAAATGTGCAACCGAATATTCTACTACTGTTTATTATTTGCCTACTGAAATTTCGACCTGCCCTGACAGCCAATCAAATGAGTTTCAGAAAATGTGCATGTAACGTGGAAACCTACCGTTAACAACCTGTCACTGTCACCTGCTACCTCTACAAGCTTTTAGTGTTTTTATATCAGTTTGTAAGACTAGACTTTGATTTCGAGAAAATATACTTTGCCCATTCACCTGAGAATGTACGACAAAGTTGCCTTCTGTTAAAAAAAAAACATGCTAGTGTATTGAAAGTGATAGACTGTCTTGAAATTGGGGATACACACATCACTTACGCAACGGTTCAAAATACGTATCAAATCGATATTTCCTTTATTCAAACAACACTTTGTTTTCAATCTCTCATTCACAAGAGTTAAACATGTTTCCTCCTCGATATAAGACTTTCGCTCAAGCTGAAACGAATAAAATTAGCTACGACGCTACATTCATGTTATTTTTTTGGGGCGATTTGTTTTGTACTTACCTCAGGTACTGAATAAAGACGAATATCTGGATTCCCAGATTTTGACTGTCCACACAAAATACAAAATCTTCTACACATCGTGAAAAAAAAAATTGTAGTAACTTCAAAACTTATTTTACTTATATAGACTTTTAAACATTGTTGAATGAGAAGAAATAATTTCAGATAGTTTTCATTGACAACAATAAACCTCAACGTCACGTCAATCTGACAAAACCGACATTTGACAGATTTTTGAAAATGCTCGTATAACGCCCCCTTTACAAAAATTAGAAAGCTTTCGTAATCGTCGATTGATTTTCGCCAAGAAATTCTAATCAATATCGAATCACTAGATACACCAGGGTTTCCTAGATATCTTAGACAAATCTCAATTGTGTCACCGAAAATTGTTGCAACAGGCAATTTTGGGCTTTTTCACTTAGATATTGGTGGCATTTTGAATAATTAAAAAGGACTGGCCCTGATGAGCGAAGATGATGTAATCAGTAAAATGGCTATGGAAAAGGTAACGGTTTATTTTTGAAAACTGAGCGCGGCTTTAGTTATTGAAGAGGATTGGGCACTGAACTGTAATACAAGCTATATTTTGTATATGGTATAATTTGGAAATAGACCCTCTGATCCCAAACAATGTTCATCATGACTATGATGGAACATTGAAAAATGAGATCCTGTTAATCCTTAGCAAGCACAAGTTTCTACTCTCGACAGTTGCCGTTTGGACTGATAATGTCAGCTGGTTAAAGCAAGAAACCATTCTCAAACTTCAATTTTTTACCTCATCTATATTCGAAAGTTTTTCTGTATTGATAAAAAAGTAGACATAATTTAGTTATCACTCACAAAAGAATATTAATTACCATATTCATGAGCTATCATCAAATTATTAAATGCTTTAAGATGCTGCAGTGAAGAGGAAAACCTCAAACGATTTTTCTAATAAAAACACAGGAAACTCTGGAACGACTAAAGTAAAACATTACCTCAATGGATCCAATCACATCTTGCCAGCACATTTTCGAAAACTTCTATTTACGACGTCTGCCAAATGATGATCGATAAGATAATGATTAAAATAATAGCACCGATCACAGCAAAGAGTAGCTTCTTTCTTCTCACTTTGTTCTTGTAAGTGCCCGCTTCACGTAACTGTTGCGCCCCTTGACTCACAAAATCGCTGGTGTTTTCCACGCTGGCCTCGATGCTATCAATCGTTTCGCCTTGCTCATGGATGAGTGCACCCAATTCCTTGAATATCTGGTTTACATCGTTTATATCACTCTGAAACGATATCAAGAATATGAGCTGCACGATTCGTTTCCGAAAAGACTCGCGGCGGTTTGAATATTTATTTCGGAGAATCCATTAGGACTTCAACTTAAACATTCGTAGCTTTTAGATCAGTTCTTAGTAGTAGGGGAGGACCGGACACAGAGGCCATGCAGAAACAATGGTCACCTCTCAATATTTTCTACTGTAATCCGTTTTAAGCGTAGTCACATAGAAGGTATACATCCTCTTGTACGTCTCACTGCCGGATACAGTTTGATTCTTGGTAGTTCTTTGTTAACGTTCGTAAGTGAAGGTGCATGTACGGCAACACCTTGCAATAACTTTGGTTAGTAGCTTCAATTTCAAATTAACATTTAACGATTTGAATTTCTGAAAAACTTGTTTTGTGAGGTAAGCCAGGTATATTCAAAGAATAGTTTTTCACTATGGAAGTTTATAACAATAATTTAAGAAAAGGATTTTTAAATAGACATTGAAACATGTGCTTTCGGCGACAGTGGTCACCTGTTTGTGAGGGAACACTGGCCACCACTTGTTTTACCAAACTAAGAGTGGCCACTGTTTCCTACTATCATTTTTTTCAGACATAAACATGGCGAAAGCCTGTTCGTATGGCAATACACCAGAAATTTACATGAAGAACGCACTTTATATGATGTAATAGAGATAGGTTTGTCCCTCAAAATTGTGTCAGAGAAATATAAAATTTCAAGCACAACATTGAGGCGCTACAGAGATAAATGCAAACACAATCTCGAACAAATCGACTTAATCGACCGATTCTTACAAGGAGCACCAAGACTTATACCCATTTATGAAGTTAACCGGGTATTTGAGAAGAATTAGGAACAAACTTTAACTAGCTATTTGCAAGCTTCACCATGGTCTTACATCCAAACATGTCAAAACCATGACATATTAATTAGCGATTTTACACAAAAAGAAAATACCTACGTCTTGGTCGAAGAATAGGTGCGCTGGAAAAGATTGGTTTACAGGATTTATGAGACGTAACAAAACTGTATCAATTTGTCTCTTGGTCGTGCTAGGGGTTTCAACAAACCCGTTGTTCAAATATTCTTTTCCAATTCAAATCAAAAATTTTATATGAAAAACATAATTTCAACCCAAGTTTAGTCTATAATGTAGATGAAACGGCTCTGGCAACAGTCCGAGGTTCTAAAAAAATTATAGCCACGAATTCTCTGTTGATTTATCAACATATAACGTTCTTTATATTTTTGTTTGTAATCTTTAATCAAAATTAAGATTTAGTTTTATTCAGGTTTATTGTTTATTATGATTTGTTAGTAAAAATAGGGGTGACTAGTGAGTTGCAAATGTTAAGCAAGCGAGTAACTGATCTTGAGGCGAATAAAACTACAGCTTCAAATCCTCTAAATATTGAGGAGGTATTAGCAGAAGTGGAGGAAAGAAAGTATCGATCAATGAATGTTATGATAGCAAATGTGAAGGAATCGTCTAAATCTAACCATAAAGAGAGATTAGATGAGGAAAAGGAAATCGTACTGAGTATACTGGAAAATGTCACTCTGTCTGATACCAACATAAAACTGCAAAGAATAGGCAAGTTCTCAAAAGATAAATGTAGACTCTTGAAAGTAACATTCAAGAACCCAGCTGATGCAAAGGAAACTCTCAAATTTAGTAAAACACTGAAAACAGTAAAGATTTTTGGGGACCAAACGGTTAAACAAAGGGAACACTATAAATTAGTGAAGAAAAGGCTCCAAGAAATCATTGAGACAGGAGATGACTCAAAAACTATTAAATACATTAACTCCATTCCTACAATAGTAGAACGTGGCACCATAAGAGAAGAAAAAAACCTGTGTTTCCTAATATACAATTTAACCAAGATATTGTCTATGTAAATGTTGGAAGCTTAGTAGCTCATAGGTATGATGTTATTCTGAATATTGCAAGTTATAACCCAGCACTGATAGTTCTAAGTGAAACGAGAACAACTCCAGATGTCAGCAATGCTGAATTACATATAAATAACTATGATGTCATTCGATGTGATAGTAGCAGCAGACACACTGGAGGGGTTGTCATATATATAAGGAATAATATAGAGTACAAGATAAGTAAATCTATAGCAAATGAACCGAACTACTGGATTCAGTTTGTTGAAATTAAAATAAATAGCAAAAAATGGTTGATTGGAGGTATTTACCATTCACCTAATGAAAGCCATTCTGAGTTTCTGGACAGTCTGGAAAACTTACTTGAAGGTTATTTCTACAACAGAAAATGTACTTTAATAGGAGATTTCAATATTGACTTGAAAAAAGATAGTTTTTATAGTAAAAAAATCATTAATATATTCAACTCACTTGGAATTGATTAACTTGTTACTAATTACACACGAGTGACAAATAATAGCAAAACTCTAATCGATTATGTGATCTCTAATGAATCAAATATAAAAACTACTGTACATGATGTACCAAAGATTTCTGATCACTCTATAATATCAATAGACATTTTTGATTGTAGAAAAGAAATTTCAAATAAAGTCATTAGTGTAAGAACTATAAATGAGTATACATATAGGGAAAGCAATTTAGAACTCCTTTCAGTAAACTGGAACCTGGATACAATCAATGTTAATGAAATATTGAAAGAAATAGAAACAAACTGTACCATGATTATGAATAAAATAGCACCTGAAAAACAAATACAAGTCTAATCAAGTACCATTTTATGATAATGAACTGAAAACCTTATCAAGAGAAAAAGATAAAGCATATAAAAATTTCAAAAAATGTGCAGCTCAAGAAAGAGAACAAAAGTGGCAACAATATAAATACTCACGAAATACCTTGAAAGAAAAAGAAAAACTACATTTTGAAAACAAAATTGACAAAAATAGAAATGACCCAAAAAATATGTGGAAATATCTTAAACAACTTGTGAAACCAATTGATACTCTTAATATAAAGAGAATTATGTTTGAAAATAGAAATGGGAAAAAAGTCTGTGATAATCCAATAGAAATTGCCCATAATTTTAATGAATATTTTGTAAATAGCATAATCGAAATAGAAAATAGTAAATATTGTGATGAGATATGGACACCGATTACCCATGAACCCATAAACAGTAAGTTGTGCCAATTCAAAGAGATAAACATGACAACTTTACGTAAAATAATCTTTTCTCTTGATAAGGTGAATAAAAGCGAAATTATAAATAGTAAATTCTTGAAAGAAACTTTCGATGTGTTTGGGTATGTAATATTGAATCTTGTAAATACTTCCTTGTCCACAGGACTGTTTCCTGATCAGTACGAAACTAGCACAGTCACTCCAATTCCAAAAATAAATAATACAATTGATGCTTGCAATTTCCGACCAATTAACAGTCTCCCAACGCTTGAAAAAGTACTGGAACTGGCAGTATATGAACAACTTGTTGAATACTTTAATGAAAATAAATTATTTAGCGATAATCAGTCTGGTTTCCGCAAGAATCATTCATGTGAAACGGCATTACAGATGACGGTTACAGAGTGGAAGGGAAGTATTGATAAGAAAGAATATGTTGCTGCTGTATTTTTAGATTTCAAACGTGCCTTTGAAACAATCAATAGAAAAACTTTAATAAATAAGCTGAAGTATTATGGTGTGAATGGAAAAGCTTTGAAGTGGTTAGAAAGGTATCTTAGCCAAAGAAGCCAAAGGACAAAAATCTGTGATATAACGTCTGATCCAATTATTAACGATATAGGTGTACCACAAGGCAGTGTTTTGGGTCCATTGCTATTCATTATTTATATAAATGATATCAATAATGTACCTGGATCACACCATATTAATCTATTTGCTGATGATACCCTTGTATATACAAAAAACTGTGATTCAGAAATAGCTGTAAGAAATATCAATATATCTTTAAAGAACATCGAAAAATACCTACAAATAAATAAACTCAAACTGAATATTAGCAAAACCAAGGCAATGATTGTTTCATCAAATTCGAATCAGAGAAAGATTGATAATAACCCAATTGATATCACCATATTCAATAGCCAACTCACAATTGTAAATGAAATTAAGTATCTTGGATTTATTATAGACCATCAGTTAACTTTGAATAAGCATGCCGAATATACTATTAGAAAGATTTGTAAAAAAATGTATTTTTTCTCTAGAATTTCAAAATCTTTATCAACATATGCCAGATTAACATGTTACAACTGCATAATACGGCCACACTTTGACTACTGTGCTACACTGATGTATCTTTTCAACCGGAATCAAATGGGACAATTGCAGAAATTACAAAATCGAGGTATGAGAATCATTCTGAGATGCAATCAATATACCCCCATTGAATCTATGTTGAACACCTTACAGTGGCAGCCGGTATATAAAAGACTATATTATTTGAGCATGATTTTTATTTACAAAATAACGAGTGGGTTACAACCAGCATATCTTAGCAGATATTTGGTCCGAAACAGTGAACTTCATTCATATAATACAAGAACATGTAATACATTTCATATATCCCGAACAAATTACAAAAGTGGAATGAATTCGCTGTTCTTTAGGGGTCTAGATAGTTTCAATAAGTTACCTGATGAAATAAAAAATGTAAGTTCCGTAAAAGTGTTCAAAAAGCTATTATTAGAATATGCCAGATAATTTTTTGACGTACTGTGAAATCATTTACATATATGAAACCATATTGTATATTAGGAAATCCTAAAATAAAGTCTATCTATCACTTTTTTGTTAAAAATAAAAATCAATGAGGAGGAACTTTTTTTTTTTGTTTCCAGATTTAGTTTTATTCAGGTTTATTGTTTATTATGATTTGTTAGTAGAAATTAACTAAAACTTGTGTTAGATTTGTTCTTTTTGTGTTAAATAAAAACAATACTACATGATAAGTGTAGTTATTGCAATAAAAAGGTGGTGTCCGCTGTATACCCCATTGGTGGCCACTCTATCCTATATAGAGGGTACAGTGGTCACTTTTTTGTTAAAAATAAAAATCAATGAGGAGGAACATTTTTTATGTTTCCAAAATTTTGATAGGCTATATTGTCGCTCTCAAGCCTTTGTTTGATTATACAAATTTGGAAGGATTAGTATTAATTTACCACCGATTTAGAGTTATGTATGTCAAAAGATGGCCACTGTTGCCGGTTCTTCCGTATAATAATAAAGTTTATTATAAAATAGCTTTCAATAACAATAAAGATTCATAGATCGAGTTTCAAATGTGTCTTCATCTACAGCAGTTTCAGGGGCCTCTGCAATATCGTTGAGACATTTCCATAAAGTTCTTCACGGGTGCTGGATTTATTCTATATTAAGGGTCTGATGATATTGTATGTTTGATTTCATTTTGTATATTTTATTTATTTATTTATTCAATATACAGCTTCCAGGCAGAACATGGTTCCGGTATAAGGAAGTCAAAAAAAAAAAATCATAAAATTATGTACTATAAATAATAAATTGGAGTATAATATTCATTTGATAATTTGGTGAACATCATTATGCAAGCAAATATTTTTTAAGTTCTTTTGAAAAAATATGAACGGATTTGGATGATTTTATTTTTTCTGGTAGTTCATTGAAAGTTATTAATGCTGATGAAATGGGGTTATTTTTTCCTTTATTGGAATGAATCATATTTAAATGAAAGTTATTTGATATTCTGGTATCGTGGCCATGTAAATCATAATTTTTAGACAGTTTTATATTACATTTCTGAAGATTTTTTGTTAATTTATATATATACTTAGATTTTTCATAATCAATTAGATGATCCAAAGTCATATTATCTGTTACTTTATATAAATCTGCAGAAGGAGTATCCCACGGTTTTCTGAATATAACCTTTATTGCTTTGTTCATTAAACGATATATTATATTTTTTTGTTTTTTAGAGCATGAAGACCAAACTGTAATAAGGTATCTGATATGAGAAACAATGAAGGCATTATATATTAGAATCTGAACGTTTTTGTTCAAAATGTGAATTCTTCTAATGGCCCCCAGGAATGGAACAATAGATTTCTTTATTTTTACAATATGATTTTCAAAATTTAATTTTGTGTCAATTAATAAACCTAAATATTTATGATTAGGAACTTCGGCTATCAGTTCATTATCTATCTTCAAGTTTAATTTTATATTCTTCATGTTTTTTTGTTTAAAAATCATAAAAACAGTTTTTTCCGAATTGACGGTTAGGTTAATGCTGCACGTCCATTTTTCAATAAGATCAATATCATGTTTCAATGAATTTTCCAAAATGTCAATATCTTTCCCAAAGTGAAATAATGTTATATCATCTGCAAAAGAAAAGTGCATTCCATATAAATTGAGTCTTTTAATATTGTCAATATAGATTAAAAAAAGAATTGGAGCCAAAACTGAGCCTTGAGGGACGCCAATTTTAGAAAGTTTCTCATTACTTTTATATTTGTTGATTTGTACATACTGTTTGCGATTTTGAAAATAGTTTTGAAATAAATTGAAAGCATTTTTACGTATATTTTTTTGAACTTCTTGCATCAAATGATTGTTGGAATTCATACTTTTTCTATTTTGGAAAAGATAAATCAAAATTCTGTAAACCGATAACTGTACATAACATTTTTCCTGATAAATTCAAAATTCTGGGTATAACATTACAAATATTATCTGACAAAGCAGTTTATAGGCAATGCTGACCAGACTAATCTTTTTTTTTTTGTATTTAGGATCTTTTCGGTTATAATTGCACGAGTGCATAAAAATTACCGATAATATTGCAAGAAAGCGTGATATCTAAAAATTGCAAGAGTTTATTGTCATATTTTGGCGAAAGTGCCCGAGTCCGAAGGACGAGGGCTCTTTTACAAAATATGAAAATAGCCGAATGCAATTTGTATAAGATATCACGCGTGAATGCAAAATTATCTGGTCATTTTTATGCACGAATGTAATTCATTGGAATATTTCACGAATAAAGAAATTCTCAAGGAAATGTTATTTTTTGTTCATTTATACTTTCCTCTATAGATTGTATGGAGCACTCACCAGAACGCGAAATGTTTTTCTATTTTTGAAGTCTATCTGACATTTATTTGTGTTGTTTACTGACGTCTAGCGATACAGTTTCAAATGTGTTGTTATGGTGACTTGATACAATGCAATTACCGCTGTAAGTTTTCGATAATCGCATTGCTCTTATGGGACATTTTATATATGAGGGAAATATTCACATTAATCAATATCACAGAAAATATGAACCTAGACCTACCTCCAACTGTCTTATTGATTGTTCTTGTTCCTCTAACGATCTCAAGTCAGCTTCATCTTGCAATTGTAACTGCTGCCTGGAATGACTATCTTGCAATTCAATAAGTTGATGATCCTTATTATATCCGGCTGGAAAACGAGTTATTAAGTAAAAATTATATTAGAAACTAACATTTATTGAATTTTTCTCAACCAATTCTGAACAAAGCAGATGATAATTCTGAAAAAAACTAATAGCTTTTTCATCTGAGAGTTTTGTATTGCCCTGTATGGTTTGTCACTATTAGTCTAAAATCTTTATGATTAGAAACATTAATATAACATACCAAGGTGTGGTTCGCCGTATGCTTGTGCCTTGGCTTTATTAACTTGTTCCTTCTCTTTAGAAGCCGTGCTTCTCTGTACTTGCTGAAACATATTCAAAGCACTTGTGAATTCATCTTGTAGTCTTTCTCTTTGCATTTTCCTTTGCCTCTGTTCAGATTGGGAAAGAGATGGTTGAATGGTGCTGAGGTCTTTAATATATCCATTTGTATCTTTTACCAGTTGTTGAGTGTAATGTTGAATTGAATGCCTGGAATTGAAAGTCTGTAATATCTTCAATATCAATGAATACAGCAAAATACTATTAATAACGTCAAAATAATCTAAGATTATGTTCATGAAATAACTTTTTTCAAACTATAAATGTAGATTTAAAGGGTTCAGGATTGTACTTTTTTTATTTAAGAAACAGAGACCCTCAATTTATAATGCATTGCCCCCAGACGTGTTTTGAATAAGTGATTCCTTAATAGATTGAATTCTGATCGGTTGCTCACTAGGGATGGGAAAAAATTAGGATGAAGTTAAGATCAATTTTGTAATTTGAAGACATCTCTGATGTATGGCAATGGCTGCGTCTAACAGCTCACAGCACTTGAAGCCGCTTAAAAAAATTTGATATTTTTCCATGGAAAACTATCAAATTTTGTGAAGCGGCTCTAAGCGCTTTAAGCCGTTAGATGCAGCCAGTGTTTTCACTTTATATAAAAAAATTAATTTGAAGTTGTAATGTAAGTCACAATATACAGTGTGGTCCACTAAGTCTGCAACAAATGGGAAACTTTTTTATTATCGATTTCTCAGAAAATTTTATTCTTGACAAAAGTTGGTGCATGTTCCAAAACTATACCAAGTGTACCTGAAATGGCTTTATGACAATCACCATACAGGATAGGCCAAAAAATATAAATTTCGTTCAAGAGTAAAGTACCCTTATTTCAGAAAATATAGAAATATGTTGAGGAGAAAAGTTGCTTAGAATTAAAAGTTATGTTCAGATACGAAGTCATGGCCTGCTATTCGAATTTTTTTTTTGGAAAATTTTGAATTACCCCCGTATGATACATATTTTTACTATTTTGATTCAATATGTATTTGAAGTAGCTACAATCAAATCGGTTTGGAGTATTTCTTATCAAATTAAAGTGAATTTGTATAATTTACATGGATTTGTATTTTTTTAGGTGACCGTCAACTTCTAGTTTGTTGCAACGATATTTAACAGAACACTCTAAAATAACACAAATACTTTTATGTAGTTAGTAAAGTATTTGCCTCGTTAAAAAGAAATCGATAATAAAAAAGTTTCCCATTTGTTGCAGACTTAGTGGACCACACTGTATATAAGTTAGAAAGTTACCTGGATACTATATGGAATTCTAAAACATTTTCAGGGCATTTGGTAAATATTAATATCCTTCCTGGAAGTGGTATGTACATAAGTAATTTATCTCATTTACAATAATAACAGAATGAAATTGAAAATGTATGACCTACACATCAATTTTTAGTAAAAATATCCCCAAGTATGCAGGGCATTTCTTGAGCATATATTGTAAGAGAGAAAGAGAGTCAATTTTGATAAAAACTTTAAATAAACATGTCCCAAATGTCATAACTTTTGACCTGATAACTCTGATGGTCATCTAAGATATTTTCGTGAAATTTAGTACACATATTCTGTGCATTAAAATGCATTTTCTGATGTTCAACATATTTTATTGTTGTCAGTGGCGTCCGTACTAGAATACATTAAATGATTATGCAAAGCCTCATTATTTTTGAAATCATAATTCATTTCTGAAGGAATCTAGCCTGTTGATTTTTGTTTGATGAACGGTTTTCGCATAAAAAATAAATTCATTTATTGGCTTCTTAATTTTTTTTAAATCCAATTATGCACCTTCAAACAGAAATTTATTTAATAGAATAATATCTGAAAGGTGGAATTATAAAATGAATAGCAAGATGCTGACCACCTTTCAAGAAAATGCATAGGGTCATACTAAAAGTTTTTACAAATGATTTATTTTCTCGAATCTAGCACCTTGTAGTTCGAAAGTTAAGACGGGACGCCACTGGACATAATGATTTTAATCTAGTTATGGCCAGAACAGCCCTTTGATACCCAAATTTCAAGAAAATCGGCTAAAAGATTATTGAGATATTCAAGATTTTTTTTTACAATTTCGAAACTCTGTTTCTTGAATAAGAAGCATTACCGGACCTGTTTATGTGAACTTTTTGTCTTAGAATTACTCAAAGAATGGCCTCTTTTAGTTTGGCAACATACTTAAATAATACCCTGTATAGTCTGTGGAATTTTTAATAATAAGCAGTTTCAAATTATTTTATGTTCTTAAGAGTCCCATACATCTCAATCACCAATTGGTGTGAAGTTACCCACAGACTTCCCTCCACACATTACGACTGATGGTCAGTGGTCAGTCGAGGAGCGGATTTACACGCAGCGTTGCCAAATTTCCATGACATCCCTGCCAGGCATTAATTTTCTTCGTGGGTGAAGATTTATTTCATATATCGATCATTTAATTATTGTTTCCAGTGAAATGATATTTTTCAACGTTATACTTTGTCAATTTCGAATATATTGAGTGTTCATGAGAAACTCTTAGAAATTTGAGAAAACTTCATGTAGACGGAATGAAATCCAATATGTACTATGATGGGAATATTCCGTAATGTTCACAGAATCCAAGTCCTCTTAAGAAATATTAGTACCACGGATTATCCGGTTATATTCGGAGAACATCATTTAAATAATTGTTGATGGTGATTGATCCGGTAACGTTCAAATTTTCTAAATCAATATTGATGGTGTATGGTAATATTCCGTGATGTTCAGGAACCATCGTGTGATTCAATATTGATTCTATAATAAAAAACATTAATTTCACAATTTCGATGCCAAATTTTTCGGAAAATATCAATTTTCTTGGGGAAAATTTCAGGAGGTGTTCCTCGGGAGTATTTCATTAAATGTACTGAAATAAAAATGCTTACCATACATTTTTTTTTTCAGAAAAAAAAAAGATTTTGCAATTTCAGTACTGATTTGAAATATCAATTTTCTTGGGGAAAATTTCAGGAGGTGTTCCTCGGGAGTATATCATTAAATGTATTGAAATAAAAATGCGTACCATACATTTTTTTTTCAGAAAAAAAAAATATTTTGCAATTTCAGTACCGATTTTTTTGGAATATGTCGAATTTCTCGCGAATTGAGAATAGTTTGATGGTGAAATGTTCAGGGGGTATTCCTCAGAAGTATATCTATAAATATATCGAAATAAAAATGCGTATCATACATTGTTTCTTCAAGAAAAAAAATTGATTTCGCAATTTTGGGGTCGGATTTTTTTGGAATATGTCGAATTTCTCGCGATTTGAAAATCGTTTGTTGGTGAAGTTTTCAGCAGATATTCCTCGGAAGTATATCTATAAATGTATCGAAACAAAAATATATATCATACATTTCTTCTTCAAGAAAAAAAATAATTTTTTGGAATGTGTGGATTATTTTATTCTTGAAGAATAAATGTATGGTACAGATTTCTATTATATCAATAGACATACTTCTGAAGAATACCACCTGAAATTTTCCCCAGCAAACCATTCTCATTTCCCGAAAAAATCGAAATATTTCAAAAAATTTGGCTCGAAATTGCGAAATCAATTTTTATCTTGAAGAAAAAATGTATGGTTCGCATTTCTGTTTTATCAATCCATAGATATTGATATTGCGAAATTTTTTTTTTTCATAGAAAAAAAAATATTCAATGGTCTCGGTAGTGTAGTGGTTAGCATATCTGCCTATCAAGCGGAAGGCCGGGGTTCGAATCCTCGCCGGGTCACCGTGCAGGGTAATCGCACGTTAAAAAGTAAGGCATCGTTGATCCATTGCTCGCAAAAGTTTTGACTTCTGAGGGTTGACGTTCGTCAGCTGGTTAACGGAACGAACAACAGCAAAATTCCTGAACATTATGGAATATTCCCATTCACCATCAACATTGATTCAGACATTTTGAACATTACCGGATCATTCAACGTCAACAATGATACAAACGATGTTCCCCGAATATGATTGGATATTCCTATATACTAATATATCTCAACATGACATGCATTCTTTGAACATTACGGAGTGTTCCCATACATATTCTCTCTACATGAAGTTCTCTCAACTTTACAGGAGTTTCTCATAAACAATACATTCGAAAGGAGTTTCTCATAAACAAAATTGACGGATGTCGTGGAAATTTGGCAACGCTGCGTGTAACTCCACCTCTCGACTTACCATCAGTCGGAATGTGTGGTTGGAAATATGTGGGTAACTTCACATTAATCAATCGCCAAACCAGTAAACAATATTTCGCAATGGTTAGAAGAACAAAGTCCATAAGTTGTATGTAGTCTCAATGTATAAAGAAATGTTCACAATCTTGTTTTCTTCAACAATTTTTTACTTCTCAGATCAAATAGTTTTGAAATTTTTCACAGCTACCTATGTAAACTTTGCTATGTCAATGGGAAACTGTCGGGCAATTAAAGCTATTATTATATACTATTCCTAGCAGTCCCTTTTTATTTTGACCATCAAGGGTTATTGGGGGGATTATCTTGATCCTACAATCACCATAAAATACCTATGAATCTACATTTCAAAAAAATCTCAGCTTGGATAAGAGAACCCTGATAACTTACAGTTGTTTTCTCAATTCTGGAGAGTCCTGATGGGTACCAATCTGATTAACCATTCTTTGCATTGAAGACACTAGAAGGTAAATGTAAGTTAGATACAGGAAATTGAGAGATGTGCTATGGAAATACTAACCATTTTGGGATATTTTCTGAATGCTGGTACCAATTGTCTGGGAGAGTTTTTGAAAATCCTGTTCCCTTGCCTGCCCCCCATTCTGATAGGAGAGATAGCTACTTTCCATTATTTGCACAATATTTTGATTCTATCAGAAAATAGCAGTTTTTGGCTAAAACGCAATTTTACACAGAGCACGAATCTGTTGTAGTAATTAATTTTATCAACAATCGATTTTCCAGACAAATTGGTGAATCATCTCAACACACTTGTCTTTTCAAAAAATAAAAAACATTTCTGTGCCAGATAGACTTGACATCTGTCAACTAGTGTCAACACTGTCATTGTTGCCACATGCTTGAAATCCGCTACATTTCTGGGATATTTTGAAAAATTTGTTACTCATAAGGGTTCAGATTAAAAAATGTCGAAAATAAAATTGTCTAAATAAGACAGAATTTTTTTCTCAGAGGAATAACATTAATCCAATTTTCCTGATCAGAATGATTTTTTTGCGAGTAACCGGGTTACAAATGGTAACGATTTTCAGTAACCGGTTGCATTTTAGCGATATGCGGTAGCCGGTAATAGAGGGGAAGTTGATGTGACGTTATTGATGATGTCACTATTTATTACCGTGTTATTGAAAACGTAACCTTGCTCGACAGCAGGGTTATATGCGGTTATATGAGAAGATGATAAAAACGACAGAGACAGAGGAAGAGAAACACACAATTGTAGACAGTTCACAGTGCATTTAGCAGGCAACTGGCTGAAAGTGTATTTTTTTATTCGAAATAGTGGGAGAAACGAAAAACGTATTGTCATGATACTTGTTCAACTTAATATTTATGATCTATTGGCATCTTTAAATGAGTTTCACATGTTTTTCCTATTGGTAATCGTGAATATCAATCATTAATCGAGTTCAAAATGCGGAAATATAATTTATCGTCACTTTAGAAGAAATCTTCGAAAACAACTTGATATTTCTATATTTCCATATCTATAAAACTTTCAAACAACATAACCTCACTGTTTTTCATTCAAAATTAAAATATAACCAGATCTTTCACGCACGTTTTTGCGAAATCAAGTTTGTGTTACCAGTTTTGAAATTTCGTGAAGTGGGGGTTATAACTTGACGGTTACCGACTTTTGTAACCGGGTTACTCGCAAAAAAAACATTCATTAAGGAACGTGAAATCATAACGCCCCTGATGACGCATTCTGATGTCATTCTGTCAATTATTTGTTGACATTTGTGGTTGATAAAAAAAAAATAGTCAACAGTCAACCTCAATAGGTTCCGAAGGTGTGGTTGTAGGATTTCAATTAATTTAATCCCCCAAATTAACAGTAATAATCGTAATTAAATACCTTCTAATATGGATGGGAGACTACCAGCCTGTGTAATTGATGTTGGAACAGGGTATGAAAATAAAATTCTAACCATAACTTGTAATTTATGAATTTTTTCTTATCAGTTACACAAAATTGGGTTTTGCGGCAAATAAGGAGCCCCAGTTCATTATTCCTTCCGCAATTGCATTAAAGGAAAGTGCCAAAGTAGGTGAGACAACCTCCAGGAGATTGAATAAAGGGGTCGAGGATCTTGACTTTTTTATAGGAGATGAAGCATTCGATGCGACTGGATATTCAGTAAAGGTACATCATCGTATTAGAGTCCACAAAAATCATAATGAAAACATTGATTTTTATGCTTCCAGTATCCTGTGAGACATGGACTTGTTGAGGACTGGGATTTAATGGAAAAGTTTTTAGAGCAGTGTATCTTCAAATATCTTCGTGCTGAGCCAGAGGATCACTATTTCTTGCTCACAGAACCTCCTCTGAACACACCTGAAAATAGGGAATACATTGCCGAAATAATGTTTGAATCTTTCAATGTTCCAGGCTTGTATATAGCAGTTCAAGCTGTTTTGGCTCTGGCGGCAAGTTGGGCCAGCAGAAGTAGAGAAGAACGAACTCTTACAGGCATTGTCATTGATAGCGGGGATGGTGTAACTCATGTTATTCCAGTTGTAAGTACTTGCATTTCATTAAAAAACTCCCTTACGTTATACCACTGGAATTTGATGTATCAGATAACTATCTCTATTTTGATAACTGCAAAATATGGGAGACGAGGCATACTTTTGAGAACCCAGCCATTCTGATAGACTGAAAAAAGCGAATTTTTTCATTGAACTGATCAACACATTTATCTTTTCAGGCTGAAGGTTATGTTATTGGAAGTTGTATAAAACACATCCCTATTGCAGGTCGTAACATAACCTACTTCATCCAGTCACTATTACGAGAGAGAGAGATAGGAATTCCTCCAGAACAGTCTTTAGAGACTGCTAAAGCAATAAAAGAAAAATACTGTTACATTTGTCCAGATATAGCCAAAGAATTCGCCAAGTATGACACCGATCCAGGAAAGTGGATGAAAAAATTTGAGGGAATCAATTCTGTTACGAAGCAATTATTTAATGTTGATGTAGGTTATGAACGATTCTTAGGACCAGAGATATTCTTTCATCCCGAGTTTTCGAATCCAGATTTCACAATACCTATCTCCCAAATTGTTGATGATGTCATTCAAAATTGTCCTATTGATGTTCGTAGACCATTGTACGACAACATTGTTCTTTCTGGTGGTTCTACTATGTTCAAGGACTTCAGCAGGAGGTTACAGAGAGATATTAAACGGACTGTTGATGCTAGACTCAAATTGAGTGAAACACTTGGGGGAGGAAGGTTGAAGGTTGGTGAATGTATTGTGTATTCTAATGATTTGAGTAGATATCTAAAAACCCTGGTGTTGCAATGGTTGTGTGTTGGCAACACTTTTACTTGAGTTTTACTTCAGTGTTTTCCTCACTAGTTGACGCCAATTGTCAGCCTCTACAAAATGATGGATATTTACTTTTATTCTGATAGATGAGTTCATCATAGTGTTGACTTGTTACGTTATTTATAGTTTTGTTTTTATCCAGTGGTGCTTATGGTTGTTGATTGGTACCTTGTAAGTCTTAACTTCCTAATGAGCAGGTAGTCACGATAACAACAATATGGTTTAAGAAATATAAAAACGGTTTTTCCTAATTCATCCTACATCAATTGGTTATAGAAACAAAACAAAACGGCGGATTTATCAGACGATTGAATATTCATAATATATATCCTGAAATAATTCGAAATGTTTTGACTTTTCAAAACAGGCAGTTAGAAGCAGGCAGTTTCTGAAGATTTGACGATTTGCATTTTGATTTGAGGTAAAAGTTTTATCATAGAGTCATTTAAAAAAAATTTTTTGACAAAAACGTGCATTTGCGATACGAAAGAGAAAGCAAAACGCGGCGCCGTGCCTTAGTTCAGGAGTAATCGCCTTTCAAATTTGGAAGACAGGATATTTCATCTCTTCTGCCTTATAAAACCAGTAAAGCACATGTTACCCAACACATTTTTGAGATTGATAAAAAGACCGAAAAAGACCTAGTTCTACGAATTCTCCTAAAGAGACGTCTGAAATCAACTTTATTTTCTAATAGGAATCAGGACTTATATTAGAACAGAGCTGGTTGATTTGGCCCTTAGATTTCAGTTCAAACTGATACTTCATTCAGAAACTTTGTGCCATTGGTTATATGTGCTTTTGTTTCTAGAGTTTATTTCACCAGGGCACTCGGTTCTGCTTTAATGATAGATCTCTTGTCATTATCCAGAATGCAATCATTTTGATTATATATGCCATATATGTATAATATAATAATAGAATCAGCATCCTCAAATTTCTCCTATAAAAAAATCAATTAATTTTGATTGAAAAAAACATTTTTATGTATATCCGATAACCGACTTCTATAATCATAGTCGCTCGCCGAGAGAATTGTTAGCAAGTTGCCACATGAATATGGCCATAACCACCATATTCATAGCCACGACTATGAAAAGAAAATCGTTTTGATGAATATCCCAGGTTTCTAATGAATCCCTCAGAAGCTCATTCAAGAGAGATATAACTCCATAAACGCATTTTTTCTATTCAAAGAAAATCTGAAAACTTGTACTCACCCAGTTTTTACTTCTAGCCCAAACCGATTGATGTTCAAGTTGTATCGCATCACATGCAACGGTATGCTGTGTGGTTTGGCGGAAGTATGCTGGCTTCAACGGTAATATTGGTATCTTGTTCATATTTCCTTGTTCTAATGAAGTGTGTTTCAGCCCGAGTTCTACACTGTGTGTCACACAAAAGAAGATTATGAAGAGTATGGACCCAGTATTTGTAGGCATAATCCGGTGTTCGGAACAATGACGTAACTCGTTACACAGTTCTTTTTTTTTACTTCATATGAATGAAAATCTATTCAAGATATAACTTATTGTTGAATATAAGGTTTGATTTATCTGCATCCCTGAAATCATTCTCCCTCGACTACAATCTTATGTTGCAACTGTAATAGAAAGTCCTGAAAATAGATGTAACCAGTGTTAGAGAATTCGGAAGATTGAGGAGGAGGGAAATTATTCACACAGTGAATATTCGAAAAAGGGCACAGTTGTGTTATCATAAACAAGGGCAGAATTTTTGAGCATTTGCTGTGATTTACTTTTGTCTTTACATTTCAGTTAATTATTATTTGTTCAAAGTTAAATTTCCATTGACAAGGACACAATGTCTAATTCACCTCATTTATCAAATTTTCTTTAGTCTCCTGATCCATTCTGTCTCCGTACTTCTTTCTTGGTTTTTCAAATGAACCAAACTGTGAGATTTTGATCCAATAACTTGAACACAGTTCGATTTGGTTGTCGTCTTACGGGATACAAGTTTAAATACATTTTCAATGTTCTAACACTGTTTCTATCGTATTTGTAATAAATTTGTATCATATATCTTTTTTATTCATTCGTGAAAGATATTTTTCGCCAAAAATTTAATTACTTGTACAATAACAAAATGTCATTGAGTGTATTATGATAAGAGTTAATTTTTTTCAATATCTCCAAATTCTCGAAGAAGAATGATAGCTTATGATACATCATTAAAAAGGTAAAATCTGGTTCTATTCAAAACACAAAAAATTCAATGTAGCGCCCATAAGAAAAAATAAAAATGATGGTGGCCGGAAAACGAAATGTGGGATAGCACATCTGAAAACACCATTATGTATCAGGGAAAAAGTGGCAATGTGGAAGTGCAATTTATTTTTGAATCATTCGAAAAATAAACCTAGAAAAAAATGTAAACCATCTTCCGAAATTTCTGTTCTTTCCGGATATACTCGGAATTTCAGAATTTTCTCAACGGCATATTGTTAGTCAGGAAAATGCGCAACTCAGCCTCAATTTAAACATCTTCGTATCTCTCATAGTTTCCGTGATCCCAATGGTCAGGATCGAATTTGAAACACCCTGTATAGTGGTTTCACAACGTCAGATTCCTGTCAGAAAATATGTGTCCTTTATGCTCCGTGGGTGAATCTGTCGGATGAAGTTAATATGATATATACGGGAGCATCTCGTTCTACCCACATTTCGTAACACCCACAGTGCATAACACCCAAAGTGCGTAACACCCAAATGTCATAACGCCCAAATTTCGTTATGCCCACACTCACCGAACATACCCGAATGATGCGCTGTTGCCAAATTCATCCTTCTTTTAGGTTAGGTTAGTTAGGTTAAGTTAGATTGGGTTAACAGGAAATTGCAGAATATCCGGTAAATTTTGCAACAGTGCATCATTCGGGTATGTTCGGAGAGTGTGGGCATAACGAAATTTGGGCGTTATGACATTTGGGTGTTATGACATTTGGGTGTTATGCACTGTGGGTGTTACGCAGCGCACCCATATATACATCAGACAGCTTAACAACATTTCAATCAAATGATTCCCATCAATAATAATGCACCAATCAGAACATCGTTAGTATTGGGCATTGCATTTGACAGAATCCATTTTCTTCATACGACATCGGAAGAAAAGTTGAAACTTTCGAATGAATTATTCCCGCCAAATAAAAATTTTCAATTTGGACCAATCAGAAATCTGTCGGATCGTCGTAGACGTCGTACCATCGGATTTCGGATCTGTCTGAATCTAGCTCAAACAGAGATGTATAAATTGGCCCTAAGGTTGGATTCAATTCTTGCCGCCGAATGAAAATTCAAATTTAGACCAATGACCAATCAAAAAGCTATCGGATCGTCGTACGATCGGATTTCGGATTTGTCTGAATCCAGCCTAACTTTTATGACGTTTTCAAGATCGTTGGTTGACACGACCATGAAATCAAGAACTTTTCTAGAAATGACAGAAAACATATGATCTTTTTGTTTTGTTATTGTGTGGTTTGAAAAATCGAAAGTAGATAATCAGAAAAACAATGTTTTGGGGATTCTGGCAATATCGAAAATGACGACAGCCCTTCAGCAGCAAGTTTTTGCTTTGGATGCAAGATATAATGCTCACAGAGCACCGCAGAGTCCGAATTTTCGTAAATACTTCATTGAAACTTGCTTTTTTATTATCACATTGATAGATTCAAAGATATTCAGCTGGTGGTGTTTTATTGGATGTAGGCCTAATTCTATGGATGCAGTCTAGGGTCGAAAGTCTATACAGACTACAGACCCAAATGTAACCTAGAAATTCAGCTATATATTCTTGAGAACAAAATAAAATGAGGCAACTTTAATGGATTTATCAATTTTTAGGGACCTTATATATTAGAAGGCGAAATCAGTTATTGAGAGAGGCCTCAAGACCAACAGATAGATGGAAACAATATATCAAAATGCGGTCTCTACTCCTCCAACAGAGATATGGAAATGCAAAGGCTGAACAGACATCCTCTAATAATTTGTCACTTGCTAGTAGTCTCAGAGTTAGTTATAAATGAAAATGGGTAAATGCCCAAACAATTTAAACTTTTTTCATTTTAGTCCTTGACTATCAATGAATCAACTACATCTATCCGATCTCCTACTGGATCTGTTGTTCCAACTAAAGAGGCAGAAGCTTCGAGAGCTATAGTTGGGGGCACTACGATAGCAGAAAACTATGCATTTGTTGGTGTTCAACATATTTTTGATCAAGTGAGCAGCTATTGTATTAAACATACTGTATTTATAACATAACTTTTATACAAATGTTATAAGTCAATTTTCATTTATTTCTACAGTATATGTTGTTTATATTTTTATTCACATGAGTGCAAATTCGGAATTGATTCCCAAATAAGTGATTGTAGATGATTCTTTGTTATTTCTTTTAACTTTCAGGATATTTCTGCCCAATGAACGTTGTTTCTTTATTATCATATATTAATTTGAGGTACTTGATAGATTTATGACATTCATGTGTATGTGGATTCCAGAATTGAAATAATTTTGTTGTATCAGGCAGAAATGTTTGTATATTACATTACACATATTTGTAAATATTTAGCAAATTTGTTTTTAATTTCAGCACACTAAAGCTGTGACAATGATAAAATTTGCTAATAATGACAAGACCAGGTTGTGTTGCTCATCACTAGATATGACACTATCAGTATGTGATGTTCTCAGTACACCTCCCACAGTATTGGCTATACTGAAAGGGCATTCAAATTCCATTACAGGTACTATTCATAGCAATAAACAGGGATTGAATAAATAGGTGCAAATATGTTAGTTCAGTTTGGATTCTTTCCAGCTTATTACTTCATACTTATTATTTGTAATTGATATAAGGCTTCTTTGTAAAAAAGCAAGCAGATGATGATTCAATTTATAAGGGTTATTATTTCATCACTGTAATTACTGAACAACTTGAATTTTAAATAATTTTAAAAACCGGTTTTTTTTAGGTTTCGATTGGTCGATCAACAATGACCTTATTGTTAGTTCCTCACTTGATGGAACTGCAAGGGTATGGAAAGTAGCAGATTTTAATTGCTTGAGAACAATCAATGACCCCAACCTTTCTCAAATAATGTGTTGCTTGTTCCAACCTAGCAACAATAACCTGATATTAGTATCCTTTAGAGAAATTAAAAACAATAACCATCACTATATTTGAAGCTGAAATTTACAAGGACAATTCAGTAAATGCATGAATTTAAAATATCGAGAGATCCTCCTATCAGATGACAGACCCATTGTGTTGATTTTTGTGATAGTAACAGTCAGTCCTTAAAATCCGTGCCAATCTTAAAATAATTGTTAACATTTCATAGCTAATCCGACTCTATTTAATTTAATAAAATATGAATTTTTTTTTTCAAACTATATTCAGACCGCCATTGAACTTATGTATTGGATTTAAAATTTTATGATATTTGCATTTTAAATTGTGCTATCTCTCGAAACCAATGCAATTTTGATAATGAAGCTGCAAGACGTTTTAAAATTAAACATGAAAAAAATTATCTTACTTTTCCAGTGAGTAAAATGCACCTTGCTGACAATCAAGTCTGCTCCGATCTTTCTATGGCCATTTTGCTTTTAATTTTGATGACTGCCAGTTGTGCATAATTCTGTTTAAATATGGGCTTGAGATGAGTTCTGTTAATCAACTGATTCATTTGACATAATTTTTTCATATCTGTTCGTACCATCACCTAATATTATTACTGCAGCAATTCTTTGATCCAAGAAAAAAATGCATTTGCTAAGCAAAATTTCTTCAATCATGAATAGGTATGCACAAATTTCAAGCGATTAAACTTGGTGCACTCAGGATATAACATCCGTTTAATTTATCCCTTTGTTCACATTTGTCATCTTTGAAATTCCTTAGCGACAGGTAGACAGGCAATGTAAGAGGAGAACTGAGCGTTGCCAATGTATCTACCGGTCGATTTTTAAAGGACATATGTAAAATTGGCGGGACTATATTGAGTTTAACTTCGGACACCAGTGGACATGTGTTTTGGTCTGGAAACGATAGGGTAAGATATTCAATGTCTTTGAAGAAATATCTTGGCATTTGGATGGATGGTAAATTGAAGTGGGATATACATATTGAAAATCTAATAAAAAAAATATCTTCCATCATTGGTGCCCTATAAGAAGATGTCCCAAATTGAATCCCAAAATAGCAAATATATTTTTATATTCACATATTCTCAGTAGAATCAAATAATTAATCAATATATAGGGATCTTGTTCTGAAAATAATTTTAATAAAATTTCCGCTCTATACAGTAAAGCTCTGAAAGTACTGTATCGTCTACCATTTGACACTCCAACACATGAACTTTACTCAATTACAAACACATTTTCTTTGGATGAGCATTATGAAATGGATACTCTGAAAGTATCATATCTTATTATTAATAATATGATGAAATCTAATTTTGTATTAATCAGAAATTCATAATCACCTTACGAGACAACATAACTTGTTCCACCTTGATTCCGCAAACTCTGTAGCACCTTCAAAATTCAATGAAATACCCGAAGATATAAAAAATTGTAGAAATATCAATGAATTTAAAATCAAAATAAAAAAATATTTTCTCCAAATGAGAAAATAAAATTCGATGGATTCTTTCTTTGTTTCTATATTCTGTTTTATTTTTCTGTTTGTTTTTCTTTGTAATTCTGAAAAAAAAATTATTTAATGAAATATGTAATCAATTTAAAGTTCATGATCAGTCTCATACCAGTTTGAAACGTTTGACTGTTCATGATATTTCTTTATAGAAACTCAGTTATAATTTAAACATACCCTATTATGATTTTATAATTGTTATTGAAAAAAAAATGTAACATTATTACTTAAAAATAATATTTAAGAAAAGGGTATATATACATTTTGTATTTATGTAGCATTGAATGAATTACGAATAAATACTTTTCAACAACGTTCATTATATAAAAATCTGATTTAATATTTGCTTTTATTGGTTGAAAATGTTGATATTATTCATGTATATATTGATATTTGTACTTAGGTCAATTTTAGTCTACATTTAAAATATTTTACAAATATCTTTTATATGCGCTAATTTGCATATTTTCGCCCTCCACAGGGAGAAATTATGTCAGTACTATGCGAACTAAATGGATCACTCACTAAACTGAAGAAACTCAACTTACCTGCTAGTTGTTTGATAACAAGTATAAGCTACAGAGCATGGATTAGTAGGGAAGCCAGAGATCCTTTACTACTTGTGAATGCCACAGATAATAGCATGTATTTGTTCAAGTGAGTTTTCTGAAATAAGACTAATCGCATTGTAGAATCGAAAATTGTGTAGGCAGTAGATTTCAATCAGGCCCGGACTGGGGCCATTCGGGGCCCTAAGCTAAAACCAGGGGTATTCCCCTAGAAAATTCAAAAAAAATTAGGTGCTTGAAAACAATGTGAAAGCATTTTCACGCTATTTTGGCACTTATAAAGAATGAATTCAGATAGGTTTTTATAAGAATATTATGATTTTCGACTTCTGTTGACTTTATAATTTATTAAAATGAGATATTCATCGTATTTTCAGGATACCACGATACTACAAAAAACATGTTGTAGAACTGCCAATTATTACAACAGAGTTCAAAATAAAGTGCAATATTTCATTCACACCAAAGTATTGATGACCGGGGGCCCTCCGCGATTGCGGACCCTGCCAGTCCGGGCCTGATTTCAATTGAATATTTTATGTCTCCTTTCCCCAAAATTGAATATTTCAAGTCTATTTTTTTGCAGTATCATTGACACAGAAGGCAGTTTGAGATTGAAGAGAAAGTTTCAAAATGTGCAAAGGAGGTACACTGTCAGATCTACTTTTTGTCCAATCATGTCTTTCAGACAGGGAGCTTGTGTTGGTAAATACCTATTATTTTGTCAAAATGGTGTTTTAGTCCTTTTCCATGAATCTAGCCTCGGCATGAGGCAACTGGAGTAAGGGTCAAATGCTTTAGAAAATTTTTTTTCCGAAATGTCTACATTAATTGTTTGAAATCAAAAGTATTTTCAACTATTCCAGTGGAATTATTGAAAACTAATATCGATTTTTCAGTAACAGGAAGCGAAGACGGGAGCGTTTATTTCATCGACATTGAAAAAATTGGGAAAAAATCCGTTGTTAACACTTTACAAGGACATTCAAGCGCAGTTCTTGGCGTCAGTTTCAACTACGACGAATCTCTCTTGGCTACGAGTGACCTAGAAGGTCTTGTGATAATTTGGAAAAAGGGCAACGCATGAATCTATACATTGGTGCTTATTATCTGAAGTAAGGAAAATGTTTATTTGAAATCTATATGGATCTGTACTTAATATTTTTTATAAATGACGATAATACTTTTGGAAGATCTCTTTTACTTATCCTCGGCAGGAAATTAACAAACAATACCCAACCACGGGACGAAATACTGAAATTGGAATTTCCTTCTGTAATGACAGATATTCCAATTTGAAATAATTGAAAATATGGCAAAAAATAGCAGGTGCGTTGCGTTCTACCCACATTTCATAATGCTCACAGCCTCCCAACATACTCGAATGATGCCTGTTGCAAAATTTACCGAATATTCTGCAATTCCCTATTAACCCAAAAACCTAACCCTTCATAGCACTGAATGACGTACTCGAAGCACTCAATGAAAACGAAAAAGTGGTAGGAATATTCATGGATCTATCAAAGGCTTCTGATAGTGTGGATCATAACATTTTACTGACTAAATTGGAAATAATGGGCTTTAGAGGCAATATTTATAATATCTTAAAATCATACTTATTAGAAAGACAGCAGTGTGTTGCAGCCATTGAAGGAGGACAAGAATATAAATCCAATTGGGCTATAGTTAAACGTGGTATACCACAAGGATCTATATTGGGACCAATTTTGTTCCTTTTATTTGCCTTTTGTTTGCCGACGACAATTCACTAATAATCAGAGAACCATCCACCTTTGATTTGATGAATACGATTCCTCAGTCTTTACAAAATGTAGAGAATTGGTATAGTGGAAACAATTTGAAAGTGAATATTCAAAAATAAAATATTATCAAGTTCAGCTTCCGAAAAGAATCAAACTTGAAGATAAGCCATGGAGTAGAGACTATTGAAACAAGACAAAATTCCAAATTTCTCGGTATCGAAGTAGATGCACAACTTAACTGGAAGGAACATATCAACTTTCTGGCCAAAAAACTCCGCTCATTCATTTTTGCAATAAAAATAAAATTACAGGTAAACCATAATGCAGCCTTGAACGCATAGTATGCTCATATATATATATATATATATATATATATATATATATATATATATATATATATATATATATATATTCCAGACAAAAATCGGGAATAATCCTCTGGGGAAATTCTGTTGAAGTGAGCATAATTTTCAAAATGCAAAAAACCTGTATAAGAAATATTTTTAAACTCAAAAAGAAAGACAGTTGCAGGGATGTATTCAAAACAACAAAAAATCCTTACACTGCCCTGTATTTATATTTTTGAATGTGCATATTTTGCGATAACAAATTGCAAAGAATTCATAAAACAGTACGAAACGGATCATTTCCACCGCACCAGATCTTTGAAACTGAAATTACCCCAAACAAAATTTGCCCCAATACAGAAGAATGTTGTGTATCAAATTTTGAACAATGTGCCTCAAGAATTTAGAAGACTCTCCAGATACAAGTTCAAGAAGAAATTCAAAGAGTACTTGATAGAGAAAAGATTTTATAGCGTTTCCGATTTTTATGATAAATTTTTCCTTTTTATTCTTCAATTTATACCTTGTTGCACACTGTAAAGTATCATGGAATAAAGCTGTTATTATTGTGGGCATATCGACAAGAAGAATGAATTTTGCTAAAGTTGAATCATTCGGGTATGTTCAGAGACTGGGTGTTACGAAATGTGGGTGCAACGACATGCTCCCAAAACAGGTTTCTGACAAGTGCCTAGGATTTGTCCGGGTCAAGAAGGCAATACTGGATTCTGTTCAAATATAAATGAATGAAATCGATAATCTGCCTAAATACTGACAATTCTGATACAATGTATATTGTCTGACAGAAATAAAGCGATTTTGATTTTTGATTTTGAATTACGTTGTTGATAGAGAAAACAATTGATAGGCGCAGCTCCAGTCGCCTCAATTTTTCTAGTTACAGAGGTGGCACCGCAAAAAGTGAACTATTGAGGGTAAGACTGAAGCTAGAATCGCATAAAATAAGAATTTTAATCGTTAATAATTACACAGACTATATATTACAATTCTAATAATACAAGAAATACTAACCGATCACATATTAGGTCCGATACGGACATTAAATATCTACAACAAAAACTGAACATATTAAAATCGAACAATCTACAACTACGACCTCAATCACTTGATATTATATAAAAATCAACTACCCTACAACTTTAGACAACAATTGGACGTCCAGTTTCAGTTTGTACATTAGTTTTTGAACTACCCACAAAACTTACACGTTTTATTACGAGAAGTAAACATTTAAGTAACATTAATAATAATTAAGAAAAATGATAACACGTTAATATTTTCCCGTGAATGTCAGATCGTCATTCTGATCAAATAAAATCATAAAGCCTAGAGAAAATATAATTAAAAATTTGTCAATTCAATAACTAAAACAAGTAAAATATCACAATTATTTTATGTTACAAATTATTTGGAATTAGAGCCAATCAGGTACATGTCGAGGATGGGCAAAACGAAATTGGAAATGTCATTCAATAAAGATTCTATTTAATCTGATCTTGAAAATCCAACGTTTTTGTTCACTGACAAAAATTGTGAAATGAATATAGCAGAACTTCTGAACTCCCCTAACCAAAGAAATAAATGAAGGACGACCAAGATCAAATTCACAAGCAACTCCCTGTATGATTATTGATTTCTTGGAATTGTTTTAAATAACCTTCCACTGACATATTACCACACTCAAATGAAATCAGTAGATGCATTTTATGAGGTTCATATTCAAAGAACAACTTCAAAAAAATATCTGCTTTATACAGAAAATCTTTGAAAGTACTACATCGTCTCCCATATGATACTCCAACAAATGAACTATATTCAATAACCGGTACATTTTCTTTGGAGGAACATTTCTTGATGGACAGTTTGAAAATTTCTCATTCCATTGTTAGAAAATTAATAAAGTCAAACTTTATATTAACCAGGAATTCAGAAGTTCATAACTATCATACTAGGCAACATAACTTGTTTCATCTTGATACTGCTAGCTCTGTAGTTGGACAAAAAATATTTGTTTATGAATCATTATCTAAGTATAATAAATTACCCGAGGATTTAAAAAATATTAGTGATATAAATCAATTCAAATTTCGATTGAAAATATTCATTCTTCTCAAAAGAATTTCAAATTGAATTGGTGTTTATCTATTTGACAATTCTTTCACTTATCCTTTTCCTTATAAAATAATTTTCTTGCGTTGATTTGTATATTTTTTTCTTTCATTTATTTATTACATTGAAAAAAGTTTTCGATGATTTGTGAGCAATCTCATACCAGTACAAAAATACTGTTTGATTGTTCATGCTATACCAATGAAGTGCTACCAAATATATTGTATTATCGATTGTATGATTTGAAATGTAACGGAATAAATAAATAAATAAAATACTGCATTTGAATCAAATGAAATATTCAGTGAAATAAGTTTCTACAGTGCTATGAACAAGCAAATGCTTTGAAGTTGAAGAGCGCGCATTCACTGTTTCAAGAAAGAATCCTCGATTATGGTAGGCAACATGATATTTCTAGGGTTTTTACTAAATTTTGATATCTCTAGAGTAGTCTTCATTTTCTTTACCTAATAAATATTCATGTAGTATGGTTGAGAATAATGAAATGGGGCTTTATATTCTGAAGAAAGAAACCTTGGATCAAGGTTTGTTCATGGGAGTAATAGATTCATTCACTAAGTCGGAAAATTTGGTGAAATATATTTTCTCTATCTTTTCAGGTTTTCACACGAGGTTTTGTTACTGGCTCCAAAAATAACCAATTATTATCTACATTCAATATTTTATATTAAAACCCTTTTGATAAAATAGTTATTACTAAAATAGTAAACCAGACCCTAGTTTTTGAGATCTTGTTGGGAGTGAATTCTAGATATGAGCGTGTTAATGTGTTTGAAAAATGCAGAAGTTCTATTTCGAGGCATGAAATCAAATTCGGACATGAACGTTAGTTCTAAACAATCAGAACGATTCGAATCAAGCTCATTATAAATAGGATACTATATCGAAAATAGGAGATCATTCAAATATTCCAAAGTTCGCCCAAGTCGACAGTACTCATCAAAATATTGACAATTAGATCTGTTGAATTAATATCGCCGGGAGTCGATTATAGATGGGAGAATTTAAATCATTTCAATTGAATCAAACTTTAGTTGAAATACTGTATCGAGAACTGTAGAGCTTGTGACAAAAACAATTATATCCCAAGTGTTCTATAATATTTGAAAAAACGGTAAATTACGAAACACGGCAAGTATACCATAATAAGAAGAATAAGTTGCTTAGATGCAGCCAATTCTCGAAACCCAAGTGCGTTGTTTCAAAAGAATACTAATTGAATTGTAATTTTATTCCCATTGTCTGCGGATCTTTATCATCTGCTAAATGGAAACTGAAGTGACTGAATCTGAAAAATCATCTCAATAATTATTAATTAGTGTGAAAAAGTCAATTTTACAGATTTGTTTTCTTGTATAATTATTACTTGCTAATTGAGTGTACATAAATTACCAAAAGTTTTTTCTGGTTCTCAGTTTGTACTATCTTTCAATAAGCCTGTTGTGGTTCGGAAAGGTTTACGCAATGTTATGTTCAGTATCCAACACAAACGGAACAGACCCATATTAGCAGACGCAGCCAAATGCAATGGGATGCTTACTAACACTCCCGATACTATATCATTTTGGGTCTAGAATAATTACAAAACCTTAGTTTTTGTCACGTGCTCTGATAATAAACTCAACGACTGAGGCATACCATGACGAGATGTTCGAAAAAATTGTAGTTATAAATGATAATTTATAGTCCTATATTGGCAAATATCGAACGGACGTTAACCGAAGTCCTTCAGCAAATCAGTTGGCATGTTCTTATGCTCCCGTCCCTAGCATCAATCTCGATAAATATCGTTTAACATCGTGGTAAGCCCTGCGTATCATCGAATAGACACCCCATTCGAAATATCGGCGCTATGAAAAAAATTCGCCCACCCGAGAAACCGACCCGAACGAGAACGCGCCTCAAGCCTGCGTGTTCTTCACGACTTTCCTTTCGAGCGTGCTCGATTCGATACCGCTGTCCTCGTCTCCGCTATCCAAAACGCTAGCCTCTCCTTTCACCACCTCGATTTTCATGTGGCACACGTTGGAACGTTCGTCGTCGGTAGCCGCGACTCGAGACTCGTTTTCGTGCGGAGCGAAATCGCTCCGGGGCGAATCCGGATGGTAGAGCGGCTTGTGCGGCAGCGCCTCGAACGACACGTTCCTGCTTTTCGAATCGTCGGGCGGCGTGTCGACGTGCTGCACGAGGAACCTGCTCTTGCCGAAGGTGGTGAACGTCGGTTTCTCTCTGACTACCACCGGTTCCGGTGCCGGCTCGATGACGAACATCTTCTCGGAGCTGAACGCGCTCGGACTCGGCGGCAAATCGAGTTTCAGTTTGTTCCTCGTGTGTCGCATGCCGCCGAGGACGTCTTTGTTTTTGAGGTAGTCGTGTTTCCTGCGGTTGACGGCGTCGCCGGCCAGTTGCTTCAGCGTCGGCACGGAATCGAAGAGCCGCGCGTATTTGTTGTCGACGAGGCTCGCGGGTGTCACGTCTTCTACGCCGCTGTCCGGCGTCACGTGCTCCGTCGCGGTCCAGCCGCCACCTCCCGGGAAGAACTGCGAACTCAGGCTGTGGCTGTGGAAGGGTTGGGCGGATCCGCTGATGAAAAACTCGTGCGATTTTTCGCCGTCAACGTCGTCTGTAACAAGAATTATAGGTGCTGTAACAGAAAATCTATCCCGTCGTACAGATCACTTCCAGCGAAATAATCGAGATCGATAACCTGAAAACTAGATGTCCGTACCAGTAGCGCTGTACCCACGTTGGGCGCCAGATGTACGGGATTTGAAGGGTTCAGTAGCGAATGAAATTCGAAACTTCTTCTGGGGACAAATATTTATTGAGCAGATGTATCAAAATCAACGTTGACAATCTAAAAGAAATAATGCATTGTTTTTTTTCAAGTCTCAATGAAAAATGGCTACCGATTCACGTTAACCGAAAGGCTTAAATAAAATCTTCGGAACATAAAATATTTGTAATCAAAGGTACCAACCTAAAACCAGGGACACTTTGGATATTCGTATCACGAAAATTTGAAGATTCCCCACTTGGCTCTCAGATTGAAATAGTTAATATAATATAATAATATACTGGTACGGACATCTAGTTTTCAGGTTATCGATCTTGATTATGTCGCTGGAAGTGATCTGTTTGATGAGATAGATTTTCTGTTACAGTGCACTATGGATTGTGTAGTGAAACGTCTTCTTATCTCAGGGATTTTTATGTATGGCCAGGAGTTTGGTTGCTTCCTTTGTATAGCTGATACAATTTAAAAACTGTTGCACGTCATCATGGCCGTGGTTGAATTTTGAAGTACACTGTAGCCAGTTTGTTTGAGAATTCTGGAGTTTTGGGTATGAATCAGTGTCGTCTTGAATATGAAAGAAGGAAAATCGAAAATTTTCACAATCCTTTCCTAATAGGTACATGTATATCATTCATTGAAATGTGGAAGGCTATCCTAGAAAAAGTTCTTTCCTAGTTTTATAATAAGAAACTTGTAGTTATATTCCCTTCCGAAGGTTCAAATCAATATTTTGAATAACTACATCCAAAATGGTTGAGGCTTTCGCGGCCGAGGTTATTAGTATAACTACTGCTCTTCGGGCTTGAAGGCCGTCGTTCTTTGGAATTTCTTCCTGACGTTTCGCTAGCGCGAGTTGCCAGCTTCTTCAGAGGCTTATTCATCTCCGATGACTAAACAGTTCGATTTCTCAAGGCGTATTTATATTGATGCAGGTAGTCTGGAGTGTTAATTACTTCTGTCGGGTTCGGGGAATAATCATCATTATTAGTTGCCGCACTACCTGCTGTGATTTCATTAGTTATTCTTGATTTCTTCAGAATCGGATTCCAAATTCTGTTTAGAGTCAACGCTTCTTCCTTTCTGTTAAAATTGCCCGCATGTTTTTGGATCTCTGCCTCCCGTACCAGTCGGCTATGGTAACCCTGGTTGGGGGCAATCAGTGTTGCATTTTCGAACAGAATCTTGTGGTCGCCCTCACTCAATGCGTGTTCCGCCACCGCCGATTTGTCGGTTTGCCCCAGCCTGCAGTTCCTTCGATGCTCTTTGAGCCTTGTACCCATGGATCTTTTCGTGGTACCGATGTAAACCTTCCCACAGGTGCACGGTATGCGATAAACCCCTGCCGCTGACAATGGGTCTCTTTTGTCTTTAACCGACCTGAGGCTTTGCTGGATCTTCTTGGTCGGCTTGAAAACTGTTTTTATGTTATATTTCCCCAAGAGTTTTCCAATTCTGTCAGTGACCCTCGGGATATATGGCAGATATGCATTCGCAACTACCTGAGAGTCATCGCTGTTATGAACCGTGGGACTCTTCGGTTTCATTGCCCTGTTGATCTCAGATACACTGTACCCATTCGACCTCAAGGTCACTTGAAGATGTTCCAGTTCCTGCTCTAGATGTTCTGGTTCACAAATCCTTCGAGCACGTTCAGTTAGGGTAGATATGACTCCTCTCTTTTGACTGGGATGGTGGTTCGATAGTGCGTGCAGGTACCTATCCGTGTGCGTGGGTTTTCGGTATACTTTGTGGGTTAGTCTAGCGCTATGCTATGTCTACGCTACGATGTGGCGCTAGACTAACCCACAAAGTATACCGAAAACCCACGCACACGGATAGGTACCTGCACGCACTATCGAACCACCATCCCAGTCAAAAGAGAGGAGTCATATCTACCCTAACTGAACGTGCTCGAAGGATTTGTGAACCAGAACATCTAGAGCAGGAACTGGAACATCTTCAAGTGACCTTGAGGTCGAATGGGTACAGTGTATCTGAGATCAACAGGGCAATGAAACCGAAGAGTCCCACGGTTCATAACAGGGATGACTCTCAGGTAGTTGCGAATGCATATCTGCCATATATCCCGAGGGTCACTGACAGAATTGGAAAACTCTTGGGGAAATATAACATAAAAACAGTTTTCAAGCCGACCAAGAAGATCCAGCAAAGTCTCAGGTCGGTTAAAGACAAAAGAGACCCACTGTCAGCGGCAGGGGTTTATCGCATACCGTGCACCTGTGGGAAGGTTTACATCGGTACCACGAAAAGATCCATGGGTACAAGGCTCAAAGAGCATCGAAGGAACTGCAGGCTGGGGCAAACCGACAAATCGGCGGTGGCGGAACACGCATTGAGTGAGGGCGACCACAAGATTCTGTTCGAAAATGCAACACTGATTGCCCCCAACCAGGGTTACCATAGCCGACTGGTACGGGAGGCAATAGAGATCCAAAAACATGCGGACAATTTTAACAGAAAGGAAGAAGCGTTGACTCTAAACAGAATTTGGAATCCGATTCTGAAGAAATCAAGAATAACTAATGAAATCACAGCAGGTAGTGCGGCAACTAATAATGATGATTATTCCCCGAACCCGACAGAAGTAATTAACACTCCAGACTACCTGCATCAATATAAATACGCCTTGAGAAATCGAACTGTTTAGTCATCGGAGATGAATAAGCCTCTGAAGAAGCTGCCACTCGCGCTAGCGAAACGTCAGGAAGAAATTCCAAAGAACGACGGCCTTCAAGCCCGAAGAGCAGTAGTTATACTAACTACATCCAAACTATAGCTTATCCAATCCATCTTGGCACAAACTCGGATACTTTTCCAGTTGCACACTGCTACTGTCGACTATGACAAAAAAACACTTCTAGGAATAAATTTCAACACAGTGATCACATATAATAGGTGTTTTTTTTCTTAGTATACTTCACAGAGATTGCTGGGCATATACGTTAACAGTTCTGTGCCAAGATGGATTGGATAAGCTGTACTTTGAAAAATCTAGATTTTCCCATATTTATAACTGCAATTGCTTACTGCGTTCCTTCATAGTATAAATATTGGTACACACAACACCTATAACCAGTACTGCAGTATACGTGAGACTCTTACTGGTTTGTGAGCTTTGTTATATTTAATCTTTTGAGAAATCGCACTGACAGTATACATAATTGACTTCAAATCTATTTCAATTCATTAAAAAGAATATCTGACTGTAGATTATAAATATAATTTACTGCGTTTTATTCAATTTAGTTCTCCAACAGCCGTTAAGGGAAGCGAAGAGAGATTATTATCGCGCCTCCTTTCGAAATAACTAATCAAAAGTGTCACCAATTCTTAGCAGTGATAGTTTTTAACTCTTTTTTGTCATTTTTACGAAGAGCCTGTTTTTGATCACAATTATCTGATCTGAAGTACGTGCCAAAAAGACCTGAACAAGAACTGTCACTTGAATAAAAATTGGTAAATAACAAATTTCAAGCAAATTGCGGCAAAATAGAAAGTGATGCCAACCAAATCCAAAGAATAGCAGGCGCCAAATTTGAAATTCAATATAAACGTTCCAATGCATCTCCATCAATGGATTGGTATCAATGCGTTGATTTCATGTCGTCATTGATGACGTGAAACAGTTTTTAAATTGTATTCACTAAAATGTAGAAACCTATACTATTATCTTATACTGCTATCATAGAAATGTAAAGTTTCAAATTTTTCGTAGGGGGTAATCTTCGGGAAATACTGATCCGAACATGAATATTATTTCACTGACAGCTACACTATTGAGGAGTGAAATAGAATATATTTTATTATGACCGAACAAAAAATTAACTGAAAACTGATAGTATATGTAAATTGAGTTTGAGGAAAGCGGGTGAGATGTGAATTTTTACCGGCGTGCACTGAATAAACGGTTCGGTTCGACTTCTACGCGTTCGTTACTTTCGACTACCTAAAATAGGACTCCACAATATAAGTAGAACCTATTATGCAGCCAAAAGTATATAACATTTAGCTGGATAGCTCGTAACTGAGTAGTCAGTAGGTTTGAATTAGATATAAAATTATTTTCAATCCAATGAAGTAGACTGGTTCGATTTCCGATATAAAAACTGCTTCAGGCTCTTTGTGGATTCTAAAAGGTGCTATATATTTGACACTACCAAAAATCCATCATACAAATATATGAAGGGTTATTGAAAATGACTAAGCAATAGGGGATTGAATTTCCCATAATTTCCTTTTTGTACTAGAAAAAAATTGCAGAATGGCTTCGGAAAAGGAAGAAACCCAGCCTTGAGTGGAATTGGGGAAGAAGGTGACATATGTTGTAAAAACATATCGTCCAAAAAGTAGGGTGGATTATGCCCTTTTCCAAGAGCCCTTTTTTTCTTTCGAATTCGAGTTTCAAAACTTTCACAAAACAACGATAAAACGGCACTTCATCTCAATGACAACAGCACTTTTTCTTAGGTAAAAGAAAAACTTCATTATTTGAATGTTTTCCATAGGGGATTTATGAAAGTATGTTCCAAAGAAAAAATTCACCATTATTATTATTCTGCTTCTGGGACGAAGAAAGCAGCAGTGTTCACAAAATTGATTTGAATACAGTATTCGTAATACTAACCTGGTATGAAGTCTGGAATACTCGTCAATTGATAAAGATTCGGACTGGTTGGTGTTTTATTCGTGTGATTACTGTAGGTCGGAAACATATCGTTATCGTCTGTCGAAGGAGGTAAGAAACTTTCCCCATCAAATTCCCAGTCTGAAACAAAAATCAACTTTTAGCATTCTTGCAATCATATTTTCAACTACTCTCAAACACATCCAATTTCATTTATAAGGTAGTTTTTTCAACCCCTTCTAGTTGAAATTATTGTCTTTTTATGTAGGTTTTCATCTCAAACATCACTGTGGAAACGCCAATTTTCCTGAGGATCAATAAGCAATTCACTAATAATGGGCTGTTAGAAAACCGCCAGAATTATAATATATAGCTTATCTTTCAAAGCAATAAATCTCGAGCCATTACTTCTGATTCCTCACGACTGTTTTCATCAATTCTTCCACCATTTGAATATTGATGATAATTTTTTACATTTTGTCAACAAGCATTGCGGTAGTGCCACAAGTAACAAGTGATTCTTAGATTACTAATTTTTCAATACTGGATTTATGTAATTTGTTGCCAGAAGATTTGCTCCTTACTTAATAATGAAATCAGTTCATATTTGCCTCATGTATGTTCGAAACTGATTATATGGGAACGATGAAAAGTGCTGAATAACATTTGAACAATTCATAACATAATTTACTGGTATCGGCTAAACAAAACTTATCTTCTCCTTTTGGATTTGTTAATGAATCATTATCGGGGTACAATAAATTACAAAATCAAAAATATCACTCGCTTAAACTTCGAGTGAAAAAAAAATCATTTTCCTCAAAAAGCTATTTGACAATTTCTTTTCTTGGCCTTTTTATAAAATAATAACATGTGTTAATTTGTTAATTTTTTGGTTCCATTTGTTTATCATGTTGAAAAAAATTACGAATGGTTTGTGAATAATCTCATACCAGTACAAATACTGTTTGATTGTTCACGCTATTCGATTGAAATGAAATATTACTATTGTTTGACTTGAAATATAATGTAAAATAATAAATGAGAAAAAAACTACGCCCTTTTGTCGTTAATATCAAATCTGAAAATTATCTCCCTACTTCACCTGTGAATGACTTAAAATCGGGCTGTGGTTTCCACAAATCTTGACTTTGCAGCACTGGACTTTCCGGTTCTTTGGGATATTCGTATATGCAATGATATTTTTGCTTTTTGAACCATACTCCTTTCGGTTTCTTCTGAAAATAATTATGAATATTAGGTCCTGTTGTTTTTCATTCTAGGTTAAGGCAACAAACCTCTTCGCTTTTATTCAAAACTTTTTCTGGTGATCTGAGAACCGATTTACCGGGAATGGCAAACTTATCCCAGGCTGAAGGAACAAATTCGGGTGTTTCTCCTTCCTCATCACTGAATGTACTGCTTATATCACTCTCTTCATACGCGTCTTCTGCAATTCCTTCCAGAGGCTTTATATTTTCCATCTGAAAATTTTTTCAGAAATTAGCTCTTTTCGCATAGCGGTTGGAATATCTCCACAACAGCAGTTAGTATTTCAGTGACTATTACTCACCAAATCTTGCGGAGCAGCTGTTAAGGCCTTGAGAGACTCCTCATGCTCACCTTCCTGAGTTTTACAAATACAAGGAACACATAATTATTCACAAAAGCAAACATAAAAACATTCATGAAACTGTCTGCAAAAAGGCCAGATTAAATTTAAACAATGAGTATAAGATAACATTTTTTACAATGAAGTGGTCTTAAATTAGACAGAAAATTGTTATCATGTGGAATTATTGCATACAATTTCATGATTCAGATAATTTTAAATGTTGTACGATACCATCAACCCGTTTGATTTTGAAGATATCGGGCTATAATAATAATAAAGTTTATTCAAAATTCATAAGAGCATATACATCAATTTGTAAAAAGGTGAATAAACAGTTCAATTATACCCGCGAAGTTAAAAACTTGTTGCGAGAGATACGAATTATATTAATGTAAAATATATTTGATAAATTTGTAGAATTCAACAAAATAATATTGAAAAATTAACTAATTTTCTTAACTGAAGTGAGAGATTTCATTAAATAAATTTCGACGTGATTCTTGAATCCATTTTTCAATCTGTAGTTTGAAAGATACTAATGACTTGATCATTTTTATATGATTTGGAATCAAATCATAGTAGAATGGCAATAAATATTTAAAAAAATTTTGAGACATTGTTGTTTAAACTCTATTTTTCAATGTGATATTATTTTTATTCCTTGTATTATAAATATGATTATTGAAATTTATATTTTTTGATTTGTGTTTATGGATATAAATCATGATGTTATATCCGAATAATTGTCTTATGTCCATTTTATGTGTTTCTATGTACAGATTTTTACTTGTATACAAATAAGACTTACTATATAGTATTTTCAAAAACCGTTTCTGAAGAACTTCTAGATTTCTAATGTGGTATTTCATGACCCCTCCCCAAGCCAGAATCCCATAATTCAATTGGAACTGTATTAATGAAAAATAAAATGTTAAGGGTTTTTACGCTCATAAATATATTTTCAATCAATTTGGTTTTTCATTCGAATGGGATAAATATTAAAATATTTCATGAGATTTGTTATTAACATGGCAACATAGTCGAAAAAAGTGTAAAAAAGTGTTTGTTTTTACAGATCACATGAGTTTCAGCGCATAAGCTATATAAAACAGAGTTAGACGTATATTTTAGTTGATTTTCATCAGAAACTGTAGAAAACGTTAATCGGAAAACTTGTAGGGTAAGTTGGATATCTACACTCTCTTTCAAGCATAAAGTTCAGGTTATAGAAGACATTACATAAAAAATATATCACTAGATAATTCAGAGATGAACATTACCTACCTTCCAAATAAACTCTCCACTGGAACTCGATCTGGAATCTGAACCACTATCCCATTCTTGATCATCTCCATTATTTTCGCTGAAAGACGTCGACATCAACTGATTATCCGATGGTCCGCTGAATCTGATGTCTGTCAACACTCCAAATATATTACTATCATTATCACTATTTACATCATCTTCATTCTGTCTGTATATATCCATATACTCGGCATCTTTGTCAGAGTTGTCGAATTCCAAACTATTTTTGGTATTTTCCATATTGACGATATTCACGTATTCATCGTATGGGTCGGTATCGTTTATGCTTTCATAAATATCTTCGGTGTTCGAATCAAGATCTCCGTCACCGATGTTTTCGGATGGTTTATCGATACTTTCGACATCGCAATTTACATAAGCAGGTTCTTCTTGTTTCTGCGAAGTTGCAGACTCACTCGCTTCAGGATTTTCACGTGACTCTTTACTCATTACATTCACGTTCCCAGTAACGACGCCACAATTCTCATAACAATGTTCTTCATTTGAAACCATATCTACAGGTACTACTGACTCTGGTTTAGATGCGCTGGAAGCACTTTCAATATTTACATATGTAGCATCGTGTGGTTCCTCGATTTGATGAATGGTTACGCTGGAACTGTCTCGTCTTACCACACTCTCAGGATCTGGTAAAGGAATTTGTTTGTTATTCTCAACTTCGATATTCTCATAGTGAATATTTTCATCTAGATCCTCTTCCTGGGTCAACAGTAGCTCAGTATCTTGACTGGGTTCGTCTGAATGTTCCTTCCGCAAAATATTTACATAGTCAGATTCACAAAGTTCATCAGTAGTTTGGTGTTTACCACGGGATTCTTCGATTACAGATCCATTCAGAGCCAGCATTGTTTCTCTCTCAGAGGGGGATAGTTTATTGGGAAACTCTTGGTCGGCTATTTTGGCACATTCAGGTACAATATTTGGCTTAGTTTCGTTATTGATTAGGGTTTCACTTTCAGCGTTTTCAACAAACATTTCATGATTTGAAGAAACTTTACTATCTGTACATACAATTCTTTCTGTATCATTAGCCTGTTCGCCTTCGAGAGATAATGAGGGGTTTAATGAAGTAACTTTATCGAAACTCAAAAGAGATGCTGGCAGTTGTTTCCAGAGTTTGTCCTCGGGAGAAGGTAATGGGACATGTTGCAATTTAGTGGGATCAGATTGACTGACGTCTAAGGTGAGGTGTGGCTTTTTGGCAGACAGAAGAGTTATAAGAGAATGGTTTCTTTCTTCATCAAGGAAATTATTTATAATATCTGAACCTGCTGGATTAGTTTTTCGTGATTGTACATCTTCAATTTCCATGCCGGTACTAGTGAGAATTTGCGGTGAACTATTCTTTTTATCTGAATGTGCCGGTTCTACAACGAATGTTTTCTCAACATTATCAGAAACGTTGTTATTAGATTCTCCTTCGGAGCCTTCACCAATATCATGTTCTGCCGTTCCGTAATTCAACTCTTCCAAATTGAACAAAGTGTCATTGGAACAGCAAGAGTCTTGGCTAGGTGTGTGCCGATGGTGGGGTCCTCGGTAATGGCTTTCAAGAGTAACAGCGGATTGGCTTTCTGTATCTGGAGCCAAAGTTTCAGATAGGCAACGATCTGACAAATCGCTGTCGATTGCTCCTTCCACTCTGTTGAAAAACAATATTCATTCAAAAATTTATCATTGCATTACAATCTGAAATTCATATTGTATCACTCTTCATCATCCAGCGCCTCGGCCACTCAAGATGATTAGCCGACCCTTACCCGCACAAGGCTCTGCCTTCTGCGCACTCGTAGGAGTGCAAAGGGAAAATATAAATCTCCATAATTTGTTCGAAAATGCGATTCAAACTCACTGAATCTTTTCGAAAAGTTTATCAGACCTCAAAAATAGTTGAATTCACATATGAAAATTCTATTAAACTGGATGTTTTCAAAAAAAGTATTGGTTGTGGCTAAGGATGGAGAAAAAGGCACTACAAGGTGTATCATTCAATTTCTAAATGATATTATGAAAATACGAGTTTCCATTCTTGAATATAGAAACTACAATTATTTCTCTGACACTCGAGGATGGAAATATTGAAAATTCAATTCCACTCACCATCTGTCAATAGAAACTTATTGAAGACCAAAACGATTTTTTTATGTCAGTTGAAAAAAAGGAACATACGTAAAAATACGATTCTCAACTTTTACTTTCCGAAGAAGGTCTCAAGATTATTTGAAAATATTGCGTAAAAAAGGTTTGATAATATGGATTCTGAACATAACAATTATTTCTATCCATATTAAACTCTATGAAACTTTTTGCATGAAACGGACTACAAATAGGAGTTACTTAAATAACTTCACCCCTTCTCCCATGTTCCTGGATAATCATTTATTTCAAAATAAATGTAAAATGTATGACGTAAGCATACTATAGTCTGTAAAAGTCTATTTTCAACTCTTTTGCCTACTATTTTTGAGAACATTCAAAAATATTCTGTAAAAGGAGTTTTTGGTAATTCTAAATAGGTGTGTGAAAAATCTTGTTATAGATAACAATTTCTAATATACCTTTCGCTCATATGTACACCATTATTTTATTTTATTGCAAAATTCTTGTTTTTTCATGTCAATAAACACACTGAATTTGGACCAAAATTTCATTTTCATCAGCTGACATATATTCAAGACATTGTATCAATAAAGAAAAAATCTGCAGGACCGACATTTTTCTGAATTATTTCAATATTTTCCTACAGTATATTATTTCCATAAATATTCAGAGCTATTTGAGGAATTAAATTCTCGAATTCATTCATGAAATTTTAAAATATCTACTTATTAGCACCCAATTAGGTATTATAACATTCATAAAATGAACAAATGATTTATATTTTCTTGAATTTCGGCTTTTAAACTTAGATAAATACATTTTTTCAACCTCATTCAAATAATAATATTTACACAACGGTTAATTTTATTTTTGAACTTACTTTATAGAATCCATCACTGACTGTTCTTCAACATAACTTTCTTCAGGTATCGGCGACAGAGGTGTGTTATAAACATTGTACCTAAGAAAAACTTCGTTCCTTTCACCGGTATCCCACTCATCTTCCTCTCTGGCTCTTTCCGTTGTTGCCCCCTAAAAAACAAATTATAAGGAAGTCACCAAATGCTATGAATGGTTTTTCTATTCAGATTCGGGCGTCTGCATGGTGGTCTCAGAACAGGAATTCCTACCGAATGATAAAAAATCGGCTGTAGTTTTTTTGGTTCTGAAGGTACACCAAAAAAATCAAAATTCTATATTTTTCCCTATTTCATTTATCATCAGTTATTCTGGGAATATGATCATATGCTGTTGCATTTGACTCATCAAAATATACAGGTCAATATGGCGCGCTGGATAGCCCTGTACAATACTCAACTAATTTGCTATACTAACCTGAGCATGGGGCAATTTGCTCAACAGCTCATTTCTTATTGCTGACATTATTTCATCGTCTATACCGAATCCAACATAACTCTCTGTTTGCGTGTTTTGAATTTGCATTTCTCCGCTGGGATCTTCATTATTCGTTTGTGGATGGAGGAACCAGCCCCCACCATTTTCCCAACTTCCAACATTTTGCTCTGAAAATAAACACATTTATTCATTTATTTATTTATTGACAAAACACACCTTCCGAACAGAACAAGTTCTGGTATAAGGAAGAAAATACAATGTATATAATTAAGTTAAAATATTGCAAAATGAACGAAAAGTAACAATTACAAACAACTTTAAATGTTTATTGATGAACATAATTATGATATCAATTCTATTTTAAGTTTTTTCAAGAAAACATTTATGGATTTTGAATTTTTGATATCGTCTGAAAGATTATTGTATAATTGTATGAGTTTCTATACAACTAGATATAGGATTGTTTTTGCCTTTATTCGAATGAATGTTATTCAAGTGGAAATCATTGGCATTTCTGATATTATAGTTATGTAATTTTGTTTTTTTTTTTAATGACTATTACCTTTTTGTAAATTATTTGTTAGTTTGTATGCAAATTTTGCTCTTTCAAATTTTATTAGTTTATCTAATGTGAAAGTTTTGATATCTTTATATAATTGTAAAGAAGGTGTTTCCCACGGTTTTTTGAAAATAACTTTCATTGCTTTATTCATCAAACGATAAATGATCTCTTTTTGGTTTTTACTGCAAGATGACCATACTGTTATTGAATATCTAATATGTGAGACAATATGGGCATTATAAATGAGATTTTGAATTTGATTATCTATTATCTAGAAAATCAATTCTTCTTATTGCTCCAATCAAAGGAATAATTGTTTTCTTAATTTTATCCACATGGCAATCAAAATTCAAGTTCTCATCAATCATCAGGCCTAAATATTTGTGTTCTTCAACTTGTTTTAGAATCCTATTCTTCATTTTTATTTTTAGTTTTATTTGGTCCATATTTTTTTTGTTTGAAAATCATGTATACAGTTTTTTCTGCAATGATAGTCAGATTCATTTTATTCCTTGATTCGCGAAATTAATAGATTTTTCAATCCAAAACAATGACTAGTACTAGTCATTAGTGAGATAAATGATAATTAAAATCAAGAAACTTACCATCGGTGTTCGATGCTTCCTTGACAAAAGTGGAGTTCGCTGTATCACTGGTAGTAGGCTTTTCATCTATTACGAACGTTTTTTCAGTCTTTTCCATAACATATGTAGCATTAGGAATCTCCTCTTCATTTCCGTCATTACAGTTGTTGCGTAAAGCAACAGACTGATTCAAAAGAACCTCATTTGCAGGATCGCAGTCTCTACTCGAAACCTCTTCATCATCAACGAAAAGAAGACTTTTCGGTTCCGAAGAAAAGCTGTCGAACAAATTTTCGTTCCTGTTATTCTGATGGTCCAAAGTGGACCCCAAAAAGTTATCCCAAGTTTCCAAGGAATAATTCAAATCCTTGCTCCCTGGAAACTTCTCCAACTGAGAGAACTCCATGGAGAAGTCAGCATCCAGATTGTCAGTTTCACTGGGAACTCCAAACAAGTTCATGCTCGAGTATGCATCTTCAACAGGCAGAGATATTTCCCTTTTCCTGAATGGAGTACTGGCGAAAACAACTGAATGTGTTAGAGAGTTTGGCATAGCCTCCTCTTGGTTATCGCTGAGATCAAAGTTCACGCATTTTCCTTCAGAATCTTGATTTTTTTCCTTATTGTCGATTTTATCACAGCTCCCCTCACTGTTATTGTCCAACGAACGGCATTCGGAAATCTTGTTTTGCACATATGTGATATTTATTTCTTCAGGTAATGAGGCCAATGGTTCACATGCTGCTCTGCATTCATTCACGTTACTTGCTACCCCCACATCCTTAACCAACTCGTTTTTTTCATTTGACTTAAAATTTTCTTGAGAGATCTTAGGAATATTTACATTATCCCTGCTGATGTCATTGAGTTCACGTAGATCCTCAACCTTTCCCAATTCATAACAAACGTTTTCATTGCTGGTTTCCTCAAAATTTCCAATAGACTCGCAAGGTTCTGTAGAAGCATTTATACTGGTTGGAACTTTTCTCAATGATTCATCTTCCTTTAAATCATTACATTTATTGGATACTTCAACTATTCCTTCATTGTCATTGTCCATGTCACCCAATGAAGACATCTCTCCACTTTTTTTCAATTCATAAACATTTTCATTATATGTATCTGCAACATTTTCAGGGGCTTCACACAGTTCTGAATTGCTCATTGTACTGTCAGATTTCTCATAACGTTCAACATCTCTACTTGAAGGATTTGTATTAACATTTTCGTTAGGAACATCTGCAATGTTATCACTTTGATACAAAACGTAAATTTCATCTACATCTTTCGATTCATCAGCAAGAAGGTTTTCACCAGGTTTAGTTAGTTCTGCGACGATGCAGTCGAGATTCTGAACACTTGTTTCCAATAGTTCTGTTTGTTTTACATTTTCATAAGTTACTTGCTCAATCTTTTCATTACCCTCGTTCAACTCACCTGCACGCTTTTCTTCTAAGTTTTGCCCATAATCAGCACTAGTATGAATAAATTCTGCAACGGGTTTGCTTGGTTTTACAACTTCCAATGTACTGTCTAGTTTCTCAGTACAACCAGTATCCTTCCTCATTTCGATATTCTCGTCTTCTTTTCTCTTATCCAATGTGTGTAATTCTTCCTTCTCTATTTTTTCCAAGAGGATATCTCTATCACATTTCTCCAAAGAATCCTTAACTGTGGTACATACCTCAGAACTAGTGGAGACATTTAATAACTGTCCTGCTGGTTCTATATCAACTTGTTTGATGGAGTTCTCTAGATCACTCTGACTTTCTTTGATTATAACGTCTGATAGGACAATATGTTTGATATCGTTTGAAATTACATCCTCATTTTGGTTATGGATACCTTCAAAACTTGATTTATGCTGTGTACTATTGTTTGTACAATCCTCATCATTTTTCAGGGGCATATTGAGATCACCCAAAAGATGTTTATGTTCTATGGAACTTTCTGACCAGAGGACATTCGCTGGATTATTGGTTGTATCATTCTGATAACTGATGATATCGATATCATCCTCTAAACTATCGACCAGATGTAATTCTGTTTCATTTTGATAACACTCGTTCGGCAGTTTCTGTTTTGTACCCTTTGATTCGGTATCCCCCTGAGCTGAATCTGAACCGTTTCCGGCACAATCTACCTTAGAAATCGACCTACTGTCATTTATTTCTGAAGAAACCCACGGATCTTCACTCGATATGTTCTCTACTTTATCACATGTTTCAACTTCGTGCGGACGATTTGACGTTTTGATTATCGTCGGTGAGACTTCGACGTCTCTCTCTTCGGATTTTGAACGAACTTGTGGAACCTTTTCGAAATTAATAATTTCGGTTAACTTAGTATTTACATCTAACGGACTGTACTTATCTATGGTAACATTAAACACGTTAAAAACTTGACCGGCAGGTTTGATTTCTGCAGGGCTGTTCAACTCTTGAATTAAACGGGAAGGGTTGCCTACAGTTGGACTGCTGATAGTTGCGTTATCATCGACTCTAAAGCTAGCATGACTAAGATTATCAGGTACAAAAAGAAGACTGTCTTTACGTTCCTCCTGCAACTTTTTCAGCTCTTCTTGGAAAGTATCTTCGATACTCAATAAATTGCCCTCGCTTCCGAAGGTTAAGTTTCCGCCGTCCGGGTTACTAGACAGAGCCAACCTCACATTTTTATAGTTATTTACCTTGTAGTCTAAACTGGGCAAGGGCGTTTCGGACTCCGATTCGGAGTAGTCCACGTGAGTCAGGACCATGAGATCGGCGACAGATCTGGATTTTAAACGAACTTTCTCTGTGTACGCGCCTCTCTCTACTTTATTTCGCCAATTCTCGTCTTCCGTTTCGCTACCGCTGCTAGTTCTTTGAAACAGTTTGCTGTCGAATAAGCTATTTTCGAAACCGATTCCAGCTGGATCTTTGGATTTGTTCGTCGTAGTCTCCTGATCGCTGGAATCCGAATTGAAAATCCTTTCGGAATTCAGAGATTCGTCGTTGGCGCTCGAAAATCTTGCGTTTCTAAGATCGTCTTCTGTGAATAGTATAGGCGGTTCGCCGTTGTCTACTAACAAGTCCTCGAACGAGCCGTGCAAGTTGTGGAGACTAGCGGACAAAGACTTTCTGATTTTCTTTTCGGGATAATGCATTTCAATGGAAACGGAATCGGCTACGTGATCGGTTTTCACGATGGTATTCGGTTTGAACGACTCCCATCTTTCGTCGAAATCGTCTGCTGACAAAAGACTGGGCGTCGCGTTCGAGTTCGTATTTCGATGAACTTGTAACAGGTCTGCTAACATCAAATTGATTTGGATTAATGTAGGCCTCGATTCTGCGTTGGTCCAACACAATTGCATCAAACGAAATCTGAAAACAAAAGTTTCGATTCATTCACAATCTAATGAATTTTTTTTGCTATATTATTATTTGTACCTGTTGGCAAGGGCACCGTTTATTGAGGGCAAGGGGGGGAAGGGCGCACCCCCTGGATTTTAGATTTTTTACATCATGAAATTTTGTAGTATAATAATAAATTGAAAAACAATATTTTATCATTTAATGAATATCATTGTCCAAACAAATATTTTTTCAGCTCTTTTGAAAATATTTCAATGGATTCGAATAATTTTATCTTTTCTGGTAATATATTGAAAGTTACTACTGATAATTTGTTCATCCATATGTATGTTTCTTGGGATCATTAAAGTTATTATTAGTAATAATGAAATGGATTCTTTTTTCCTCTATTGGAATTATTCACATTTAAATGAGAGTAAATTTATATTATTCTAAAATTGTAGCCATTTGAAGCATAATTTTTCGACAATTTTGAATTATATTTTTGGAGATTTTTTGTCAATTTATATATACTCTTAGCTCCTTCATGATAAATCAAATGATTCGAAGTTATATTTTCTGTAATTTTATATAAATCTGCAGGACTATCCAAAGGTTTTCTGAATATAACTTTTATTGCTTTGTTCATCAGGCGATATATTAAATTTATTATTTTTTAGAGCATGAAGACCAAACTGTAATAAGTTGAAAAATGCAAACCTAACATGTACTATAATAAATGGCTAAATCTAATGTTCCAATGTTTTTTTAATAAGATTTTGCTTTTAACTTCAAATTTTTGAGAATTGAAAGGTAAATTTCAATACCATAATGAAGTATGATCTTTCGTCCAACAAAACGGTTTTAGGATTAAGAGATCTACCTCAAGGTTCTTTTTTGAGAGGTATTATAAACATGAAATGTTTGGTGTTTCATTTTGAATAATACACCAATTATCGGAGGTAGTTCGCGACTTAAATGTTCGATCTTTATATTCCATGATAATAAGCCTTAATCAATATATCCTACGAATTTGGTTACGTATTTGTATTCTATTGTATCATTATTGTCGCTTAATGCAATTTTACGGTAATTCAAAAAATCTTTTGCCAATATACATATAAGATTTAGAAAATTTCAAAAAACACTCGAGTTGAATCAACCAAGTTGAGATTGTTTTTTCTTCATGGAATTTTCAATTTCTGCGAGGAAGAATAAATCAGAGTTGTGTCATCAGCGAATAATTTGTGTTTGCCTCGAAGTTTCAACTGAGCAATTGAATAAAGAATTGGAACAAATATAGCTCCTTGGAGAGCCCCGCAGCAGTTTTTCAATGGAACTTTTGTGATTGTCCATACACACATATACTGTGATCGCAAATAATTTCGGAACCATTTATGATCATTTCACATAATATTACATAGAGATTTAATGTTGAAAAAAAATATTAACGTCTGAGACCAATTCATATAGAGTCCTTTGATTCTGTCCCAATTTCAAGTCCAGTGAACAGAGAGACTAACTGACAACTGGACTTCAACTCCCCTTGGACCATCCTACGAGTGCGTCTAAAAGGCAGATTCTTGTGCGACTTGATGATTTTTGATAGTGAAATTGCCATTACAACTCAGTGGAGAACCTGGAAAACCTGCAGTATTTCCCAGTGGGTAGGTTTATTGGATGTACCCACCGCAACGTTATATTGGTATAGGAGGGTCCAGATTGCACACCCACTAGAAACACGTCATCCGATGAGAAAACATACATGTCCTCTGAATTGCAAAAACAGCTAATTATATTCAAAGAAATCCGCGTGAATCAAGGGACAGGAGATACGAATCAACATTAATTTGAAACATTGAAAGTTTGTAATCCTCAGGAAAAACCTTCCTCGACAAGAAGTTCCAAAGTTCAGATCCCCGAGCCTGAGAGGTTCGACAGGGCCTCGAGTTCACAGCAAAGAGGTGGAAATTCATATGTGTTGATACTGCCAAGGGTGGAACGATTGACAATTCAGAAAAGCACCAACCGTGAAAATACGATGCTCCAATTGTTTTGGTGCCGAGCCCTACACACATGAGAACCTGACCTGCCGGCAGTATCTGTGCCTTGTAGATCATGAGAAGCTAACTAGTACTGAAGGTTTTCTTCGTACGAATTAGAAATCCAAGCTTCTGGGAAGCACCTTCAGCGATCGAACTCACATGGTTTTTCCACGAGAGATTATTACTGATCGTAATTCCTAGCATAAAGATAGTTGACTTTGTAGGAATAGCTAGGTACTCCTGACATCTGAATACTAGATAAAGATAGATCGGTTTCCTTTGAGAAGGGACATGCCTGGGTTTCCCCAGCATTTAAATTCCATCAAGTTGATGTCACCCCATTCTATTATCTATCTATTATCGCCAAGTAATTTTTTCCTTTTTGTCTGAATAGGCCTAAAAGATGTACATGCTGTTTCAGAATTCGACGTATAAACTCATACGATTCCTCTAATGAAATGGTAAAGAATGAGAAAGGACATGTGTATGTTTAGGAAATCAAAACGTTTTGGATATACAGGACGTAAAAGTTGCAAATTTAAACTTTTGAGAAAGAATGAAGTTCTGAATGAAATGGCTAAAATCTTTAAGACAGTCTCGTTTATCGGGTCTCATCGGCCAGTAACCCGATATTCATAATAACAATTTTTTAATCATTGTCTGTTTTTTTTTAATTTTCAAAGGTCTAATTCTATTCATATTTCATATGATGAGGTGTAGAAAATCATGTATCTAGTATCAGCATTACTCCACTGAAATGTCACTGACTGTAGAACCGGGCAAAGGCAACCGGTTCAAAAAGTTTTCCAGACAAAAATTCGTCTACGGACAACCGCTTAGATCTTGTCTTTCTCAGAAGTTATGGAAGTACTATTTTGATTTCCCATCTTTCGCGCCTTTTATATCCAAAATGGCACATTTGCGGACATATATGTCACACCTCATTCTTCATCATTTCATAGAGGAATGCCATATAAGTTTCCCCCTTGGTTTCCGAATCACCCTGTAGATATAAAGGTGAGTGACACCCATATATACGAGCACGAATGAATTTAAGAGATTTTTAAAATACTGTCCTATTTGATTTTTCAATAAACATACATGTTTATGGTAGGGACTACTGAAAGAATATAATTTATATACTAAAATAATTACTCGTCCTTGAAGCGAAATCAATTGCTCACTCCCGAACACATACAAATACGAGAAAGGTTAACTTGCCCGAAAGAGTTGTACAAAAACAACAAAATTCTATCTAGGTTCATAATAAAAAGTTGACAGCCGCCAAAAAATTTCTAATACTAGATATATGGCTGAATCGAATAATGAGCGAAGAATCGGTCTAATGAAGAAAACAGACTCGAAACAAAATAGAGGGTGATTATAATAGCTTCACAACCGAAAGTTTGCCTGTCTCAATTGCTTCATATGAGTACTTGCTTTCACTTCAAAAAATCATCGCTTTCCCCAAGATACAAAATAATAACATGCATAAATAATTTTCAGCGTTTTGAACGAGACCATAAATGATGATAATAAGGTAAGGCAAACGTCATTGGGATACATGGTGTTGTAGATATACTTTTATTTGTTCTAAGACATTTTATTCGTTTTGAAGAGAGAGAAAAAACAATAAAGAGAAAAGTAGACCTATTTCTTGGCACAAAGTCTTTGATATATCATAATGGCACGTAATCTAACTCGTGAGTGTTCAGTGAACTTTTATGCTTGGTTCATAGACCAAACTTTTACTTTCAATTTAACTCTTACTTTCACTCTAAGGAAATTCTCACAATACTTATCAATGGAAGCGTCAATACACGACACTTTTACTTTAACATTTTGAGCATAAACGCCTCCATTTATCAACATTGTGAGAACTTTCTTAGAGTAAAAGTAAAATATAAAGTAAAAGAGAAAATGTGGTCTATGACTATGATTACGACAAGTAATGGTCGTAATCTCATTTCTCACATGGATTACTCGATTATTCCATAAGTTTAACTTCGTGGTGTAAAGAATTATTTTTTGACTTTCTTCTCCGAATCAAAAAATAGGAATTACAACTGCTATGAAGTGAAATAAAAAACATCACAAACACTGTTAATAGGTACATGTATATCATTCAAAGATGTTCGATCCATTCACAAAAAGAAACAAAGAGTGGTAGTTGATTAGTTTTCATGGCTGTATAGATCTTTGCAAATTGTTGAATGCACTAACTGCTATTCAATTATAGAACACATCACTCTTAAATTTTTGTTGGAATTCTAGTATCTAAGATGTCTGATAAAATTACCAGATAGAAAACTCGATAACAAAGCACTTAACTCAGAAATCAAAACATACGATGACAATTTGGAGAGAATTTCTTGATCCTAAACGCGCTATAAAATTGCTTAGTGCCAATGCCAAACATGCAAATGGGACAAAATGGTTGAGGATTTCGCGGCCAAGGTTTTTAGTATCTCTAATTTGGTTCGGGTTTGAAGGCCGTCATTTTTTTTGAATTTCTTGCTAACGTTTCGCTGGCGCGAGTGGCTAGCTTCTTCAAGACGTATGAGCCTCTGAAAAAGTTAGGCACTAGAGCCAACGAAATGTCAGGAAGAAATTCCAAAAAAACGACGGCCTCCAAACCCGAACAAAAGTAGTGATATTGCAAATGGGACCTTTGAAAATCACGGATTATCACCAGGACTCGAAAACATCTCATAAGTAACAATTATTTTTCTTCAAATATAAATACAAATTATTTCCGTCATGATTTGTTTACTTCTTGGAAGGAATGAATAAAATAACCCTTCAATATTTCATTTACAGGAAATATGTTTACACGATAACGTCATACGACTGGTTAGAAATTTTATTATTCATTCATCTTTCAAGGTTAAACCGACGTTTTGATGGGATCATCTGTTTCTATGCAAATCGATGCATAATGAAGATTGTTGTGATTCAAAAATAAACAAATTCAGAAATCCCGAAAATTCTAAAAATATCTCATACAAGCATTACAGAAATGGTGGTGCATAATATTTTTCAAAAATCGTGAAGTTAATAAAGAAAATGTATTTATACAACGTGAGTTACTTGTACCTAACGATTTTTGGCAGAAGTGGACAACACGTAAATAAATTTATGGTTTTCAAGTTATTTCGATATGAAATTCCGCCTAAATCAAATGATAGATTATAATATTGCTCTAGAATGTTTGTCTGATAACCAACTACTTGAAAGTAGTTCTCCAGGATTGGTGGAATTCATATGTTCTACCATACCCGCATTGTAATTGCCTATTTATCCGTTTTGTAAACTGTAAACACTACGGCATGTTTAAATGGGAAATAAAAGGCATTCCTCATCTGTCAAATAGGTTCATTTCAACCAATCTTAATGCTATCTAAATCCAAGAGGTAATTGGGAAGAATTTCTACCGATGAGGGCGCTGATGTCTGTTCAAAAATGTCGGCAACAAACCGTAATCAGCTGATCGTAATCTGTCAAAAACATATGTTTACTATTGTTCACGTTGTATTTTGTATTGTACCTTGTGTTTTTCGAATTTTGACAAAGTTCTGTGTAAAACAAATGTGTAGACTAATCAGTGTGTGAATGTGTTAGAGAAGTGTACCATAATTTCACATTCAGAAGTTTGTTTTTGTTTTACGTGATGAAATAGTTCAAATATTTTCCGATAGAAGCGTATCTGGATGATGAACTTCCCAGTTACGCAAGTTTTTGATATATCACGAAACTTTTTATGGATTTATTGTGGAAAGATGAGTAGGATAATTTTCGGGCCTAAGGGTATCCCAACTATTGTGAATACATGTAAACAACCAAAAGTTTCATTTTTTTCCTAACCGTCAACCAACAGCACCCCTAGGAACAACTCTCAGAAGGCACCGTGGACCTGGAGCAGTATGGTAGGTTATTCGTTGTATATGTGGTGAGGTCGTTGTTCAATATTCTCAAAAAAAAATCTCTGCCACTTCGGAAATCGAACCCGCCATATTTCGAATACGAGTTAGCTTGAATTCATGAGTTTTTCAATCAATTAGATGAAGGACATAATGATTCTCCTTGATCGAATTATAGTATGGATCAAAACAAAGAATAATTGATAAAATTTTTGAAATCCATCAATAAATGACTTGGAGATATAGTATTCAAGTCATGCATTTTGACGTCGTTGGACGTCGTGTACGTCGGATCACAAATAACCTGAAAATTTTCAAGTCTCAGTAAAGTTTTAGGACCAGTTGTCAACTCCAGTGAAGGGTAGCTCAAGTGATCCGAGATCAGTTGCCAAGCAACAAACGATTTGGTCGGCTAATGCTTATCAACTGAACCGAGTCCACACACAGTTCATTGGAGTTACTGGACGTATTAGAGATACTGGACCTAAGGTCAGGTTATTGACCAAAAAATCGTTAGCACGGGTCAAATTTGACAATTCACCCGAGAGATAATATTAGAATTCAAAGATTTTTGAGGGGAGGGAAAACCCAAAAATGGATTCTATGAAAATGTATTGCTCACAAATACATGAACTGAATAAGATTGAAAGTAAACTGATATCAATACAATCCTCTTCGATTAGGTGATCCACTGAAATATCGTCTTTGATTCATCATGATTTTATAATACAAACATCCTCAATGACTAAAACTATTTTTAAACGCGGCCCCGTCGGACTAACTGAATTTGGAACTTCTAAGTCACGGTTTGACCTTATTTTTCAGATATTCATCATTGATAACCTTCTTTCTGAACCATATATTCAAGAAACTATAAGGGCAAACTACCTGATTTATTTTATCTCATTTTGAAAATGCCGTATCGAGTTTAGCGGACTCTTTCTGTAATGAACGTTTATTTTTAGTATTCAAATGATCTCATTCTCGACTCACGTTTGAGAGGTTATCATAAGACACAGTTTCATTTCGAGGGGAAATACATTTCAATCAGTGGTGAAGCCTTACTCCGAAGTGGAAGAAAATCAAAAAATATGAAGACGTTTTCACTTGTATTTATATTTGCTTTTTGCGTAACTGCAGACGCATGGGTGGGAATCATTCAATACGATCCATCAATAAGTGAGTAGTTTATTTTGAAACAAGACAGCCATGGTCCAACTAAAGCGGCAATAATTTTTTCCTGCTATATTCCAACAAATAATATTTCACTGATAAGAATACATTGAGCTAAACGTATCATGAAACCAATCTCTGTCTTGAATATTTTTCAACGGGGATTGAATAACATAAAAATTACTTTTTACTATAATCCAGTTCTATACAACATAAATTATAAGGAAGACAATTAATCATACTGAAATTTCATTCACTCCAAGTTCTCATTTTCTTCAAATATTGATACCAGAAGAAATCCGTATGAAATTGATTTTAAATGCGAAATCACGATTTTCGTGAAATTAGCTCACTCATTGCGTTAGCGATAATCCCCTGTAATTTAAATTCATTACATACAGAGTGTGGCCAGTAAAGTCCGCATCAAATGGGAGTTTTTTTTCAACAATAGCTCTATTCGAAATTCAACTGGAATCAGATTTTTCTTTGATCGAGATGAAGAAACTACACAGAAGCGAAAGTAAAGTTGGCACCTTCGATGTTGAGGGGGCAAATTTTAGTAACCTTGAAATAATATGTCGAGTGAAATCATCCTTTGAACACTGAGAAAAGTTGCTATGTTCATCATTAAAAAATGAAACTTGCTACACAGAGAAAACTAATTCAAAACAACATCAGTACTTCATGAAGGTAGAAACGGTTGAATGTTTTGATCAATAATTTAAAGAGGCATTCCATAATTTTCTACAAGTTATCTAATCATCATTAATAAATGAAATACCCTTACCTCCTAGGTAAAGTGATCATCACAACTAAATATCACAAGTGACAGTGACAAGTATCATTCATATTAAATTGCGGCTGCGATCGAGCAACGTGGCTTTCCTTTGCTTTTGTATAATAGTTTCGATTTCTGTGATGAAGTATAACGAAAACAATAGTAGTCATGTGAACATTATTTGATTTTAATTTTTCTGTTTCAATTCCAAAAGTTAAAGAAAACCTTAAAGAAGCTTCTTCGTTATTTTTTCTTGAATTTCTGTGAATATTTTCAATTTTTTTCAGCTTTCTTTCACCCTTTTCTTTTATGTCAAAGTTTTCATGACATTTATGGATAAGGTCTACTGTTTCCATGATAAACATCGAATGAATCTTTGAAATATGTTATTTCCTGGTGATTTTCATTTCAGAACATTCCGGTCATTGTTTCGCTCCGGACAAAGACATTGGTTCAATGAAGAATGGAGAGGTGAAGAGACTAGAAGGACAATGTGCAATTGCAACGTGTGGTGATAATAGAGATATCCGATTAACGGGGTAAGATAAAAATCGATAGGAATTGGTTGTTTATTAATCAGAAACGCATGCGTTTGTATAAGGATACACCTATATATATATATATATATATATATATATATATATATATATATATATATATATATTATGTAAAAAATTATCCAAATATTTATTTTTTCGGTAGAGGATCTGCTATTTCAAATGAAGGGAAATCTAAAAACCTTCTGTGCTATTTCCATATTCCATATAAAACTCGACTTATTGATGAAATTCATTTTGAAAACAAATATCGAATATTCATTGAATATTTCTCGTTTTGATTCACTCATTCTTTTTGTTTTTTGAGTTTCAGCCCGATTCTAAGTTATTTTCAATTATGATTTGTTCCTATTCGATTTTTCCTTATTTGAATTATTCATCGCAATAATCAAGCTCAACAGTTCAGTTTTTCATTTTATAACTTGCCCGAGTTATTTTATATTTTCAAATATATTTCTGATATATTCCACACAAAAATTTTTTGACATATTTTTTCAAAGTTTTACCTTTTTGTAGAGATCAATTACCCTAACACCAAACGGATATGATTCGCACTCAATGCAAATAATATCAGTTTGGTGTTAAGGTAATAATAATTGATCTTTACAAAAAGTTCAAATCATTTGATATTCAAACAAGTTACTTTTGTCAAAGAACGCAAACCTCCATGAATACTCACATAAAGTTAAGCTTTAATTTTCAGTCACAATACATTTTTTCCAAGACCTCTCTCAACGTGCGACATAATTTAGCTAGGACTGTACCATACCTAATTCACAACTTCACTGTGGAAACATTGTTTTTTTTGTTAGTATTACCGGAAAATTTTTATATATTTTTTCATATTACTTTTTAGATGTGGTAGCGTGGGTATTGAACCACCCTGTAGAATTGTTGATGGGGACTTGTCTAAGCCCTTTCCGGATTGCTGCTATGAGATAGTATGCCCCAAAGGAACCAGACATATTCATCATAAATAATAATTTAGGCATTCATTAAAAAGTGTGATTGTACTTTTTGAGTTTTGATTGCGTTTTTCAGTGAAAAATATCCAAGATGAAAAAATCAACTTCACTTCTTAATTTATTCTTGAAAATGAGAAATGTGTTACATCATTGAAATAGATTTTGTAGGGGATTTATCTATGGCCTGAACCGTTTAACCTCTGATTTGATTCGGGGTTTTCAACTGAAAACGTTCATAAACTGCATCAATGCGGATTTCAAGAATTCAATTACTCTCAACTTGTGAGAGAATACATTATTTCATAGCAAGCCCAACTACCACCACTCCATCACCAAATTACTGGTAATCCCCTTTTCATGAATAAATAGATGAGAATCGGAAATTGTTGTACAATGCGCATCACATCAAGGTACAATAATTATAATTTGGCGTAGAAGTGGAATTTTTGTTGCATAAAAAAAGTTTCAGATTCGGGGATTTATTCTATCATTTATTTATTCCCTTATATACGAGGTAACGAATTAAAGCGTGGCATTGAAATGCCAGAGAAGTTTTAAATTTTCCTTGTTGAACACTCTTACCAGTGCCCTCAAAACGTAGATCCTTGTGCGGGCAAGGGTCGGACAATCATCTTGGGTGCCGAAGCGCTCTGGGGCGTCTTACTGATTTTAACGGTAGCGCATTTGTCATTTCAACTGTAGGAAAACCCAGCAGAATCCACAGTGCTGCCGGGTCGGTTAGTATATTCGATCAAGATGTCCCACCTACTAGGATGAGTATCTAGGTAACCAACAATTACCTACCGCACCGGGTCAGCCAGAAAAGTTCTGCACCAACCACGGATTGAACCAGCAGTGGAAAAGCCCCTTCGAATATACGAAAACATCGTAGATAGTTTGAACCCTTCTTAAAGAGTGATTTCAATTCAAACACGTACGATTTTTTTCTTGAATCTCGAAGGATATGGGCGGATGGTTTTGGACATTTTTTTTGGTTAACCAGCTATCGTGGATCCACGATCGGTAATTCTTAAAAAATTGGAAACTTTTACGAGTTGAAGATCAACCTTTAATGTGCGATTTCTAGCACGATGTGCTTTCGAAAAAAAAAACAACATTTGGTGATATATTATGAAAAAAATATCACGAACCGAATTATTTCAAAATTCTTTCATTCCTTTTCAACAAAAAAATCATTAGAAGAATCTTTCTATCACCAACAGTTCTCGCTCAAATTTTCGAAACTTAATGACATTTATAAGAGTAGTGCAGATTTGTCCAAAACTAGTTTTCGGATCAGGACATCTCAAGGCTGTTTTTTTTGACGAGTATTACACCCATGAACATCATCACGATTGAAAAATTGAATGCATAAACCATACAATGAATTCATAAATTTCCTTATAATAATAATTCTCGATTATTTAATATCTCGTATTGATTATTTCATAATTAAAATTATCAATTTCGTTTGGGAATATAATAAATATTTTCGTTTCCAATATAAATGGAACGCACGCGGCAACATCATTCAAATCAAGGGCATTCCGATGATAATCCATATAGCAACATGAAATTTGTACAGTTTATCGTATTTGCATGTGCCCTGTATGTATCCGTTGATGCTTGGAGAGCGACTATTCGATACGATCCATCTAAAAGTAAGTACATTTTATTGTTCTATAAAGATGCATAGTTGTTCACACACAAATTTTCACTTTCTCCAGTCAGTAAGTCGCAAATCAATAATCATTCAAACATGTACATTTGTTTGGAAATATTTTTCAATAATAAATGATTCGGCTTTTCCACTTCAACTCTCTCTTTCTCTCTCTCTCTCAGCAAATAAAATGTGTGCTCCATACTGATGAACGATCAAAAGTGCACCATATTCAACTGAAAGATTTTTATTTATTAACAGATTTTCTCTGGATCTGAGATTGCATGGCTCGCAGTACTGTTACGATATTTCCTTGGGCTCATTTATTAAAACTCCAAACAACACTAAACTACTTTCATTACAACTCTTTATCACAACACAATACAATAGAATCAATCAAACTGCTCAGCTAAACTATCCAACGCTCTGTACTAATACTCCCTCTCTACTAGAAACTCTAATAACTATCTATCTCAATAACTAACTCTCCTGCGATGAAGTATCTCCTTTTATATTCGCGAACGCCTATGGAGAATCTTCGACTCAAGTCTCGGTGATCGAATATTCCACGCGTGACTAGAGTTCCAGGAAAAATGACGTTCGCTCTTCGACCCCTCATATTATTTTCCGTTTACGATCGTCAGGGCCGGCGCTAGGAGATTCGTAACAGTACTCATGTCTTGGATCTCCCTTTGTTTCAGATCAGTCCAGTCATTGCTTCAGTGATAACAGTGAGATTGGAGCAATGAACAATGGAGAACAAAAGAGACTGGAGTCCAAGTGTGTACTAGCTAAATGTTCACCCAATAGGAGTATTCAATTAGTGGGGTAAGTATATTGTTCAATTGAATATAACAAAAAATCAATTTGGAACAGAGCAAGTCGGGAAATTTATTTTTTTTTATTCCAGGTGTGGTAGTGTATCAGCGGTACCACCTTGCAGAGTTGTCGAAGGAGACTTGTCAAAACCGCATCCAAAGTGTTGTGCACAAATTGAATGTCCTTAAGAAAAAGGCAAGATAACTTTTGCATCATTTTTTGGACGATTACGATCGAGAATAGATTGAAAATCCACCTTTAGCTAATCAATTCTGGGGCGACTTACCTTCAGGGAGAAAACTGTTTCAGTGTGTAAAATAATCTTATATTATTAAAAGCAAAATTCCGCCCAATAAAATGTATTCATAATAGGGGAGCCCAAGAGGAGGTTTCGGGATTTACCAAAGCGCGGCAGATTAATATACTGGGGGATACATTGTACCCGGTTAAGTACTTCCACCATATATGACCCCTATATATATGGCCGCCCTTCAAGGATAAAGGATCAGATTAGTAAAAAAAAATTGATCATCTGAAATACTCGAGCGCGTCAGATCAAGATAGGGTGAGTTAGTCACATCCTGAAACGTGTATATCCCACTAATCTAACAATTCGAGAGTGACCTAAAGAAGGAGGGCTACAAAGTTGTAAAAAAACGTCATATCGACATTCTCGAGCCTGGCAAATTTTATTTTTATTTTGAAGAATTGCAAAAACTATATAATATGATGATTTCCACAAGTCAAAATAATAAAAATTCATCGATAAAGTTTAATGCGTGCAGCTACATGATGCCTGTATTCCCCTCTCCAGTTGATCACACAGACTCGTTGGTGGCATGATATTGTTTACAACGTAAATCCAACGTTTTGAAATTTTAAAAATTCAATTGCTTATAATTATTTTCTTATAAATACAAGTATTCTACTGAAAAAAACATACACTTTTTTATTTGTATGTTTTTTCCTGAGATTTTTAATTACTTAAAAGTTCAATGATTTCAAAAAAAAAATTTAAATTGGCAGAATAGGCGAATCCCTCCAGATAATCGTCGAATATATATATATATATATATATATATATATATATATATATATATATATATATATATATATATATTGGCAGAATAGGCGAATCCCTCCAGATAATCGTCGAATATATATATATATATATATATATATATATATATATATATATATATATATATATACCGGGTGTCCCAGAGCTTTTAGGCCAGCAGATATCTCAGTTACCTGCAGAACAAAAATTAAAACAAAAATATGTATCATAGGAGAACACAAGCACTTTCATGCAGCATAGCAAAATCCACCCCCTGGTAAACAACCCCCAAGAAACCACCCCTAACTTTTGTTTTTTAAATGGCACACCCATGTTTGTTTTGGTTCAACTTACAGTCTGTTTCATTGAAAATAAAAACACAAATGAAATATTAATGTTTAAGGTCATCTGTATTTTGATACATGATACTACAGAAAATGTTCAAAATGTTGGCCATCACTTGCCACACATGCTTCAAGTCGTCGAATCAGCGCGCGAGTACAGGAAGCCCTAATCATTTCCGGAGTATCGGTATGACAAGCCTCTAAAATTTTTTGGATTAAATCGTCAATATTCATTGGTTGTGTTTCGAAGGCAACTCGTTTCAGATATCCCCACAGGAAAAAGGCCACTGGACTTTTTCCTGAGATCTGGAGAACGTGCAGGCCATCGCACAGGTCCACTATTTCCAATCCAACGGTCTCGAAAAGTATCGTTGAGGAATGTAGTAACTACATTGTGGTTATGTGCAGGAGCACCATCTTGTTGCCACCACATTTGTTGTCGTTCTTCAATTGGAATATCTTCCAGTAGGGCAGGTAAACAATTTTCCAAGAAATGTAAATATCGGTGGCCTGTCAAAGTGTCTTGGAAAAAATGGGGCCCGATGAGTCGTCCATTATGTAAACCACACCACACGTTCACACCCCATATTGTTTGGAAATTGGTTTCTCTAATCCAGTGAGGGTTGTCCTGTGACCAATAGTGCATGTTATGTCGATTAACAGTACCATTATTATGGAAGCGGGATTCGTCACTCCACAAGATTTGATTGAGGATGTTTGGATTGTCATGGACGAAAACTTGAATGTGAGCAATGATTGCCGTTCGTCTTTCGAAATCGGTAGGTCTGAGTCCTTGGTGTAAATGAATTTTGAAGGGATGATACTTGTACTGTTTGAAAATTCTTTGCACAGATGACTTACTGATCCCAATCTCTACCGCCAATGCACGAACCGAAATATGAGGATGTGCTTCGGCGTAGGCCAACACATTTATGCAATTTTCCTCAGTTCGCACAGGAGTAGGATGTACTTGATCTGTTTTTCCTAGAAATGATCCCGTTCGCATGGTATTTTCTACATACGAAAACGTATTACGACCTGAATCAAAGTGATATTATTGTGACTCATCATGCTGTCTTGATTTTTATTCATTTCTCAATGAAATGCGAATATTTTTATCATATAAAAAAATATGTCCAACATGAAAAAAACGGATACGAATTAAATATCAATTAAGACACAAACGAAGTGGAGATAATAGTTATCGATGATTCAACATCGTCGATTTAATAATTGAAATTAACAATTCGCTTGGGAAGATTTGGAACTAGAAGATTGGATTCACCTAGGAGGGATATAGATATATTGTGAATTTTCGAGCTTGTCCGAAGATATTCATATTTTTAGTATGAATAGAATACAAATAGAATACACAAGTTAGAAGCAATCAATTCGACAAGGCCATTCAGTAACTCAACAATATAATTGCACTGTTTTTAGTACTTGCATGTGTGTTTTTCACAAATATTGGGCCTTCCTTATGACACATCAAGCAGTGAGTACTCTACAATGAATCAAAATTTATTTTGTTCGTACTCATCACAGAGGCCAAATAAGGAACTATACGTCCACCAGAGCAGAAAAAGATTAAGAGGTTTCGTGTGATCCGCGTGACGTCCAATAGCGATATCCGTTTACCATTCAAGTAATAGAAAAACTTCTTTATTTTTCAACGTTTGAGAAGCATCATTATCAATGTTTTGTATTCTATTTAGACCCCAGCAGGGTGAGAGGCATCATTTTCAGTTTTGATTAATTGATTTCAATAACCATATGTAGTTTATCATCAAAGTTAGAGTAGGTGTGGAAAAAATATTCACTGGCAACCGAAGGTTTTCATTTATTCAATTTATATATACAATTTATTGGTTTATTCTGTAGCTTTTTATTCGATCTCATTATTGTTTTGTGAGCAGAGCCGGATATACCAAATACTGAAATTTTGAATTTATTTGACAAATATTCAGTAAATAGTTATGCGGTACGAAATGTCTAACTTTAAAATATACACCAATTATGGGAGGAAGTTTTCGTCTCAATTCTTCAATATAATAATAACGTTTATTGCTCCCAAGAAATAACAATTATTTATGATAGGGAACAATTTCGATTTAAGCAGTTGAATGCAGTTTGCAAAAAAGGATTTGTACCAAAAAATAATGAACACACCTATGCATGAGGCGCGTACACATACATGCACACTCATACTAACAAATGGCACTAAAAGATGTAACACGAAACAAATATCATGATAGCGAACACTTTTTCAGTTTTTTTTTTAATGAAAACTTATTTTTGGTGAGCTTCAGTGATTTTGGTAAGCTGTTATAGTAGGTGACGCCTTCGATAATATAGACTTTTTATTAAAATTTGTTTCGAATTTTGGCAAAGAAAAATCATTTGCTCTTCTTGTTGAATGATCGTGACCATTCGAGCTCAGTTTTAGGTTTGAATGCTTGATGTTGTTTTTGAGAAGATAAATGAATAATAATGTTCTATATTTGAAAATGGATATAATGTCTAGAAGTCCTCTAGGTTTATAAAGGTTAACAGTTGGTTCTGTATGATCTAGTTTGAATATACATTTCAGAATTTATTTTGAAGAGTTTGGAGTGGCTTTATATTCGAATTATTGGCTGATCCCCAAATTGAGAATAAATATTGTATTCTGGAATAAATTAGAGAGAAATAAATAACTTTTCTATAATGTAATGGAATTTGATTTCTTATTCTATATAGGATATCCAAAATTTGTGAAATTTGCTTTCTCACTATTTCTATATGTTTTGACCACGTTAAATTTTGATCCATATACAACCCTAAAAATTTAGTGAATGTGGAATATTCAATGGATTCACTCTCAAATTTTATTGAAACTTTCGAAATATTAGGTATTGTCTTCCTGGAAATGAATGTGTAGGAAGACTTCCTGTAATTCAAACCTAATTTGTGAGAAGCGAATCATGATGATAAATATTTCAAATAATAAGTTATACCTATCTTCATTAATTTTTTCAATGTTATGTCCTGAATAGATGAGCAAATAAGTAAATGAATATGATTGATTCTCCCACGGTGATTTTTCATCTATATATTATAATCCCAACATTTTCATATCAAGTTTTTAATCGATTTTTTCATTTACGATAATCAACGGAATATTATTGTTGCTATTTGTGCTACGTGTGGAAGTATAAATGTACGAAGATTTGCTATAGTTCAAGATACCTGGCATCAGGGACTTATTCCAAATTACGTTTTTTCTATTCTATTCCTAAGCTTAGGCTCTAGCTTGAAGGGCACATTTTTTGAGTTACACAGGAAAACAATTAACTCAGTAACTGTTATAGAATTCTAAGTCGATCCCTCATATCATTTATATTTTGATGGTTGATTGAAATTCAAAAACCTCCATTTCCGATACGAACTTTGATTTCCAACACTATTTTGAAGTTTCATTAGCTTTTTATCGAGATATTTCAGTCGCACCGACAAACTGAACTGATCGTGCTCTACCCCTGAAAGATGGAAGCTTTACTGTGATTTCTCAAGTACATGGAAATTTCAGTATTATATTGTAAACGACGCCACAAAAAAGCTACAAAATACTTTTCGAACGGTAGGTTGAAATAACAAAAAAAAATACAAAAAATTCAAATAATTTTTAGATAATCTCTTGACGGTTCTTGATTGATAATTATCAACAATCAAACGGAATATGTTAGACCAGAAATTACTTCACAGCAATGTCCTGGCTAATAAATTGATTCATTCCAGTTGCAATACTGAAAGTTCTTATTGTATATTTTAATAATGATTGTAGTTCATGATTTTTTTGGTGTTATATGTCAAATGAATGTTAATCGTTTCATGTTTATTATCTACCACAAGTTTTTTCCACCCATCTAATTCAGACACTTCAGTTTTCAACCTCATAATATAGGAACCGAGGAATGCATACTTATCATTATACGAAATGTAATTCGAAATAGATGTGGTTGAAATTAAAAAATTTCAAAAGATTTTTACCCATCTTCGGAATATCAAAACGATGGAACTTCCAAATTCTAAACAGCTTTAGGTCAGAGATTCATCAACAAGAACTTTCTCAAAGAGATGTGGAAAATATTGAACGGTGCATGTCAATTTTAATGTATTTGGGAATGCTATTGTGAGAGCGGTCGACCACACTTAAATTTATAGCTTTGGTCTATCAATTATGAGATGGATCTACTCTATTTTTATTCATTCAAGCCCGTATGCTTCTTACGTATGTATGAGTTGTTCGCGGAGAAAGTGCCAAGTGGTTCAATCGAATAGTTGATATGCCGTGACGATAAAATCCTCTGATTGTAACCTGGTCGACTGTTGCCTCGATCAAACTGAATTGATTTTGCATAAAACTATTGTCCACGTCTATTTAAGTACTCGAAGTAAAAGCGGACTGATACAAATATAAATCAGTTTTCTGACTAGTTAGTATTTTCAACACCTTAACATTGAATCCTGCCTAATTCGTAATGGGAATTCAACTCTTAATCTACCACAAAAAGCATTCATTGAGCAGCTGACATACAGTTGACTATATACTGTTGAAACTCATCAAAATGTTGCAACTCATCTGCTTCTTTTGTTTCAGATCAGAGGAGTCACTGTTTCAGCAACAACAGAGAAATAGGAGCAACGAATGAAGGAGAAAAAAGGTTCAAATCTCAATGCGTCATGGCAATATGTGGTGCTTACAGAAGTATTCGTCTAAAGGGGTAGGTGAACATAAAATATTGTTTTTCTAATCCCACTATTTTAAACTGTTCAATACGTATTTGACAGCGGTTATTTCTCCTGCAACAGTAAATCCACCTAGCCAAGTCTTGGAAGGAGATTTGCCGAGGCCTTTTCCAGAATGCTGTCCAACAATAGGATGTGAGCATAAAACAACTTTATCGGTATTTGATAGATGTTTTATTTTGGTACAGTAAATCTAAATGAATAATGGATACTTTACCTTTCGAAATTAATTTTTCATGTGTTTTTCCCTCATTCAACACTTAGGAGTGTTGGTGTGAAACTGACTTAACGTGAAATATTCCTTTATTTACCCAAGAAACAATAGTAATGTTTATGTTAGGCGTTAGAATCAAAATAAATAATATAAAAATAATCCATACCGGGTTCACTCACAATACACCCCCATCTCTTTCTCTATTTCTTCAGTTATTTTTACGAAATTCGAAATAAAGAATATTTCCACAAAACGGCACTTTTTGATGTAAACCAAAAATAACACCCCATTCAATATTGAAAATTTGAAATCGACATAATTTTCTTAATGCTATGGTAATAGTTGATAATTGAGTGATAGATTGGATCACATGGTTCTATCAGGTGGCCTGCAAGATTACCCGACTTCATCTCTTTAGACGTCTTCTACCTCGCGGGTTGTTGGGGAAGTTGTTATGTAACAAAAAACAACTTTTAACATTTCGATGAACTCTTACTGTTTGTTAGTTACGAAATACATTGTTGGAGATCCTATTTCTAACAGAAATAAATTGTTAATTCCAATAGTTTATATCAGAAACGAAAAAGTGGATGTGCGGCTAATTTGAAAGGAACGTCGACAAATTGCATTTACTGATCACCGATTGTGAACGATATCCTGCACGATAATGAAGGGCTAGAAGTTAGAAAAAAATCAAAATATAAATTGATTATTATTTACGCGTGCACGTTTCCACATAAATCTATCGCTCGCATTTCTCTTAAGACATTTATAGAAATAAATTGCATTACAAAAAAAGGTTCTATCAAAAAGGACAGTCCTTCTGAATTATTCAGTTTGCAGTATGTCCAAATGCGGAGGCAATAGTGGCAATTTCCCCCCTTCAGAACAATTCTACCCCGAATGTCTCTGAATCTGAATATTCTGCCGAATCACTGTACTATTAGACGTCCTACAAATTATACAATAGCCGACCAACTGATTTTTTTGAAAATATTCCTAACGGTAAAGTATCATTAAAACTATGTTATTGAAGTGACTTCCATCTTTTGATTATCTACTTCAAATCTGATTTTGGAATACACATATCTGAAGAGTACAAAATGGTAAAAGCTTTCGCGGCAGAGGTTTCCAGTATCACTACTATGATTCGGGTTCGAAGGCCGTCGTTTTTTAGAATTTCTTCCTGACGTTTGGCTGGCGCGAGTGGATAGCAGAGGCTCATACATCTTGAGTTAGAATAGAACTCTATTGCGTCCATAAAAATACAAATATTTTGGACAAGTCACCTATTACATTGCACAGTTACATGAAAAAGCTGTAAATGTATCAATAAAATTGAATGTAGAGTATTAAATGCATTTTAAAAATTCTTAACGTATAAACAGGAATGAAAAATGGAAAAAATGCACTAGACATCCACAAGCGAATCCTTAAGAGCAACATTGAACTCACTCAGAGTATAAAGGCTCATTTTAGTGAGAAGTTTTTTCACTTTAGACTCTGATGACTGGGTATTACGACTTCGTAAAACGTATTTATGTGGATTCAGGTAGCCTGGAGTGATAGTTACTTTTTCTGGATTCGGATAATGCTCATTAATATTAATTGCCGTAATTACTGCATTCGGAGAAGTATCATCAACATTAATTTCCGAACTACCTGCCGTCATGTTATTTGTTATTTTTGACCTTCTTAAAACGGGATTCCATATTCGGTTGAGGTTCATAGCTTCTTCTTTTCTATTGAAATTATCCTTTTGTTTGTGGATCTATTGCCTCCCGTATCAGTCGACTATGGTATCCCTGGTTGGGGACAATGAGTTTCGCGTTTTCAAACAGAATTCTGTGGTTTTTGGTGGACTTGCCAGTTTGCCCTAGTATGCAGTTTCTTTCATGCTCTTTTAGACTAGTTCCAATATATCTTTTATTGGTGTACCGATGGATACCTTCCCACAGGTGCATGGTATGCGATAAACCACTGCTGCTGACAGTGCTTTTGTCTTTAGCCGACCTGAGGCTTTGTTCTATCTTCCTGGTGGGTCTGAGACCAACTTTATGTTGTGTTTTCTTAAAAGTTTTCCAATTCGGTCTGTGACCGTCGGAATATACGGTAGATAAGCCTCTGTAACTATATGAGAGTCCTCCCTGTTGCGAACTGTGGAACTCTTCAGTTTCATGGCCCTGTTGATCTCGGGTACATTGTATCCATTCGATCTCAAGGTCACTTGAGAATGTTCCAGTTCTATCTCCAGATGCTCTGATTCACAATGATGAACATGTTCATCGGAGTCAAGCTCGAGATGTATAAGCCTCTGAAGAAGCTAGCCACTCGCGCCAGCGAAACGTCAGGAAGAAATTTGTACTAGCTGAATGCTCAGCCATTACGGACATTCGTTTAGTGGGGTAAAATATATTACTTTAACTACTAAGTAGGTGATGTTGGACAATGTGGCAGTACAGCGCCCTTTGAAATTGGACGAATCTGTTGTTTAAAAAATTCAAAATATTTTTTGCATCAACCGATTATCGTCCCCTCACGAACAACTAACGTCAAAAGTCGAAACTCATGCAAGCTGAAGACAAACGAAATCTCACTTTTCAACGTTCAATTATGTCGAATAATCCAAAGGTCAGTTAAATTTTTGGCCCATCGTTTTGTCAACAACAGCTAGACAGCGATCATAACAAAATATATTCGAAGTGAAATAAAAGAATCATCCTAATTGTTCTAAAAAATTGTTGATACAGCACCAAAGTGATAATTTTTATTGTGACTCACGCTACCTGAAATTCTATTCATTTCTCAATGGAATATGGATATTTCTATCATAATCAAATAACATTTTCAACATGGCAACGAGAGATGAATAAAACATCAATTAATACGTAAACGGTGTGGTAATAATTATCGATGATTCAACATCTTGTCGATTCAAATATTGAAATTATAATTTTGTTTGAGATTTAGAATTCAAACATGAAACGAATTGCCAAGAAAGGAGTTTATTCGTGATTTTTCGAGCATGTCCGTGAATACAATTCATATTTTTAGTATAAATAGAATCCACGAGTTACTTGTTACTTGGCTTACCAATCACGTCGACAAGTTCATTCAGTACCTACCTCAACATCATGATAATTGCACAGTTTTTTGTACTCGTGTGTACGTTGTATGCTACTACTGATGCTTCCGTGGCTATTATTCCTTATGAACCTTCAAGCAGTGAGTACTTATAGAAATGTTTCAATAAATAGCAAAATTAATAGTTCTTCAAACTCATTCAAGGCGCCAAATAATGCACCGTACTTAACATCACATAGTGTGTTTATAACCTATAATAGTACCATGCAAGTAACAGAAAACTTTCCATTTCATCAAATGTTTGGAAAGTAACTCAAACTTCTTCAAAAAATTGTCGTTTCTTTACTCATTTAAATAATCATCATTATTGTTACGTGTCTTTTTCGACTCTAACAGGGTGGGAGACATCATTTTCAGTTTTAATTGATTTATTTCAACAACAATATGTAGTTTTTTCTTCAAAATCACGGGGATGTGAAAAAATATCCACTGGCATACTGGCACCCGAAGGTTTGCATTTGTCACATTTAAAAATTGCATGCATATGTTATTCAAAGAAGTGATTTTTGCTTTATATGGAAAAAACTTGTTATTTTCAGAGGACACCGTGTTAACACGGTAGAGATATTATTTGAATTTTGTAAGTTATGGCCTCGAGGAACAATATCAAGAATATTTCATTTAATTTGCTAGTAACCGCGGACTGCTAGAACATTATTCCAATCCTTGAGAAATTAGTTCTATGTGGTGGATAAATGCTTCTTCATGCAGCTTTTTGGGTATTTCACTCATTGTTTATAGAATAATCACACAACCGCATGGAAATATAATTTTAATTGATGGATACTACCGAAAATTTTATGCTGGGTAATCGCACGTTAAACGGTAAGGCCTCGTTGATCCATTGCTCGCACAAGTTTCGACTTCTCAGGGTTGACGTTCGTCAGCTGGTTAACGGAAACGAACAGTTTTTTTAGAACAGTTGTTCAGACTCATTTACAGGCGCAAAATTATGAAGTATGTATATATACGCCATACTTTACATTATAAATTCTATTTGATATCTATAGTAAAGAAAAATTTCCTCTTCTTCAAATGTTTGGAATGTAACTCAAACTTCCTCAAAAAATGTTCGTTTCTCTTCTAATTATTCATCATTATTATTGTCATGTGTACTATTTCGAGTTCAACAGGGTAAGAGGTTTTATTTTCAAATTTAATTGCTTTATTTCAACATTCAGATTAGTTTATCCTTCAAAATCACGAGGAACGTGAAAAAATGCCCACTGGCATCCAAAAGATTTGCATTTATAAAAATGCATGTGCTATTAAATGAAGGGTTTTGTGGCTCACATGGTCAATAGTCAGACTCCAACGTTCAGAAAGCTAAACTATTTTGAATTTCTCCAGTAATTTCAATATATTTTGTCGTCTTTTTTTATTATAAGTCTTTTTTTTGCCTCCATTTCCAAATTTGTTTGTGTTTTATATGAAAAAACTCCTGTAATTTCCAGAGAACATCGTGTTAACACGGTAGAGATATAATTTGAATTTTTGAAAGTTTTGGTATCGAGGAACAATATCTAGAATAATTGACTTAATTTGCTAGTAACCACCGATTACTGCTAGGACATTACTGCAATAATCGAGAAATTAGTTCTTTGTGGTGGTTAAGTGCTTCTTCGTATAGATTTTTGAGTATTTATTTATTGTTTATAATTACACAACTACATGGAAATATAATTTGGATGGCATCAGGGTGTTCATTTCCAAATCTTTCTGTACACCACTCTTTTCTTAGATGTTTCTTACTGGACGTTCTAGCTTGAGTCTTAAATTTATCATAAGATGTCGATTAAATCAGAAATTCATTTCAGTTATCTCAAGACAATGCCCTGGCCACGAGTGAAATTAATTAGAAAAATGAGGAATGAAATTTCCTATGTTCTATACCACTTATATTTGTTTATGAAATTAATTTCTGATTTTCGTTTTCTCCGAATCAAATAATAGAAATAACACCTATGAAAAAAGTAAATTCGAAATATTCACAAATACTTTCTGTTGATATTTTTTACTCTGTTGATATTTTTTACTAATCACTCAATTCTCAATAAATGGCATACATTTTTTTTACCGATACAATTCAGGCACTTGAATTTTGAACCTTACGTCGTGAGAAGGTAACGTATACTTTTCATTATACCAGATGTCTTTGAAAACTATATCTAAATTAATATATGAGATTCCTACCGTGAATTCATTCAGAATTCATTTTTTTATTTGGAATTGAAAAGTTAATATTCAAAAATATTTTTAACCAGATCTTCTGAAATATCGAAAGTATCGAAATTCCAAATTCGAACCAACTATAGACCAAACATTTTTTGGGAACACTTTTCTTATATATTTGGAGTAAAGTGAGGCAAGAGTGATACAAGTGTATGCTTATTTAAGACTTATTATATTTTTAACACCTTACTATTAACCCCATCGAATTTGTAACTGGGAATCACCATCGATTCGTGTACAACGAGCATTCATGATAAATAATGCAATTCAATTTGTTTTCTATTTCAGATCAGAAAAGTCATTGTTTCAGCGACAACAAAGAAATAGGAGCAATGAATAATGGAGAAGAAAAAACATTGAAATCTCAATGCGTACGGGCAGTATGTGGCGCTAACAGAGATATTCAACTACAGGGGTAAAAATAAAATACTGTTTATTAACAAATTTTTGTTTGGGTAATTTCCCTAGTATTATTATTACCGAGTACCGATTTTTTTCCTTCAATTCTGGAAAGGAAGTAGAATAATATTATCAAAATTATAACAAAATTTAATAATGGAATAACTTTTTTTCAGATGTGGTAGTGTATCAGCAGAGCCACCTTGTCAAGTCTCGGAAGGAGATTTGTCGAGGCCATACCCAGAATGTTGTCCAAGCATAGGATGTCCTTAAGGATACAGTGAGCGTAAAAGAACTCCTTAGTGTTTGAGAAATGTTATATTTTGGTAAAATGAATATGAAATTCAATCAATCAATCTTTATTTGACCCCAAGAAACATGAATGTTTATAAAGAAGGGATCTTAAAACTAAATTACTATTACAATTCTGAATAAATAATAGATATTCATTCATTTATTTCATAGTTCCTCGGCTATTTTAATTTGAAGAAACCCTGGAGAACCTACCATAACAAAGGTTTTTTTTCGACAATTTAACTCATGTATGAAATATCCCATGACCCGCCGTGATTTTGTCATTATGACAGCGAAAAACTTTGCCCGAAGTTTTTTAGCGACAAAACGGAACCTAACTCTTAAAAGTATGGCAACCAGATTTGTAAACAAATCTTTGACGGCGTCTTTGTCAATTTTTCACTTGCATTGTCGAAAGATTATATCTGATCTGTGAAAATGAAATATAAGAATTGTGTTTTTAACAATTATTGTACTTTTCCGTTGAATTGAATAAACTAAACTGTATTCATTATATTGTCGTAGCGAATTACACTCGAGCTTTTTTTTGTCGAAGTAAACCTGACATTTATGATTCAAGTTTAGTTGCCTTCCGGCAAATTAACTCGAAAAACTGACAGAAAAAATTACTCATCCTACGGACTAGTAATTTTTTCAGAGGCAGTTTTTTACGTTGGCTGGCAACAAAATTCTCATCAAAATGTCAAGTTTACTTCGACAAAAAAAAAGCTGTCGTGTAATTATAAGTGAAAACATTTCAAAAATGACTCGGTAAAATGGTACGAATTCAGTAATAGTAAATCAAGCAAAAATCAATTGTAGAGTCAAGTCACTTTTATCGTTCCCACTTCGTTGGGCGTTAATTATTTTTGTGATGCAATTATAATGTACAGTTCTTAGTACTAAGTTTTAGCAGGTTCATCACAGCTCCGCCTTCTGGGCGCATTCGAAAGGGCGTTTGAAAGAAGTAGAAAATGTTATGAACCCCTTTATTTACCCCGTTAGACAATGAATTTCAATAAAATACGAAACCCATCTTCCATCAATTCTGTTGAAGAATCAAATAGACTGTTCAAGAGCCCAAAATGACGATTTTCGCTTTCGCCTACCCGAAAAGTAGCTGTGGATTCCGGCAAACACAGCTGTCCTTATTATCCCCTAAAGTTTGCGCCAAATTCTGTCCGTGCGTTTAGCAACAATTAGCGGGTGAATGCCGGCAATCATTATTTTTTTTTTGTTTTTTGCTTATATAATGAAAACTATCGGTCGAATCGAAACAAGTTGGATTGAAAGTTGTAGATAATTGAAAAATTTATCGATTAGCGGTCCGATGTCGACATTCTAATTTGTTGCTTAACTATTGCGCTCGGAATTTAAAAAAAGGCGTTTTTTCCATTATTCTATAAAAAAATGTTGAAATGCATTTGGGAATTGCAACTGTGAATTTGGAAAGCTTTCAACTAGTAGAAATCACAGTTTCAATTTGGTTGAAAAACAATGTTATTCAAACACAGAAACAATGAGGAAAAAATGGTCGTATCAAAATGCGACAAAATGCGTTGGAAACCTGCGACTTTTCTACGATAATTAGGAGCCGAGATAACACTGTTTTTCATTTAATTTCCCTCCCTTTGTTTATTTATATGAAGCAACGAGACCTTGACGACTGCACAGAAAAAGAGTCATATTATCCATAGAAATCATCAGAATTTGTTTTCCACAATTATTTATCATATTTATTGATGGAAGCAGTGGAGGTTCTTCTGGGACCGTTCGACGTGCCGTTCGCGTGAAAGAAAGTGCCCAAAATGACCTCGCGCTCTGTAACCTCGGGAACTACTAGTGCATCGATATATGATCGAATATCATTGTGACTTGCCCGGATTGTTTTCGGAAATTCCTCGAATCTCGGCTCCTTATTATCGTGGAACAAAAGTCAGGTTGGCAAAATTCATAGAAAAATCGCAGCTTTCCAATGCATTTTGTCGCATTTTGATACGACCATTTTTTCCTCACTGTTTTTTAGTTTGAATAACGTTGTTTTTTTGACGCCATTTTTGAAGGTATCACATTGCAAAAATCGATTTTCCAAAAGAGATAGTTTGTAGGTATTCACCTGATTACAATGAAAATATAATAAAAGTAGTGCTAAGTATTTATAAAAGTTTCTGAAATAATTGCTAGGCTATTGCAAAGATGACACATGGAATATATTGGAGAATAACTCTTTCACTATTCAAAACCGTTTCGTTCATTGCTCTACGATTATCCGTAGGGCAAGAAATAACAATCTAGTGGGACACTTTTTTTAGTAATAATAATAATAATAACAGTTATTTATTCCCAAGAAACTACAGTTTATAAACAGGGATTATTTATATAATACATTTATTAAAACAAATTAGATTGTTGCTAACCTATTACTCAACCAAATTGAATCTGTGGTTTCTACTAGTTGAAAGCTTTCCAAATTCACAGTTGCAACCCCCCAAGCATTTCAACATTTTTTAATAAAATAATGGAAAAAAACCTTTTTTATAATTCCGAGCGCAATAATTAAGCAACAAATTAGAATATCGACATCGGGCCAACGCTAATTGTGTTTTTTTATTATCTACAACTTTCAATTCAAATTTTTTTCAATCCGACCAATAGTTTTCATTATATAAGCAAAAAACAAAAAAATGATGATTTCCGGCATTCACCCGCTAATTATTGCTAAACGCACCAACAGAATCTGGCGCAAACTTTAGGGGATAATAAGGACACCTGTGTCTGCCGGAATTCACAGCTACTTTTCGGGTAGGCGAAAATTTTACGAAAAAAGTTTATTTGATTGGACTAGGAGTACTTTATCTCATACAAACTTTGACCCCGATGTTCACCCCCTTAGAGGTGGACTTTCGGAAAACCGCCTCTTAACGGATGCTTATGTCATATAGATAGAGAACACACCCTCCAAGTTTCAGATCCCTACGATCTGTGGTTTAGGCTGATTAACCCCTAAAATTACTTCTCATCCCTTTTCAACCCCGTTAGGTGATCAAGTTCAATAAAATATGAAACACGTCTTCCATCAATTCTGTGAAAAAAATATGCAAAATTTGAAGTAGAGTGGACCAAGCAACCCCGTTGTCCCATACAAACTCTTACCCTGTTTTTCACCCACTTAGGGGTGGAGTTTCGGAATACCCTTTTTTATCGGATGCCTAAGTCATACAAAAAACACAACCTCAAATTTTGAGATCTCTACGATCAGTGGTTAAGGCTGTGAGTTGTTTTCCCTCAAAATAACTTTCTACCCTTTTTCAACCCCGCTAGGAGATTAATTTCAATAAAATACGGAACATGTCTTCCATCAATTATGTGGAAGAATTTTTATTCAACATTTTTAATAGATAAGACCAAGGCATCACGTTGTTCCAAACAAATTTGGCGCCCGAGTTTCAACCCTTTAGGTTTGAAATTTCCGAAAACACGGTAAAACAGGATAAAAAGTATCCGCCTCCTTGTTCTAAGCTACTTCCCCACCAATTTTCACTTGTAATACCGAGCTCACGAATATTTTGAAAATTATGCCGGGTCGAGGGATAATTTTCTTAAAATATTCGTTAACAAGAAAAAATTTCCAAGGATAATTCAAGTACGCGTGGTATTTGGTTAGAAAATTTTACACCACATTGAACCTCAACGAATTATTTGAAATTCATGTTTCAGCTAACAATTAACAATTGTATTTTGATTATTTCCACTCGAAGTAGGTCAAACAAAATGTTCTCTGTTATGTCCAAACATTTCCACTATGATTCGCTGTAGTTTACCGATGCAGAAAAAAAAATTCCATGGTAACGCGAAACAAAATTCACATTTTATTGGCCGGAAACTGTTGGTGTTGAATTTTCAGCCATATCGGTTCAGCCATTCTTAAGTTATAAATTTCGAGAATAATAAATAGTGTAACCAACACGACTTTCTTTTATATTAAACAATTCAAATCAATCTTTAATGACCCCAAGAAACATAAATGTTTATGAAGAAGGGATCTTAAAACTAAGTCAATATTACAATTGATGCAGTAAAAAGAAGATTTCGATCATGAATCAATCCAATGTCAGATGGAAAAAGAGAAGTGTTACTGGATCAAATACTTTTTCAAGTTTTTTTTTTTTGAAGCGTTTGTCAAAAAAATCTTAAGTTAGTTTCTTTGGTAGTTTGTTATATATTAAAACTCCATTGTATAAAATTGATATATTTCCGTAGTTTGTTCTGATTCTACTGATAGTACTCAGATTTTTGGACTGCCTAGTTTCATATTTATGAATTGTTTCAATTGTGTTGAAGGTTAGAGAAGAATGCTTATTTTTATTTTTTACGAAATGGGTGAGACAAATTTTCAATTTCAATTTCTGCTCTGCTAGAAAAAAAAATATATATATATATTTTTAACAAAAACTATGTGGAATAATGTTTTAATCAGGGTTTACTTAGGTTCTTTTGACATGCTTTGTTACAAAAATTATATTTTTAAACAATAAAGCTATTTTTGACTTTTTGACTTATAAAGAGGTGATATATAAAAGCTAATTTTTCACATATAAATCGGAAGTGGGATATCGAAAAGATAATTTTTTTAAATTAAATTATAATGAACATAAATATGAAGCTCGAAATGAAACTGTAATTACATGTAAAAAGAAAATTAAAAAGGAAATTGCACAAAGAAACTACAAGTTTATGATACCATATCTTTATGACAAAATACCACATGAAATCAAAAAAATTAAATCATTATCATCATTTAAACAAAAAAGTAAAATATGGATTATCAATACCTCTCGAATTTTTTTTGACACATTTTTGAATAGTTTATGAAATTGGTTTCTTTTAATTGATGATTATCTAGGTATGTAACTTCAAATGTATTGATTGTAAATTGTTATTACCTTTAGTTAACCTACCATATTCTCTTCGTAAGGTTTATTTTTCAGTTTATTCATAAAAATGTATATTCATAAAATTTTCGAATTGTAATTATTATTATCTATTCATAAATAAACTATCATTATTATTATTATTTTGCAAAGATTTCAGGGGACGTATGATCGAAGCGTTAGCATTTCCCCATACTGATATCAAGTATTGTAGTTTTGAATAAATAAAGCTATAATATATTAATTTGAGATGTTTCAAACAAATATAGTTTCGAACTTTGAAAAAAATACCAATTATTGGTGATATTTTTTTCTTAAATAGATTGAAGAAAACCTAGCTATGGTGAGGGCTTCCTGTGTTACCGTAGAAAAATTAAGCAAATCATATTTGTACTCACATATAATCCGTATAGAGTACGGAATAGCCAGGCCTACCCAGCCTGACGTTGGGCGGCCCCAAAACTTGCGAAATTACTTCGTCGTCGCTCAATGACGAGTACGGTTGGTCGCCGCACTCGCAAATCTCCCACATCGCCACCCCCAAAGACCATACGTTACCCTCGAGGGTGATTGGCTTGGGTTGGATGGTCGTTTGGGTGTACGTGAGCGATTCGGGGGCGCGCCATCTGACGGGCACAGCCGGAGAACCTTCATAATAATCGTTCGGGTATTTGAACACGGCGAGTCCGTAGTCGCCCAGTTTCAGCGTCAAATTTTCGGTGAGCTGGCAGTTTCGAGTCGCTAAATCGCTGAAACAAAAATTATTGTGATCACTACAAAACATTCGAAATAAATACATCTCAATATATAATAATAATAACAATTATTCACAATAAATATCAATAACAATGCAAAAAAAAACATAACAATATGTGAATAAATAATTGAACCTCACGAAGTTGTGCACTTGTTGTGAGGAAACATTATATTAGATTTTTTATATATTTTCAAGTGAATATGAGAATATAAACAAAAATCATAAATATCAAAGATAAATAGTAATGTAAAAATGAATAGATAGAATATAATTATGACACAGGCTATATTAGATATTTTCTTTCAATAATATTTTGGAAATATGGTCTAGGAGTTTCAGTAATCCATGTGTTCACTTTTTTCTTATAAGTGTATTTCGATTTGGTTATTTTGATGAAGTTTGGTAATTTATCATAAATGAATGGAGCTCAATATAGAATTTTTTTTGTGACTTTTACATGTGTTACTTTTTACAGTTATATCATTTTCATTTCGTGTATCATGAGTATGCTTACCATAAATAATGTAAATTTTATGGGAAAATATACGAGTATCTTGAAACTGAATAATTGCCTAATATCCATTATTTTACAGTCAGAATATAATTTATCAGAAGAATATCTTAGGTTTTTATTGAATATGATTTTCAAAAACCACTTTTGTAATACTTCCAAAGAATTCGTGCTTGAGTTTACAAGTGTGTATGTGTGTGTCTATGAAGTTTATTACAAATTTATCTGGTGTATATAGTAATCAGCATTCATGCGGAACAAAACATAATAATTAGAATTATATAACTAGAGTTGAACGATCAAACATATATCCCACGTACAGTAATTTTTGTGAGGTTGTGGAGTTATTTCCAAATTTATTCACATCGACATTGTGTTGCTATTTGTATGTGTACTATTTTGAGACAATGAACATTATTATTATTATATCATCACAATAGTCTAGTCTACAAGCATTGTTTATAGATATACAGTTAGTCAATGCCTGTGTAAAAAGGATTTGAAGCGTTTTTGTTACGCCATCTGCAGTATAATGCCGATATTAACGTTTACTTGACAATGCACAACAAAGTTTCCTACCCTGAAGGGAAAAATATGTGCACAGTTAGGTCTGCCAGTTTGACTGAAATGTTCAGAGAAAGATAATGAAGCTTCAATAGAGTTAACGATAAAAGTTCATGAAGAAAATGAAGGTTTAAGCATTATAAAAATGATGAATGATCTATGACATTGGCCAAAAATTTCACTTCTCTTTCTAAATTGAATGGCATCTTTTGGTAGTTCGTATAAGTAATAAAGAAAATGTGTGATTCAAGCTACGACGTCTGTAAGAAAAATGAAAGAAAAGACATAACTTGGAAACAAAATCACTAGTGCCATCTACCCGCAGTATCCATCCCTTCAAATGATATTTCCATATGGTTGACTAACTACGAGACTAACTATATCTCTATAAACAATACTACAAATTCTTTCTAGGTCAAAATTGAACATAAACAAGTCAAGAGTAGTGAAATGAAAGAGAACAAAAAAATTAAATATTTTTTAATATACATGGTTGTTTTTGTTTTTTAAGCAGAAAAAAAACAATGGAAAGATAAATCATCTGTTTATGACAAATTGTGTATTAAATAAACGATGAAAATTCAAATAATAATCGATTTTTTATATCGAAGACCAAGATAAATAATGATTTAAAAAAATGGTCCCTTGATTTTCATAAGTGGTGAAAAAAATTGTAATTTAACAAATGAGTTCTCAATCAAATGTTTAAGAAACGTTTTTTTGAATCACATTCATCATCAAAGATTGTTGTCAAAAAAAAATTAAAATTTTCATAAACTACGCATTTTTTATAACAATTTTTAAACAATAGGAGATAAAAATTTTTAAAAATTATTTTGAAGTAGCTTTTGATTTAAAGAAAACGGATCATCAATTTACTTACGGATGTAAAAGGTGGTTGTCATGAAGATGTTTGAGTGCTGAAGTTAACTGACAACACCAAAGCAAAGGATGCTCTGTCGATAGGAAACTCTCCGCATTGGATTTCTTGGATCTCAAGTATCCCTTCAGATCTCCCTGAAAACAGAGTGAGAGTTGAAAATTGAATCTGAGAAAATTAATCAATGTTCATATAACAGAAACAGTTTTAGACTTCCGTCTCTAGAAATCAGAATTTCTATGTTCGAAATTATTGCATTCACAAATCCAATGCCAGACAGCTGTTTCGACCCACCAGGTCTCATCAGTGACACTTGGCTCGACTGTGAACACAAACACTTCGAACTATCTACTCCTCACGAAGTAAATCTCTGAAACTGGTACAGATGGTGTAAACCTCAAGAGGCAACGTCATATGCTGGGTGACGACCAAAGTGTTGCAGCTTTCTGCAAGTTGACCGAAGTCGATTATCGATCGCGGCGGGCTATTAGTTGCGGCTTCGCCGTACGATTGCCCGCTGTAAGAGGTCTCTTCTGCTTAGTGCAGTAGGAGTTTGAGACTTTGGTCGTCACCCAGCAGATGGCGTTGCCTCTTGGAGGTTTACACCATCTGCACCAGTTTCTGTCTCTAGGAGTACTTCTTACTAAGACTAAGACTGTATGTCGATAACTTGTTGCAAAAAATCAAATAGCGCCAGTTATGTATAATAATTCAAGTTCTGAATGCAGAGGAATCGCACGTTTGAATTCAAGACCTCATTTTTAAAACCTAGTTACAAGAAAACTTGAAGGAAATTGTAATAGTATCTTAATGTAATGATTATTCGAATGGAATCGGTTTTCATGTATTCTCTCAAAAACCAAATTCACTGCTTTCTCATAGTCCAAATAGTTTTTCAAAACAAGTTCAAAAAAGAGGTGGGCAAACTGATCTAACAACCATACCTGAGGACAGTATTCCTGCAACAATAAATACGGAACTGTGTCCAAACATCTTCCAATCAACTTCAAAATATTCCCATGACTACCACACTTGTAAATGGCTGCGTCTTGCAAAAATAATATTTTTTCTTTCTGACTAGAACTTGCATCTAATATTCTAACTACGACGGGAGTCCAGGCATGATCCTCATTGTTTATACCTTGCGCTGCACCTTCAACAACCTTAAACATAGATCACAGCAATTTCAGTCTACACCCCTAATTTTATTTTTCGATACTCACCTTTCCAAACCAGCCTTTGCCCAGTTCCCTAATATATTTCAACTTTATTCTGGGGAAATCATTTTCTGTTGAATCTGAAATCAAAAGATAATTATTTGGAAATGCATCCTCCCAACAGAAAACAAAAGTGAGAAATTTCCTTGGTTTCGGAGATACCGAAAAAAATTACTCGTGTTTAAGATGCCTGGAAACCCTGCTGTATTTACTTATACCTGTAGAAGTTTGGGATTAAAGTGGCGAAATCTGGATTGCTTGATTTTTGGTGGATAATTGAGCTTTTGGAGGTTTCCGTACAATTTGTACAGATGTCGCCAACACGCCCTTGTCAGTCTTGTCTGAAGCTAAATTTGCACTAAGTGAAAATAACGTGCAGTCGGGTTTTTCCACTTTTATTTGATTCGCTAGCGAGAAGAGATCGCAACCTAAAGGATAATGGGTGGACAATGAGGTACCAGTAACAACGTTTCGATATTTAAAAGCAATGAAATCAACAAATAAACACGATAAAAACATCGTAAACATCAAAATTTCAAACTGACATGACAATATGACAATTAACTTGACACTTGTCATCAAATATGAAAAATGGGAACATAACGCCCTCTACCGAAAAAATAGGGGAAACCTTCAAAAGCGTCGATTGTTTTTTTCGCCACAAAAATCTAAACAAAATCTAATCAGTTGAGCCACCAGGACTTCTAGGCATCTTACTCGTGTTGTTTCCGAGACAAATAAGTCTGAACTAACCTCAAAATTACAAATATCTGAAAAAATTTTGAGGAATATGAAGAGTAGGATTGGACAAAAACTATCGTTCATGATGTTGATATTCGAAATAATAATAATTTCGTACCATCTGTTTCTCAGAAAACAAAAATCTGAATTTGTTACAAATGATGCATACCTTACCTCAAACGCAAAGCGCCATCTACTGGATGACCAAGGACTCAAACACCAAGTGCTTGAGATCTCTGAGAATACATAATACAGCAAAGCAGCAGAAATCATCGGCAAAGTTATGGATGTTTAGAGATTTTCAGTACTTGGTGTACTAGGAGTTTGGTCATCAGGTAGATGGCACATTTTGCCTTTGAGGTAAACACTATTGGCAACAGTTTCAGAACTGCGTTGTTTTTGATATTATATTTGAAATCCCGGGATACCTACAAAAATGTAAATTTTCACTCTGACTGTCGATCTTCCAAACCAGGGAGTCGATAGGAACTTTCCTTCATAAATATCACAAGGAATAACCCCCCGAAATCAATGAAAGTACTTGAGAAACCCCCTGTATATAATTATTTTTTCAGTAGGCAAAACTGAGTTATACGACAATACGGTGACTAATTTTGTTTTTTCCTCATTCAGAAGGAACAATGTATATTAGTGCAACATCTTTTCGAGGAAAGCACAAGTATGTCCTAAACTTGTAGGTACAGTTACCAATCATAATACTTGTTTTTTTTAGACTTCGATTATGATTGTGTAACTGAATCTGAAGTAACATTACTCTCACATTTGTTCAAACTGCAAGGAACTAACACTTTGTATAGCTGCAAAAGTATCGTCAGTGTGTGAAGAAAAGTTAAGATGTTTTCACTTTGGTTATTAGAATTCTCAATGATTCATGTTCACTGTGGTCATGATAAACTACTCAATCAGCTCGATAATGAACAAACAAATTACTTACTGAACCAGGACTTCATCAAACCATCTTCACTGTCGCTTTCAAGAGTTCGCGCGTGCTGAAATAACAAAATAATCGATCAATCAAACAGCTATTTCAATGAATTTTCATCCAAATCTGGTCCTTGTTACTTTTACATAGTCATTTTCGTGTGTTAGGAACGAGTTACATTGTCAATTTTCATGCTCTAGAATTATGGGAGAATAAAGGCACATGCAAGCATAAAGATAGTTATTTATAGCGTTCAACTGGCACCGACATACTTACAAGGTACAGATCTGTAAGTTGCGATGAGATGTGTGAATGATATTGATATAAACATTAAATCCTTGATGAAGAGAAAACATTATTTCTTTGAAAACAGACACCAACAAAAAACACAAAAAAACAATTGATGTGTCATACTTATGCAATCTGGAAGTAGTCGTTCTAAATTAAAAACATTTCCAAATAAACAGCACAGGCAAGTGATTATCAACCGTTTGGTATAATATATGCACGGAAATGTATTTCCTGAATCATTGGATTATCTAGTATTACCAAGGGTGAAATTAATTCAAAATGTATCAATATTTATTTCAGAATAGGCCAATTTTCTTTCGAATTTTTTTGTCTTCCCATCATAAACGAGTCAGATTATATCTTTATTTGAATTGAATGAAATTACGAAATGGGAGTGACCATGTAAAATACATACAAGAACTGCTAATTCGGTTTTTAAATATAGTCCAATCTTGAGTAGAGATTTGAAATAAAGCAGTCATCTAGGAACCTTATTATTATTATTGCAAATTTTGATTAAGTCATTTATGGCTTTTTCTTCTCCACGACAATCAATGCAAAAAGAATTACAAAATTCTATGAATAACAGAATAAATGTTTTAAATTAATTGGAGGATGTTTTTTTTCACGCGAGTTTCACGTCCACAACATACAATGTGGCACTGCAATTCCTTGCCCATAGGTTAATAACTTTTCCTTTGAAAAAAGATAAGTACGACAATGAAAGGAGAGTGATTTGGTACGTAGCTGAAGTGAACGGTTTCAACCCAGAGATAGTTGATAAGATAATTAGAAAATGTAAATTTAGGGTAACACTTCGTAAATCTTCGACTTTTCAAAAAGATGAAAGAATTGAAAAGTTTACCTCAAAACATGAAAACATATAAACCTCTTACAAATTAGGAGTCGGGAATTCACGAAATCAGTTGTCAAGATTGCACCGACAAATACATCGGCCAGAGCCAACTCGCTATTAAAATCTGTTTCAAGGAGCATTTTGCACACATAAAATACGGAAGGGTAGAAGAATCCAGTGTCTCTCAACACGCTCTAGACAATGACCAAAAAATTGGTGAAAGCAATCTTAAACTGATCAAGCATGTGCATGACACAATGCATGTGAAAGTCTAGAAATAGCAAGATGTAAAAAGAGCATGAATGGTGACAAGGGAACTATGCCTTTCAGCCTGCTTTTCAATTCATTGTCTAGAAAGTAATCAGAATAATCAATAATAACAGATGATGGACCAACAAACTTTGCAGGTAGTGACTGCACTAGTTCATTATCGAGAAATTAATTAGAATAATTAGCAGTAACAAACAAAGTCCACATCGGACCTGAAAACTTTAGGTATAAAAACAACCCTAGTCTTTATATTTAGTATCAATTTTCTTCTCCTGAAGATGTTAACCTTGTTAGCGAAACGCGCAGTTTGGCGTTAGGGTAACTGATCTCTAGGAACAGTTTTAGTTGTGGGAGGTTTGATCAAAACCTGTCGTCTGACCATATGGAAAGACAAAAATAATTATTTATAGGTAGAGGACCTCAAATATTACAGAACAATGAATTCCTGTAAACAAAAAGGAAATACATTAGTGTGTGATTGAATTGTTCTTCTCAGAGACACACGACCAGAAACGCAAAAGAAAACTCAAGATGGTTTCGGAATAAAAGACAGTGATTGAACTAGAGTGTGAGTGGATAGAAGTATTCATTATTTACTATGCCAGCAAGTAATTCTAAAGGAGAATTATAAACAACAGAAAGTCTCGGTAGTGCAGTGGTCAGCACGTCCACCTGTCTCGAGGGAGACCAGGGTTAGATTCTCCACTACGTGAAGGATCGTGCTGGGATTCACATGTTGAAAGGTAAGGCCTCGTTGATCCATTTTTGCACAAGTTCTGATTTGTAGAGGTTAACGCCCATTGGGGACGTCAGTTGGTTAACAGAAAAACTCACTTTGAAGATATCTGGCATAGAGGCATTTGAAATCCTGTTTCATTCAATAGTATGAGCGGAAAGAACAACAAATTAAAATTCATAGCACTCGACATTATTTAATTTATATTAAATTTACTAATGAAAAAAAAAACCCCACAAAGTGAGATTTCACGCACGTGTAGATATACCATTTTTTTTACTAAAGTGGAATTTTCCGTGAGCTAGTGAAAAAAAAACAATTTCAAAACCTCAAAAGTCGAAGATTGTGTTCGAGGTGAGGATTAATGGGGTATGTCACTTTTACGTGCGATTCCTACTAGCATAGAAGGTCGGCCGACAAACCCACCGATCACCAGGATTATTGGTATCAGTGCAACCCCCATCAACACATGCTTAAACCAAAGTGTATGCGGGTTTCACATCAAACCTACAATTCAACAACGAAGGGAGGAAAATCCCTAGTAGCCGGTCTGTTTGAACTAGACACCATTCGGATGCAGTCTAAAGGGTTTCAAGCTAGAAACGAACAAATAAAAATTGCGGATATAACATTGAAAACATCAGACTTGGCATCCAAATTTTGTTCAACTGCGATAATCCAGCAAGATCGTGTTATAGCATACAATTCATTGTAGCGGAAAAGCGTTTGTTAATAATGACTACATTTTTAGCAAACGAACCAAGCATTGCGAATTGAAAACAATCCACTTAAAACCATTTGATGAATATTCGATCGATATCCTTACAAAACTACTGGCCCAACAATTCGTCAGTCATGATGTAACACACCCATTGTGTTTTGTGGTGTGTACCGGATGGATCAAAGTGTAAGACAAGCCCAGATAATTTGCTCTATTTTGAAAAACAGGTTTTGAATTCGGGAATCGTGAAAAACATGAACTTATCTTTCGATTCTCTCATTAAAGAATTCAACTTCGACTTAGTTCGAACACGAAAAAACATTTGTTATCCTCGGATCGTAGTCCAGAGATTGTTGCTATGTATGTTCATAAACGTGTCACGACGGAAATTTTCTCAATTCGCAGGAATGTCAAAAGACGGAATAATACTATGTCATATTATATTCAAACTGATTGATGTAATAACTTCATCCCATACAAGCTGAATATTATCAGGTAGTCATCCTTCAGAAAACTACCCCCTGACCAATACTACTCCTGATAAATAATGACATCTGATTGACATATATGCAAGGATATTCAAGTCAATCAATCTTATAAGGGCTCCTTGTGATCAAACAGTAGTGTCCAGCTCAGCAAAAACGGGAAAACCACTTGCAAGTCGGTCCAGAGTTATTGCTCCTCGTTAGTACAGGATAGGATAACACCGGTCGGTATTGTTAAAAAACAAAAATTCTCAGACCCTCTATTAGTCTAAAATAACTTTATTTTTCAGTTGAATTTATTGAGGTCGAATTGCCCACATACACAACAGATTCATAACGGACGTCAGTGGTAGTGATGTGAGGTCAGCGAACCCAAAAACCTCAATGTAAAATATTTGATTGTATTTTTATAGCTACCTTCCGAAGCCCATTTAGTGTTGATGTTTCACTCTTTTGACGAATGTTAATAACTCGCTTTCCGACTCCATATCTTGAAATTCTGACTTACTATCTCGGAACTCAGACATAGTATATCGGTGTTTAATGATTCAGACCTAATATTCCGAACTGCCCGTTCTAGGCCTCTATGTATATGTCAACAATTGCAAAATTTATAGAAATATTGTATAATGAACTCCCTTAAACAATATGGAACATCCGGGATATATATTTGTATATATATATATATATATATATATATATATATATATATATATATATATATATAAAATAAAACCAGTTAATATTGGGGATAGCAGCAAGTCAAAAGGGTACTCTTTTATAGAGGTGATTCCAAGATTTCGTAAATTTTATTTACATCTTCAGGGAACTACAAAGAATTATACATGTCAATTTTACATTTTTTATGTTCGTGAATTCAATACTTACATCTATAGTGAGGTTGGTCGACATGTTTTTTAATTCATCAAATAGTGACATATGACTAAGAGAACCTTTTTGAAAATGGCCTACATATCTCAAGATAAAAACCTCGATAAAAACTATATAAATAAAAAACTGATATCAATCATTTAGATGAAATTTATTTCTTCCTACTGTCGTTGGACCACACTCTTCCAATAAACAATAATATATCACTAACTACTCAATTAGAGGTGTAACTTTTTCCATTCAACAAAACAACTTTCAACACTTTGTACATAATTCCAGTCGGTGACATTGACTTAAACTTCAAAGATTCCTTTTTCTGTGCTTTATATTCGTAAAGCTTCTTATAGATAGCCTTTTCATCTATTTACAATTTCTAACTGTGATGGCACTATTTAATGAATTAAAAAACGTCAACCAACCTCCCTATAGATGTAAGTATTGAATTCACGAACATAAAAAAATGTAAAATTGACATGTATAATTCTTTGTAGTTCCCTGAAGATGTGAATAAAATTTACGAAAGCTTGGAATAACCTCTATAAAAGAGTACCCTTTTGACTTGCTGCTATCCCCAATATTAACTGGTTTCATCCTAACTAGTCAGCAACGACTATCCGTTCTGTTTGGGTTGGACCTAATCTGAAATGAATATTTGATAGGGTGCTACTAAGTTACAAAGCATTGTTAGCCATAGCGTTAGTGATTGAAAACATACAACAATATTAGTACAAGAAAATACAGAACAAAATCGTAGTTAAGAAACGTTAACAATTCTTGACATAGAACCGAAAACATTCTTACTAGCCTTACTTTTATTTGATCACTTGCAAGAAAAATGTTATTATTGAAATGTGGTGGCGACAGCGGAGTAAAGATTGTGAATTCTCCGTTAGCAATGGGATTAACATGTCCGTGGTCTAACTGTGAGGATATCGAAACAGCTACTGGACTATTTCTAAATTCCTGAAAGAATAAAAATAATGAAATACGTCTTTCAGATCGAGGACGGATGCTTCTGAATGCGTGTAAATAAGCCGTTTGTGTTTAATAAAATATCTCGTTTCCTGTTCTCTTAGCAGGAGAAAATGTTCATATGGATGATGAAGTGAGACATCGTGATGAATGTTGCAGAAAATAATGAATTAGGATATCAAGGACATTATTGTGTATAATTTTCAATTAACTCAGTATCTTGGGTTTTGTTTCTTTACCGTTTTATTTCAGACAATGCTTTTCCTGGAAAAGTGTCATATTCTGACTTGTGCTTCAAGGAATACTGAGATAGTACATCCAAGATGTAATATTAATATGTACAAATGATTTTATCTGAATCGGTTCCGCACATTGATAACAACCGATAGACTGACCATCATGACAGTTTATCATAAAACACAATGCTGAATACATCAGAGAAAGAATATAATAAATCGATCGAACGATCAGAGCGATCGTTTTATACTTAAATTATTCCATCCTTCACAACTTTTCTTTTCCTGTTACTTTGGGAAAGAAATCAATTTATTCAATACTTGAAGAATTCTACCTTGCTCATTCCGCGCTTTTTTTTCTCTCAAGGCCAATCCATTAGTTGAAATGTCAATGTCCATGGTTCCGCAATTTTAGCGCTAGAAGGTTGGTTACATTTGTTGAAGTATCAAGTTCAAAGTGTCACATTTCAAATGAGAGTTATGATGGGCTAGCAGTAGCAATAGATGTATTTTAAAGATATATCTCAAGTGCCTTTCCTTCTAGAAATGGTCGTTCCCATTCTAGTTGCCTCATTGTTTTTGTGACAAATTAGCTCAACAGTGGTTGAATAAATTCAATGTTGTTGAATAAATTCAGTGTGGTAGAAGAAAAGTATAAGGGGTATTTTATACATCTCTGTTTTAGTCCAAAATCCTTGAATGGCAGTAGTTCTACACTATATTTCAAGGAATTAGGTGGTTATTCATCATTTGCTACCTGACTGGACCACGCGTAGTTTTTCAAATGTTTCTATCATTATCTAATATTCAGATGTCAGGAGTAACTATTCCTACAAAATCAAGTATCTCGATGCTAAGAATTACGATCAGTGATATCCATGAGATCGATCGCTAAAAGTGCTTCCCAGAAACTTGGATTTCTATTTCGTGCGAAGAAATACTTCACCTCTCGTCAGCTTCTGAAGATCTAGAAGGCTCAGATGCAACATGCCATGGAATACAGTTCTCATGTGTGGAGTTCGGCACCAAAACATTCATTGGAGCTTCTTGATTCTATTCAGAGAAAGGCAATTCATCTTGTTGATGATTCTTCGCTCACAGACTCATTCACTTCATTGGAACATCGTAGAAGGGTCGGAGACTTGTCTCTCTTTTACAGATACTTTCACGGTCGATGCTGTTCCGAATTGTTATCAATCGTTCCAGCCTTGGCAATATCTACACAGATGACTCGACGAGTACGGAATTCCCACCACTTTGTTGTGAATTTGGAACCCTGTCGAACCTCTCTTGCTCAGGGATCTTTTTTCAATAGAACAGCTGAGCTTTGGAACTCCTTGCCAAAAGAGCTCACAAACTTCAGAAATTCAATGTTAATTCGTATCTTCTGTCCCTTGATTCACGCGGTGTTCTTTGAACATTACAGGGCTTTCCTTTCGTGTGAATCTGCATATAAAAAAACATATAGACATCTAAAAGCAACTTTGTTTTCGAATGAAATAAGGACCAAGATCAAAACAGAGATGTATAAATTGGCCCCCTGGTACAACGTTCGGCTCATGACCGAGAGGTGACGAGTTAGATACCACCCTTCAGAGCTAAAATATGCGTAATCGGTTCAAACAAAATGATTTATTTCACTAACCTGTTTGATAGAAGACAACTACAAAACACGAAAAAAACTTTTTTCAACCTTACAAAATATAGAAAGTGTTCTGACTGCAACATTTTGTTGCAAGATGTTTACAAATTTTAAATTAGGTTCACCGTCGTCGATACGGTCTACTTTTAGTGTTGACGGCATAAAAGTAATTCTTTTTTCTAAGACAATAAAACTGATCATTTCCAAGTTGAATCCAACAATCATGAGAATTCGGCGTGATGGGAATTCGGCGTGATGGGAATTCGGCGTGATGGGAATTCGGCGTGATGGGAATTCGGCGTAATGGGAATTCGGCGTAATGGGAATTCGGCGTAATGGGAATTCGGCGTAATGGGAATTCGGCGTAATGGGAATTCGGCGTAATGGGAATTCGGCGTAATGGGAATTCGGCGTAATGGGAATTCGGCGTAATGGAAATTCGACGTAGTGATACGAACCCCTATTAAGCACCACGTTCGCAAAACAAAATATAACTCTTTTCCAATAGCACAATATACTACCATTCAAGTTGTTTCGATTTTTCGGGTAATTTTAATGAAGCAATGGCATGTTTTCACTTGTGTTCACCTTGACCTACAGCCACGGAGTCAGACATTTATTTCTAAAACAATCGGTATGCAAATTGGTGGAAATGAAAGGAATGGATCCTTCATTTTGCCCTAAAATCCGTCGATTATTATCTAGTGCCATTGTTCAAAGATATATAGTTAGTCAATGCCTGTGTAAAAATGATTTGAATCGTTTTTGTTACGCCATCTACAGTATAATGTCGATATTTCCGTTCACTTGACGATGCACGATGAAGTTTCCTACTTTGAAGGGAAAATAGGTGCAGAGTTCTATCTGTCAGTTCGGCTGAAATGTTGAAAGTACGATAATGGAGCTTCAAAATAGAGTTGAAGGTAGGAGTTTATGGAGGACATTAAAGTTTAGGCATTAAAATCATCTTCAAAACATGAATAATCTACGACAATGACCAAAAATTCCACTTCTGTTTCTGAATTGATTGCCATCTTCTGGTATTATGAACTTAATCAAGAAAATGTATGATCCAGGCTACGACGTCCGTAAAAAAAACGAAAGACATGACTTGGAAACGAAATCACTAGTGCCATCTACCCGTAGTATTCATCCCTTCAAATGATATCTCCATAAGGTTAACTAACTATATCTCTATAAACAATGCTAGTGTGTAGTCATGAAGGTCAACCTTATTATATGTTTTGAAATCTATATATGGCCAATCCGCAATAACTTCATGATATATGAATTGCTATTCCATTTTATTCATGTTCCGATCAAAACCAAATTTTTATACGGAGTTTTTACAGTAGTTCAGAAAATCAAGCTTAAAAATGGTAAAACCTCGCAATTTTTTCTTCCAGCGCCGATTTGTGCAAAGATTTGGGATTAGGCTTATTACACCCTCTAGTTCATTTTCTATATTGTGCCGTTGTACGCTTTTTGTTTTTTAGGGGTGATAACAACCCCTAATTGTCAAAAATTATAAAATAACATTAAAAACCTAAATATGGGTAAAAATAGTTAAATAATGATTGTTTCATGCTTTAGGATACAATTTCATAGTCTTTCAACCTACCCTTGTTATGAACTAGCCTTGAAAACATTAAAATTTTTATAATATGTCTTCGAACTTTAGAATACACTGGTGAGAAATCAATGAAATATACACTCACATACGCGAGCAGATGTTTCTTCTTCTCTGTCTTCCAATATAAATGGAAAAAGTGGAACATATAGTGTATAACGGCCGAATATACCGGCCGGTTATGTAGATTACTACGCTCCGAAGCGGGTAATTCAAATTTTTCAAAAAAAAATGATCGGTTTTTCAAGCATAGCTTCTTCATTTTAGGTGATAGAAAATTTTTTTCAGAAACGATTTTGTAGAGCTTTCCAAGAGCTATAAGACTATATAAATAAAATCACTCGAGATCCCTCAATTTTTGAATGGAGAGAGTTTAAAGCGCTTGACTAAGGTGATGTTCGATCGTGAATGTATGTCCTAAACGGCTATATCTCGCCAAATATTCACTTTACAAAAAATCTACACACAGGGAAATTTTGGTCATCAAAAAAGCTACAATTGAGTACTGTATCGTTTTTTTCGTATCTTCAGTATGTAGAGATATTTATAAGAAAAGGGTTAAATACACGAAATTGAAAAAAATCGTTTTCTCTTTAAACTCCAATTTTCCTGAAATTAGGCCTTTTAAATTGGTTAAACTTCGTGGGTGCATTAATAGAACATATATAAAGAGAATCGTAGAAGGGTCGCGACCAATTTCAGTTAGGGGGTACTTTGGAGGTTGTTTTCACAGTTTTTTTTCGTAGAAACAAGCGGGTACCGATCTTATTTTGATCATAAGTCGGTCAATTTTTATGCTAGGAAGACATTTTTTCATTTGTTTGATAGCTCTAATAAAATACTTTAAAATGAGCTTTCTTCGAAAAATGCAAGTTTTTCTCGTTATTTCGCTTTAAATCTTCCAATTTATACATTTGACGAAAAAAGCTAAGCATCAATTCGATGTATCTCAGTTCATATGTGTCGTAGGGAAATTATAAAGAAAGCATTGTTTTTGTTTTTTTGCCTCTCTACCCTTTTTTTGGTTAGAATGCATAGTTTTAGAGCTATTTGCAAAAAAACATTTGAAAAAGTCGATTTTTTCCTCAAAAAACTGTTACTTTCAATTTCGAATAAAACTCAAAAAATATTACTTTTACGAAAAAAACGTATGGAACATTTTTTTCATAGAATTACTTTTTCCGTCGATTCATAGTTAAAATGTAATAAAAAATTTCTACCCCCGTAATGGGGTGGCAACCATCCCCAAGACTCTAGCGTACAGCGTCATGATATAGAAAATGATCCTTAAGCTATTCCCTAACTCCTGTGAAAATTTCAGGTAAATCCATGGTGGACGAAACAATTGCGAGCCAAAATGCTTCATTTTCTGAACTACAGTTTTTTCAGTGAAAAATGAATCCTGAGATCAATCCCGGGATCCCGCGATCGAAAAATTTTGATACCGAAATCCCAATTCACTGATCCCGGTCCAGGATTACATTTCCTATTTACATCATTGGAAATGAGACGAAATAATGATTCAGTTCCTTTCGTTTACATCATATTGTTAGCGAGCTCACAAGCTCTATTCAAGGAAATTGAAAAAAGGGTCGATAGCAGCATTCCAGTTTCTACTGCTTCTGGATTACACATCTGAAAAGTCCTTCTTTTCAAAACCCTGAAAGCCACCTAATCTTTCCGCCGCTAGTTCCATTCAAAGCATCTCGTTCGAACCGGCGACCACTTATCTGTGCCTTATCGCACAAGAGAAAAAAAAAAAGAACACAGGATGCTGGTGTCTGCTTGATATCCTAATTCATTTCGATGCGTTGCTTTCATATCCTGCTTCAACTCAATGAAATCATCTATGAATTAAGATGCTAGAGAGAGAATCATTACCTTTCCTGCCGGCTCCTGTTCCGCGTGCGGCAATAAAAGAAACGAAAACAGTAATTAGACAAGTGCATAGTCATCGTGTGCAGAAAGCATGAACGAGAAAAAGGTGGGACGCAATGATACACTTTGGGTAATGAACACATTCGAATCGCGATATTTTGAAGTCATGCAAGCCGGAATTTTTTATATGGAAGGCGAGTGTCATCGATAAAATAGGACGAAGAAGCGATGCGACCGACAGGCTAGTTTTCGTTCAGCGAGAGTTATGATGTAATGTACGAGGGCCGTTCAAAAAGTGCTCAGAGGAGATAGAACTTTTTTATTATATTTTTCAAATTCTCAATAAAACCTCCTTTCAACTCTATAACTTTTACAGTTATGTCTCGAAATAAAACATTTCGGAAATTCCTCGAAGTGGTCATCTTTTTGAGTGATGACCTCTTCATTAAAGGCACCCAGTGGAGCCGAATATAACACAAGCTATTTTTTGAGTTTTTTTTGAGTTCTTTACCTACAACACTCTAAAAAAATTAATATTAATTTTGGAATCAATTCTGGTGTAGAAGGGCAGATTTTTAATCTAAGTTACCGCGATAATTGAAAACAGTTTTGAATACGAGTTTCCAATTTTCTACATGAATTTGTGATGGATATGACTGAAACTTTGAATGTTGACGAGTAATGAACCTAACTCATAAAATAATCAAATATCGTACAATTCAAAAACTGTTGCACGGCATCTGGGGCGTGGTCAAATTTTGAAGTATACTATAGCCAGATTGTCATATAATTATGGAATATTAGATAATAATAAAAGTGATGTATTTATTATGGAAGGAGTAAAATAAAAAAAAAACTCACTACGTGTGTAATATCCATTAAAATATGGAAGTTAATCCATGAAATAGATTTTTTTTCGAGTAATTTTTTCAATGGGGGCCAATTCCGAAGAATCGAGATTTTCCTATTTTCAAAAACCAGATACTCACTGCGTTCATACATGATATAAATTTTGCTACGAATACCACTCGTATCCAGTACTGCAGCATTTGTAAGCCTTTTGGTTTCACGCATTCGAGGCAATTAAAGAGCTTCCGTATATTTATTCTATATACTTGAAACATACCAGAAGTGAATATCAGACGGTAGATTACGAGTACAATTTACTATGTTATTCTTGATTTTCTTCTCTGACAGCCGTTGAAGCAACGGGTCACGCTCAGCGCTCATTTATATGTTTTGACATTTCCATGAATAGCTTGGGACTGATACTTGCTCTATATGACTATCGAAATACACAGTTTTTGATTACAATTGTCATGTTCCGATATTGCTGGTATTACTGGCCACAGTAAGCATTTTCGGAACGCTTTTTGCAGTGATAGTAATCTACTGCTGATGATATCGGAACGGATCGCTATTGGACATCCATCAAAGGAACTGTCAGCGGTGACAGGTGTGATCTAACCTATCTTATTTCAAAATGAATTAAATAATGGAAGAAATATTAAGCAATAGCGATACGGAAATAGAAAATTCAGAGAGCTCAAGCTCTGATAATAATAAATCTTTAGAGAATATAATGACTGAAATTATAATCCTCGTCAAAATCAGAGGTCCCAGAGAAAAAATACCAAGAATAGAAGTGTATATTCAAAATGTAGTAGGTGAGTAAGGCTTGCAATCTCGAAAAATGGGGTTCCCACAGATTTTAATGATCTGCTGGATATCTTCCAGTACAACTCGAAACATTTTTGAAAATTTTGCAATTGCAATGATCTGACAACAAATTTAATTTTTTATCCGTTGACGTTTATTCGAACACAACCTAACCTAACTCAATTTTGGGAATACTGGGACTACAGGACCACTTCTGCAGCAGTAGCACCAGTAACTTTTTAGTCTCTAACAGGGTACCTCGAAAATTGGCGCGAAATAATTGCCAGTGAATGTCAGTAAAATCGAAACGACTGAATTTACTGGACAGTACTGTTCAGGAATATCGGAACATGACAAATATCTGATATGTGTGCTGATTTGTAATACCAAAAAGACGTAAACACAGAACTGTCACTTTTAAATAACAATTGTCAATTGATTATAAGCAAATTTCAAATGAAGTGCGACAACATCGACAGTGCTGCCAGCTACATTCCTAAGAACAACACGCGCCAAATTTGAATTTCAATGCAATCAATACCATGCATTTCCATCAATGGATTGGTGTCACTGTGTTGATTTTATATCGACATCGATGACGTGTAACAGTTTTTTGAATTGTATTCCTTATATAATCGATAAAATAAACGCCACATCTTGCATTATCCAAGGCCTTAGTGAACGACCCTCGTAATATTACAGTATAGTGGGTGGTTATTTTGCTCATGCTCATCGATTGAACGCCGCAAATTGTACAAAGAGATAGGGGCCAATACAAAGAAAGATGAACGTATCAAAAACAAATGAATTTTTTCAAATTCGAATCAATGAATGGAGTAAAAACTCAATATACACTATTAATTTTAATCTAGTTCAGATATGGAAACAATTACATTTTGCTCCTAAGACTGCTCCTGGCAGACACTCTAGTGCCGATGAACATAACTAACCTCCTAGGATTGGTATCTGGGCATTGAACATGAAATATGACCATCACAAAACACAGAGGCAGGCAGAGAAATTTGTCAAATCATCTTGACGAACAATTTGTTAATTTAGGTGATTTGATTTATAGCCAGTCTTCAAGTGTGCCCACTGAATCCTACGTGTGAGAGAAATTTGTCTTGATCTATGGCGCGAATCAGTAGTGAGAACCAAATATCGGCTCCACAGTAAGAGTTTAACACTCCAGACTAACCAATAAGCCGGATAAATGAAAAATATTGTCCAGATATAGTACTGGAAGATAATGCTCGAAGCCATTTTCCCAATTTCAATGGTAGATCCAATAGTGCTTACAAAGTCTCGGGGTGAGACATGATTCGGTCTTAGTTAATTAAGACAGTAATGGAATTTAACGAGCACCAAAAGCATACAATAAAACCCAGATCATCAAACCACAGGTAGGTTTCCTTGGTGGATTATGAAATGATCTGGATTTCGATGGACGAACTTGACGTTTTTCAAGTCCATATCTGTATTTGATTAGCTCTTAGTTAAGTCCGAAACATGTTCCCTAGCTAGACTTTGTTATCTTTATTGGTTTCGTTATTGAAGTTGTGGAGATGACTTCAGTCTGTGAAAGGAGTGATTCTAATGTATTTAATGATATGTGTAGATGACTGTCGAGATGACTGTTGTGGTTTTAAACCTGATATAACATTGAACCACAAGAGAACTGTTTCTCAACTCGATTAAAAAGATAGAAGACTGAATATATTTGCGGAACTTTACTGATAATATCTAACTAAAACCAATATGATTCCTTTTGCACTAATGAGGTGCCCGAGTAAGTCAGTTACCCTCTAGACATTCTTAACCTTAGTCAACCTAAAGAGTTCCTCAGTTATAAATCATACAAAAAAACACGTTTCAAGTCATGATTGAAGGCTGGAATAAAATGGTACAACAAGCAGCACAATTATACAATAACAAAATGTTGATTAAGCAAATCTGATGGACCTCAATAATTACTTACCCGGAAACTATTTCCCCTTCTGCAACAGAGACATCCCGCCAAAAATACCAAGCCGCAAACCGTCAACAAAACCGACACAAGGCCCGTTAAGAACTTGGTTTGCTGATCTGAAAAAATTAATGAGAGAAAATTTTTAGCAATGTTGACTTGGAAAATTTGGTTAAAATTTTGATATAAATAATTGCATCGTAAAAATGCATTGTTTCGAAGTGGAAAACAAAGATGACACCAACTCTTTCGTGCATCTACTGTTACGGCATTTTTCACAAAGAATCCTATATAATTAGTGCTATTAAATGATTATTTCAAAAAACAGTCTCGTGGTCGGGAGATTATATTTGCAGTATCAATCAAAACCCAAAGCTGTTTCTTTCAAATTACAATTGTCAATTAATAAATATCAAATGAATCGCAGTAACATCAAATATGCTACCAACAGTACATAAAAAATAACAGGCGCATAATTAAATTTTTATATAAATGTTCCAATGCACTTATACCAGTGGATTGGTGCCAATTTGGTGATTTCATGTCGTCATATCTAACACTTTCGTTCGATAATATTGGTAACAATGCTAATTATTGAGATAAATATGTGGATTTTAAAACAATAGAAGATTGAGTATCTACTAATTAATACATTGGAAATGTTTTGCTAAAAAATAAAAGAGTTAATGCAATGATATGAGTATATTATGAAAAGTCTACAAAATTTCGCGTCAAACCAACCATGCAAGAAAAAGTTTTAGTGACTAAAATTTTTCAATGACACCCCGTCTATTTCTGATAATTGCTGAGTAGCAACTACTACCCTGGCTATAGGCCACGCAGGTTACTGAATTACGAACAAGCGAATTCCTGTGTAAAAAAATCAGATTGCACTGAAATGAGCACTTCCGAAAGTCAAGACACTACCAGTCATTTTTACTGGTTTCACCCTCCGGTCAGTATGACAAATGCTCCCCGGGCTACAACTGATGCCTGAATTTCACATAACTCACCAACGTATTTGACAGTATTGTTTAATCCATCATAAACGGCGATGGTAATTACTTACATCACAGTCTTGGTGTTTTTCCAACATCCATTTAAAAAGTCAATTTGGGATAAAATACAAAGAAAAAAATCGCAAAAAATACTCGCTTTAGTGATTATGTGAAAAAACAGTGCGAAACTTGACTTGCGCCCGACACGGTTTTAAATATCCACTGCGAACTGGCAGTCTGTTGATTAAGTGTTCCACATCACGAATAGATCCTTGCTATGAATCATGAAACTTATACTCTCGACTCTCTATTGTTATATACTGAGATAAATTATTCGCGCAGGACATTAAAGGGTTAGTTTCAACCCTCTGAAATATAAAAAAAAATCAGAAAGTACCCACCGAAATTTTTAGCCAAGATGAAATTGTTCGGAGAAATATATCAATTCAAAAGTTATATAAGTACTAATTTAGTAATTTTTGGTTTATTCTTCTCCAAGGCAATGCAAAATGAATACAAAACTTCTATAAAAGAAGTAACATCAAATGTTGAGAAAACACTCTCTGTTGATGTGTATTTCATTCATAGTAGTTTAAATCATTCACAAAGGAAGAACTTACTCTGAGCGAAGCTTGTCTAGGTTTGAAAGTGAAATATACAAATATAAAAAGTTTCGCATGCTTGGTACACAAATTGAGCAAAAAGGTTACTTTTAGGTGATTCAGCGCCCGTCGCAACCTACAGCTAGGAGATTAGCTGTTTTAGATAGACCCTTTCTTCCTTTTTAAGAGTACTTGTTTGTTAGATAATAACCTTGTCAGCCTTTCTGCAAAAATTCTCTATTTGTATGGAAATATCCTGTAAATGGTATCTGTTTGATGGAACAATATCCATAGTTTGTAAGGCCTCGTTTCAACGAAATAGTACCACATTCTAATTTGAATACATGTTTTTATAGAGGAAAAGAACCCTGAGAGCACATCACCTATAGTTTGTAAGGCTTCGAGAGGGACTGGAAACTACTCTCTATTCATGCAGAAATATCATATAAATGAATATTTGTTCGATTCAAGTTTTGAGTGCTTAGTATACAAATTGTGCAAGGAAATGTGAGTGGGCAGGTGAGTAGCTGTTCTAGATAGGCCTTTTCTTACTTTTTGTGAATGATTCAAGTGGCTATGAATGATATACACCAAGCAACAGAAAGTATTTGACAAATAATAAAGTTACTTCTTCAAGTTCTGTATTCTTTTTTGCATTATAATCCAGTTCCTGAATACTGATTTTTCACTTCAAAAATGAACCTCTCTGTATTGTTCACTCATATTTTTTAATGGAACTTACTGAAAAGGATTTTTCAGGTATGCTGATTTGAATATTAAAAAGGTTTATATTAATTTATATTCAGATTGACCACTGAAATAGTATACTACATGGCTCAAGTAAATGTTGTACTAACAATTGTTCTAAAATTGTTCGTTCCTTTAACCAGCTGACAAACGTCAACCTTCAGAAGTCGAAACTTGTGCGAGCAATGGATTAACGAGGCCTCACCTTTCAACGTGTGATTACCCAGCACGGTGGCATGGCGGGGTTTTCAATCCAGGCCTTACGATTGAAAGACGGACGTGCTAAACTCTACACAACCGAGACCACGTAATGTACACCATTTTTCCTACGAGCACTTAAGTATTTTATTAAATAACGTGTAAATATCAGATCGTGTATATTAAGTTCCCTGACTAATATTAGGTTTTATTTCTAACAGTCTGCACTTGAAAAACTGTTCGTCCCAATTTACAAGGAAAAATTTTTTTACAAGAAATCATCTGAGCGCCTCGCCAAGTAGCGCACTTAGTAGTAGCGTAGTTCCTACCACAATATTAAAATATATGGAAAATTTTTAATTGGAAGGAAAACATTTATGTAGTAAAGTAACAAATTGACAATCTGTCTTTAATTGCATTAGGGGCCAATCCCGATGGGATAAAATTGAATAAGAAATCTCAAAAACAAGAATTTTCAAAATACCTATAAAAATAGTTTTTCAACTTGTGTATTGAACATTCCTCTAAAATTTCGTTTCAATTTGTCTGCTCTGACTAGGAATAACTCACAATGATATTATTTTTTTTATCATTGAAAATAGTTCATATGCTAGTGAAAACTTGAAATATGTTTGAAAAATAAAAAACAGCTTTAATCCAGTATGAATTAGCATTCTGGTGACTGAGTGTTCTACTAAACCAATAGACTCCAGGTATGAATAGTATACTTATGCACCTCATAAGTAATTGATTTTTCATAACATAGTCCATAACAGAAATATTCATGAAAAACTTGCAATATGATGTGTACAAGATTTGGAGGAGTATGCAATTAACACGCTGAGCGCCATGTGCCCACCGGTGGGTCATTTTCGTTTGTTCCATTGAGACCACGTGCCCACCAGTGGACATTTTGCGAAGTATAGTTTAGCGCCGCGTGCCCACTCGTGGGCATGATTTATATGGGTTTCACGTATGCTAGCTTTTTCTTTGGTCCCAGAGAACATCCGAATTAACTATGGACCGAGCAGATTCGATGTCGAAAGTAGTTTTATGTCAGGTCAATTTCAGGTAGGTATCAATAATAAACCAAGTGGCCACCAGTGGGCACTACTCGAAAACTGAAAATAAAACGTTGAATCGAAAAAAAAGTCATAATTATATTTGTAAACAACCAAAAAATAAGTTTCAGATATGGAACATCCAAAATAAAAATTGGTCCCAAGGGTGAGTATGTCGATTCGGCCGTGGCGCTCAACGTGTTAAAAACAAAGACCCCAAATTACACTTTCTCTTTTTTCAAAAAGGAAATTCCAATCTCAGAATCCAAGGATGAATCAAATACTCTTGACAACTTGATAAATGGGGCAAATAGAATGTGAATGGTATTCTCGGAATCCACATTGTGATATCAGTTTGGTCTTAAGGCAATTGATCCCTATAAGAAGTTTATGGAAGTATCATTTTAGAGAATTAAAGAAAACAATTATATTTTTGTGAATACTCTTAGAGCTCAATACTTATAATGAAGTCCATGACAATTATTCACTAACTGATAAAGTATAGAGTTGTACAACTATGTATTACTTTCATAGATGAATAAATTCTATTCTATTCTATCATAGAACAAAATTTAACTTTATAATTCAGGAGAATTGTCAGAATGCTAATCAATGCAGACACTTATACACAAAATGTTTCTTCCAGGGATTCGCATTCTAACTCTCTTAAAGAAGTTGAAATTTGGTCTATAAACCGAACATAGTTATAACTCTTGGGATTAGGCTAAGTTATTAGGTATAGATGGATGGCCCAATCATAAGGGCAATATGAAAGGTAAACTGGCTATAGGTTAGATAGTTATTGCACCAGAAAAACCCATTGTAGGTATGATGAAGTTTGAAGTTTATCAATGATCATAATTATATTTTATTTCGATTTGTTCATCTAGGACTATTTGGGGCAGAGTAGTTTTTCGATACCATACTATTGAAAACATTTCTGTAGCAGATATATTGCATATTTTGATTATATTCTTATCATGCATGAATAAAAATATGGTAATATTCACGTTTCTCAAACAGATAACGTTCTATGATCAATTACTCCTCCATGAAAATGATAGGTCATGATTAGCTATAACTATACTTGAAGCAAAACAGCAATGACTCACCTGTCAGAGTATTTTCTGAATTGATGGGTCTTCCATTACATAATTGAAAAAGCAATAAACATAAGTAGAAGCTGGACCATTTCCATGATATTTCCATAATTTGAGACGGATTGATAAAACACAATTGGAAATTATTGATCGTCTAAAACTTTTTTCTTTGATCCATGTCACATTTTTATTTTTACAATCACATCACTTCCTCGAAGAAATACATAAATAAATATTCTTTCTGCTGATATTAGGAAATTCGCGATTTTGAAGTAATTAAATGTTTTAATATATTGTAATCGATTTCTTTTGACAGATGGTTGGACTCTTTCATTTATAACTTGGAACAATTTTCTATGGAACAATGGTTTTTTCGATACATGTGACGCTTTCGTTTCAACTCATCGGAGCATTTCACAATTCCTTTGTTCGTTGTCGAGATTGTGAAACGCACGAATCAGACAACCCCACAAAACTTTGTTTAAGTTCTGTGGACAATCCGAATACGTACACGAGAATACGGCAAATGTTCCGTATATCGTTTCGGTTAACCAGGGCTGTTTTCTCTCTCTCTCTCTTTGATATGAGCCGGGTCCTTTCAAGAGGGAGAGATAGAGACACAACCACTATGGTTAACCAAAACCATAATCGTTGCCAAACTGGTTACTTAAAATGCGTATAGACTGAGGGTGTTCCTTTACAGTTTGATTTTTAGGAAATTTACTAACATCTCATATTTCTAATTCATATTCCTTGGGAAGATTGGTAAGGAGATGAGTGTCGAAAGAATCCCAAAACTATTTCATCAACTGATGATTCATATGGGTTTCTAGATTCCTTCGACTTTCAGTTGCAAAAACTTTCGAAGGAACAATTTTAACTCGGAATGGAGTAATTTCTTGAATTACCTTAAGCATCACTTTGCAATAGGTTTTATTGCTAGGGATTTGTCAATCAGATTACTCGTTCCTCAGTGATTGCACCTGGCTCAGTTACCTTCATTAAATAGAGCGGTGCAATTGGCCACTATCACTATCAATGCTGGCTGAGTGGTGACTGATGTGCGCTAACGACCGTCCACTGAAATGGTACACGGATATCAAGTGTGATTGAGGCTCCGTTTCATGTTGTGTTTTTCAGCCATGTTAGTGGGGGTATTTGAGGAATAGGGCTTTCAAGTAAAAAGATATATTTATCAGCTCTTATATATGAAAAAATATGACGCGCACGTATTCAAAACGTATTCGCCTGTCTCCTTCTCTGTCACTCAAGGCCAGCCGATTAGTGGGAGTGGAATAGAGATGAAGAGGAGAATACGTTTTGAATACGAGAGCACCAGAAAACACCTAGGGTCGATTAAAAAAATTGGTATACCCAACGTTGGTAATGAAAGATTCCGAATAAAATCTTAGAACGCAGGCGTAAAATTAGGAGTGCTATGTCAAAAATCAGGCTCTTGTTCAGAAAATCAAATATCAGCTTCAGTAGAATGGATGAATGGATATTTTTCTGGGAATACTGGTTCTAGAAGCAAGTATGATCTTTGAGCTAGTGATGATCAAAAAGAATCCATCCAACTGGTTCTAAAGAAGCAAGTATGATCTTTGAGCTAGTAATGATCAAAATGAATCCATCCAGCCCATATTTACTGAAAAATTTCATTTTCCTGGTGATAGATACTTTCACGGATATTTCGGGTTGGCAACTTGGACCGAAGTCCTATATTAGCCGCGTCCTTAGCCGCGACTAACAACTTTCTGCGCTTAGAACCGCTGCAGAAAATTTGACAGTTTTCTATGACGAAATGTAAAATTTTCAAGCAAGCTGTTAGACGCGGCCATTGTCATCTGTTACCATTACCATTGATACCAGTTACAAAAGGTTTGTTCTGGTTCTGAAAAATTGTGGTTCTCGGACGTCAGGATCATGCCCAGTTGATAAAGAGCGTTCTGGTTTGTCGAGGACAAGTTCGGATTGATGAATCCTCGGTTCTGGTTTCGCATTTAAAATGATCTCGGACCGTCCTGAACTATCACGACTTGTTTTTGCTCTTGAGCGAGAACTGATGAAAACTGTTCTCGATGCGCATGCGCAGTCAAGTTCAAGTCGCAGGTAGGGTAGGTGTTTGTTCATAGTTTATTAAGCTGTAAGCTGTGGCATGGGCCTTAGATTCTTCTTGTTAAAGTTGATTATTGTTGTCAGCCACTTTTTTATAGGATTTGTTCTCACATTTCGAAGGGTGAATGGTGATATGGCAGGGTGCGCTGCGTAACACCCACATTTCGTAACACCCACAGTGCATAACACCCAAATGTCATAACACCCAAATGTCATAACGCCCAAATTTCGTTATGCCCACACTCTCCGAACATACCCGAATGATGCACTCTTGCAAAATTTACCGGATATTCTGCAATTTCCTGTTAACCCAATCTAACTTAACCTAACTAACCTAACCTAAAAGAAGGATGAATTTGGCAACAGCGCATCATTCGGGTATGTTCGGTGAGTGTGGGCATAACTAAATTTGGGTGTTATGACATTTGGGTGTTACGCACTTTGGGTGTTATGCACTGTGGGTGTTACGAAATGTGGGTAGAACGAGATGCTCCCATATGGCATCTATTGGATAACTCTATGGATTATTTTTCCCACATTTTTTTCATACTCTTAATTTCTCCTTTACCTACTTTTGGTTTGTATGATTTATACAAATCCAAAAGTATTAGGATTCTCTCCCTGCTAAAAAAGTTATCTCCATCCCTATCGTCATTTTTTTCATTTTATATTAGAAACTCTGACAACTGATATTCTTCCGAAAAATATTTATTTTTTAGTTATATCGGGACCATGCACTTTTTCACTCAATGTTTACCTGACATGGTACCAAAAATGTTAAAGAAAAATAATGAAAATATAACAAAAACTAAAGAACGATTCAAACTGCGATTACGAATGACGAACAAACAGTGAACTGAGTGAACTCCCAAAATCCCAAAATACTTTTTAATGGCAGCCAACTCAAAACTTCAAAACTCAAACCTACTGTGTTGAAACCATTAATTTCCAAGCTGCCCACTTGTCAAATAAAAACTCCCTGTATACGAAAGATGGCGCGTTGGGTCACTCAAAAAGTAGGGTCACTGGATCTAGTAAGCGAAGCTTACTAGATCCAGTGACCCTACTCAAAAAGAGCGTTCTGGTTCAACCAAGTTAAGATGTCTATATACAACCAATTGTTCGAGACTGTCCTGGACTCAGTATCACTACTTTTATTCGGGTTTGAAGGCCGTCGTTTTTTGGAATTTCTTCCTGACGTTTCGCTGGCTCGAGTGGCTAGCTTCTTCAGAGGTTCATTCATCTTGGAATTCACTCCGATGTGTCATCGGAGTGAAACACATCGGAGTGAATTCCAAGATGAATGAACCTCTGAAGAAGCTAGCCACTCGAGCCAGCGAAACGTCAGGAAGAAATTCCAAAAAACGACGGCCTTCAAACCCGAATAAAAGTAGTGATACTGAAAACCTCGGCCGCGAAAGCCTCAACCATACCACAGAACACCCTATCTACACAGAAGCGCAACTCAAAGGCGGTCCCTTTGATCTTTTGGGTCAATTTTTCGTAACCTTGATTTAAAGCTTGGCTTGTATAATGTCATTTCTTGGCGGTAAATTCAAACTGTCGATTGATATTCAGTTCAAGTTATACACCTTTGTAAACTTTCTAGACTGAGCATTTCTGCTTCTGAACTGAAATTGGGGCAGTTTTAATTTCATTTGAAGATACGACCCTAGGGAGGTCTTAATAATTCAGAACTTACATTTCCCATATCAAATTCGTCTAAATGCTTCGTTGATCAGCAATCTACATTCCCTTATTCTCAACAAATATAAACGGAGAATTTGGATAATTACCAAAATAATTTCAGTGAATAGGCTTACTGTTTTTTGCACCTTTAAAAAAATGTAGATATGAAAGTGGTGTAGGCAGCTATTTGATGTTCAAATAGTTTTAGAGTAATCAACTGAATTTTGCAGGAACGAACGTTTGAAACTACTCTGATCTTGCTTTCATCCGATATTAATAAAATTTATCAGTAGTAATAACCCAAGGACATTGATAATTGTTCGAAAATTTTATAACACCCTAACAACACAAATGTGAGGTTGACAATATACAAGCCAAGCTTTCGATTCGGTCGGAATGCTTCAGTTGCGCTTCTGTGTAGATAGGGTATTCTGTGACCATACTGTCCTGGACTGTCTGGAATTTTTTGCTTCTACGCATTATGTCCTGCGCAGGTTTGAAACAGTTCTGGATCTTCGAACCAGAACAAACCTAAAGTGTCATTAAAAAAATTACCTGAAAAAATTGTAAACAAATGTTTGTGTTGATGTTACCTTTATGTATTCGAAATTGAATCAAGAAATCAATAGTCTAGGTTCAAAATATGTGATGTATATGAATAGTTTACCATAACAATGTCTATAATTTCATACTTAGTATTATTTGGTATGCACTTTCAGTAATCTTCTTTTTCTTCCAATTCTTGGGAACTCGATGCATTCTGATTAATTTTTTCCAGTACTGTTTCTGGGAACACATGCCACTAGAGTTCTCGAATTGTCCGACAATTTTTCTGATATGAGAAGAGAGGGTGGATATTGGTTGGTTAAATTCTATGCTCCTTGGTGTGGCCACTGCAAAAAGTTGGAGCCAGTTTGGTCTCAAGTAGCGCAAGCACTTTCAAGAACGAATGTAAAAGTGAGTCGTGTCGATTGTAGTCGCTTTCCTTCTGTTGCCTCAGAATTTGGAATTCGTGGATACCCTACTATCAAATTGTAAGTTATTGCATCCTCAAATAGTTTGTGACTAGACAAATTTCATGTTTTTGTCCTGATGATAACAAATGTACATTACTTTGTAACATCAGTGGATCATTTTTGTAGCTTAACACCTGATTCAGAATATACCTTCAATGGAGACAGGAATAAAGAAGATATTTTAAATTTTGCTATACGAATGGCAGGTCCTCCAATTCGAATTGTGACAAGCTCAGAAAGTCTTGCTAGATTGAAAAATGTGAATAATATTTTTTTTATGCATGTGGGTGAACAGAAAGGAAACCTATGGGAAGTCTTCCAAGATGTGGCTGCTAAGTTACAACCACATGCAGAATTTTATAGCATAGATGAAAAACTTGCAAAGCATAGTGAAAAAATAATAGAGGTGCCTTCAGTACTAGTCTACAAAGATGGATCATCATACTTCTATCCAGGTAGCTCTATTTTAAATTTTCAAGTTATGGAGATTTATTATTATTTTTGCAGAGTAACATGATCTCTATTAAATGATTTCTCAATATAATTTAGAATATTTTCCTATGAATCACAATGATTTATTGACATTCAGTTGTTACATACAAGCGAAAAACTGCCAAATTCTCTTTGAGAATTGTAGTAGATATGTTCATCATAATTTATGCTCTCCAAGATTTTTATTTTTTTGACTTGTTTGGTTTAGAGATAGATAAGTATTACTTAAAAAATATCCGTTCAGTCAACAGATCAAATAAAGAAGACATGAGAAATCTCAACTCTTCCTTTTACAATTGGGTAAATGAAGAACGCTTTGAACTTTTTCCCAAAGTTACCAGAGGAAATATAAACGAAATCATCCAGACAAACAAATACATTGTGCTTGTTGTCGTGGAAGAAAACAAACTGCAGCAAATTCCAGCAGATATGTTAAAATTTAGGGACAAAGTGGAGACTTTAGTTCGAACAAACAGATCAAAATATCGAAAACATTTCCAATTTGGCTGGGTTGGGACTCCAGATTTCGCAAACAGTATTGCAATGCAAGTTCTTGCCCTTCCCCATTTGTTGGTATTGAATTCTACAAATCATCACCACCATCTTCCTGAGGATGCTTGTTCTGAAATGACATCAGAAGCTATAGATCTATTTCTTGAAGGGATATATAACCAAACTGTGCCGGTAAGTATTACAAAATGTAGTTCCAATCAATTTATACGAATCATTCATAACTTCATTTATTATAAAATCTCCAACATGATACAGTTGTGAAATGATGTTTGGTTACAAAACTGAAACTGATTTAGAATGCTAAAATAGCAGAAAGCATTATTGAAATAATTTTATTGTTGCTTAGACATTTTTATCTTGAATATGACAAAAACTTGTAGAAGGAACTCCATGATTTATTACGCTATAATCCAATTGATCATTTAGCAAACAATTTGAATTTTTTAATTTATTGATTTCCAAAAATTCTAAATAATAATACGTGAACATCGCATGAATTATGAAAAGAAAACATTTCATTCATCATATGCCAATCACATTTTGGAGGAAGGCCATGACTTCGATAAAAATTTCGAAATTCTGCATGTTGAAAATAAAGGCAGACTAATTATTTAGAATTTTTGGAAATCAATAAATTAAAAAATTCAAATTGTTTGCTAAATGATCAATTGGATCTCAATAGTTCCCCTTTGTTGAACTTATTCAATTAATAAGTAACTATGGTCCAATATCATAATCATTATCAGTGTAATTCTAGGAACCAGTATCAGTTATTAGCATCAGGTAATAAGTTTAGGAATCATCATCAGTGTCAGTTGTATTGTTCTAGGAATCAGAGATAATTAGAGTAGACCCTGATGTATTTAAGGAGCTTTCAACAAAAAATAATTTAGTGTTTAAAAACATTCGCTTGATAATGATACAGTGTATCGAAACATGTCGCGAAGACAATAAATTTTGTGGAAATTTAATCGTGTCTACCTTATAGCGTAATAACTATGGATTTCCATCAAGTAAAGGCCACCTCAATCCAAAATCCACGATTTATAATCAGTGACTGTACCTGGAGAACTGGACATGAGACCATCATCAAATGAAAATAATGCTTCACTTTTCAATGGTTCTCACGACTGTGCCAGAAGGCATAGCTTCGTGCCGATAAGGGATGCCTATTGATTTTGCTATATCAACTCTGAGAACCCAGAAAACCTACAGTACTGAATGATATATTTAAATGCCAGTCCTGCTTTACCAACACAAATTGAACGTCATACATCTGTCAGAAATCAACTACTCTTCTGGTAAATGCTACTTATGAAATGAGTATTACGAATATTGCCCTATTACTGATAAATGTTGAGGATTGATATATGAGCAAAAAAACAAATGTTCTATAATAATAAGGCATTCTTAGGGAATAGATATTTTAAATAGAGTTTATTTCAATATCTTCACAATGAACAGCTCTCCCAACCTAGTTGTGTACCTGGATAAGCCCCGCCTCTCAGATTGCACAGTAGAACCTGCTGCATATAAGTTGAAAAATTTGAGTTGAATAAATGCTCCTATTGACTGTCTCCTATTAATGATACTAGATATGGAAGTATGTAAACTTATTTTATTTTAAGTAATAAACTCCGGCTATAAACAAAATTTCTACATGATAGAACAAATGTAATGAGTATTTTTACGAGACCAAACTCACACCGGCCTCTTGTTCGCTGGGTCATTTCTAACTAGGTTGGGAGAGCTGTTCATTTACTTCAAGTGCCCTTCTTTACTATGCATTTTTATGTTTTGGCCCTTGATCTTTCACCTTCCGTTTTTTATGTATAGGCATATGGAGGTGATGGATATTTTGTTCGCATCTACAGGCTATATTTTGATGCGAGCTCAGTTTTATCTGACATGTGGAAAAGCAATCCTGTGCTAACTACAGTATTATTTGGATTACCACTCAGTTTCTTGAGTTTTATCATCTATTCTATTTGCTGTGCTGATATATTGGAGTCATATGATGAAGATGAAGGTTTGTCAACTGTTTTTAGTCTGATTTTTATGTCACATAATTGTTCCCATTTTGATGCAGAAAGCTATTTTTATACAGGTTTCAAAACAGGACAGTTTTTTTTCAAACAAAGATTCAGTTTATTGAATTTTTTCAACTCAAAGGCATGAATAAAGGAAAAGGCCAATTTGAGGTGAACCATATCTCCCAAAATTTGGATATATCAATCAATTGAATCAATCAACTCCAATGCCGATGTTGAAAATCGGTTTGTTTTTTGTATTAAAGAATTTTTAGAAGTATATGCAAACTCATTTCTTGATAGTTGGCTATGTAAAATAATATTACATAGATATTCAATTACCTCCACCGAGTAGGTACCTATATATTATGATTCTTTTTTGAGAAGGAAATAGTATTGTAACTTTTGATTAAAACAAACGATTCCCATATCCCAATGTGAAATCAACATTTTTGAAAGGATTCACATAGCATATGGTCGAGATATTCCGCCTATTTGGTTTACCCAACTCGAGATGTAATTTCTTCAATTCCTTGCCTTTGACCATAAGACTCCTTGAGAGATTATTTTTAAAAAAATCTGAGATTATTTAGGCATTCTTAGATAATGACTGTAATCACCTAATATGATTGTTTTGGGTTGAATTTAATTCAATGAACATTGTAATTACACTCATTCATTCCAAAAAAAGTTTTTTTAATGAATATACCTACATTTCAATATGACTTCAAGTATGATGTGTTTTATTATCAATGAAATTGATTCATTGATTGATAATTCTAGGAATATCTCTGAGCCTAGTTAACTTCAACATTTACTCTTTAAGTTGTCACAATGCTCATCTATGGAGGCATTCATAAACAATATATTGAAGTAAAAGCGTCGTGTATGAACGCTTTCATTGATTCTCATGACAACTTTCTCAAAGCAATAAATAAATTGAAAGTTTGGTGAGTGAACCAGCGATTTTATGGGGTACACTACAAATCATATCCTAAGACAAGGGAAATCAGCAAAACTGCACTCAACATGTGGAACCATGACTGTGCTTCAAGTGAATAATAATAAAAAAAAATCTAATTGAAAATTATTTTTTTCAGAAACGCATGTTAAAAAGGAGTGAATTCATAGGTACACTCTTGAAAACTAGTCATTATTATAAAGCTTACTAAATTTAGTGTTTTCCATTAAGTTACAAAATGTGATCATTAATGAGAATGTACATATTTCAACTTGAAAAATACATAAGAAAAAATTAAAAGTCTTCATCCGAGTCTATAGCTGCTCTTCTCCTGTCGAAAATAATATGTGTTGGTTTTTGGGTTTGATTGCTAATATTCTCCAACAACCCTACTAACTCTTTATCTCCAATTTTTGTACAAATTTGACCAGATTTTGCCATCCTCACCAGCATATTTTCTATCATTTGTCCTTTTTCAGGTTTTGCTACCATTATTGTATTCACTAAAAAAAATTAACCATTATTTGAAATTTCACTCATATGGTATTAATAGATATTGCAGTCTTTTTTCTATATTCAATCTTTTTTGGCATAAACAAACTGAATTCAGTAGAAGTAGAAATAATCTGATGAAAGAGGCTATTATCGATTAATTTTAATACAATTGAACAATAAATTGTCCATTGTTAACATTCCTAGCAGATCATTCTTGGAAGCGGGTAAGAGGGAATATATTAGTTTTTTTCCAATACATACAAAAATTGTGTGGAAAGGTTGTGAATCATTGACATTACAACTAATGGACTGGCCAGAAGGGAGAGAAGACTGCCGAATGAGCAAGTGATAATAAAATGCATTCCTTCCTCAATATAGGAGAGAGATAAGTATAAAATGGATGATCAGAAGAAAATTTTAAATTTGTTTGCTACCTCAATATTGGAAAGATGTAATTGTTTCAAGAGTTGAGGAATAATGGAGGAAACCACTCATGTGTATAAAGAACAAGAAACCAAAATGAAAATAATAAAATCAGATACCGATTGTCTCCCAAAATACTGCAAATAAGTTGAATATAATAGGTTTGGATGGCAATCAGTCGCAGAAGAAACTTGATGGCTGCAGAATCTTCTGTAATGAACTTGCACTTGATACTTCCAACTTGCATTTTGAAGAAGGGCAGTTAAATACTAATGAGAGTTATTTGTGAAAAACTACCAAGTTAATAGGTCTATGCATAAAGATCCATATAGTGCATCTTTTTTCCACAAAGAGAACTGGACATATTTGACTACAGAACAATTCCAGTATATTATCAGAACCCTCTCAAAAAGATTTAATGCATTTTTGTGGACTCATAATGCATAATTTAGTAGGTAATGCATCTCAACTGAATGAAATTCACATCTACCAGCTGAAAACTGCCACTTCTGATACTTTATTATTGCTTTGGTATATTGAATGTCTTATTCAGGTGAACGAGTTGAATCTTTTCAACTGGGAAATGTAATTTTTGGTTATTTGAGTTATGCATCATGCACTAAATTATGCGCTCACTAAGTCCGTCTTAAAGTTCTTTTCTTCCCTTTGGTAAATGTGGTTTGGCATGCTTAACAAATTGATAGAAATATCTTACATCTTGCACGAGCTTCCTGGTCCAAAATTTGGGCTAATATGGAATTTTTTGCATCTTCTTGAGCTCTCAGTTGCTCCTCCTTAACTTTTTGTGAGTGCTCACCTGAACCATCACCCTAAAATGTAATGTGAACAATTTCAACTCAGAGAATTAATATTTGTATCACCTTTTGTTGAGATTGCAATTCAGCTAATCTTCGTTTTCTAATAGCTTCTAATTCTGGATCCTCCATTTCAAATTTTATTTACTTTTTTCACTATACAGCTAGAAAAAATAACAAATTTCAGCTATTTTGGTTTGGCTGGTTTCAGTTTTGGTTCTCTTCTTCTTCTTCTTCATTTATATTTGTGGCGTGCTCCCGTAGTTGGTGCAATTTGCCAGCTCATCTCTTAGGTTACAAATGGGTCTGAGGGTCTATTCTTAAACCACACATTCGTTTAACGTATACGTTGTTGCTAGACCAATCAGGGCTACAATTTTTGAAATGAATCCGTATATGACTTGTGTTGCAGTTCAACACATTCAAAATTAAATACGTATCTCAAGAATTGCAGCCCTGGACGCGGAGTTAGGCTGGATTCAGACAGATCTGAAATCCGATGGTAGGACGATCGGACAGCTTTCTGATTCTAAATTTGAATTCAGACCAATCAGAAAACTATGAATCAATACGGCGGCATGTGCCCTCCATAAACTTTCATTTGTTTTTTTCAAATTTAAATGTCAAAATTACTAGCTGAAATTGACACTATTGACAGTGACAGAACAACTCTACGGGAAAGATGAATTTTGACTCTGTGCTAAAAGCAGAAAAAGTTATTTAAAAATTTCTTCAATTCGTAAATAAATTTCATCACAACATATAAGAAGCAAAATGAAATCTGTCCTAGCCAAACGATCTATCACTAAAGGCTTTTACATAATCAATTGGGCAACTGTACAGAATAAATTATTCAGTTCTGTAATAGATCCACCAGAGGATCCAGTTTTTGTCATTCCCAGGCCAAAATCGAGAGAAAATGAATCATTGCAGGTGAAGAAAGCTAGACTCCTTTACCAATCACGCAAGCGAGGAATGCTCGAGAATGATTTACTTCTGAGTACTTTTGTGGCCAAACACCTGGAGAAATTCGATGAAAATGAAGTTGAGAAATACGATAAGTTGATTAACGGGCCTTCTAATGACTGGGACATTTACTACTGGGCTACAAGTGTCAAGCCAACGCCGACAGAGTATGACCATAGTGTGATGGATTTGTTGAAAATTCACTGCAAGAATCTGAATAAGGAAGTGAGGATTAGACAACCAGACTTGAACTGATGAAATTAGAAATCGCACTGTTCAATAACATCTCTACCTACTCTGTTGAATATATTTATTTTAGTTGAGGATGGTCCTTAGTATCTATGAATATTTAATCCAAAATAGTAAACAATTTTTCGCTTATTGCACAGCATTTGATTAAATAAAAAAAAAATATGCAACTTACCCAATTCGAAACACTGATACATACAATCTTCTGAGAGAAAAAAAAGGAATCACTTTCTGCCCATGTGAAGTGATGAACTCCTTTCAAATAAAAATATCAAAAGACTACTTTCAGAAATTTTATTAGTTTTTTTGTTATAATAATATTGAAAGTCCACTAACATTAATAGTTTATATAGGGGTCTACTGTTTAGTCGTGGTTCATATCAATTCAAATCGAAATCTAAGCCTGGATGGTCTTAGAATATGAATTCAGTATTCATTGAATTTTACAAACAAAACACGAAATCTACCATACATAAGTGATAATTCAAATGAAAATTTGAAATAGCTGCAATTTTTAGAAAATAAAATCATTCCTTAAGAGAAACCAGATGAACTCAAATTGAATTGAAACTTATCAGTCAAATTATTAAGTAGAATAGGATTTAAATCACAGCAAACATTCAGATGTGCATAACAATAATTCCAAAATACACAAAAGTCCATCGTAAACCAACCTCTAATCAATAATCTGAGAATAACAATTATTAGATGACTTTTCTTGACTGAACCACTAATCCTATAATATCACAAGAAACCATACAATACATATAACAGTTGACCCGTCAACCATGTAGCAGAATAAAAGAAAGCATTCATTCTGGAATAACTAATCACACTTCTCTGTTAGGAGAGTACTTTTAGACAGGACCCCTTTCCAAAATACGTTATAACTATACCATAGAATAAAAATAATAAAATTCAACCATACCTTACAACTATTGCAACTACCACATCAAGTGAAACCACCAAAAATCGATCACATTCTAAAACTAAAATATATTTCAATACACAAGATTGTGTTGCAGTTTTACTGGACAAGTTCTCCCACAACTCTGGATAGGTCGTCGTTGTATCTTGCCAGAAGAGTGGCGTTCAAATCTCTGTTCCAGAAACCCATTTCTGCGAGTGCTTGGAGGTTTGCTTCACGGGGAGTTGTTGGGCTTGAGCTAACCCAACGGCCGTTTCTCCAATGTCCTGGTTGCTGTGAAACAATAATAAAAATGTTGCATGACTCTTGGAAAGAATATGAAAATTACAAATGCAGCTTTTTCAAATGAAATGGTCCTGGCTATTTTGATACACGAGAAATACTTCTCAAATATAATCTTTTTCAGTCATCAAAAGCTTCTATTGTTAAATATCTGGAACTGTGACGAAAGCGAACAACACTCCTTGGTTTCGGAAATACATATTGTAGAAAGCCAGAGTGAAGTTGTACTTTTTGCAGATACCTGAGAATGAAAACATCATCAAATGTTCTCCCATAAAATGTTCTCAATTCTTTAGCAATTGATGTTATCAATACGAAATCATTGGTGTTTTATGGGTGTTAGGGAAAATAATATTTCAAGAGTTTAAACAAAGTCTTGTCTTACATACTGATATAAAAACACTAAAAACTTGTAGAGGTAGCAGGTGACAGTATTAAGAAGGTTGTTAACGGTAGGTTTCCACGTTACATGCACGTTTTCTGAAACGCATTTGATTGGCTGTCAGTATCTCAGTAGGCAAATAATAAACAGTAGTAGAATATTCGGTTGCACTTTTCTCTCTAGTGAAATTTAAGCTTCATATAGTATATGACTGATCGCCATCTACAATAGCGATCTGAAGTTTTTATGATCTCAAAAATCAAGCAATCGGTTTTCGCCAAGTTTATCCCAAAATTATTCAGGTATAAGTAGATACACCAGGGTTTCATAGGCATCTTACTCAAAACTTCTCATGTCTATGTGAGTCAAAGTTCCTTTTCTCAAGCAGGAACTTTAACTGTATTATTTGAATATTACTCCTATAATAGTTGCCAGGTGTTTTATCAACGATATCAGCGACAGTGTTGCCAAACTTAGTACCCACTACTAAAATGCGATTTTGATTTGAGGGCTAATAAATACTTCTAATAGAATCATTTTCTGTTTTTAAATGAGACACCTGTTATTTCAAAATACATTATTATTGTTGATTAATTTTCCAATGTGTTAGTAACACTTTTCTGGAAATCCAAGAATTTTAATAAAACTTTTTTATTAAATTTTCCTTGGGATAATGTAGAACAAGGTGATAGGAATTCGTTATTCCTGTTGTCAGCACGTGAATTCATCATCAATGAGTCAATTTTGTCCATAACATAACACATGAACTGCACAATTCATGAATCCTGCTTATATAACAGAGGGACTGAAGTGACTGGAATTATATATAAATTTTCATATCTTGATTCAGCTCAACATTCGACGACAATTGTAAGAAATTTCAAAGACACTAATTTGCGTTTTTCAAGCAAATAAATACCCAATAAGCAAACACCATTGGAAACAATCAGTACTGGTTAAACTCTGCTAGATCTAGCGATTTTGCCAGTCCTCTGTTGTCAGAGGGACCGCTAGTAGTTTTTGTGGCCAGACAACGCCAGACATCTAGAGAAAAGGATGAGCTCAACATACCTCTTGCGGAACGATTCTGCTCAAAACAGATCGAGCCGTGTGGATCGCAGTAGAAGCAACGGTAACGGCTCCGTTGACCAACGTCTCTGGCAAAATGTGGACCGTCTGCGCGGCATCGCTAGACCTTCTTCCCGATTCCGGGACCGCTCCGTCTCGGTTAGGAGCTCCTTCCTGCGACACTGGTTCAAGATTGATAGCAGCTTCAGGAGCGGTTGGATTGTGAACCGTTTCCACGACAACTGTTGTTGATCTTGTCACCGGTACTGGAGTAGCTGAAGCAGGCGGATTTTCAGAAACTCTCGACAGAAGGTCTGCTATGTAGTCCTCCGAACCGACACGTTCAGTTCCCTCAGCGTTGTGGAATGTTTTATAGTCGGAAGGATCTCGAGAAGATGACAGAAGGTCTCTTAGGCAGTCCGCAGATTCGTCTGATGTTCTGTCGTGAGTGGATAGATTGAGGGGAGGGGCGACGGCATTTGATGAAATATAATCATCCGTGGTAGTCGGTCCTAAAAGAAATATTTCAGATATATTTCAAACAACATCCAATGAAGACAAACAACACATATGTTTTCGGATGTATCAATGATATATTGAACTTATTACTCCTAGGAATATAGAGTTTTGAGAAGCAAGAAATAACGTTCAACATCTCCTGAAAGGGGCGCCATATCGCAAAATGAATACTTTTTTGTAGACAATGAAATTCAACATTTTTCGTCCTCCTTTTTTTCTTGGACTCATTCCGGATCAAAGTACACGAATTAAAAAAAAAACTGTTGCAACTGATCCTACGGAAATAACCTTTTTTGAATTTGGTACTCCGAGAAATCATCAAAAAATTTTTTTCGGGTGTTTTGTGCGACAAAACGTGCGTGTTAATTTTATACGAATTCGGAACTATCGCAAGAACGGATATGCGCATTGAAAAATTACCAAAATGAGCAACAAAAGTTCGGTTGAAATTTCTGCAACTGTATATCTCGGGATGTACTGAATACTCTCGAACGCTGTTTATATTGAAAACACGATAAGAAACGTTTGTCATATTTAAAAATTGAGGCATCGTTTTTGAAATAGCTTTCGCGAGAAAAAAACAAGTTGAATTCAGAAAAAAAAATTTACTCGACTATAACAAAAAGTGACTAATACGGAAAAATACTAAATTCTGCAGTGAGTTACATGAATCAGTTGACTTTTGACTGATTTTCATATTTGAGCATATTGCAAAAATTATTAGGAAATTTTCATGTTCTACAGTGATATTTTTTAATGAATTCTATGAAATTTGAACGATAATGAAAAAAATCATCAAATACAACGAGGGACTGATCTTACTGACAAGATACCACAAATGTGATATTTTTGTTGAGAAAGATATGGAAAAAGCATTCTTTGAATTCAAGTGCTCTCCCTGCGACATTTCTCATGCAATCATATTCTCTTCTGGTTTTTCTACTACCTTTCTCTTTGATACATTTATATAATAAATAGTTTCGCAGAGCGTTTTCCGACCAAAAAAATCCACAAAAAAAGTTTTTCTCAAATTCAGGCCTGACTCGAGTGTGTTAATTTTTTTGTTTTCATAGACAAGAACGTTTCTAAATATTTTCATTATCTATTTTTCGTTAATATAAAATACACCTGTATAAATTGTAAGAATTAAAAAAATAAACAATATCAAATGGGAAATTTTGTTCCTGCTCATTAGTGCCTTCCTGTTCCAAAAATAGAACTTACGCCTCGCCACTCACGAGACATTTCCAGGAAATCTGTGATTCACAGGAATCGTTGTACTACAGTAAGCCGTGTAGTGGCCGCTGTAGGTAGTGCCGCTGTGGTTGGTTATTCAGTCGTTAGGAATAGCCTTCTTTATTCGTCTTTTAGTAAGAGCTCTTCAATTATATTTATTATTATTATTGAACAATAGTAGGTGGCAAAGGTCGACGATACTCTTGTATTAGTATATATATTTTGTGGCTTCCTTTTGTTTTTTGAAAATTTCAATCATTTTACTTATGCGCCTTGTGGCTTTCAATATGATGATATTCATTTTTACCAAACGAGTTTCGGACACAAGGCTTTGTAGCTCTCTTGATATTCTGTTTATTCTCTGGATGGTAGAATTCTAGTTTTGGTCTCACGTACATAACTAAGAGAGTTAAATAATATAGACAACGAAAATTCGGTTATCTACGTTCAGAACTATTTCAAGATAAGGTTGGTACAACTGTCATAGCCTAACAGAGATATGACGCAGGTGAGCAGTGCGAAACAAGCGGCAATTTGAAACATTCAGTCGGTTTTACTGCGTCTCTGGGGGCCATGTTATTTTGGCTTCTATTCTGTGTTGGTGAAGCTGTAATATGAATTATTATTATGTTATAATCTATATATCAAATACATGGCAATCTCTTAAAATACCCCTACAAAATGACATTGAAAATATAAAAAATTGGTTTGACAATAACTTATTGACTCTCAATTTCGAGAAATCACATTATCTCCCCTTTACTTCTTATAGAAATCATCTACCTTATCTTGGACCTATTAAAATAAATGACTCATATATAAAAGAAGTCGACCATATCAAATATTTAGGCATCATGATAGACAGGCATTTAAAATGGAATTTCCAAATTGATTATCTAATAAAAAAATTACGCCCTCTATTGCCAAAATTCAAATTTCTTCATAATATTTTTAGTAAAAAACACATGGATATGATTTATTTTTCTTTATTTCAATCTCAAATAAATTATGGTATACTGTCATGGGGGGGAGTTAATCAGAATTATCTGAAAAATTGGAAAATTTACAAAAATGGTTCTCAAAAATCATGTATGGTAAAAATATTCGATATTCCTCCAATAAATTATTTTGTGAAAGTGAAAAAATGGATATCAGACAATTATTTTGTCTTAATATAATAACTGACATATTTTCTCATAAAAACTGCTGTAAGATAATAAACATTTATATAATACACGAAATAAAAACAAAATTACTCCGAAGCCAAATCACAAAAAAACTTTTTATATTTAGCATCATTTATTTACGATAAATTACCAAATTCGATTAAAGTAACAAAATCAAAATATTCTTATAAAAAACTGGTGAAAAAATGGATTCTTGAAACTCCCAGATTATTTTTCCAGAATCTTATAGAATTGAAATTTTCCATGTGACTGCCAGTGTGCTGATTATATTGTCATTTTCATTTATTGTTCAAATGTTATTATATTATTAAATCATTTATTTCTAATCCATGATAATTATTCAATAAAATATCTAATCCTTACAACAAGTGCAATAACTTCTTAAGGTTTAAATATTTATTCACATATTATTTATTTTAAAATTGTAATATTGAGATTTATTGTGAATAAATTGTTATTATTATTATTCAGACTCAGATAAAAGATATATTTTCCCATTTACTCAGTTTTGGTTCTGGTTGATTATAAAATTGGATTATCCGTGGAACAAACTGAAGGAATTATTAGACATGCCTCAAGAAAAGAGTAATATACATACCGAACGTAGACTCCAATTGATTTCTCACAGCTGCGTAGGTAATATCCGAAAAACAAGAACCGACTGCAGAGCAATGAGAGTCAAATTCATTATTTGTTTCCATTTTCGAAGCCTGCTGTGCCATTGACAAATCGGGTGAGCAACGGCCAATCAAATCATCCGAATCGTAATTTTGAAGATGAGCTCTAGTAGTAGAAGCTTCACTACTGGATCTCGACATTTTCAACGAAGATTTCTTGCTCTGTTCGGCGTTTTGCAAATATTCCTCTTTGATTATTTTTTTGGGAATAGATACTTTCTGTCCATCGACAATGACGTGGGCGTATTCTGCAAAGAGAGAAGAATAATCTATCAAATTTGTCTTTTTCTAGTTATGTGTGTCGAAATAGCCAATTAAACCAACATTACACTCTTAACTACCAATGGGCTGTTTTCACAGATAGCTATTATCACTTATGTCATTAGGTTGACATAAAGACTCCGACATTTCATCAATTGAATTCATATTTAATGTCACTGTTATCTTAGAAAAATATATCTGAAAAATGGATGAATAACTCATAATTTTTTCACAACTTCCTCAAGCACTTTATTTTTTGGCAGAAGCCCTCCGCCTTTAGCCTCGGCTGTTGCTTAATACCGTGCTTTCGAAAACTTTCATGAAATTATTTGCTAACTACACTGGTCAACATTGTTTTGGTCACATGAACCTTGTATGTTTTTGTTTGCTTACGCTCATCAAAATTATATAATAATTTGGTTTCAATCACATGCAGTTTTTCGTGAAAGTTATATATTCATTTCTAACCTTATATACGTGTCTTCGTTTGAATAATGTCATTTAGGCGGCTGTATAACTATTGCTTTAATTATCACTACTGTCGTAGTGAGAGAGAGAGAGCAGTTGATTAGAGGAGTACCGCAAGGCTCCATATTGGGACCTCTGCTTTTTTCTGGTATATATTAATGATTTGTCATATGCCATGATTCCACTGAATATCAAAACTACAATGTATGCAGAGGATACTACCTTGAGCAGAACGTTGGAAGAAAGTGAATCCCTCAACAAAGTCTCAATATAATATTGGAGAAAGCAAGGTCTTGGTTTATACCTAATGAATTGATACTGAATGAACAAAAAACTCAAGTCTTAATCTCCGAAACTAGGAAGTCGGGACCAAATGAACAGTCACCTGTCAGTTTTTTGGGCGTTAGTATGGATTCAAATTCAATATAGATAGATCATATAAACATTCTATGCACTAAACTCAGTAAAGCATCTTATGCCATTAGAGTAATAAGAAAAACAATTAACCAAAATGCAGCGCTAACAGCATATCATTCCCTTTTTCATGCAATACTCAGATATGGAATCCTAAGCTGGGGCTCAGCATCAAAAACCCATCTTGATAAAGTACTGACCGTCCAGAAGTCAGTGGTGAGAATTATAATGTCTGCTAAACACGATGATTCTTACCGACCTTTATTCAAAGCGCTAAATATTACCTATTAAACATTAAAAAAACTTAAACGAGCATATCACACATACAGACTTGCATCACTATAATGCAAGAAACAAATCAGACCTAGTACAAGAACCGAGTAGACTGAAAAAGACTGAAAATGTTGGTGTGAAGCTATACAACTCACTGCCAACACATTTTCGAGAGTTGCCATAAAGGACATTCGTGAAACATCTGAGAAATATATTGACAACGAACCCTCTTTACCACTTAAATGAATTTTTCAGATTGGCCCAAGAAAGTGGAGATTTGTTCGGGTTGATTACATGAAGGAAAAATGTCATGTCACTGTTACACAATAGTTTTAGGTTGTATATTTCAAAGTGTATTGTGCAGCATCAGGATAATAATAATAATACATTTATTTCTTCAATTTAAAAGCATACTTATATAATACAGTGAAGTATATATAGTGCAATAATAAAAGAAAACGTCCAAACTGTAAGACATGTGATATAGAAATACATACATATAAAAAAAACTGTAAAGCACAATAAGAAAAATGTCAAGAATAGTTAAGGTATAAGGAAAATACAAGGTGAAACATTTTCTTTACAATGCAGAGAAGTGCAAAGTGTAGCAGTTTCTGTACAGTCATTTCACACGTTGTTTGATATTTGGATAGATCCTGAGTCCTACATAAATGTTAACGTGTGCAAGACTCCTATTAGTTTGGAATGAACAAGACTATATGATTTGATGTCAAAAGAAAACCTGTCAATTTTTTTTCATTGATACATTATTGGTTGGTGGTCCTAGTAGATTCAGAATTTGATTATAAGTTTCCATGTGACAAAAAGCAATTGAAATTTTGTTGACCAGTGTAATCAATGTACTTGGAATATTACAGCTGAATACAAAAAAGTGTGTGTCACAAGAAGCGTCCATTAGAAGTATCAAGATCATGAAGGAAGGCTACTGTAAATTGTTTTTTCCTACAAGGGTTTCAATACCCTTTTGCAGATATCACGTGAACAAACGTCACTTTGAGGTTATCTTTCATCCCAAGTTTCGAAACGAAACAGCCCAAAATCTCTTCCATCTTAAAAAAACTGAAAAAATTTCTAAATAAAATTTTTTTAGATATGCAAAATTATAGCTATAAAAGGTGCTATGAGCTATGGCTTTATACAAATATCAGTAGGTATCATTCTCACCTTCATTATCTTCATTATTTTCCGATAGTGTCACTATTACTATGTCAGATTTGTGGCTGGAGTTTGAGGAGGCTTCATCATCTATTTTAAAAAGCAAATCTTTAGGATTCTGAACGGATTCGTCGGTTTTATTTCTATCATCGATGTTTTCTGAAGCATTTTCATCGATTTCCAATTTCTTTGCAGAATCTTCAGTAACAATGGTAATGCCTGAACCTGAAACTTCAGGTGTCAGTCCATCAATTTGGAAACATTTCGGAATGGGCACGACGACGTAGTCCTCTTTCAGGTCTTTGGAAGAACTAGTTATAGAAATTAGGCTCTGATTGTCAGAGTCGCTGCTCAAATTATTATCAATTTGGTCTTGTAAGTTTGCTTCGGCAACTCTAGAGCTAATGTCTTTGATAACATCGGATGGATCTTTTCCTTCAATGAAGATATCAGATTTTCTTGGATAATCGTTGGAAAGTGATTCGTTCAGGTCTAGAAAGAGAATGTACTTGTCAATCTGATCTAATCTATAATTCATTTTCAATCAATATCAACATACTAATATGCTGAGTAATGTTTGAATTCTATGTGTAAATATAAACAAGAATTTTTTTAGGCGTACAAGTACAATAACGAAGAAAATATCAGTATTCAGGGAAGAAGTTGTTTCCTGACAGGTGCCAGCCGAAACCTACTGTGTAGGTAGCTTGAGACTGGCCTAAATTAATTTTTCAAAAGATAATTTGATTTAACGACAGTCTTCAAATATGCCCATCGACTATGTCGAATGTTTTTGAAATAAAAAGTGTTAGAAAATAAAATGATTATCATAATTCGTTGCTACACCTTACCCAAAAATATTAAACCACAATCGCAGGATCCCAAAATGAGTTTTATTTATTATGCTCTGAATATTAAATGATAGATATAATTTTTTGGGGTTCAGTCATCCATAATAAATTAAATAAAAGTTAAATACCATAATTTTTTGCATATTTCTGCTCATATTTTGGTTAATATCGAATTGTTGTACAAAAAGGTTTGTTTGAATGCTTTTGCCTTAAAATAAAAAAGTTTGAGTGTTTCGAAAATGAAAATTTATCTTATTAAATTTGTAGAACGAGTTGTATTTGGAGATTATTTTTTGAACAAATAGAAGGAAGAACAATTTAATTATTCAGTATTTCATTTACATAAGAAGGAACTGAAAACAGGTGAAAATTTTACAAATTTGAAATGTCAAACAACGATGTATGCCCTCTATGATCCAGAAGAGATATGATGCTTACGCATTGAATATGATAATGCTTGCCGACGATACCAAGAGATGGCGTCACATTGTACAAGGTTCTTATGAAATGAAAATCGCGCCAGAAGGAACATAAAATCATTCGTTATGTCGTTGTATCAAAATCTTCATACAACGGTTTCTTCTCATACAACAAAAAATGAATTGTATTTAATAAAAACTAATTGTACGCCATCTTAATTTGAGTTAAGGAAACCTTAAATATTTGAATCGGTCGTTCGCTATATCTTTCATAAAGTTGGGGTTATGAGCTATTTACGTGTTTGAGTGTTCATTGAAATGTGTTATGTTATTATTATGCTGAAAAAGTGAAAAGTGAATGACTATTAATAATGAGGTAACTCTTCATTCATGATAATTTATATAAATATGAGCCAATTCAATAGAATCGACGCGATAAACCGTATAGTTTTGACAGTTCAAAGGTAAACAACATTTTATCAAAACAACCGAAAGGACCAGGCAGTTTTATTGGTATAATACCCAATGATTGGCTAGAATAACCCGCTACTATTGGTTGAAATACCAAAAAGGTCACATTCTGACAAGTGAAAAAAATAATCCACACAAAACATTTGTATAATACTTCAGGAATATATATGGTTGTGAATCGAGGTCTGTGAGGCAGGGAGTGTGCTAACATCGCTATATTGAAAAATCGGTTTTGTTGAATATCCCCAGAGAGGTATGATGATGTACTTCAAAAATGAAAATTCTTTTTTTTTTTACGAAATACTTGCCTGAAACTTCTCAACTAAACGTGTGGACATTAATGTCGCCAAACGTCATGATAAATCTGAATAAATTAAGAATTACAGTCCATGAAAAACATTTCATTTCAAGCAGCGTCAGTATACATTCTCCCCATCCGCGCTAGTTAAATATTTCAAAATTATCCGTAAATAATAGACAGAACGTGTCAGATCGTAAATTCCTCACCGATTTAGTACTCCATTCTAGATATGATCTCTTACCTTTGTATATGTTGGAGTAAATGGTAAAGCGACTCTCATCATTGTTGAAGATATCTTTATCTTCTACTATAACCTGGCAACCCAACCATTGGCCGAAACGTCGACCATTATGGTGGAAATGGAAATAACATTCATATTGTCCAGAACGAGCTGAAATTTTAAAAAATTATAGGTTTGGCCATGATTACTTTAGCAGATCTACTCACATGGTATTTGAAATGTAGCAGAAATGTGTCCGACTTCACCAGCATTCAAATGGGGAGCAGGAATCGTCTTTCTCAACGGTTCCAGTTCCTTTGAACCCCATGTGTATACGAGAAAAGTCTGAAAATTAGTAATGAAAATGACGTCAGCCGAAGAAAATACCTTAAGGATCTAAAAAACTTGAGCTCTTTTTTAATTTGTTAGCACAGTTACTTTCTAGGGATTGCCCATGCTGGTATAACTTTGTGATGACAAAATCATTATATATGAAGTCAATCAACTGTTTGCGAAGTTAGAAACTGGATATTTGGAAAGAGAAGTCATTTCAAACAATGACTGGACACAAGACAAGAATGTTTAATGAGACCATATATATTTTTCTAGATAAACGATAGGAAATACAATTTTTTTTGAATTCTTGTAAAAACTGGGATTTTTCAGCAATCTAGTTTTACGATCGGATTCAGAAAGTTTGGAACAGCCCCATTTTCGCCAATCAACGACACTAGACATTTTAATTTTTAAATTGCGGAAAAGGTCGCAAATCCAGATCAGGGAATTTGTTCTCACAGAATTAATTTATTGCGAATTTTAATATCACTCTTGATGTTTTTTTTTTCAATGAATAGCTAGTCTGAGATAAGAATATCTAAAATACCTTCCAGAATTTGTATGGTTGCTTATCATTTTAGTTCTCTAAAACGTTTTCAAACAGAATTTAATTTTGCACAAACAATACCTACTTAGTCATCATGAATCATGAGTCATTTATATTTTTATCTACATACATTCCGAAGTACTTGATTTCCAAAGATATATTCCGTTTCATATTATACACACGAAAAACGCATATGGTTTTTGATACATGAATAATTGGAAAAAAAATTATGTTGCTTTTCTTTAGATAAGGTGTTATTTTTTATTCAGTTAGAAATGGAATATTTTTATATGAGAAAAACTGTATTAATTCAATGTCTATATTTTTTCTTTGTGTCAAAGAATGACAATATAATAACAAACTCTTTTTTTTTCTTCTACAAAGCGTTTAAAATTATTTAATGTGGACTATAACAGCAACATTTCTCCCCTCCTAGTGAAAAACGTTTCAAACAGTTTCTTCACTATCTTCAATTTTCATCCTGCTCGAAGGACCAATATCTTTTATTCAGTTAGCAATGGAATATTTTTATATGAGAAAAACTGTATTAATTCAATGTCTATATTTTTTCTTTGTGTCAAAGAATGGCAATAATAACGAACTTTTTTTTTTCTACAAAGCGTTTAAAATTATTTAATGTGAACTACAACAGCAACAGGTGTACTTCTGCCAAACAGCTCCAAGATCTATACATTTATGAAAATATCAATCTAGTTTTCTATCCCGAGTATTCAACGAAAGATTATAATCCGTATCCACAAATTAAGGGGATACCAGGGAAACAAAAAATTTTTTTCTGTAAGCCCCAATCACAGAGTAAAAATGTGATCCTCTGATTTCAAAAGGAGAGGTGGAGTTGATGAAAGATTGAAATAAAAAATTCATCAAATATTTTCGCATTCAGAAGCAGTACAACTCAAATTTGCAAAATGATATAAAAATTAAACAATATTAACTATTTAAAAATACCCTGTAATTTTTGGTAAATAATCATGTAACAATTGGATTTCTATATTATATATAATTGCACATGATTTGTCTATTACTCGGTCTATTATGATTTATTGCAAAAATGTTTGGATTTCATTAGGGTATTTTCATTTGGAATTAAAAATAGTTCCAATGAGAAAAAAGTAAATATTTTTCGTTGAATTTGTAACTCAATACTCACTTCATTGTTCCACGGCAATTTTCCAGAATTGCAAACCTCCCATCTATGGGAATATACCTCTCCGCCCAGAAAACGGGGAATGTCACTCTGAACCTGCGTCGGTTTCGCATCCATGGGGAGCAAATCGTCTTCACGTTCACTTTCTTGCTGTGGATCACATTGAATCCCGCCGGTACTGGGCCCCGCCTCACAGTCACTAGATTTCGTAAAAAGCGCCAATTTTTTTTCGCGAATTTTTTTGGTTTTGTTTTCGAGTTTTTCCAATTTGCGTTCTAGTTTTCCTTCGATTTTCAAAGATCTGATGATTTCTCTCGTCCTTGAAGAGAATCAAAGAATTAGATATATGTATCACAATCACAAAATTTTTTACAAATCAGCAAGGATTTTATAGCTTATATCAACACCAAAGGTTCTTGTACTTACAAAGGGCTTGACAGGAATCTACTTTGGGTACTTATTGCTATAAAACTTCAAAGGAGTTAATAATATAAAATCGACATATTTTTTATTCAATCATTCGAAAATATGCCCATTTCCAACCTTTGTTTGCTGAAAAGTGACCAGTTGTTCATCAAGAAGTACAGAAGTCAAAGACTTTCCCTTTTTTATTTGAATATTCATTCAGCACATCAAGTTATAAAAGAGTTAAGATCCTTGCTAACATATTCAGCCTGAAGTAGTGATAGAAAAAACGAGCTAACCCTGCATTCATTGCAAATATATTTGTTTCTATCTCTCTTCTTAAGAACAACCTGGAATTTGAACTCAACCTAGACCACTACCCCTATACACAAAATTAAATGAATCAACCCTGTGATCAGTTATTTGTCGTTCATTTTATCAATTTCATTTTGAATTTGTTGTAACTATTCCATTATTATCAAGTTTCCTTTATCTCACAAAAAATTTTTCATCTCGGCTCACGACCTCTTTATTTTTTTTTGGGTTGAAATTTACTCTTCCTGCCTTGGTATGTAATACACTACATATCAATTTCTGGACACCCAGAAAAACCAACAGAGCCAGATGGTGTGTTCCATAAGATATCCCACCCATTAGGATTAGTATCTAGGCAATAAAAAATTGCCTATCGCACTGCCATCCATAATAACTCTGCAACTATATCAAATCACGATAAACCCAGTGCGTTTTACAAATAAGAGCACAAATTTTTTTTTTTAATTTCACCAAAAACCCTTTCGGTAACGTTAATTTTTTTGTTCTTCATTAGTCCTTCAAAATCTATCATCTTGAGGAGAGTCCTAAAAAAATCACTGGTCGAAACTTCTTTCTGGTGTTAAAATCAGTTTTTTCCTGTATATTGTAAGAATTTTATTATTGACCCCATTAAAAAGTCTCATAGGCTTATGAGTCTGCTGCAAACAGTAAAATGAGTGTTCTTGAAGTTTTGTCAGAATTTGCATTATACAACTTCTCTGCTTCGCTTGGAGAAGTAAAAAATCCATTTTAGACTGCAATACAATAGTTCCCCCTCTAAAATCAACAAAACTTACTCATGAAGAGAATCATTAACTGGATGAGGTAGCCTCCTGACTTTCTTTGAATTATCTGTTTTGGATTTACGAGTGTGGTAGCAGCAAGCAGGCTGGCTAACATTTGGTTTCATACCCGATACAATTGCTGATACAGTACCTGTCAATTCTTCTTTCAAGTTTTTCTTGAACTGAAAAAAAATATGAAATTTTCGATAGCATACAGTTGAGATATTTGAAAACCGCGGTGTTGTGAGTGATGCAATACTGATGGTAAAAGTTTGTTTGTACTGCATTATGTATTTATTTATTTATTTCCCAATTGAATTGTAAAGACACATAAAAATCGTACATATACAATAATTGGTCAATTCGTCAAAGTTGTAGTACATAAAATATCGTGATGCACGAAATGCAAATGTATATATAAAAGTAATGTATACAAGTCTAAAAAGTAAAAAAGTAACATGAAATAAAGGACTAGTAAAAATTGAACGAGATAATATATATATATATATATATATATATATATATATATATATATATATATATATATATACACACAAGGGGAGAGATATTGGGTGAAGCAGCAAGCAAAAAGTGTACTCTTGTAACACTGTATTTCCAATATTTCGACAGTGACTACTGTCATCTTCAGGGAAGCTACAAGAATTACAAACTTAAAGTTATAGCAAAACTATTTACTATATATATATATGTATATATATATATATATATATATATATATATATATATATATATATATATATATATATATATAAGAGGAAGGGAAGTCGTTGCTGACTAGTTAAGAATAGAACCAATGGATAGTGGGGTGTTTCAGCAAGTAAAGGAGTACTCTTTTAAGTTAGTCCAAGCTTTCGGAAAATTTTATTTCCATCATCACGGAAAATCTTATTTGAGGATGGTTACATTGATGTTAGAGATGAATTGATGGTACATTGTTGACGATGAAACATGATACATAATTAAAACTTGATTAAAATACGTCTGACTTCTTACTATAACCTCACGTTAATGTCTTGATAAAGGGAATAAACATTCTCGAAAGCTCGACCAGATAACAAAGAGTATTCTTTAAACAACAGCCCAGTAATTTGACTGCATCCCCAACAACATTCCGTATTTCTATATATGTATATATATATATATATATATATTATATATATATATATTTTGCTTGCTCGGGGATTCCCCATTCTGTTAATGCTTTCGTCAGTTATATATATATATATATATATATATATATATATATATATATATATATATATATAACTGACGAAAGCATTAACAGAATGGGGAATCCCCGAGCAAGCAAAAGTTGGTGGTTAAACATTATAAAATAATAGAGCATGATGAACACATGTGATAAATGAATGAACAAATATAAAAACGTCACAAAACAGGTTAAAATTGATATTCATTTATGACGTTTTTATATTTGTTCATTCATTTATCACATGTGTTCATCGTGCTGTATTATTTTATAATGTTTAACCATCAACTTTTGTTTTGCAACCAACCTCGCTAACACTGTAAGTAGTGTTAGCGTAGTGTAGTGTATATATATATATATATATGATGCGTTGTTTTTTCGGGTTTCATTCCGTGTTCTGTGGTTTTGATCCTCTGAAGGATAATTCTCACAGCGTTTTGGCAAAGTCTCATTTGCCATCTTCTAGGTGATGTTGAGTTTCGATCTCCGAACTCGACTAATTAATTCGAGTTCGGAGATCGAAACTCAAGACGTCACCTAGAAGATGGCAAATGAGACTACGGCTACGGAATATATATAATATAAATATATATATAATATATATATATATATATATATATATATATATATATATATATATATATATAACGGTTATTTGAAATTTCCCAAAATATGTGGCGTTGAGAATCATAAAATATTCCTATAATCAAATTGGAACCTGTCATATGGCATTGACCAAAGCATTAACAGAATGGGGAATCCCCGATCTTTGGATTTCGAGTCGCCGTGTTTGTGTGAATCCCCGAGTGTGAATAGGTAGTTTCCTCAAGTTCAAAGTAATACAGACTTTTCACAAAAAGTTAGCTAGATTTGTTTTTGAAATTATTTGAAACGCCAAAGAACAAGCATTCTATTTATTTTTTATCTAGCTCTCAAGATGAATCATCAATTGGTTTCCAAAAATAAGATTTTTATGTCTTGTTCTCGTTAAATCTTGTGATTGAGACAAGTTTTTGGATTTTTTTTGGAATGTATTTTAATTTATAGATCTGTTATATTGAAATATTTTATACTATTCAATAGCTTTCTATTTATTCTTACGAGATGATGGAAAATAATTTTAAAAATTCACCATATATATCAACATTTGGATATATATCCAATATTTTGATATTTTATGTTCATGATATTTTTGAACCCTCAGCCAAGAGTTACATTTCCTCAATAGATGCAGCTTCAATATTTTACCTGGAGTTAAAAGCACACTGCTACTATATTGGAATAAAATGGGTGCACTTCAAGTTTTAAAGAGATATTATAATTAATATAGTGCATTTTTCAGCAAAGCAATAGCATAAGGCTTTTTGAAATTGAAAAGCATTCATGTCCGTATTATCCAAATTACATCAACTTGGGTTTGAGAATAGCCATAATCCAAAATTTTTCTCTACATTTTTGCATTTATCTGTATAACACTACATACAAAGTATGCCTAAGAGCACAGCTAGATAGGTATTTATAATTGAAATTATTGCAGAGTTTTCAATTTACATAAAGTCATGAATAGATGTGAAACCCATAAATATTGAGGACTGATTTGTGGAAATTAATCAGTTACAAATATATGGAAATATACATAATTCTGATATTACAGATAATAATTACTTGCAATACGAAAAATATTCACTCTGGCAACTTCATACCTGAGTCATGTAGGAAATGAACCAATCTGGTGGTGAGTCAAAATTGCAACAAGTTGAAACAAAAGATTGCGCTTCTTCATACTGAGTTTCAACATCATTAGAATGTCGACTGTTTTTATGTGTCGGTTGGTCTGAAATTCTGTCGAGCTTCAAGTTGACAATATCACCCATACGAGCTTTGCGACGAAAAGCATACAGGGCAATTTGAAAATCAGTTTGAGATTCAATGGGGAATTCCCTATTGCTGTCAGTGATGTAGCAAACTTTGACATCATCACCCACAGTTCCTGAATTCTTCAGCTGAAAAACACAAACACGTATAGCTAAATTAATTGAGAGAATAATTTATTAGGATTACCAAATATGATTTGAAAACTTCCCAGTTGAGTGTCGTCGCAGGAATGTCGTACATTCCAATTATGTTGGCCTTGTCGCCTCCATTTGCAGACTTATTTTTCCACTGCAAATTGTATATAATTTCCAGATCTTTTTTTTTAGTCTCCATCTGTGAAACTATTCAGATTGATTAAAAATGACAACAACCCCTGAAAACAGTTTTGGAAGGTGTAATCTCTCACGAAAAACACAAAGAAAATTTCACGTATTGTTTACACTTTGACCTAATGTTATGACTATGACGAATGACGAATCTCTCTCTCGTGTTTATTGGCCGTTGCTTCCAGGGTTGCCAACCCAGAATTTGAAAAAGACGTAGACCAGATTCAAAAAGTTACGTAGAAATACTAAAATTGCACATCGAAAGTTAGTAGATCTACGTACTTTTTTTTTGAGTGATACGAAGGGGATAAGGTAGGTGAAATTGAATCCCAACAAGATCAGTTTCTCTGTAAAAAATCTCGTCAAGTGTACATTGATAGGACTTTAAAAAAATTACAAAAAATATGAAAAAAAATAAGTGATTTTTGGCCATGCTCGGTGTTCGTGATCACAATTTCAATTATTGAAACTCGACGTTTCCTTGATTTTTTACGTCATTTTACTTTGTGAAGAACAATATATATTTTTTAAGTTTAGGCACCCAAGATAATTCGCAGACTCTTTCCAGCTCTACCTTCTAGGCGCACTCGTAAGAGTATTCAGCAAAGGGAAATTTGAATTGAAAACAAAGTTCTTCAGTTTGAACCTTTTTAATTTTATTCGTTATCAGGCAAATTGAATATCTACCTATATTTTTTTAGATGTTCCTGTGATGGCTCGCGGCTCTTTTGTAAGCCACTTTTTGTGAAAAGTAACCCTGTTTGAGTGTATGTAGAGAGTCTGTTCCTAATTTTTGTTTCCATTAAATTTATTGCAGAAAAAGGACGCTCAACATTTGGGAGAGTTGTGTCGATAGAGGAAACATCTGGGATGAATCCCCCTTTCTGATTTTAGCAATGTGACGCCAGAACTCCTTTTAAAATGGAAGAAGTGATGTGTTGAGTTGAGTGGAGGGGCGTGTATGCGCTGTGTGCGTCAGTGTCGGTATAAAACGGGAAATTCATTGAGTTTTTTTGGCGAATGTGGCGGGAATCGGGAAATGATTCAGCCCAATGAATGAGATGTTACAAATTTGTACAATTTTGTGAAAAGTACGTAGATTCTAGGACTGAAGTTCGTAGGTTTTCAAAAAAGGCTCAAAGTACGTAGATCTACGTAAAAAGACGTAGGGATGGCAACGCTGGTTGCTTCCTAGAGTAGGCGCATTTGGGGCAGAACGCAGAACAGAAACATCAGCATTATCCAATCAGAATCACACCACGACCACAGAATACAGAATACTACAATTCTGTGATCAGACCACACAACAGTAAATAATCAGAAGTATGACTCGATGGTATCGCCTTCGTTCAGTAATCGGAGTTTTCAGAGACCTTGAGGCGCAGTTGTGGCACAAATTCGCGATAGAAAATAAGATTGCAGTCCTAGCGCGGAGAAACGCGGAACTGTCCATGGTTAGATTTTCAAGTTTACATTTGCATGTGTATATATCGATGTTCTCGTGTTCCTTTTGTTATTGAAATTTTCAATATCCCAATAATTTCTGTGTGAGAAGTGACTCAATCGACAGTTGAATACTTAAAGAACATTTCACTGAACAAAGTAAAAGGTTTTCATTATCAAAACATGTAAAATTCGAAAAACTCGAGGTGGTTTCTAGATGAAACTTGGATTTATGAGTTTCTGCTATCATGTCGGGTTCACTGAACGAATATTGCATAATTTGATGATAAATGCACACCTGAAATAGTTGAAAATTACTCTCTCAGGTGGAAAAATTTACTTCGATCAATTAAATATAAAACTCATTCAATGTATTTCAAGCAATGATAAAATATCAGAAGTGGCAGTTTTCAGTTGGTTGATGTGATTCTCCCTAATTAGAATTCTGCATTAGACACTTAATTATACATTATCACCCATACCGTAGATCAAAGATTAACTCGTTTATATCCAGAGCCAGAAAACAACAAAAAGTAAATACACGCTCACAATGAATGAAAAGCAGCAAACCTTTCAATTATTTCACAGGAATATTTCCAAACTTCTTGAAAATCTCCACAATTGCTATTAAAGCTCAAACACACACAAAAATCATAAAAATCCAAAATGACTGAAGAGTTAACACAACAGTCATTATATAAACACATGCAAACTTGAGTATGGCGATCTAACCATTGAGGGTTCTCGCAAAAGTCGAAAGTAGGCGTATCTCTTATTTTCTATCGCGAATAGTAAACGGTGTGGGGTAGATATGGGGGTCTGGTTAACATTACATGTAATTCTGATCACAATAAATACATGATTCACTTTGTTGTCGGTATTCGGATGACCATTGAACCCAAAAATTAAAAAATTCAGATGTGCCAGAAATCATGAAACAAAGTGTTCTAGTGGTGATTATTGATTGCAGAAAGCAATTCCATGAACATTCTGTGCTACTAGGAGTATATTTCAAAAATGGAAAGGAACAGAAATCACTTATTCTGAAGTAGAAAAAGACAACAGTTGACGAGTGATCTCAACATTAAAATTATTATCAGTAAAAAATTTTACACACTAGTATATAATGCAATCTCTGTTTCTCTTTTAGGAAATGAAATCAAAGAAATACATTTATTATATTATTTACTAACATGATATCTGTACACCATTTTTGATCCTATTCGGTAATTTGGGCATATTAATACGCGACAATTTACTTACTTGACTCCACTTTGTGACAACGCCGGCACAGCACATGAAAGTTTCGTTGCGGAATTTCAAGTCGATGAAACATGGAAAAAATATATGAGAAGGCAGAATGAGGTCTAAAGATGACAGATCGATAAAAAAACATGTATTTCATTGGTTGTATATAATGTGAAGAAGAAAGTGGAATATGATAACGAAAACTATTGAACGGAAATTGCCGCGTTTTGACGTCCAACTCGTGTTTTATACATTTGGTGCTCTCATCTGTTTTCGACCTATCAGATAAGGTGGTTAAAATAATAAACGTTCAGTATTTACTGAAACTTTCGAAAATGTTCGAGGAAAAATTGTTCAGTTCTGAATTTGAAATATATATGCGATTTCTATCCTGAAGCATATTTTATTGATCTAGTGTTCATAAACAAAAATGACTTTTCTGTGATTTGAAAAAAATCGAATTTGACAGGTATAAAATAGAACGTCACACCTGAATTTGGATTCATATAAGCATTTATTTCTCGAGCAAAAAACACATTTGAAGTCAAATTTCAATTATATTATCAATAGAAGAGAGGGCTTCCCTATCCCTATGGTGCAGAATTTTGAGAGAGTCACTAAACCGAATCATAACTAATGCCAAATAGATTTTTTTTGAAATTTCAATAATACCAAACTGATATCAATTGCACTCGTGAGTGATCTCTGTTCGGTGTTTTGCTAATTGATCTCTATTAAAGTTTTCTCTTATATACCAGAGGCTTTTATACTGATCATAAAACAAAATGAAATTACAAAATGAATTCAGTTAGGTACTTACTCGTTTTCCCGCCACTACTCCTAATTTTTGATTACCGAATACTTGAACCGAAAAATTCTGCTATGGTTCTCATAGGAGTTTCAACATATTAAAATGTACTCAGATCATCACTAGGATTTTTTCTATGAATCTGAAGATGACAACAATTTTCCGAAATGTATTCTCGAGAACACATCAAATATCTTCGTTGACAATTCTTGTCAAACATTGATCTATTACAATTTTTTAGCTGCTTTGATTCTATCCCGCATGACATTGAACCGTTTGTCTTTTCAAAATCTTTAGGAAATTCGGATTTTTCAAGAAGCATTCAATGGTACGAAAAAACCGTGATATTTTTTGTTGAATAGGGATTTTCAAGGGTCGGCCAGTTCACCTAAATTATCGTCATTTATATATATTATATGTCTTTATTGATAGATGAATAACAAAATTTAATAGATCCTATATCAAAAGGCCGTGTTAGCTCTTATTCGAGCTCACAGGGAGCTGAATAGGTGCTGTCCTTCACTCAACCTTTGAAAAACTAAACATTTAAAGAAGTATGTAGGACCACAAGGGTAATTGAAGAGAATACAATCATAAACTTCAACAATGATAAAAAATAATACATCAAGAAACAACTGGACAAAATAACAAGCCTCTAAAATTAAAAAAACTCGAATGGATGTACGAAAGAAATACAGAGATTAGGTAGGGTAAAAGCACCTATTACCGTCACTGACCCTATTACCAGCACTTCTTTAACAGTTTTTGTGAAGCATAAGGTTTGTACGCAATCTGTGTCTTATTTCGATTGAACATCAGAATCATCTCTCTCTTCCGAATATTCGTTGAAACGCGCATGCGCCTTTTACTAGAAATAGTAATAATATTTCGGCGGGAAAGAATCATTTCTTAGTGGAACGTGGTGCAAGGCGCATTTGTTGTAGTTGTACATAAGGGACAGGTGGGCACAATTTACGTTATCTTGGTGATATGATAGACACTTTACCCATATATGTAGTTATGTCTTGTAAGTAGTAAGTGAAACATTTAATTTTTTCATATATTTTGTGTATTCATTACATATTTTTCTTAAATATCAAATGACGGTAATTGATACCCATTTTTTGAAGGAAGAATATATTACCGGCATATGTGCCGGTAATATGCTGAGCCACATTTTTTTTTGGTGCGTTATTCAATCAGATCTTCGATCAAAATTAAATATATTTTTTGAGACTGTGGTGAAAGAATTAGCAAAGTATCCAAAGACATATTACCGGCATCTATTTTTACAGAAATGCATTATTTATCTGTAATTTGGAGTGATTGCCGGTAATATGAGCGAATTAATGTCGGTAATAAATCCACAAGACAACTATTGAAAATAATGTGAAAGAAAATAATGATCCCAATCAGTAAAGTACCGACACCGTTGAAAAAAATTTTATTTTGGCCAGAACCAAAAAAAATTGAAATGAAACGAGTTCTAAAAGAAAAAATACCATCTGTGGCCTCTTCGGAACAGTGTGGCGAGAATATTTCAAAAATAAAGAGGATAAAAAACGGTTGGAGAAAGAAAAAAAAGTCAGCGAATGGAAGAAAGAAATAAGAAACAACTGGAATTGGAGAAAAAAAGAAAGGAAAAAAGATAGAGAGTTTAAAAAAGAAGGCCAACAACTCCTCAAAAGACAACCCAAAAAAGAAGAAAGTTGATAACGATGAAAACCAAAGTGTAAGTCTCTCTGATGTGAAAACACAACAAATAGCTTTCAATGAATCATTTCTTGAATCAGATGATTCTGAGATGAGTAATGTTTCCTTTCATTCAAATCCATCTGAATCTGATAACAAAATTCCGAAAGGATACTTTGTTGGTGATTTTGTGCTAGTACAGTTCAAAAATGAAAGAAAAAAAATGACGTTCATTATATTGGACAAATTGTTGAAATTCTTCACAGTGACTTAGAGCCCCAAATATACTGCAAGTTCATGAGGAGAATTCATGGACCTCAATTATCATTTATATTTTCCCAAATAGACGATTATTCTATTATAGATTCAACTCTGATACTGCTGCTTCAGATTTGTGTTACACTTTTTGTACAGAACACATTTCAATTTATTAAAGAATATGTTATTGTTTTTTTTTATTTTTTACATCTTTTATGAGAACGTTGAAAATATATTTATTGATTTCGGCTAAATTCAGTATTTTTCTCACCTATTACCTACTTACTATGCCGGTGAAGTGTCATATTATATGACGGTAAATGGCACTCATCGCTTTTCATTACGCCGGTATTAGATGCAAATGTATTCAGTATAATTATGATTGATTTTGACTTTGAGGTATACCTCAAAAGGAAAGTACCAACTTGGTAGGAAAAACAAAACTCAAATGTTTGAGATGCGATCAGAATAAAAAATAATTTTCTTTCCCTTGTTTCACAAATAGTACATTGAAGTTGAATTAATATATGTATATGCCGGTAATAGGGTTTAATGTGCCGGTAATACCTGCCGTTACCCTACCTGATATTAAGTAAAACACTGAGTGGTATTGATTCGGACTTCCATTGTCTATATTATTTTGAAACCTGTTGCTGAGAAGAAGAAAACCTCATAAGAAATACAAATCAAATAAGACAATCAAATCCAAACACAAAGGTTGAAATGGATTTTTGGTCAAAATGATTATCATAGAATATAGGTACCGTGACAAAAATTGAGATATTCAATATGAAATAGCAAAGTCAAAGAATGTAAATAAAGAAATATGAAGTAATAGGAACAATGTTGAAACAGGGTTTCAAGTTGAGTGTACTCACGACGTGACGTTTCGATCACTGATATCCGCAATCGTTCTCGGGTGATGATTCAAAATAGAGTTAATAATTAATTATGCACAATACAAGTCCGAACAATTCCCATTCATCAAGGAAAATTGTCAACCACATTCAAGCAAAAGTGAAAAACTGTCAGACAAAAGTTTTTTTAATTCGTAGTTTGATGCTTCATAGATTCATTTATCAGTTCTGCTGGAATTTTATTGTGAAGCCAAAAGTCAAGCAATATTGCAACTAAAAAACTATAGAATCTGTGCGGTGGAATACAGAGGTGGAGTGACCCTGGACTTATGACGAATATTGAGATTTGGGACGTCATCTCGAAATGTTTTTTGGATAGGTTCCATTTCTTTTATACTTTTTGGAATAGGAAACAGAGGTGTAAAAGGTGTAAAATGTTTATTTTCTGAATTTTCAGCAAGTGGTCACGTCTGCTTTATCTGCGCATCGAAAGCGTATAGATTAGTTTTGAACCATTTTTAATCGAGAAACGTCTCTTCTGGAGATGGAGGGGCCAAAAACAACATCCGCAAAATTCATGTTTGAAAGAATTAGGGAATCGCAAAGCATGATTTTGCTTCGATCATCAAGTATGTAACGGTAATGAAATTTCAAGCAACTCTTCTACCAACAGCATGCAGTTGATTTGGAGGAATTGATAGGGAGGCGAAACTTATTGAATATACATAGGATAGCTTCCAAATCTGAGTTGAGCTGACAACTGGAATGTTTTCTGGAAATATAAATATGGGTGACGTCAGCATAAAAATTATGGCTACTGAATTGAACGTGTTACCGGAATTTATGGATGTGAATAATGAATAGAATTAAACCCAGTACTGAACCTTTGTGGCACACCAACTATCAATATTGAAAAAATTAGGGCAGATGCTCTCCAAAATAACCACTTGCGATCTGACCAGTGAATAAGACTCAAGTTAAGAGACCGCGGCTGTAGAGAAGCCGATTTAATGTAGTATGGATGTTAATAACCGATGCTTGATCCTAGCAAAATCCTTCGTATAATCTAACAACACGAGAATAGTAAGTTGGTTTTTATCGGTTGTGGTAGAATTGTCGTCTGTGACCTTGAGTAGCGGAGTTACAGAGAATATTTCCATCGTATGTTAAAAATCCCATATGAAGCGAGACATTTTCGATCAATTATAGCGAATATTTCCATCGTATGTTAAAAATCCCATATGAAGCGGGACATTATCGATCAATTACAGCAATGAATTCCCGGCGGGACTTTTTCGGGCTGGTAAATACCCGGTAGGTATCGAAAAATACCCGCTCGGTCCGTGTATCTATAGTAACGATTGTTAAAATGTCAAAAGGATTTGTCATCTTGACAGGCATAAATACTGAATTTTAAACGTCGTTGTTAACTCCGGAAATATTCTACCGAATTATACTCGTGCATCAAAATAAATCTGATAATTTTCCATATTCAGTAAAAAAACTGCATTCGGTTTTCATATTTTACTATAAGGGCCCTCCTCCTTCGGAATCGGGCTCTTTCGACAAAATATGAAAATAAACTCATGCAGTTTTTAGACAACATGCTTTCATGGAAGATTATCGGTAATTTTGAAGCACTTGTGTAATTACTCCCGATGATTTTGTTTGAAACCTGATTCAACCAGGCAGAGGCGGAGGAATAATACCATCACTAAGTTAGTCGTCTGGATTTAAGTGAGAATGACTTTTTCAAACGCTTCAAATAAGGAACAGAGAATACTGATAGGCCTCAGCGCTTTTAAATCCAATGGACTGAGTGTTACAGGAAGAGGAATAATGAATTATTTTTTTCCATAGTGAGGGAAAAATATTATTCGAATAATTATCAAGGATTTCTGGGTCAGGGGATTAGGATTTTGAATTAAGATCGCAGCGCCATATTCAAAAATAGGGAAGAATATCGACCGATGAGGGCGCTGGTGGTGGTTAAACTTTATCCACCATTTTGAAATAGTTACCTTGTTTACATTTGTGAAATAACGCGCCAAACTGAAATCCAGTCATCAGTTGCCCCCGCTAGATAAGATTTTGGTGTTTTTTTGCTATATTTTCATTGTACGAAAATTTTCTCGTGAAGGTTAATATAACTGTGTTCATGATGCTTTGAATATCCGCACAATACCATTCATTGGAGGTGAACATAGATGCATTGTGTTTTAAAATCTGATGATATTTGTTCCAGGACATTTTTTAGTTTTAGTGTAGTGTTAGTGAACCAAAGAGGCTTTTATTACATGGATGATGAAATGCTCCATAACTTCGCCTGAAAATAGACAAACAGACTCACCAGGTAACAAGAAATCATCTCTCTTGAAATGCAAGTAATACACTGAAGCCGCTCTAGGTGGTAATTTATGCAGTTTCAGTTTAATATTCCAAGCCTTGTACCTGTCTATTTTCTCTTTCAATCCACTTTCCGTAATGTTTCCCACCAAAGATGTATTTATCTTTGGAAACGTGTGGAAAGACAACTTTGGATTTCGGTTCCTATAGTTGCGGCAACTTGGCACCAAACACTTTATACGGCTCACTGAGCGATCTGCATCCATGATTGTTTGTTATTATTAATCAAAAAAAATTACAACTCCAGATGAGATTTCCTAAATCAACACCAAAGAACTCAATAAATTCACACACATAAAATGGAAGCCGTTTGTTTGTGAAATTATGGCAGTGCGTTATATTTCCGCCAGACGTCGCATAAAATTATGAACTTCCCAATAAAACTCCAACTAGTATGTACTACTTTGACAACTTTTGCTCATTAAGGTTGGGACTCTGACGTTTGGAAATTCCAAATCATAAATTTTTGTGAGCCACTATTACAGTTTTTAGTGTTTTTTTACTCTTTATGTGAACCTTAACCATGTGCTTGATGAACATTAGTAATAATTTTAGTCATATTATAAAATTTCAAAATGATGTTGCAGCGCCACCTCGACCAAGAGTTCAACTGAAAAGCACCACTTCGACATCGTTTGAAACTTTTAACCAGATGGCATATCGCTTATTTTGGAATCCCTATAGGGTACTAATAAATAAATTGATGAAATATTCATTTATGTTGAGAGGGTTCTTTAAATTATGGAAAAACGTTGAAGAAACTCTTAGAATATGTATGCTCAAATTTTTGAGCTCCGTCCAAGATGATTTATTATTATTTTTATTGTTTTCAGATTTATAACGGAAATACGATTTTTTTTTTCACGTGATGTAGCAAATTCCAGTGCCCAATTCCCTTGGTCCGTTTGTATCAATTTGCAAGGGCTTTGTTTCTGATAGACATCATAATTTTCATAACTTCAGTTATCCTCAAAGGTTGAAGGCGAGTAATTCTAACTGTGCGCAGAGGGGCATGGCCATTGAAGATCATTCTATTTGTCGTGATAATAAAACTAAAAAATTTCCTACCAACTAATATATTTACACGTGAATGTACAAAAATAATTATATAAAATTAAGAATAAATAAATATATTGAAATCACTCGATTTGATGTGAAAAAGAGTCTTCAAGATCATTCTCAGTTTTGCGGTAATGAATCATATATACCACCTCAATCATTTTAATTTTCACCAACACGTATCGTTAAAGGTTTTCGGGAATTACCTAATGAGAATTGCACTAAAGAGTCTCTAGAAAGGAAAATTGGTACAGCATTGCTTCGAAACGATTTTCACTTCATACGTAAATCATATCAAAGTTGGACGAGATACGGAAAAATTGTCGCCACCAAGCGACCTTAAGTGGGAATCTGGAAGTATCGGCACCTTAAGTATCATTTCTTCATGAATATCTCGATACCAGCCATCCTATTTTTCCTTATACGATGGATTATCGAACCCGTCTTTTCGTTTTTCACTATGATCGCCTTTTGTCTCCTTGAGTTCTTCGATTTCACTGGTCTCTGCTGTTATGTACTTGTACTGCATCGCCAAGTAGGCGAACAAAATCATATCGGCTATCATCAAACCAGTGTAGAGGAAGAAATCATTCGACTGAAACAAAAGTGAAATTGAATTTGGGAAGCTGAATACACTTCTTGCTTAATTTTAATTTTTTGGTAATACTTCGGTCGCTATGAGCACCTTTTTTATTTTTTTTTGTGGAACTCACGTAATTCGGTCTTCTCTACAAAAAAAACAAATGAAATTTTCTGCGGTCTCGTATATTTTCGGTGATACAGGTCCATTTTGTTGTAAAACTTCACAATTTCAAATTTCTGTTGTTTGAACACACAAAATTCGTCCTTCTTCTAATCAAACACCACTCACTCTGTTATTCATTCGTTTTCAAAATTTTTAAGCGGAAAAAAAATTATTTTTTCAAAAATCCAACTTTCTCCAAAAGTCAACATGAATACATTCAGTATTCATCAATAACAATGAGAGCAGCAACACTGCAAATACATCAAGTTCGACTGTCATTCCACTATGACATCACAACAAATTGGTTATGGTTTGAAAATAAATGCATTTTTTGGAAAACTAATGGTTTTTCTGCTGAAATATGTTGAAAACGAGTGAATAAGAGAGTTAGTTTTGTTTGATCAGAAGAAGGACAAATTGTGTGTTTTCAAAAACAGAAATTTGATGAAAAAAATTGTAAAGGTTTACAACAAAATAGACCTGTATCTCCGAAAATATACGAGATCGCCGAAAACTTCATGACGGTTTTTTGTAGAGGAGATCAAATTACGTAAGTTCCACATAAAAATTTAAAAAAAAAGGTGCTCATAGCGACCGAAGTATTACCGATTTTTGTTTAAACACACTCGTGAGTATTGTCCAAAAGGATTTTCATTTCAATTTAATGCATTACTTTGATTTCAAAAAAATGTGCCCCCCTAACAATTTTTGTAACGGCGCCCATGTCTTGTTAATGAATGAATCGAGGACTTTTGGATAAAATGTATAATTTTAAAATTCTATGGCAGTAGAATTTTGAAATTATACACTTTATACAAAAGTCCTCGATTCATTCAAAAAAGAAATTGGTATTAATCTCTAATTAGAACTGTAGTTTGTATGTACAGATTCTTAAATTTACATTTTTTTGCATCCTAACAGATCCCATATTGATCATTCATCTATAACTGATTCTGTGAAATAGAACGTCAGAAATTGAATATCATCCAGAAGTTTTAAAAGGGATTCTATAGAGCAAACACCAATATTTCTCAGATAATAATAACCATTCCTTAAAAAATCAAACATATAGGTTACAAATTCAATGAAAGAACAATATTCAACACAGAGAACACGATTAGATTCCTATTATATTGGGCAATATGTTTATATTGATGAAACATCAAAACCATTAAGAATACGAACAATTGGACATAAAAATAACTGAGAGAAATAGCTAAGTAGAAATAAGCTGAACACATCATCAACAAATGGTACACACATGGTTGAATGGAATAATATTAATTTACTTATGACAGAGAAGAACGGGACAAGAAGCAAACTCAAAGACGCTTCTTGCATTTTGTTAAACGGAAATGAAAATCTTGCTATTGGTTCATTGAGTATCGATCAGTGTTGAATGCCTCTTCTGGAAAGGGAATAAGTTGAACTGGGAAGATTTAGTTCGGAATAGGTTGGGTCAACATCAACTTGGTAGAACTATTGATGAATTAGTCATGCCAGTGTCACATTTCCACACCTCTCACCGAAGAATTCAAATCTCATTACGAATTTCCAAAAAAGCTTGAGAAAGGAGGGGCATACTAACTTACGAAACGTCGGTAAGGGGAAATATGTGCATTTTTAAATTCTTTCACCATAATCACAAAAAAAAAACAAAAACAAAAACAAAATAATCAGTCAATTTGACTTTATGATATTCCAGTTACGTATCAGGGTAAATATACCAATTTTTCTCGAAAATAGATATTCTAAGAATTTAAAGTCCATTCTTTTTCATTTTTAGGGAATAGAAAACCTAAAAAATTAATTTCACAAGCTTGTCTGGCCTTGGGAACGAAATGCTATCATGACGATGAGTGAATTTGATCACACACTTTTTTCAATTTCTTTCCAGTTTCGAATGCTTAGTATACACATGGAGCAAGGCAAAGTTGATTTCATTTGGTTGAACGCAAATATTAATATTAGTCGTCCCTTACCCACACAAGCCTATGCTATATAAGCACTACTGATTGAATATGATATACTCGTGTCTATACAATGATATATCACATCATAACTCACTTTACCCTGCGTACCCATATAAGGCTCGTTAATCCATTACTCGCACAAGTTTTCGACTTTCTACGTTCATCAGCTGCGGTCGAAGGAAAAAACTTTTAAAACCAAAAATAATAATTAAAAAAAATTATATTTTACATTCATTATGCCAGTTTTTGGTGCTGGAATATATTTCATATTATAGAAGCCCTTTTTGACCTCTATAATTGAAATATTGTCGTCATTGCTTTTCACAATGCATTGTTTTATCATCGTATGATATAATCGAATAGAGATCGACAAGCATTTTCAGGAGAAACTGAGAAATTTATTAAATGGATGCAAAAAGGTAATCGATGGGTAGTAGAAACGTGGCATTAAAGAGGACATTTCATTAAGTTAGTAGGAGTAATTCTTCACGAGGTCCCTTGGCAATAGTTAATGGAACTTTATCCAGGTCACATCAATTCATATTCACATAATAACACAAGTTCGAAATTCGAATGAGGTGAACAGAGGTATGTAGTATAGTGCTAACAATGGGCACTTCTTCAGAACTTCTTGATTCGTTGTTGCATTGAATTGCCCAGGAACTCGAATTGGGGAATTTGCAACGATAACAATATGTCGATATTTATGTCCACAAAGCGAAGTCTTCAGTACTTCTATGTTAGGTCTCCATGATGATCTTCAAAGTGATATTATTTTGTTTTCCCTGCGACTTACTGTTACTTCGCTGGTTGACTGGGGCATGTAGACACCAACTGGACTACGTAGCAAACAATGGAAAATCAGAAAATATTGAGAGACTAAAATATGTTTCAGTGGACTTTTTGAAGCCAGTCGATAATCCATTACCTTCCAAATGAGGTTTGGTCAGACAACCTCAGAGTTTGAAGAGTAGATCATACACCCACATCAGTTCATTAGTGCATTTAATCAATTCAGGACAAGATCATATAGAAATGCAATTTGCCATGACACCAATATTAACGCAGTTTTTATTGCCTCGCAGAAATCCATTTTTATTGAATAATTTCGATCGTGGTAGTAGCATGAATCGTTAAATGAAATGAATTATGGATACACCATATCAAGATCAGTATATTTAGTTTGTTCACAAAAACCTGATATTGATATTCAACACCATTGAAATGTGTCAAAAAGGAAAGTGATAGAGCTCCGAGTTACATCGAATGAGAAGAAAAATTGACAATAAAAATGTAATTGATGAATATAATTATATATGCGAGAATGCAAAAACTATAAGTGTGCTGAAAAATTGGGCTAGATTGATAATTTGCTATTGCGCGAGTTATTCAGACAAAAAGGGGAAATTGGATATGAAAAAATACATAGGATCAATGTTGGATAGTGTACAAGTGTAGAAGGGGGCAGACTTCTAATCTATGCCAAAAAGTTCTGAATGGATAACTACGTCCTACATTAGTCATACTTATAGGTAATGTTAAGTTTATCGGGCACCAAGCGATAAAAAAAAATTTTTGCGTGAACTTACGTATTTCGACCTCCTGAACAAAAAACTTAGATAAAAATTTTGGCGCTCTCCAATAGTTTTCAAGATACAGGGCATTTTTTGGGTCAAAAATGGGATTTTTGAATACACGTTCCTGCATCAAAATTACACTTGAAATTCATCCTTCTTTTTTATCAGCACAATGTACACATCCCTAATTATCGTTCCACACTTTTTTTCATTCGGAAACGATAGTTTTATAACAAAAAAATGCACTTTTCCTCAACAACAACAAAAACATTGAAAATTCGGCATGTCACTGCTAAATGTTTAGTGTATTTTTTATGAGGGGTTGGTACCTTGGAAAACCAGAGCACACTATTCAAATTTGAAATATCGCGAATTAATTTTCCATCATTGTGAAGTTTTTACGTAAATAATTAAAATGATGAAATTATTCGAATATACAGCCTTAGTGCATAATAAGAGGGCATTAGTTAATTACCTTACAATAATAGGAATATTTCTTTCGACAATTCAATGCCGCGATATTTCAAATTTGAATAGTGTGCTCTGGTTTTCCAAGGTACCAACCCCTCATAAAAAAAATACACTAAACATTTAGCAGTGACATGCCGAATTGTTAATGTTATTGTTGTTGTTGAGGAAAAGTGCATTTTTTTTGTTATAAAACTAGTGTTTCCGAATGAAAAAAAGTGTGGAACGGATAATTAGGGATGTGTACATTGTGGTGATAAAAAAGAAGGATGAATTTCAAGTGTAATTTTGATGCAGGAACGTGTATTCAAAAATCCCATTTTTGACCCAAAAAATGCCCTGAATCTTGAAAACTATTGGAGAGCGCCAGAATTTTTATCTAAGTTTTTTGTTCAGGAGGTCGAAAAACGTAAGTTCCCGCAAACAATTTTTTTTTTATCGCTTGGTGCCCGATAAACTTAACATTACCGTCATATATCATATATACATACCTGATGCAAATCAAAATCAATTCTATCATTATTACTTTTCAATTGTCAATTTGTTCTGTAGCCCCCAAGGAAATTTATTTGGTATAATATGATTGATATGATTCTCTTTGCCAATATTTCATGTTCATTGAGGAACTTTTAATTAAAATTTATAGTGTCTTACCTGTTTGTCGAATATTTTCGCAGATTCAATTATCACTATAATCAAGTTTCCAAATGCAGTCGTCAGGAGCCAACAAGCCTGCATCAGAGATTTCATCGAACCGGGTGCTTGTGAGTACGCAAATTCCAGACCGGTGACGGAAAACATGATTTCAGCAGCAGTGATGATGAAGTACTGGGGAAGTAACCACAACATATGTACACTATTGGGCGTTGTTACGGTGATTACATTATGACCTGCCTGTAATGACAAAAGATTATGAAAATACTCCGGAAATAGGGTGGAAGAAAGAGCACAATACATGAAATAGTATATTATACAATAAATGAGCACGAAATGATGCTTTTTAACAGGATATATTTTTTTGACTTTCACGTATAACATCTTGCATTATCTAGTAAGTCAAAAATCAATTATGACTGAATTTGAAAAAAAAATTTTTAGTTCTGTGATTCAAAGAATTCAAAATCGCTCAAATAGGATAGAGAAGTGGGATTCTTATTTGATAGTTTTATCATTATTCAAAACCAACATATTGTCAACTACGCTAACCTCACTTTGTGAGGAGCCCTCTTAAAAAACCCTATTAGCTCTAGTCCCGAGTCAGCTTGGATTATGAACAAAACATATTATCCATTTTGGAGCAAGCATATTATTTGATCAGCAGAATTATATAATCTATAAACTAGACGAGAAAAACTGCCTCAGCTGAAATTGAGAGGAGACAGTCTTTTATTTTTGACAATGGAAAGAAAATACATGTACGAGCTCTGTGACCGTGATGATGCATGAGGATAGAAGCAAACAGAGTATCACTACAAGATCAGTGGAGACACTGCCACCTGCAGTCTTCCTATCACCAAACCTCCAGTTCCGTTTTTCCGAAAATAGAAGGGTTGGTAGATACGAAAATATTTGAATTTCAGCTGCCAAACACACAGGAACATTTGCATGCGTTTTTGATATAGAAGAGCTGGTACTAGTTTAATTCTATTAACTTGACCATCTGCTTTCGATTCGAAATAAACATATACTTACATCATTCAACATAACAGTGTAGATTCCTCCCAACAAAAATTTGGAGGAAAATCTAGTCCCATTCCTCCCAAATTCATATTCTCCTGGCTCATCTATGGTTTTCAAACTGTAATTGCCAGCTGTAACATTTACCGATTCACCCTTCATTGTGTAGATTATATTCTGATCACCTAAATAGTCCAACGTCCTAGAAAAAAATGTGACGTGTTACTACAAACTCTAGCAACTCAACACAGATGATATTAATAAATATTGTGATTCAACAATTATTTGTTTTAATCTTGGATTAGAACAAAGAGCAAAGGTATATTAATTAACATCCAGCTGCAAGTGAGTAAAATTGTTCAAAACATAATAAAAAACCAACATCTGAAAATTCCCAACCATTCCACTTTATTTCGAAAACGGTTCGAAATCTAAATAGTATTATCTGAAAAAAAATTCAATCTAAAATTGAATGTAGAGCTCAAAAATGTTGAAATATACAGGGTGTTTTTCATGAGATCAAAGTATCTGCATTTTTTGAAGATCCTCATAGTATCACTCCACTCCATTTCAAATTTGATCGTTTTAGTGCAAGAGAGTTCAAGATTATCAGCATTTATAAAAGTTTATGTTTGGTAAAAAAAATATCGAAATTAATTTATATCTTTCAAACGGTAATAGATAGGTATAGGGAAATAGTATATGAATTTGTTGACAAAGTAATAATGAATCATAATATGATATTATATACGGGGTGTTCCATTTGAAAAATCAAAGAAGCCGCTACTTTATAGTAGAAGCGACAACGCCGCTACGTTATTTTATAATGACTGTTGAAGATATCGATGGGCGCTCGAGAATAGATCTATGAAGTGCTCAAAAGATCTAATTCACATGACTATAAGTTTAAGGAACTTACCTCACTCTTGGAAGACCAACTTCGCTTTTCTCAATCACATCCAAATAATGTTTGATTCCATCTCTTGTGAAAAATATACCATACGCATTTCCCCCTTCCACCACGAGCTTTGACGATTTGTTTCCACTTACACATTCAGAAATTAGAGATAAATCCAATGTATCTCTTCTAGATAGTTCGATATCCTTATTCTCGTAATAACCCAAACTTTCAATTGGAATGGATGTTAAATTCAGTTTATCGATAGTAATTTCAGCTGTACAATTGGTCGGGTTGTATATACGAAGTTGTATATTTCCTTCTGATGGCAGTACCGGGTAAGTATTTTCCAAAGCAATTGACACCAAAGCAGACACAGCAAACGCAACGGCAGCCAACATGCCTCCGCAGGCCATCCGTTGCAGCGGTGTCTTCAGCAAGTTGCACTTCGCTAGGAGAGGATAGATCCAATAGGTGAAAATAGGAATGAAGGCCAGAATCAGCAACGGATTGACCACTTGCATCTGATCGGGGAGAATGGTGTAAAACCCTATATCTCCATCCATACGAACGGCTTGGAAGGTCCAGCCGGACCCTTGCTGGTCGTAAAGTGCCCAAAATATGGGAAGGGGAAGGTAAAGAATCAGAACACTTAGGGATGACTTGATGTCGGTGACTAGTTTGGGACCATATTTGTCTTCTGCGTAATCCATCCAGTGAATTTTCTTGTCTTTGGACTTCATCCTGTTTCTCACCGCGTACTGAAACAAAATGTTGGGATTGAAGCTGGCTAAAATATGGCTCAATAAGCAGAACCCCATTAAAAAAAATCATATGTTTTATGATCCATGGAACATGAATATGAAGAAAAACAAGCCCGTGCTCCATTTGTTTGGAGATAAAGAATTTCAAACTTCTCAACTGGTAATGAAAGAATAGCCAATTTATCTTCAGTCAAGAACCAAATTTGGAAAACTTCGAAAAAAGGACATTGAATAGAATGTACATGTAACCTGATGAATCCACGGTCTTTCATGTGGGAAGAAATATCTTACTAACCTTCGAAATAAGTAATATTCAAGAGAAGAACGGACAATTTTCATTGGATATAGGTGAGGGGCAGAATACGTGATTGAGTCTATTACATTTTTGAATCGAGGTGCTCCATGATTGATGAAACTTCATTGTAAAGTGACCCTGACACTCTCATAATAAACACTTATTGAAGAAATTAAGATTATCAGACTTCACCCTTCCAAATAAAGTTGTTGAGTAATTACATTGAGTACCGACGTATAAGCGGTATTTACAGGAAGTAAAATTGAAATTGAAACAACTATTCGAAATAAATATGGATGTGCTATTGTCAAGGATTTTCAACTGACTCAAAATTCGCAAAGATCAGAATATTTTGATGAAATGGTGAATACAGCCGTTACTATGTGATGAGATCATGGAGTTTTATGTCTGATTTTTCATCAGATGTAATGATAATACTTCTCAAGTAATAAATCAATGAGTGAATATATGGTTTCATAAGATGACTCCTATAGTAGTTAGGACAACATATAGCATCTTCTTTTTCACAATTGTTGAGGAAAAAAGAAAATATTTTAAGAATGTAACATTGTACAAAAGTGAAAGCTGACAGACAATATGCAACATTACTCAATACCTACCCAACTTAAAAACTTCCAATTCAGGGAATGATCAAAAGAAATTATTTTGTGGTGCATGAATCGTTCCTTCGTAGTCTTATGAGCTTTTAACATACCAAAATATAAAAAAATCAAGAAATAATATCGGAATATATACATGGGTAATTTTTTCAGATTTCGGTAGGTTTAAAACCCAGAAAACTACGAAAAATACTTTTAATTCAAATTAGAATTCTCGAAATGAGATTTGAACTTGAAATTAATTCTGTATATCGAAATCTTTGTCCATCAAACAAAACACCTGTTCATTTCGAAAAGAGTTTTTTGTAATAACTCACACCTCAGACTTGAACATTTTGAACAAAATTTCACTCTAAGAGAAGAATAGGTCAAGATCCCGATTTAATATCAGATGAGGTTATTGACTATTATTATTGTTCTTAATGAACCATGCTCCCATGACGAAAATACACCTGGATCAAAAACTATTTTCAATATACCTGGAAATACTTACTGTTACGCATTTGACAACTTGTACTATAACGTTTCCTCCTGGTTTCTTGATTTTGTAAAGTGATTTTCCAAGTCCGAAAACAACTGAAATCGTTTGATTCATTAATAATCAATTTTGTATTGAAAATTGTAAATATTCATTGATGGAACATTAAAAACACATGAGAAAAATATAGATATCTATAAAAATTAGAACAAATCAGTTTAATCGATAAGTGAATAGACATTGTCTCCATTAAAAGTAATAAAATACGAATACCTAGTTGCACACAAAGAAAAATGAACAATCATAAAATTATTTTCAATTTATAATGTTTCGCTTTTGTCTTGAAAAAGTGATGAATGAGTAGGTATTTATTTGAACGGATTGTACTCAACAATCATTTCAATGTTGAAAATTACCTTCGCGCATTTTTTATATACTTCTTGCGGTGAATTTTGAACTGTGTCAGATTGGATATGTTTTTCGAAATTTCGGGTAGAAGGTTGAATATTTTGGGAGAGGTATACGAGTAGGAGGTTTTCCCAAGTGATTTCGTAATTTTGGGAATCAAATAGTTATGTTTTTGTCTTGTGTTATATCATGTGTTAGATAGAAGATTTGTCGCATTCTTTCTCTTGAAGTATTGTACAGGGACGTTGTAGTAGCAGAGTTGTTTGATATAGTATTTTTTTTCTTGAAAGAGTCTTTCAGTTCTCGATGTTTTTTTAGGCTGATTTTGAGGAGTTGTTTCTGTAATATTTCGAGAGGTGCGCGATGGGTTTTGAGTTCGCCACATCACACTATTATACCATATCTAAGATGACTTTCTACAAGTGCATATTCAATATAATATAAACTAAGAGGTTGAGTTCTAATTAACGTCATCCAGTAACCCCATTCACGCTTCAGGTGATCCAACTAATTCCATTTTCACCACATAGACATGAAAAAACTATATACAGCACATGATACTGATTCGAGAAATTTTATTCATTACTACACTACAAGTGGGAAGTGTATAGGAAAAATATGAATGAGTGCAATTTCAATATAAACAACTTTCTTTTCATTTTGTGAAATTATCTTATGGGTGATATCCGTTTGGTTTAGGTGGTCTATCTATCACATAAAATGACCGGCGCGCTATATAGACAGGAAAGTAGTTGTTTAATAAATCATATGAACCAACATACGAAATTCTTCATGGAGAAGTTTCCAAATTTATTACCGTATTGAATTTTCATCAAGAGAAAGAAAACCTGAAACAAGTTCCTCAAAAGAAAAAAATATCCGGAAGTGCAATTGACAGTCATCCAGTTCGATATGCTGAATCTCATAAGAAGTCGAAGCACGTTCAAAATCAAAGGTCGTTTGTTCAAATGAATCGTCAAGCGAAGAATCACGGACGAACCATGAACTTTATTTCACTTGTAAATAAACATCATTAACATTGAAGTTCATGCATATTTCCAATATGAAATTTCATGAACGATTTTTTTTTGAGCATGCGAGTCATTCATCGTTACTATTGTTACTTTCATATAGGAACTCGAACATTTTTATGAAGGGAATGAAGTTTGATGAATTCTTTGTTGGCTTGCTCCTTCTCTGATTCGAAAAATATAAATTACACGTTTCTATTTATCAGAGTCCCCGTGCAGGACTGCTTGCTAACACTGCCGTTCAGTGTTGCCAATGGATGATGACAAAATTATCCGCCACCCTCCTCGAAAAGATGCGATTTTCTACGATTGGATGCGAAATTTTGGTAATCTCGCGTTCAGGGAGTAAACAATGTTGAAACTTGAATCAGCGCCTTTGGTCTCGATCAGTGCTGCCGTTTGGTTACAATACCGCATTAGGAACATATTTGTATTTGTTAGGAAAGAAACAATAGGAAAAAAATTCAAAGAGGACTAAATTTTACGATCACGTTCCTCAACTAAAGAATGAAAATAGACAGATATCAAAATGTTTGTTGTTCACTTTCATCGATATACATTTGGTCCATGCACTCAAGCCCATGGCCAGGGTTGCCAACCCAGAATTTGAAAAAGACGTAGACCAGATTCAAAAAGTTACGTAGAAATACTAAAATTGCACATCAAAAGTTAGTAGATCTACGTACTTTTTTTTTGAGTGATAAGAAGGGGATAAGGTAGGTAAAATTGAATCCCAACAAGATCAGTTTCTCTGTAAAAAATCTCGTCAAGTGTACATTGACAGGACTTTAAATGCTTGGTGTTCGTGATCACAATTTCGATTATTGAAACTCGACGTTTCCTTGATTTTTTACGTCATTTTTCTTTGTGAAGAACAATATATATTTTTTAAGTTTCGGCACCCAAGATAATTAGCAGACTCTTTCCAGCTCTACCTTCTAGGCGCACTCGTAAGAGTATTCAGCAAAGGGAAATTTGAATTGAAAAACAGAGTTCTTTGGTTTGAACCTTTTTAATTTTATTCGTTATCAGGCAAATTGAATTTCTACCTATATTTTTTTAGATGTTCCTGTGATGGCTCGCGGCTCTTTTGTAAGCCACTTTTTGTGAAAAGTAAAACCCTGTGTATGTAGAGAGAATTTTTGTTTTCATTAAATTTATTGCAGAAAACAGACACGCTGAACATTTGCACTGCTATGTGGCAATGTTAATAAATTTTGGGAGAGTTGTGTCAATCTGGGATGAATCCCCCTTCCTGGTTTTCGAAATGTGACGCCAGAACTTCTTTTAAAATGGAAGAAGTGTTGTGTTGAGTTGAGTGGAGGGGCGAGTATGCGCTGTGTGCGTCAGTGTCAGTATAAAACGGGAAATTCATGGAGTTTTTTTGGCGAATATGGCGGGAATCGGGAAATGATTCAGTCCAATGAATGAGATGTTACCAATTTGTACAATTTTGTGAAAAGTACGTAGATTCTGGGACTGAAGTTCGTAGATTTTCAAAAAAGGCTCAAAGTACGTAGATCTACGTAAAAAGACGTAGGGATGGCAACGCTGCCCATGGCTCTCAAATACAAAATATAATGAAATGTCTATTGATCGTCTGTGACTCTGTGTCTCTGTGATGTATACACAGAACACGAACACTTGTTAACACTTGAATAGAGCACTAAAAGTATGTTTATATGTTTATATGTTTTTAGTGCCTTAACTTGAATAAAACTACACTAATACTCTGTGACCTTGCTGACAGCTGACATTGTGTTGAAGAAGTGAAACGACACGAACACACAAACAGTAATAATTAGGATGTTGCCAAGTTCATATTTTGAATGATACATTACAAAAGTTTTTTTTGTCAAGAAAATGAACGATTTCATTATTTCTCACCCTAAAATCCAAAATTGTCCGAAATACTTTTGGGATGCGAAAATTATCCGCAACGGTTGTGAGGATGCGCAAATCGGACAATAATCCGCCAATTGGCAACACTGGCCGTTAGTGCCGTTGCAGGTTGCAGTGTTACCAGGCCAACGGAGAAATTATGGTACGGTGTTGCCAGAATTATCGATTTTAGCTTAGAATTATGGTACAAATATTACTTCTTTTTTTTTTGAAATGCATAAAAATATCAAAAATCTTTCATCATAATCTGTAGATTTTATTCTGTTCTGGCAGTTTTTCATTTTATTTTGTATGTAATGTAATGTAGCTTTATAACGCGATTTCGGGGCCCCCGGAGGCATGGGGCCTCCGACGGCCGCCAGGTACGCCAGGCGTTAAACCCGCCACTGTAGGTACGTGTATATTATACAAAGACGTTTGAATCATTCTCAAAAAGGAAGACACGGCGGCCACTGAGTTACCAAGAAATCATTTTTTCTTGCTCAATTTGTATACCAAGCATGTGAAAATTGAATCAAATAGATAGCAAACGTAGGAATATCTACACAAAGCAATAAAGAGAGCTATTTGTAGAAAAAATTCTTCGAAAAAAAATCATAACTCAACAAATGGAATAGTCCTATATTTTGAGGCGAAGTCTATATTTTGCTTACTCTGTATCGAATTTTCAGTATTTTCGATATTTTTCGAAATTTTTATTTTCAATTTTTGTATTTTTTCACACCGAAGTTTCTTTTCTCAATATAATTTTTGAATGTGTTTTATTTTTTCAAGTTTCAACTTCACTGAGGTTTTATTTTTTTCTATCTTTTACCCCTTTTTCCATTTGATATTCTCTGTTTGAAGTTCCAAGTAGTACTCCTAGCTCTTGTACGTGGAGTACCACTTTCCACACGAAAAATTATCGAAAAAGTACACTTTACCACACGCTCATAAGAAATAGTTATAGAGTGAATTACTTCGGTAAGATTTGTAGATGTAATTATTAATTTCTCTTCCTTATTAATATCATTTACATAAGAACTAATCATTAAAAAAAATTAAATTAACGTTATCAGAGATATGTACTTAGGTATATCTCGTAAGTCGATTTACATTATTCTAATTATAATATCTCTTGTATTTTCATTCCATCGAAACAAAATTTAGCTATTTTGCAACGAAAACTCAAAATTGTTAATTCATAATTATTATTATCTGTATTTACATATTGTTGAATAAAATAGGTGGTCGTTGGATAAATAGTGTACATTACTTATGCGAAAGTGATTTTTCCCACTCGTGTGAAAAATGTCACTTTCCACACTAATAATAATGTAATATACTATTTCCACACGAAAAACCATCGAAAAAGCGCCATCTTAGGAAACAGTTGAACAACACTCATCGACTCACCTATCGACACAACCATCAGCACTCCAGGCAGCGCGAACGCCAGAGGGAAGCAGCTGTTCCTGTCGAAGCAGTGCACGTTGTTCCTCAGCACCGGCGTCACCGACGTCGAAATCAAGCTGCCGGCGTTGATGGAGAAGTAGAAGAGCGAGAAGAACAGCGCCAGCTGCTTCTCCTGCTGGGGCAGCACGAACTGGTCCCCCCCGAAGGCGGAGACGCAAGGCTTGATGCCCCCCGTGCCGACGGCGATCAGCAGCAGGCCCAGCAGCGTGAACTCCTTCTGGGGGATGTGCAGCGGCTCGGCGGACGTGAGCGCCAAGAGGATGCTGCCCGCCGCGTAGATCATCGACACGTAGAGGATGGTGTTGAATTTGCCGAGGAAGCTGTCCGAGAGGATGGCGCCCAGCACGGGGAAGAAGTAGACGAACATCGTGAACGTGTGGTAGATGATCTTGGCGTCGGCGTTCGGGTACAGGAGGATGTCTGTGAGGTAGAGCACGAGGATTGCTGAAAAAAAATTACAAGTGAAGGTGCGACGAAATAATTCATTGTGTGATTTGCAATAGCTTCTTCAGGCTTGTTATGATGCTATAATGAGTTCGACCATGAGTTTGTATATAACGGGTGACCCGGAAAAATTTACCCCCTTGTACCTCCGTTTTTTTCATAAGTAGATTCACACGAAAGGGAAGCCCTGTAATTTTCAAAAAATACCGCATGAATCAAGGGACAAGAGATACGAATTAACATTCACTATGAATTTCTGAAGTTTGCAAGCCTCAGAAAAAACCTCTTTTGGCAAGGAGTTCCAAAGCTCAGCTGTTCTATTGAAGAAAGATCCCTTAGCAAGAGAGGTTCGGCAGGTTTCCGAATTTACAACAAAGGGGTTATATTTCAAATCCGGTAGTCCAATTTGATCAAACCATATATGACACTTCTGGTTTAACCGCAAGCGCACCCAATTTTCATATGCCAAACAAAAAGTACAATTTTTTTTGGAAATATTGATTGAGTGAAGAAATCTATTTCCAATGATGTATCAAAATCATACTCTCAATTCACAATCTGCTGATATAGTTGATATCTTATAAATATTACTTTTTGTAATCCCCTCGTAACGAAACATCTTCATGAAAGTATGCATTTGAAATTGAATAATATCATGTAAGTAACAGTAATTCATGCCCAAACTTCTCACGCAATATTTTTTATGCGGATTAGATATTTTTGAAACTATTTTTTTTTTAATTTGGTGAGAAACTCCAATACATATTGAAATACAAAACATGGATTGTATTGGATTTTATAACCAATTCCAAAAATTTCTAGTTTAGCATTCGAGAAATGATAGACTTGATGTTGAAATATGAAGAAAAATTTGAAATTAAAAATAGGTAATTTGCATGAAACATATTGTGTGAAAAGTTTGGCCATGAATTGTTGCTACTCACATGATTTTGTTCAATATTCCATAGCATATTTTCATAAAAATGTTCCGTTACCTCGGTAATACAAAAAGTACTTTTTTATAAAATCACAATTATACCAGCTGATTGTCAATCGGGAGTATGATTATGCTATATCATTGGAAAGGTAATCCTAGGGATTGGGATTAAAATAGACAAGAACAATGATCCAAATATCGTTTGATACTTGCTAAATTGTACACTCATTGCTTCAAATCGAAGTACCGAATTCGAAATATCCATACAAAATAACAACGTAGATAATGTTAAAGTGATTTTTAACCAAACCCGTACTCTAATAATACACTTATATGCCCACAACCCGTTTTATAATGAAATCCATTATGATACAGATTTTTCATTACGATACAGATTTTCAACCAATAGAAACGCATTATTTTTCAATCAAGCATGATGTGCACGCTCTGCATTTGACATTTGTCAAGTCAAAATCGGTATAGGTATTGAACTTTTGAAGAATATAGCCAAATTTCGATAATCATAACAAAATGTCTGATACCAGCGATATGGGAGAATCACCTTCGACACCTTCACCGACAGAAATACAGTAAGAATGATAAAATTTTTTATTTCACAAATGCATGATTCATCACTTATTTTTTCATCAAATTTTATGGGCTCTCCGTAGACGAGCTGTCTGTGGCGCTGACATTGATTATTCTAGTTGGAGGAGACATTGGTTCGATTCCGGTCCCGAGTAATCTTTTTTTTTTTTGATTTTTGATCTTTTCATATCTCATCGTTTTATTTCTCGAAGTACTACTATTAATTACAATTTTGTGGAATCTTTCAAGAAATTCGTTAAATTAGTATTACTGTGTGCAATACGAATATAAATATAATATTTGTAGTTCTTCACTATTTATCGGGTGTAGATAAAATAGCGTATGCAACTCTCATGTAATGGTTATTAATACACTCGCATAAACCATACGAAACTCACCTTCGGCTCGTTTCGTATCCCGGTTTATGCTCATATATTGATAACCATCATTACACGATCGTTGCATAATATACTATTTCACCACTCCCATGCTCCTTCATTCTGGCAAGAACTGGATTGCATCTGAGAGAAAAATGTCAGCAATGTGAGCCAAAGGCCAAACAAGTCGATTATTTCTATGTAAATCTCCAGAAAAATGTTTATGAGTATTTTGTTGATTTGCTACTAAAAAATGGAGCCACATCGGTTAGAGATGTTGCATAATTATTCAACATTTCTAATATTTTGTTGCATTGCATTATTAAAATCCAGGTATGTAGGTTGTTACATTATACTCTTATGGGATGTGTTAATGATTATTTAATTTTTTCATATGTGAGCAGTATGCCATTCATGAAAGAATTTGATGTTCTCATTAGATCAAATTCCCTAGCTCTGTAGGTAGATGATGCCAATTTTCGTCGCAAATCTTTGCCAGTTCTGTACATATTCGGGGAAGGTGCATATCCCGCTTGAAAACCATACACCCTACAACATAATGGTTATCTGAGGAAATTCATAAAATCATGAAAAAACTGTCGACAAGTGTCGTGCTGTTATTAAATATGTCTTTTGAAATTCTGGCAGCTATTATATGTGAGAAGCATACAACTATAGAATGATAACGTATTGCGCAGTGCGGCACAAGCGGTCATTTGAAATCTACTGTCAGTTTATTGCGCAACCGTATGTGGAACTAATTTCTGTGACAAGTTGGATTGGATAAGCTGTACCTATAATTGATATCTTAGTACATATGTCAGGATGAACAGAGGATCCTGTTAGAGTCAATTAGGATTTTCATTTGCTGATCTGGTTATGGAACATTTCGACTAATTGATTATGTGGCTAGTAATATATTTATAAAACATCACTGATTCACTGAATTTTGAACTAATCAATTATCAAAAATATTTATATATCTATTGAAATCTCAGTTTTTTTACTGCATGTGTATTATATTTGAACACGGCTTCATTTAATACACTTGATGAGACGGCTATGAAGAACAATGTTTGTCCAAATAACATCAGTTCCAATTGAATACCTTTTCTACTTCCACTCATAAATATGCTCATTTTTTTATAGCAAACGGATAAGTAGGCGATTCAACTGAAACGTTCATATTCACAAAAGGAAGGATATGAATTTCACCAATCACAGAAAATTAAATACTTGGTTACCAGGGACAACCTTGTAGAAACTTCACAATTCTGATGTGTCTATCAAATTATGAGAATTTTTCAATAAAACATTATCTTTGAAGGAACCAAAAATTGGAAGTTAACAATAATTGAATTATCTCGATTTTCCGTCGTAGGTATTTAGGTACAAAGCTGAATTCAGACAAATCCGAAATCCGATGGTTCGACGACCCGACAGCTTTCTGATTGGTTTGAATTTGAATTTGGACCAATCAGAAAGCTATCCGATCGTCGTACCATCGGATTTTGGATCTGTCTGAATCCAGCCTAACATTCAATTTTCATATTCACGGCTCCTTTATCAATATCTCAGCTTGTATATGAAAGTCACGGATCATAGAAAAAAAATTTAAATACACACATTTTTCAAATAAACCTACTTTACCACGTCAGTTCTCTGTTTTGGCTTTCCAAACCTGAGAAAAGTAATAGAACTGTGTGTGGAACCACAGTATTCTGCGCATTGATTCGGTGTCTGTTCGGAACGATTCTGAATCAGTTCTTGATTGACAACCAAACCAACCTCTACTGTTACCCCAATTCGAGTTCCGTTCTTTTTCAATATGGATCTATTATAACCCTTATGTTCTTTCGTACATTAAAAATAAGTGACTTCGAAATACTTACTACGCATCCCATAGTAACTGAACCTTTCGCAGAACTCATTAGTGATGATGAAGAATACTGATTTCGGGTAGGGCATTTTCTGAAAAAAAAGTACGATTAGCAATTTGCTATTAGTAATACCATTAGTGCAGAGGTGCAAAGCGTGTTTAATTTATGATTTAGCTGGGAAAATATTGAATTATAAGTAAAAGAAAATCTATGAGAGAATAACTGAAGTTTCCTCAGGTGATCTCTCATCATTTCCATAACTCAGAACCTTTGACAATAACTGAAACAGGTGTGCAATATCGAGTGCATGACATTAAAAAAATCTGTTTTCAAGGAAGTAGACAGAGTTATGTAAACGAATATATCGATAAATATAGCGTAAAACTTTTTGGGGAATTGTTGAAATATATTGTGAAAAAATTAATCTGAGAAGAAATACAAGTTATATTACTATGCTTGTATGGGATAAAAAGCTCGCAAAAAGATTTATCGTATATACAGGGTGTTTTCTAACTACGGTACGAAACTTCAGATGGTGATTCTTTAGGTCGTTTCAAGAAGAAAAGTTCTCATGAACATATGTCCGGAGTTGTTTCGTTTCTGTGATACAGATCGGTGAAGTTTAAAAATAAAAAATGTATTTATGAAATATCATAAATAATATCCTTAGCACCGATTTAGTTGAAATTTGCCAAAGTGATTTGGAGTAATAAGGCGCTCATTTAGCCCTATATAGATTGAAATTATCAGGTGCAGTGGGCACCACAGCCAACAATATCAGAAAAGAAGTACGCCACTGACTTTTGTTGTAGTTTTCAATTTTTTCAATATCAGTGAAAGTCCCGGTATTTCAGAAACGAAGCAAGCGTAGGACATTTTTTTCTTAAAACGACGTAAAAAATCACCTTCTGAAGTATCGTACCGTAGTTAGGAAACACCCTGTATGTAATGTATGTCTTATAAATTTCACAACAGATTGTTCTTCTCGTTTTTTAGATTTCGCACAATAATTGAAAATTAGTCGTACTACAAGCTCCATTTATTTTATAATAATTGGTCTAGATTTGAAGCAGGACCAATGAACTTGATCATGAAAGTGTGTTTTGTTGAACCACGGACAAACTGAAAATATCATCGTTGGGATATTGCGAGAATCCTGTCTGGAAAATATGTTTATTGCTTTTTTATCTCGATTACAGAAAGGGATTTGCTGAAATGGCAAACAACCATAAAACCACAGTGGTATATAACTATAGCTGTAAAAAACGAGACATATTTCAAATACCGTCGATTACGTTTTCATTGTCTTTTGTGATTTGAAGATTTGTATAGATACTATCAATTGTAACAGACTCAAAACATGCATGAACAAATACATATTTGTATATGATTATGAAATATACTAAATGGAAATTCCAAGTGGACGTAACTTCGAATAAAGGGGAATATTCAATCGCGTGTAGTGCCGAAAGGGCTCTGGTCATTATAATCTTGAAATATTTCTCTTAATGAATTTCTTGTTATCATTGACGGAATTAAATTGAACCATTTCTCCTCAGTTCATTTATCAAAAATCACTTGATACCATATACCTCAATAGGAATATATGCGACAAAAAAAGATACGAAATAGTTATTTGTATAATAAGTCCGCAAAATGTCTTTTCGCGCTCCGAGAGAGAGCTATTATCGCCCAGGCCGCTTCGGCCAAGGCAGGATAATCTCAAGGTCGTGAAAACATTTCGTGGCCATAGTATACACAATTTTTTTTGTGCAACCGTGAAAATTATATGATTCCAATAAACACTGTGTCGTTTTGAAAATGTCGAATGCTGTAGTAACGTTCAGTTTGCCGGCAGTTATTCTGGGCAACAGCCGTAAATTTTTTGCTGTCCGTCACCCTAGGTAACGGCCGCAAAATATTATTTTGCGAGATCTAATGCGGCTGCAAAATGCTTGTTTTGCATCCGGTTGCACAAAAATAATGTGAATAATGTATGTTTTTTTTGGAATTGATTGGAGATTGCCTCCTTTTCCATCTTCTCCGTATTTTCCAAAAAATTCTGGAAAGTGCTATATGAAAAGATTCGAAATATCTCTGTTACATCGATCCTATGTTATGGTGGCATAATATGCACCCTTATGAATGAATGAAAGATCTACCCAAAACAGACATATATTTTGAACAGTTTTTGGCGAAACCAGGTAATGATACAAAGATACAGGCGAGTCAGCTTTATACATGTGAGAGATCTGATCCATATACTAGGAAAACAAATAGCAAAGAAGCTTATTCTTTAAATCTGAAAGTTGTACTAGCAATCAAGGATATCATACTTATTCCTCAAACGAAATTGTAGGCAAATGCATTTCTTTAAAAAAGTTTCCTATCCAAAGTGGTGCCCATACATAAAAAAAAATCCTAGACAGAGCCATCAAATCACAGACCAATCTCGATTAAGTATTCCAATTTCTGACAAATTGTTTGAACTCATTTTAAAATGACATCTTATTTCGAATCAGAATATCTCTTTCTTCAAGAACAATTTGGTTTAAAAAAAAACATGCTATCGGCAGATTGACACAAATTGTGAAAGTATCAACTTGATAAAATATAACCTTAAAAAAAAACGAGTCCAGTTCATTCTATTCCAATATAAAAAATCTTCCCTACTTAATATACAATATGGTGTCCCCCAAGGGTCTCTTTTAGAACCTCTGCTTTTTCTTGTGCTCATAAATGACGTGCCCTATTAATCTCCACTATCAAAGTTCATACCATTTGCTGATGACAGCACGTTCATACATTCAGGAAAAAATTCAAGTACTCTGATTTCCACAATTGGAACTGAGAAAGAACAACTAGAACGATGGTTTATATCAAATAAACTGAAGGTAAATGAATTGAAAACAAAACATATGCTTCTCAGTATGAAAAATACTGGCGAAATTAGATTCACATCCAAGTCTACCAAATTTTTAGGAGTTTACATTGACGAAACATTGACCTGACAAGAATACTGTGAGTTTCTATGTAAGAGATTGTCGAACCGTACTTTCTTAGTACGAAGTCTCCACGGCCTCATTCAGCCCTCCATATTCTATGCTATATTAGTATGGGAACACTCTAGCCAATACTTTCATATCTTCAGTATGTATAGAGAAGAGTATTGAGAGTTGTTTCTGGTTTGAAATACGGAGACGGCTGCAGGGACAAATTCAAACAACAAAAAGTATTAACGTTACCCTGTATATACGTATAACAATGTTCATTTTATATAAAAGAAAACCTACATGAATATATAAACCACTCCCAAATTCATGACTACCCTACAAAAAACCGTCAAAACATTCCAGCCGATTATCTGAGACTGTCAAGAACACGCGATGGAATCTCCTATTTGGCACCCAAGCTATACAACCCTCCTTGCGAATGCCAAGAAACTAGAACTCGAAAATATCGAAATAAAACTCGAATATTTCCTTCTGCGACATGACTTTTTGTAATGTCCATGAGTTTTTCACTAGTACTACATTTCAGAACAACTCAAATATGCAAATTTCGACCTTATTTTAATGACCGTCGTTAACCTGGATGCTGTTGTTATATAAGTTTTATTTATTATTATTAGGCGTTTACATGGATTCAACCTTGAAATGGAAACCTCAAATCGAAAATATATGTTCCATACTCTCTTCTTGTCTTCATTCCCTCAGAGTCACAAAAAATCTTGATGTTACCCTTACTCGCAATGTATATACTTTGTTCAACCATCCTTTGCCGTTACGTCATGCGTTGTCCAACTTTATCTCTCATTCATGAAATATATGAGACGGAATTATGACGTCATTAACGTATGTCTAATGTCGATGTGAATTTTATTCGTTATTTTTGACAGGTCAGTTGTCATAGTTTGATTTGTTTAGGTTCAGTATTTTTGGTCATTTTCGCCTTTTTCAGTTAATTTTTCATTGTCAAAATGCCTTTCTGGTATAATGAGAAAAAGCAAAGCTTAATTTTGAAGTTGATTGACTACTTTTCAAGAGAAAGAGATGGTGGAGTGCCGCTTTTACCGTTAAATGCAGTCTACAACGTATGCAAAATGTAAGTTTTTATTGATTTGATTTTATTGAATTCTATAGCGTGTTGCTGATGCTCTAGAAAATAACGTTCAACTAATATAAGACAAACCCACACAACACATGGACATCCAGTGGATATCTAATGGATATCCATTAAGGATATTTTGGACATCCGATGGACGTACAGCTTTTATCCAAAGGATATTCAATGGACGTCCAATGGACATTCTTAGGCCACCAACCTGTACGTCCATAAAATATCCTTCATGGACATCCATGAGATATCCATTATGGACATCCATGAGATATCCATCAAGAACGTCCTGAGATATCGTTCATAACTCTACATAATTATTTGTGAAATTCGTTACAGAGAAACCAACCTAGCTTGAGATGTGAAAAAGTGCTGCACACTTCTTGGACAACGGATTATAGTCAGTAATATATCCTGTGATAAGGCACTCAACGTGACCGTATGTGCAATTTAAAATGTTCTGCTAGATTGGTTTCGCTGTATTCAAAAAATTTAGACAAACTAAGGTAAACTGGAGAATGGTAGACGTACGATCAAAAAACTTATGTCGTTAATAATAATTTTTAATTTTTTCATTACTTCTCAAACAAAATACTTGATATAGTTTAAATTCGAAAAATAGTTTGCCAAGAGTTTTCAACAGAAAAGGTATTGATGAATTTAAATAGTTCTCAATTTGAATAACATATGAATATAGTACTCGACAATTCACTTGCTTCCTTCCAAAAGTTCACGTTCACGGTAAATGCTAATTATCACAGTTCACAATTATTAACTAACACACCACTATTTTTCTTTTCTTTATAAACACAATTATTGCACAATGCACACCACAACGCTTCAACTCAGTTCAACATAATTTTTTCAAACCGACCCAACACTCAACGACTCTCAAAATTACGACATTTGACAGACGCCATATACGGTTGCACGTCAGGAAACCGAGTCAAGATGAGTTCACAATGCAGCGCTTTTGCATTTCGCGTCGCGCGTCACGTCTTCTGAGGCGACGCTATATTCAAATATTATTTAAAAGGATAAAAAGTTAAATATATCGACTTTTTTGCTGGAATGCCCATGTAAAAGGCCCAATCACGTTGCCAATTCGTAGGGTGCCACGGCGGAAGAAACATTAATTATTTGTACAATAAATGTACGAAATGGACGTCCATAAGATATCCTTCATGGATATCCATCGTGGATATCCGAAAGGATATCCATTTTGTACATCGTATGGATATTTTTTACTGGGAATACTTTGGATATCCAAAATTTGGATATCCTATGGATATCCAAAATTGGTCCAAGGCTATTCCGACATGAATTGGACATGAATTGGACGTCCATAGGATATCGGGTGCTGTATGGGAACGTAAAACAGCAGAATACGTCACCGATTATGACGTAACGGCAAAGGATGGTTGAACAAAGTATATCATTGTAATTTCATGTGTGTCCTCAAATATGGTATAATATTTCGGGGTAACTCTTGCTCTTTTGATCGAGTGTTCAGATTTCGAAAAATGGCCATTAGAATCATGTTCCACACCTGGGCTATCACCAATCCTGCAGAACTCTCTTAAAAAAAACGTCTACTCACAGCCTATGGTACTTATATTCTTGATAGTGTTCAGTTTGTTCAGAAAAAATCTGGAAAGTTTGAAGTGTACAAATTGAATCACTCTCACGGTACAAGGATCTAAATATGACCGAAAAAAATTGCATGTACTATGCTTTCCAATTTTTTTATAAACTCCGTCAAGACATTCAAAACCTAAACGGAAATAGTGCCTTCAAGAAAGCCAGCTTCCAATATATATGCGACATTGAGCTATACTCAATTAACGAATTTCTGTCTTGTTAAACAGTCACTTATAATACTTATAATACCTATCATTTAAAATCCATAACTTTTATATCCATTATCATTATTATTATTTGAATGTTTATTGTATGACAAATATATGTATAAACAATTTGATCTGTTTCAAGAATATAGTGCAAACTTATCCCTGCTTGTATCATCTACTTAAAATAAATGATTTTATCATTATTATTATCACTATTCAGATATTTGTTAACTTGGTCCGTCAGTTTGATTATGTTTGAGTTGTATATGAAAAGGATTGCAACATAACAACCAAAATTAAAATTTAATTGATGATAATTATCAATGATGTACTCTCAATGAATAAAACTAGTCGAACTTCATTTGTAATCCACTTGAGGACCGACAAAGAGAGTACTTTAATTCGTCGACAATTCGTCACGACATCTCTCGTTGATTTGCAGGAATGAGTGATTTAACCGTGGTAGCTAAATATACTTCGAATCTGCTACCAAAACTCGAAAATTATTCTTTGAAGATTGGGTAGAATATCAAAAGAATTTGCGGCAAACTCCGTGTAATTTTATATTTCCCATGAATGATTATTATCATCATTATTAATTAAAATTGATTATATCGCGCGCAAAGTCCCACTTGTCCCAATTAGGTGTATCTTGAACCGATGAAAGTGGGGAAATACCGCCAAATTGACGAGTTGGCGGTGACATTGGACAATTGAATAACTGACAGATTGATTCCAACACACTATTTCATAGAAAAGGCCGAATCGAGTTTGCGGCGGTAAGTGAAAGAAGAAAATTGATGTATTTGTAATACATCGGTCAGATCCGACGAGCTATTCAAACTCGTTTCAAGGAGCACACATGAAATACGGAAGGTGAGAAGAATCCAGTGTCGCCCAACACGCTCTAGACAATGACCACATAGACGATGACCACAAAATTGTTGAAAGCAATCTGAAACTGATCAAGCATGTGCATGACACAAGACTTTTCGATGCATGCGAGAGTCAAGAAATAGCAAAATGTAAAAACAGCATGAATGGTGACAGAGGACCTATTCCTTTCAGCCCGCTTTGAATAATCAATAATAACAGATGACGGACCAAAAAACTTTGCAGGTAGTTATCAAGAAATTAATTAAAATAAGTAGTAGTAATAAACAAAGTCCATATCGGACCGAAAAACTTTAGTCTTCAGATTTAGTATGAATTTTCTTCTCCTGAAGATGCTAACCTTGTTACCGAAACGCGCGTCGAATGCAAAAATATCAGTTTGATGCTAAGATAATTGATTTTTTTGGTCTACCACTGCATTATTTACAAATTTGATTGATTGATTTGACATTTACGATACAACAAGCAGTGGCAAAATGACCGATGCAAAGTTTCACGTCGAGAATTGTCGGGAAAACAATGTTTTTACTGTTACCTCCTCGCTGCATCATCACCCCTGCAGATGGCAAGTTCAAAAGCAGTACGCTTGCTATATGCCACACTGGTCAATGAGCATTTCCGAATGGTCCATTATGAAGACACTACCAGCAATATACCAGTCTCTTCCTTCGTATTGTGCGTCATTATGAAATAGGTTTCCTTGGCAACATTATGCACATTCTAACTGACGATGGGGATCACACAGTAGAATGAAATGAAACTGAAATTACGGCAGAGAAGAGCAATGACAGGAAACGAAAATTGAAGGGTTCTGCTTCCATCATGCTGCCTGGGAAAGAGTTCTCTCTCAATATTTGTCGGACCGTAAACTCTCTCACGAGATGGTGTCCGTTACTATTACCTGGCTAGGATTGCAGCTTTCTGCAAGTTGACCGAAGTTGATTCTTGATCGCGGCGGGCTATTTGTTGCGGCTTCGCCGTACGATGGCCAGCTGTAAGAGGTCTCCTCTGCTTAGTGCAGTGGGAGTTCGAGACTTTGGTCGTCACCCAGCAGATGGCGTTGCTCCTTGGAGGTTTACACCATCTGCGCCAGTTTCAGAGATTTATTTCGTAACGAGTAGATAAGTCGAAATGTTTGTGTTCACAGTCCAGGCAAGTGTCACTGATGAGACGTTGTGTGGCGAAAATTGTTTCTTCGGGGTTTATATCCGTTTATGTTTTTTTTTTTCGATTGTTCGACGTTTCGACTTCCATTTTGAAGTCATTCAGCGAGAACTGTGAGACAAATATATGTCGAAAGCTTCCTGGCTAGTTACCCCCCTTATGGAAGATTCGTTAAAACATCCAACTCATAATTCCATTGCAATGACAGCCAAATTTGATTTATACGACTAGTAACGCAGTAACTTGTTGGGGTAGATAAACGTCTATCCTTCTACACTTGTATAGATTCCAATATTAATATTTATTCTACCAGATTGAAAAAAAGATTTATCCACCACAAAATAATGACTTTCAAACAGTACCACAATTTTGATGAACTATTTTTTGTCCTTTTTCTTCTCCGAATCAGAAAATAGAAATTACAACTTCTATGAAAAAAGTAAAATAAAAAAATTAAAAATACTCTATGTAGTCTGACCGCCAGGGGGAGTTTCGTATACTTTTCGAGGTCCCCTCGGTAACTTAGTGTTATTATATGTTTTTTGGATCACGAATTTTCAGGTTATCAGGCCCAAAACCGGTTAGTTAATTAGTTATTGAAAATTTCATTAAAAAAATAACGATTTTTTCACTTTTTCTACCTTTTACCATCAAGATAGGCCAAATCAAGCCACACCAATCAATTCTACGTGAAAAATTTCATTAAAAACCGTATCTCTTTTCACAATTAAATATACAGGATTTATCAAAATATCTAATGAACAATTCAATTTTGCAGAAACCATTGGTTTTACCATCAGACACCGATGTGATAGTATTATTATCACATTATTTGGCTATATAAGAGAAATGTTTGAAGATAATTTTTTCAATATTTATTGGGAAGTTTATTATGATAATGGTAATAATATTTAATATCAGGAACTATGGGTACGAGCCGGTGCTATTGCTAAGAAAAGGTTTATACCAATTCATACGCGGCGTAAAAGGGCGGCATTCAACTTTGTTTAGTAGGTACTTCCAGCTTCACACCATTTGGCTGTAGCAAACTACACAAGTAAAATGGGAACACTGTTCAGTGCTTTGAAAGCCAAACCTGTTTTTCTTGTGACATTCGGACGAGGTATAATATGAAACAATAATGTGGAAAAATACAACTATCGTTGTATAAGTTACCTGATTAATTGTGCATATTTTAGGTGCTGGCCTTGACATTAAAAATTCCATTGAGAATGCAGAAAAATACCTGGTTGAATTTAAAAAAAAAACAATATTTGAACAAGTTTCATTCAACAAAGCTATCACACATACCACTATGGAAATGCAGTTTCAGAGGAAGATCTTCCTCCTACAAGCAAATCGATTCAACTGTATATTTTGAAAGCTTTCACGTTAACTACAACAAATTAATTCAATCCAAGATGATTGCATGAAACTGAATCCCTTGCAATTTGGTTATGTTTTAGAAAATGATTATTCACTTCCAAAGAAAATGGTAACATTATACCCATCCATAGATGAACTTGTACGAAATTGCAATTATTGTAAATCGTGCTCTACCAAAGTATGTAGTTGTAGATCGACAGGGTTCTCTTGTATATCTTTTTGTTGTATCTGTCGTTCGCAAGACAGTTGTCAGAATCCATTTGAGTGTACGTCATTAGAACAGTTGTGGTTTGTATAAAGCAAAATGAAAATAACATTAAAAAAATCATGTTAACGATGTGCTGAGTAGGCGCTCACAGTAGGAACGTACAGCGCGAATACAGACACTCGTTCAATTTGATCATTTTATATTTATATTATTATATTAATTCGGAATAGAGATATCATTTTCTATGTAATTTTCCCATAGAATCGATTGGTGTGATCCGATATGACCGATCTTGATGATAAGTGATAGAAAAAGTGGAAAAAAAAGCAATTTTTGCAATAAAATTGTTAATGACTAATTAACTAACAGGTTTTGTGCCTGATTGCCAAAAAATTCGAGATCAGCGAACCGAAAAACATATATTAACAAGTATTAAAAGTATACGAAACCCCCCCTGGCGATCGGACTAATGTTGATGGGTACGTGAATATCACTCAATGACGTTTGATTCATTATCAAAAAACCACTGGGTTACATAGAAGTCACTTTGTGATTTCATTTATTTCTAATAATTTGATTTGTGATAAATTCCCCTCATTACTCTACTCGAATCCTTCAGTATCGAAAAATAATTGAATTATACAAAATTACCATTCTTCACAATGGTGTCACCAAATATTTGTTGTTCGTAGCAACAAATTCACCAAAAATATTACTAAGTCGCTGCAGCTCATCGCACCAATAAAGTCATGCAACTCTAACAACTTGCATGAATACATGCAATTATCTGGAGTTGCAGCAACAAATTGCATCGTTCAAACAGGTTGTAGGTAACTTGTATAACTTGTAACTCATAGTTATGGATAGTTGAAGCGAATGTCTTATAATTATTCAAAAGATTTATCAGCTAGTGATAAACAAATGAGGCAAGTAACCTTGAAGGCATCGTGTTATCAGGTTGGCCACTTTCCCATCGGAAATTTTAATTTTTACGGTAATAATACACCAACTACTTGGCCTCCTTGATATTGCATCTTTTGCTTTCACACTCAAGCAGAAAAATTCAGCCGTGATATGACAGGGTGAAAAATGACAATTAAATCCAACTATGTTTTTATATCACATACATTTATTTGTGACCATATGGTAACTCTAAAATATGAAAAATAGACAGGTTTCTGGCAGTCGAAAATGTGCACTTAATAAGGAAAAACGCTTTTCTTTTTTTGGAGAATTTTCGTGTTTTTATATTTATTATTTTAGCTTAAAATAATATCCACTGACACAATACAAAGCAGCGTACACAAAGAACTCACGGGATTTTTCAAATGTTTGCTTGAATTAAAAAATTATGTTCATTAAATTTTTTCACAATTTTCGTATTTTGGGCTGTAGCTACATGCATGCCATTTTCGTCGATAACTTGAAAGATATATATTAAGGAAATCCAAAACGGCATGCAAATCAAAAACACTATTAATTTTTTGGCACGATAAAAAGCAATAGAAGGAAAAATTTAAATTTATACAGTGTTTTGTTGAAGAAACGACTTTTATGAACTTTTAAACCCAGTAGCTTTCCAAACCATATATTTACCTTTCAACAACTGAATAGAGGACAAATGAAAATTAAATCAAACCCAACGATTTACAAACGATGGGATATTTCCTATAAGTCAAGTCGAGTCAAAATATACTTCATTGTCAGAAAAAATAATTCCCATTGACAAAGATTTAAGATACAAAGTAAAATAGAAATTAATAAATAAAAATAAATGATATACATCAGTCATGTGTAAAAATATAAATTGAATATCAATATATACAAACTCGAATAAAAAGAGTGTATATTTTTTTTACTTTGGTTTATATTCATTCGAAGGATAGGTCATCGAAAAATTCATGAGTGGAATAATATGCTCTTCCAATTATAAGATTTTGACCACCTTTCCGAAAAGTATATATTTATATAGTTCTCGATTTTTTTCACTGCGGCTGGTAGGTGATTAAACATTTTGATTCCATAGAATCTCAAACGAGTGACAAGAAGCTGCTAATGCCCTTCAGTGCCGTAACTTTCTTGTTGATTTTTTGGTGGCGTATTGTTCTTTTCACTTCAGGGAAACCCACAAAGCCCACATGTTATTGGGTCGATTGCTATTTCAAAAACAAAACCCACATGCTGGCGTTGGTATCTAGGCAACCAACAATTGCCTATCACACAGGACGACCCAGAATAATTGCTGCTGTGACCCGAGAACGACAGGCTGTAAAAAAAAGAATTGAATACAATCGAAAGAATTTGCTCATTTGGATACCAACCGGAAATTGTGGAACTAAATTTGACGATTCAGAGAAAGGAAAGGACTTCCTTCACAGCCATGGGACTATTAGGGTGACTAACGTTCAGAGCAGGAATAAAAAAACAGCAGATGTTGGGGTACAAAGGGCACGACACTAACCTAGGTATCTCTTGAGTTTCGACTCACAAACATTTAAAAATGTTATGAGCGCATCATAAATAAGGTTTGGCTTTAGTTGACCAATTTTTTGTGAAGTTATTTCGGTTGCCTTGGATATATCAGAACCAGAAATCAATAATGTTTTATATTAAATATTATTCTGGTGAATCAGATACATAACAATTGAATCTTGGTTGCAAACGGAAATATGCCAAAAAACATTCCATCTCATCTGAACAGATTTTTTAATATAAAGAAATTTGATTCGGAAATCAAAATACTCTTTGGTCCCCTAGATGATCTTAAATTAGTTTTCGCCAATTAGAATAGTCATAATTGTATAGAATATTCGGAACAGTTCTGTTCTGTTGAATTCATTGAAATATAACATTTTTCATTCCTAACATATCTTCATCATTCATACATTTCTCATCCAGTTTCAAATTTGTTGGTATTTCCCCTGGTTCACAAGAAAAATTATAAACTTCTTAAGACGTTGTTTTTTAGTTCACCTTCTCCGCATATCGACTATCAGACAAGCTGGGGGTTTTACCAAACTGGTCGACGTATTCTACCTACCTGACGTTATTGTTATATACCCAGTCAGATGGATGACATTGGGTTCATTAATCGAAAGAAAGTGGTTTTGTTCCACTTGCCATATCTTACAGAGTTACAAAACGTAGAAACAGTATCTAGTGCCGGACTGGGCCTAATCGGTGGAACTATGTCAACTGAAATTTGTCATGGGTGGTATTGTTCTAAAATTGTTCGTTTTCGTAAACCAGCTGACGAACGTCAACCCTCAGAAGTCGAAACTTGTGCGAGCAATGGATCAACGAGGCCTTACCTTTTAACGTGCGATTACCCAGCACGGTGGCCCGGCGAGGATTCGAACCGCGGCCTTCCGCTTGATAGGCAGATATGCTAACCACTACACCGAGACCATGATTATGATGATTGCCTAACAGGTGGACCCAATCACGAGATACGTATATATTGTCCTGCAAGAAAGTCAGCAGCATATTGGGCGAAGCATTTTTGTAAGGAAGTTGTACAATTTTTCCTTCTTCAATTCACTTCAAAAAGAATACAAAACTTCTATGAAATGAAGTGTTTTTTTATTTGCCATATCGTATAGAGTTACAAAATGTAGAAATAGTATCTAGTGCCCGAAGATTTTTGTACAATTTTCCCCTTCAGTTCAATGGAAGAAAAATACAAAACTTTTATGAAAGAGTGTAACTTTTCAGACTCCATCTGTTTATAGAAGAAGACAGAATAAAGAGTCTATTCAAAACAACAATTTCCTTACCTACATGAGATCACTTTTTCATGCTCAATTCATAAAAAAGACACGAAAATTGAGTTTTCCTCGGACAAACCAAGTTTGTCTGGGTTCGAGAATGAAATGTTATCCTGGTGAAGACCTGTTTTTCTTAATGTTGTGTAGAATTATTATATCAAAGCCATCTATCGACATTGAAGAAGACCTTCCCATACTTATCAAATTGAAGAATAATAATATCGATGCTAATTTTTAACACTGAATCGAGTGGTTTTGATTTCTGCTTAGAAAAAAATCCACAAGCTTGTTTGTGACTTCGATTTATTACTATTCCCGACTATTCCGATGGATATTAGCCCACTACATTCCATGAACAGAACTCAGGCATCTAATTAGTTTTTTTTGATTCACACTTCTGAATTCTATTCACGACAATGGTGAAATTGTCCAATTTTGGTGTTCACTGAAATATCGTAAATGAAACTGTAACTTTTCTACCGGTAAACTATAATAGGAATTAAATGACATGAAACAGCAACTACCTCATTATTGATATTCTAAAAATAAAGCATTTCTAGCAGACAAAAATTACAGATATTCAATGCATGCGAGAGAAAGCTGAAGGTCAGCTTGTTTTATCGACGCGATCAAGATAATTTTAATCGAATTGACAAGTAGGTACATTCAATCCCCCTCAAAAAATCACGATACTTGCTCTCGAAAGTGGAATAAGTCAATTCACTACCAATCCAGTAGTATGATTTCGAAATTATCTCGGAATTATCTACATATAAGAGGTTGATACAATAACACCTGTTGGAAAACCAGTACTCCCCTGGCTGATACCACGAAGGACGTTGAATTAAGCTGACTGATGCCAGTGAAGGGTTCTCAGAAGAAACTCCTGCATTTGCTCCTGGTGATGGTGCCAGAATTTATTTTCAGGTATTGGGATGTGCAAACTTGCAGACCAGTATTGGGCTCATTGGCATTTCGTTAGTGCAAGGTAATTCCCATCAACATCTAAAAAGTGTTGATTTCGCACAGTACTAAAAATCTTCCCTCAGGTGTTTCATACCCCGAGAAAGGCGGCCCATAGACGAGGCGATCAAAAATAGCCGAAAACTTCGAAGTGGGTGACATCTATATCAACTAACCGATGGGTGAACAACAAACAATCAAAATCGTTCGGTGGGAAGTCGTCTCGACTAGAAATCCCAATTTTCAAGTTATATCCCAAGTATTTTAAAGTTTGGTTATCAGTGTTATTCACTCATAGCAGAAGACATATTGGATGTTTCAAGGCCATCTAGCGGTTTGCGGTTTTCTTCCATTCCCCGAATATAAGGAAATAAAATTTCACAAATAGTCGTTTAATTTACTTCAAAACCAGCTATAAATCGTATCATCTTGGAACAATTCGTTCAGGCCCGTCAGAAAACAACTACTTCCCTGGCTAATGCCGTTAGACGTTGAATTATATACGTTGATTAGACAGTTTCTCGTGAATATAAACTGAAACGTTGGTTTGATTGAAAGAAAATTGTTCCATAATGATGTTGATTACCTTTTTTGAATCAAAACACTCTATGAGTATATATATATATATATATATATATATATATATATATATATATATATATATATATATATATATATAGAGAGAGAGAGAGAGAGAGAGGGAGAGAGAGAGAGAGAGAGCTTCACAAAAATAAATTATTTCAAAACTCAAAACACTGAATCATTGCTATTTTTCTGCATGCTGCTGAGAAACCCAGTCCTAGACCACTGCCCACTGCCTTGGTAACTGATCGATTTTCAACCCCAAAGCATCACATTCAAGTCAGTTCTCAATAAACTGTTGACAAATTTGATTGACAAATATTTTACCAACAACCATTCAATATCTTCTTGAACTACTTTGTCGTCTCTTTAAACTTCAGCCCTGGTTCAGCTATAATATTTCAAAATCTGACCATGAAAGTGAAACATCAATTCAAATTCAAATTGAAAAGTTGCAATTCTTCAGTTATTTTCATGCCACAACCATTTTTTACCACCCTCTCGGAAAGAGTAACCGCATATTCGGTTACTAATTATAGCTATTTGTAGAAATATGGCAGTTCTAATACATCAAAATAATGAAGTCATGAAGATAGTCTGAAATATATTAATTCCACTGAATGCCGGATGATTGATCAGGTGTTTGAGCTCACTTGAGGATCCACTCATCATTCTGATATGAGTTGAAAAAGATCGAATTTCATAAACCTCGTAAAAAACTCTTATCTAAATCCGAGTCTGAATTGAAAGATAAGAGATATCCATATCCTTGAGTAGCATCATTTAGTAATGAGTGTCATCCAGGATCATCTTTTTATCATTTTTCCATTCGAGCGCTAGGTTGGATATACCTCCATTGAGGAAAAAAGAAGTAATTCAGTATAACTACTTTTCTTCGGGTTTGAAGGCCGTCGTTCTTTGGAATTTCTTCTTGACGTTTCGCTAGCGCGAGTGGCTAGCTTCTCATCTTGATTATTATTCCGATGACTAAATGTTTCGATTTCGTAAGGCGTATTTATATTGATGCAGGTAGTCTGGAGTGTTAATTACTTCTGTCGGGTTCGGAGAATAATCATCATTATCAGTTGCCGCACTACCTGCCGTGATTTCATTGGTTATTCTCGAGGTTATTCTTGATTTCCTCAGAATGGGATTCCAAATTCTGTTCAGACTCAACGCTTCTTCTTTTCTGTTGAAATTGTTCGTGTGTTTGTAGATCTCTATCGCCTCCCGTACCAGTCGGCTCTGGTAACCCTGGTTGGGGGCAATCAGTTTCGCATTTTCAAACAGAATCCTGTGGTTTCCTTAGTGCGTGTTCCGCCACAGCCGACTTGTCAGTTTGCCCCAGCCTGCAGTTTCTTTCATGCTCTTTGAGCATTGTTCCCATGGATCTTTTTGTGGTACCGATGTATACCTTCCCACAGGTGCACGGTATGCGATAAACCCCTGATGCTGAAAGTGGGTCTCTTTTGTCTTTAGCCGACTTGAGGCTTTGTTGGATCTTATTGGCCGGTTTGAAAATCGTTTTTATGCTATATTTTCCCAAGAGTTTTCCAATTCTGTCAGTGACCCTCGGGATATATGGCAGATATGCATTTGCAACTAACTGAGAGTCCTCCCTTTTTTGAACCGTGGAACTCTTCGGTTTCATGGCCCTGTTGATCTCGGGTACACTGTATCCATTCGACCTCAAGGTCATGAGAAGATGTTCCAGTTTCTAGACTTCCTGCATCAATATAAATACGCTTTACGAAATCGAAACTTTTAGTCATCGGAATAATAGTCAAGATAAGTGAGCCTCTGAAGAAGCTAGCCACTCGCGCTAGCGAAACGTCAGGAAGAAATTCCAAAGAACGACGGCGTTCAAAACCGAAGAAAAGTAGTAATACTGAAAACCTCGGCCGCGAAAGCCTTAACCATTTTGAAAGAAGTAATTTTTTCAGGTGGTCCCACAGTTTTAGCGTATACCGATCCTCGCTAGGGTTGAATTCGTAGCAAAATCATTTCAGCGATAATGATAGCAGAGATATGAACATTTTTGAAGTCATGACTAAAATTCTATATTCTCTGGTGAAGAAATGGAAACGTTCAAAGATACAACAAAAGTATAGTATTGCTTGTATGATAAATATAACGTTACTTGGCAACTGCATCATAGAATAACAGTTGAGCGACAGTTGATTATCAATCGATGAGTGTTTCAATTCCGTGAAATTTGTACACCAAATCAGGATTTCTAGTGGATTTCAGGATTTCTTCGAGTATTTCAAGAGGGATTTCATGGATTTTGAGAAGATTTCTAGTGAATTTTGTTCACCAGATCTCCAAAGTGGAACGAACACCTCTCAATTGACCCAGAAGGAAATCTTGCATTGTTTTCCCCTCTGGCTCTGTGATACAAAAACCTAACTTCTGCATTGGGAATGTGCACGATAGGTTGAAAAGTTAAGGTTTGATATATAATCATATTGTTCCTGGTAATACTCAACGTGGTCAGAAATAACTGACATTTCACACTGCCATTTGCTTATCGGTCTTTCGAATATTTGCTAAATAACTATGGTTATCGGTATATTATCATCCAACGTTCATCGTCGGTTTCGATATTTGCCGCAAGTCTTGAATCGGTCTTGAAGCACTTTCTGAATGGAAACAGAAAGGTGTATCTATTTCTATTCTCTCTTGAACTTCTAATAATTGGTGAGATTAATAATTCTGGTTTAAAAAGTGAAAACATTGAACAGAGATCAATTATCCTATCACCAAAGTGAAATGAATTGCATTCCTCTCCAATACTCATTTTTTCATAACGGTTGATGTTTTCAAATATCACCGTCCATCACGATCAACCCGACGAGTTCAGTTTCTTCACCCTTTTGTTGTTCACCTCTACCCCCTTCGCAGGTATCATTTTGCGACAATACAGGGTATTTCCTTTCGAGTGAATCTGAATTCAACAAACAAATTTGAAAAACATGGGGGCAACTACAGCATGATTTTTATTTATTGCTGGTTGCTTCAATTAAAATTCTCAAAAAATAGCGGAGTTTATATTCATGATATATTTGAGAAAATTTTATTAACTGAGAATGTATATCGATGCAAAATCATTATTCACAAACGAATGTTCTCAGCGTCACAACATCGCGTCTGAACAGCACGATTTGCATTCAACGTCAATGCTAAATCTAACATGTATATATCAGTCAAATTTGCTAAATGTGATCAAAAAAGATGTAACATGTATAAATTTGCTAGATAGCCCTGCTATATAACTAGTGTGGATCATGCATGAAGAGAGGCATGAAGGCTATCATGATATGAAAAGACGTGGACATTTTTTCTACATTTTAAGCGTATTGTGAATCAAAAGTCCAAAAAATTTCGTAGATCGATTTTCCATCATTTTTTCGTGCATGCTTGTTAACTAACCCTAAATTATCAAAGATAGTCGGGTTTTTAGCCCCCCCGCGCGTCCTCTTCATAAGGAAAAACGCTTTTCTTTCTGTAGCGAATTTTCGTGTTTTTCCGTGATATTTTACTGCATGCCATTGTAATATACGGAAGTTCAAACTAATTGAAGCTCTAATAATTGATGGCATGCACCCCGCAGCGGCCCAAGATGATCAAAGGGTTATGAAAAACTGAAAATAAATTAAGGAAAATTCCGTGTTTTCAAATTTCATGCCGATGTGAAGAATTGAAGTTTTTGTAATAAAAACACTACGGAAAAATTCTCATGCACCCCTCGTAGGACCAACGGTGAAAAATTTCCGGAAAATTCTGTAACATTTTAACACCGATTTTCCGTGATCCCAAACTGCATGCCATTGGAAAAATACTTAATTCGTACCATAAATCCTTAGGAAATTTGGCATGCACACCAGGGTGGTGAAAAATAGAGGCATGCGTGACGAAAGTTGCAAAAAACACTGAGCAAATTTAGGTGATTTGTTTTTGCATGCCGTTTTGAATTTCATGAATATACCTTATTTCAAGTCATGAATGTAAATGGCATGAATGTAGCTACAGCCCAATACACAGAAATTGTGAAAACGGTAAATTCATCAAATACAAAACGGCATGCATAAACAAGTCACCTAAATTTGCACTGTTTTTTTGTAACTTTTATTATAATTTTAATACGATGGGCTTATTCAACATGCATGCCATTTGAATCAGATAATTATTCCGTTATAAAATTAATATTCATCCTTATTAGGACTGATTTGGAATCACGGAAAATCGGTGTTAAAATTTTACAGAATTTTCCGGAAATTTTTCACCGTTGGTCCTACGAGGGGTGCATGCCAATTTTTCCATAGTGTTTTTATTACAAAAACTTCAATTCTTCACATCGGCATGCAATTTGAAAACACGGAAATTCCCTCAATTTTTTTTCAGGTTTTCATAACCCTTTGATCATCTTGGGCCGCTGCGGGGTACATGCCATCAATTATTAGAGCTTCAATTAGTTTGAACTTCCGTATATTACAATGGCATGCAGTAAAATATCACGCAAAAACACGAAAATTCGCTACAGAAAGAAAAGAGTTTTTCCTAATGAAGTGGACGCGCGGGGGGGCTAAAACCCCGACTATCTTTGATATTTTAGGGTAAGTTATCAAGCCTTAAAAAGGCATGCATTGAAGGAAATGATCAATTATAATTTTTTTCATAGCATAACACGTAACTTACATGCGCAAACAAATATTTGATAGTGAGACTGTATATACTGACAATAATCTCCATTCTAGAAAGGATTTAGCACTATACAATTTTTGTGGTACAATTTATTTCATGAACATTCAAAAATTGATAGCAAAAATATATTACAGTTTCCTGTATGATTTCCACTTACAATGGGTTTACAAAACCGCGACACGTGTTTCGCTATTACAATAGCTTCTTCGCGGTTTTGTAAACCCATTGTATGTGAAAGTCATACAGGAAACTGTAATATATTTTTGCTAATATGGATTTTAATCAAGTATCGGCCAGTTCAGTTCAAAAATTGATAGCTTCTGTTCGCACTGTATTTGCTCTCCTTCACCACTCAGTCAAATCAAGGTACTCATATCAATTACCTGTTCCTCCAGTTCGTATCCCATCTTCAGGCTTCTGGTCCACCGCAAACGAGTAAAAAACAGAAAGGTGCTATAATATTGTTTTCTCTTATCAGGATTAGTTGAAAAAATGGAAATATCACAGATAAGTATTGTTAGTTGCACAATCCTTGTGGTCAATCAATGGAACGCACTCGTATAATTGGTAGCTGCAGTAAACTTTTGCCGTATTCTGTGCATATTTCAGTTTTTAACCGATAATATAGCGCTGAAACCACCGACTGAAACTGTGTCACGTTCAATTTTCGAGCGGTAACAATTCGTCAATAACCATCCGCCGAGCTGTTCAACGATGACTGAGACCGCCGATTTGAATTCTGACAACATTCTATCTGCGCGGCCGTGATTTGGAATTGTTATTTATTATTCAAAACGACTGGTATTTAGTAGTAATTCACCTGTTGAACGGGAGAAAACGGATTACGTCTCTTGAGTTATTGCCTTCTATACGTCGGTAATAGAGAGTTGAGCTCGTTGAAATGGATATTGGCATGTGATAACTGAAGGGCACACATTCCCTATATATCCAACTCCGTTTCGTAGGGAAAACAGAAAAATATAACAAGCTTGAACATTGTTATGTCAAAAAAGCAATACAATTGTACAATATTAATAAAAAGACTACAAGAGGACAGAAATACTGAACTCAAGGAAGATGTAAACGACAATTGTGTGGGTAACCAAAACGAAGATGACGAAGTACGGAGACCAGGAGTCATTATAGTACTAATAGATTGAGAAGTTGAGCTCATTAATCTAAGACACAACGACTGAGCTTTATTTAGTTCGTTATGACTGAATATCGTTTTTCTAGGCTGGCTGACAACAAAAGAAGATAATGAGCAAGAGAAGAGTAAAGCAAGTGTTTCCAAATTACTATATTAACAAAAAGATTACAAGAAGACAGAAAAACTGTGCCCAAGGAAGATGTAAACTACAAAAAAAACTTCAGAAAAGCAATGTTATAAGAGATAAGAGAATTTCGGAGATATAAGTATTAACTGAATTTCATAACAGGAAGAAGTATAATAGTTACAGGAAGGTAAGTTGAATCCTGGAGACAATGGAATCTAAATATGTATGATTAAGATCATTGAATATAGTTTTTCTAGGCTGGCTAAGTTGAGCACTGAAGAAGATACTGAGCAAGAGTATAGAGTGAAATGATTGTTTCATATAGAACACCATAGAAACAGAAAAAACGACAATATTTAATGGTCAACTACCAGAACAAATCAATAAGTATGTCAATGTGGAAAACTCTGTTAGATGCCAAAGATGTAACGAACCTAACCATATGACCACTTACAGCAATACTCCTCAAATAAAATCGTCCGATTTCGTGGAACAATACCAAAAAAAAGGCTTAGGTACTCGAGACTAATATTACGAATAAAGTCAGTGTAAAACGGTAATAACATTCGATACAAGATACATTATCTGACAACTAGCAAAATCCAGACAAAAATATTTCAACAGGTGAAGGTATGAATGAGGAAAAAATTATTATCAGAAAGAGGCAGAGTAATACAAAAAACTTATTGGATCGTTAAAGATGACTTTAAAATACGTTCGGTTGGTGATTTATTATCAGAAAGAGGTATAGCAATACAAACAAAAAAAACGCATTAGATCATTAAAGATCATTTTCAGATATATACGGTTGGTGAATTTGAGAGCATACTTAGTGCAATTTTGGCGGTTTACGATTCACAAGTGATGCGATCAGAACTGATCGATGGCATTGTTGCAGTTTCATGTTTTCATTCCAGTCAGTCGTTTTTTTTTATAGTTCGAGTAGGAATCAAAACATGGAAATATGTTTTGATGGATCATTAACAGGTTGTTATGTATTTTCGAGGAAAGCGCATAAGTAAAAAAAAACATATTTGATTGAACTGGCCGATACTTGCTAAGAAATCCATATCTGCTGTTAAAATATACTAACACAGTTGAGAAATCACAGAAACAAGCCATTAATCAGGTCTATCAAATCAAACGAAATATGGTGAACGCCATAAGATATTGACCTACGTAGGCGAATCCAAAAATGATATCGCTCGCTTTTTGACAAAAGAAAAAATAAGAAGAACGGATAATGGATTAAATACATAATATGAAAACAATAAGGATTTCAGTGTCGGAAAGATCAGGAGTATACAAATTAACGTGTGGTTCTCACGCAACTGTATATTGGTCAAACAGGAAGATCTTTCATCAGAAGAATGAGGAAGCATAGAAATGGTTTTATGAATAAAAGGACGAATTCAAATTTGCAAATAATGTTCTGAAAGACATGAGTTCCATCAGGACTATGATGTATAGCACCCGGAGAAGAAATGTCTAAAACTCAATCTGTTGCAATCCTTAGAAATCGATAGAGTCAAGAAGTCGGGCTATTTTCTGAATGAACCAATATTATTTTTTAACTCGATTCCTCATGACTGAATACGAGTAATTTGGATCAGCTTAGCAGGTGAACCAAGGAAAGTAGTTTTCCTAGAAGGGTTAGTTGATGATAGTAAGTGGATCGGATACTCAAGATGAATTTTATGTATTTTGTTAGACACTACAATATTCATGCTGTTATTGTGGTGGGCCTGTTTTTGTAAGCGTATCATGGACTAAATAATAATAACTTGTTATGAGCAATACGTTGGAGCTTGTGTCATTTCAGTTTCTCATTTTCAACATTGAGAGTATTGACGTCTTTCCTAACTCATTTAGCGAGTCGCCAATGTTTATCGGCGAGTGTGAATAACCATAATAAAAAAGTGAAAAGTTACAATTCGAGTTCAGGGTCAAATAACTTTTTTGTGAAGTTATCAATTACATTCACAATACTTCAATGGCGGAGACGATACCGCAGATATAAGCAATCGGAAACAACAATAGATAAGGATGTTATATTCCCTGTGTGTGGACAAAGATTATGGTTTATGAACAATAACCAGATAAAGATTATATTAAAAAATCAATTGAACGATTGTTGAGGTTTCTCGTGAAAAGTGCGTCGAAGAAAAAAATCTCGCAGAGGAAATCTACTAGGAAACAATAACTGGCTGAAAGTTAGTTGAATCTGTGAGGATTTTCCATAGGTGAAAACAAACTTCATCAGGGTATACAGAATATACTGGTAAATTTGGACGAGCAATTGGACAGTGTGATAGATAGCGTGTCAAACAGTAATAAATACCAGTTTAATCTTGAATGAGACATCAGATATACATCTGCCCATCATGAAAGTAGAGTATATGCGTAATTGAATGAATGATATTTCACTTCCTATGCTGGTTGATTTTTTTTTCAGCAGGTTCATTCACCATATTCTCCCAATCATTTATTTCTCTGGATTCTTTCAAAAATTTCTACTGATGCTATTTCAATGGGAAGTTTCATATATGGAATCCAAAATTCGTTTGTTTTACATCGATGGATGATTGTGTTACAGTAAAGAACTTGAGTGATTATTTGGAGAGACTCAAGTTCGAAGAATCAATTTTTGAACAATTCTCCAAATGATCCGAATATGTTCATTAAAGAAATGAAATGCAACAAATACAAACACTTTGTGCGTATCATCCACAGACATTTGATTCATTCACAAGAAGGAAGAAAGAGTCTATTTAAATCAGCTACTTTCCTGCCTATATTTTGCGACAGGCGTTGAACCACGTAGAAGTTTCTTTATCAATATTTATACCAAGCATATAATTCTGGTGAGTGAGATTTTATTATGTTAAAATTTTCTACTTGATTCGAGTTTAATATGCTTCATATATTTATGAATTGTGCAAGAAAAAGTGACTTCTGTAATTCCCATTGTACCTATCATGAACAATATTTGATTGATTTGACTTTGCGCTATGGAGTCGTAGAAAGAATTTTGAGCGGATATTTTTATTTTTTCAATATATTTATACTTTGCTCCCTACAATGAGGCCAGGATATGTATACTTTGGATAGAGGAAGGCGAAAAAAATATTTTATTTGCGTTGAGATAGATATAAAAGCTTCGAAAAACATTTTAGTCCTTTCTTCTCTGAATTAATAACGAAGAAACACGACGTCGAATGAAAAAGTAACATGATAAATCCACGTTTCGATTAGTGCACCTTGATGTAATAAAATCTAGAAAACATCAACATTCAGTTGCAAAGAGTAGAACGATGAACTTCAGCGGTATCTTAAGCGAAAATGATATAGCTTGTTCCCCTTTTTCAGTTTATTGAACTTTCTCAGGTCAATTGTGTCTAACAGGGTGTAATGAATGAAAAATTAATTATGACGATAAGAAAAAAGTCATTTGCACGAAACGCGATTCTGTAATTGCAAGAGATTATATCAATGATGAAATTGAAAAAGATAAAAGAGGTTGTTCGAGAGAATGAGCCAATATAACGACAATGCGCACTAGTGAATTTTTATTGAAACGACCAATATTCTTTTGTTCCACTTTCGAGTTCGTAGTTGTCAAGAAATGAGAATTCATTATCATTTTTTTACCTCTAGATTTACACGAAAGGAGAAACATGCAATGCTCAACGAATATCGCGTGAACCAATGGGGAGAGAAAAATTAGCATTCACTTCGAATTTTTGTGGGTCACAAGTCTCAGGAAAACCTCTTTTCGCAAGGAATTTCAAGTTTCAGACATTTCGGATAAGCAACGATAATGAGAAATCCATAGAGCACTCCTGATGCTCATACCTACTGCGCTATGAGATCTAGTTCCAGATGTTGATAGAGAAGTGAGAGCTACAGTTCTGTCATCTGAAAAACTGGTTCTCAGTTAATGGTTAGCAAAAACCACATTGGTGTCAGAATCGAAATCTTTGGAACACCAGAATTAACAAGTAAGTTATTAGTGGAAACCTCGTGAGAACGGAATTTTTTATATTTTTCCCCATCAATAACTTTATGAGTGCGCTTAGAAGGCAGGGCCTTGTGCTGGCAAGTTCTCAAATATACAAAAATTTGTGAGCACAGATTAGTGTTTTATTCGCCCAATCGCTTGTGAATACACTGATGCTGATAATACTTCTGGGAGTGAAAAAGCTATTCATATGAAACATAAGCAGTTCAAATATTCTCATTTAGTTTTCGGTTCCACAAGTAGATAGGTACCACGTAAACTATCTTCAAAGTGATCAATTGAACAACATTCAACAGGGAAACTGTATTTGAATATGCTGGAAACTACCGTTGATCCTCTAACCACCGAAATCGTCGAAGCGAAATCTAATGAATTCGATATGGATATTATTATTTCATCAAGATAGCGCACCCCCACATCACTCCAGTAAGAAACTATTCGGATAATACTTTCCATGTTCGTTGGATTGGGTATCGAGGTCCTACGGAATGGCCAGCCCGCTTGCCAGATTGGACACCTTTAGACTTTTTTTATGGTGCTATTCGAAGCAAGAGGTGTACGAAACTGAACCTGCTTTAATATTGGATATACGGCAGAGAATAATACATATTTGTTGAAATATCGACGTTACTGTGTTCGACGTGAAGTATCGAATAGGCTGTCCTTATGTCAAGACGTTCAAGGCAACCATTTCGAGCATTTTCTAAACTGAACTCGGCTTATATCCTCAAAGTATGAATTTAAACGTCCATGTATTCAGGCAATTATTAAATGTTCCACCGTTCTGTAGTAGGTGAAGATAGTGACTTTATATTCTAGGGTTGGTAAGTATTCGTCAGCAGCTTCGAAAAGATGTGTCACAAGGCACATTTTTCCAGATGACGCCTAGTCGCCATCTGTCAATTTTCCTCCAAAACATAGTATTCATGCATCAATTTCATTATCCCAAGTTTCAATTTTTGAGTTGACCAGTTCGAAAAATAAAAAGGGGGGACATTGAAGAAAAGCACTGTATAGGACTGGCAATTCAGTGTCTTTCGAATGGAAAAAGCTACTAAAAGTAATAAAATGACCAAAAATGAGTATTTTTTATTGAAACATCGAATTATCATAGATGAAAAACTGAATATTATTGAATCAGTATCATCATCTTCGTCCTTTGGTATCATACTGAGAAGCACAAGTGAATTTCGAAACCATATTAGTACTATATGAACGCTTTTGGTGGAATACAATAGTGCGAAATGGAATTCCGATCAATTAATATCTGAAACGTATAGAACTAGTACATTGAAAGTTAGCAAAACACCTGAGCTGAAGATCTTCCAGACAGTGGCACTTTAATAGTCATGATGAAAATTTTAGACAACAGACTTGAACGATTCCTTGTTATATTCTCTGTTAATAAAATTGCTAGTAACCCTTTGTGATCATGAAGAGATATAATGAAAAAATACTATTATCCTACAGTCGCAGTCGCTAGGAAACGGACTACGGAGTACTGCTCTTTTCAATAATGACAGGGGATGGTGGTATGTGGTCTACAACAGGAACGTATTATTATCAAAATTAGAAGTCTGCCCTGCCGACTTGACCGCCAATTCAGGTTACTAAACCCGTTATACGGTGAGTTTACGTTCAACAACGTGAAGAGGTAGTTCCCCGTATCATTTTTCGTGAAAGAACTGTAACCAGTCGCAGATGGGACTGACCACAGATCCAAAAGAAGATAATTTCCCATAAAATTGTCGCGACAGGCTGACAACGTTCCAAATAACGTTTGAATTAAAATTGCTGGGAAATCTTTGTCGAAGATAGAGGTAGAACTGCAGAATAGAAACATATTAAGGGGCGTACAACTTCCCAATCAATCTGGTTGAAACAGCAAGACATCTACGAATACAAAGAATCTGTTAACTTTGCAGAAAATGGAGGAAGATCAGCATGTTCGTGCCCATATATGTCCAAATTTTTTTATGCGATGGATAAGCTGTATGGATATTTTAATCAATTACGATTAGCAATTAAGCTGTTATACAGTTTCTCAGCAAGTTACGAGAACTTTCGTTTCATTGAATCTTATGGCCAGTTTCCGAATCTTGAAACGCTCAAGACGAAAATTCCCCTAAGAAAATGATGCCAGAAATAGTAAGATCGATAAAGTAATCCCGAATGCTTTTTTCTATATATGGAATGCATTGAACTAGTCGATAATCTTTGAAAACAATAAAAAATTCATGAATTCCGTTTCTAATGGATACTATCCTAGTTTCAGTTCCAACATTTATAATTTTGTTTCAATTTTTACTCGTTAAATATATAGGAGAACATACCTTTGTGTTCGATTCTTCATCCTTGGATGCATTCTGGAAACTGTCCTTCGGTTCTGTAAACAAATTAAAATATAAGTTTAGTGTTTCATCGTGATTGAAGATGAAATAATAATCATAAACTTTTGATATCACGTTTTACTGCGAGAGAACAAAAGTTAATAAACTTTCTCGTTAGGTGATGAACATAAAATTTAGTACGGAAACGAATATGATGAAATGTCATATGGATAAGCAGGACCGTTTCCATGAAACTTCTGTGATATGAGTTTGAAATAGTTCAAGGAGTAGACAAAGCGAAGGAAAAAAAATGATATAAAATAGACCCATGATTTTATGAATTGGGAGTAATGACGTATGCATATTCGACTTGAAATGATAAAAACGAAGATATCAGCTTATACACCTACTGTGTAGTTTTCACGCTATAAGGTAGAACTCGATTAAATTTCCACAAAATTTATTGTCTTCGCGACATGTTTTGATACACTGTATCTTTTTCAAGCGAATGTATTATAAACATAAAATTTAGTGTTTATAATGCATTCGCTTGAAAAAGATACAGTGTATCGAAACATGTCGCGAAGACAATGAATTTTGTGGAAATTTAATGGTGTTCTACCTTATAGCGTAATAACTATGGATTTCCATCAAGTAAAGGCCACCAAAATACTGTGTAGTTTGTTGAGACCGGTTTGATGTTGATTTGACAATCGACAATCCTCCAAGAAACCTCATCGACTATAGCGAGAAGTTTCTACTTGGCATTGTACGAGATCTGAGAGCATATATTTTTTCGAATTATGGGAAATCAGCGACTCTCCTGCGAATTTCCTGACATTTGCGTACAAGAACGTAAAAAATGCAAAAGTCACGAGGAGCAAGTTTCAATAATCTATAATAGCACACTCATCTGGTTCCTTGTCAAGAAAGGTGATGTTGAAAAGTATGAAAAAACACTTGCGAAAAGTGATGTACAGAAAAAAGGCAGAAATAATGTTTATGGGGGTTGAACGCCTTCAAGAAAGTAGACGGGATTCAAAACGGACAAGTTGTTCCGTATGCTGCTCACACATATTCATCTTTGGCATGGTAAACATGAACCAGGTTGAAAGACTTGAGTGTTTGGCCATCATAGGTGCAATGAAAATAACGCCAACAGTTGCGATGCATGAACTATTGTATCTCTCTCTACTAAATCTCGTGACAAGATGATTGATAATCTGATGAAAGTAATATATTAGGCTAATCATTGTGCTATCAAATAATCCTTTCGTCACATAATCTTGTATTCAACCTAGCGACAAACTCAACCTTATTCAAATAATTTGTGAGTGAAAGCATAGAAAATCGATTCGATAATTTTCAAAGGTTTCCAATGAAGTGGGCCACAGTATTCAGTGACACAGAAAGGCTTATGGCTCTCAATAACGTTTTCTGTTTCTTGAAATATCACATTTCGATTATGCTTTGAACTCACTCATTGTTTCTAGCGTTCAATGTGAATCTGTTTATCCTTGTTAAGGAAGATAATTCTAGAATGACATCCCTGGTGGAATCAGGATACATTTGAATTCCACAATCATGGTAAAGAGAGGCCTTGGATTATGAATGATCCAAGACAATTGAATGAAAACCTACAACTGAATACGTTATGTTGTCAAAAAGTATGTTCAATGAAGTTGAATTTCATGCATGCCACCCGAACAACTTGGTACTGGATTTGCAGAGAGCGATTTCATAAAATATGATGAGCATCATCCTATCCAGATGGAATAATCATTGTATTATATTAGTGAGTCTGATCAAGAAAAAGAAAAAAGTGTATAGCAACTCCACCCAAATCTCTGTATTCTTGGAGATATCCAGGTAATCCCATCTAGAATTCCCAGAAGGGATATCCCCGAAACTGGAAAAGATGTTATAATTCTGCATAGACTAGTGGATTGACAGGTGTAATGAGTTTGATATGACGTGAGAGTCAATCAGTAGCAGTACAACACGATATTTGACATAAACGTTAGGCTCAGTTATGCACGTCTGTTCAATATAGGGACTGAAATGACTTCAAAAGTGATGGCTTCAATACACGCACATTATTTCGTTTTGTATTTGTCACTGTGAGGTTTTTTTAGAAAGTGTGCCTGCCAGCAATCGCTTTTGAGGAAATATGCATGAATTTTAAAACTTCTTACTCTGTGATTGCAGCAATTTAGGACAACGGCCTTAGTTATTACCATTATACACAAATATCTTTCCAATGGTGTATTACGTCTTTATCGAAATTGGTACCAGTTTTCATATATTGTTGCCCATCTTCCTTGGTTGCTTCCTCTGCCAAGTTGGAGAATGGTTCTATATTTCAAAGTCATCGAGTGCCTGTTTATAATCGTGTCTATAATATCTGGATGGTTAACCGATCTTACTCGAACAATCTTTCACTCCTTACTAGGAGTTCGATGATCCTACGAGGACGCGTCAACTAGTTAACGGAAAATTCAAGACATCGAACCAAAAATGCATATAATTTGTTTTTTTATGCGATCTATAATGTCAGTAGGATTTATGTTGTAAATACAACGATTTATTTTTCATGACGTCAAACCGGAGAAATTAAATATTAATATGAATAGAACCAGACTAAATTTACAAGTAACAATGTTATTTTTTCCACTCCGTTTGACGTCTGTATCTATCTCTGTTCAATGTACTGAATCCAAGCCAAAGAAGAGAGTTTTATAATTGAAACTGTTTCATTTTTCATTTTCACTTTTGACGAAAAAAGGGGAAATATTTCAGCTAATGGTGACGTCCGAGTTGTGATTTGCGACCCAACTATAGTTTTAATATTTCGAATTCAATTAATGTTGAGGCCTTACAACTCCTATGAATGTGAGTAAAAAAATGAGCCGATCATATAATTCTAAATGGTACCTATATAGTTGATTGTCCTTTATGAGGAATATTATACTTCAAGCCACGTTCTCATAGACCAGCATCGTCTAAAGATTAATAACTTTTTTTTCAAAAAAAGATAAGTACGACACTGAAAGGAGAGTGATTAGGTACGTAGCTGAGGTGAAGGTTTCAACCCAGAGATTGTTGATAACATAATTAGAAAATGTTAATTTAGAGAAACACTGCGTAAATCTTCGACTTTTCGAAAAGATGAGAGAAATTAAAAGTTGATAGTAATCCCATATGAATCTCAATACACTAGAGGACTTCAACCTCGACTTCAACAGATATTCGATAAAGTGAATATGAAAGTTGCATATAGAACTTTTCACAAATTACAACAGCTTCTTGGTAACCCAAAAGATAAATTAGAAAACTCAGAGGAGTCGGGAATTTACGAAATCAGTTGTCAAGATTGCAATAACAAATACATCAGCCAGAGCAGACGAGCAATTAAAACCCGTTTCAAGGAGAATTTTGCACACCTGGAATACGGAAGGGTAGAAAAATCCAGTGTCTCCCAACACGCTCTAGACAATGACCACAAAATTGGTGAAAACAATCTTAAACTGATATAGCATGTGCATGACACAAGACTACTCGATGCATGTGAGAGTCTAGAAATAGCAAAATGTTAAAACAGCATGAACGGTGACAGGGGACCTATCTCTTTCAGCCCGCTTTTCAATCTATTGTTGAGAAAGTAATCAGAATAATCAATAATAACAGATGACGGACCAACAAACTTTACAGGTAGTTACTGCACTAGTTCATTATCGAAAAATTAATTAGAATAAGTAACAGTAACAAACAAAGTCCATATCGGACCGAAAAACTTTAGATATATAAAAATCTAATCCTAGTCTTTATATAAGGTATCAATTTTCTTCTACAGAGTGCTGCCAACGAAATGCCAATGCAAAACAGTCACCAAATTTGAAATTCAATATAAACGTTCCAATGCATTCCTATCAATTGTTTTTGAATTGTATTCACTATAAGTCATTTAATCTTTAATTCTATCGGTGATCTTCAACTGTAAGGATTTGAATACGATCATCATATTGATCAGATAACTTACACACTAATCTAAATGAAATATCTTGGAAAATTTAATTTTGTTGAGAGATAAAGCGTTTTCCGAGTCCAAAAATTTCAACTACTCATTAACAACGGAATTAAGAAACATTTGCAAATATTTAAGTTTTTTTTGTATTGGCTGATCGAGAGTGACATTACGGTTCTTGAACGGTCAAGTTGAAGAAGTATTGAAACTGATAACCGATGGGATTCCAATTGTATTCAGATTATTTTTTTTTTCGTTAAGAAACTTCCGTGTCAAGGAACAACGACAAATTTTTCATCGTGCAATTTCTAGCACGGGTATCCGATAGAACTGAATAATAGAAGATCTCGTGTGTGCCACTGTACATTGGAAACTTACAGAGTTGAGCACATGAGCTATGACGTTATGGAAAAAAGAAGTTGTTCAATCAACGATTAAAACATATAAAAAAATTTTGGCGGTAATGCAAGATATGTTCAGAGCATTTGATAGCTTTTCATACCGAAGACTCCTCGTTTACCTACCATTGTATGGTTTGCCTTCTCATTTGGATTGCTCGCATCCAAAGTTCCCTGAGAGATATCTTTATGATGTTATTAAAATGTCACATCCACTGTGGCTGACATCGCCCCAACGAGAAAGGTCCACCCTTCAGGCAGATGGCTGTCGACAAGTCAAATCGTCCGCCGTCCAAAACGGAGGCATGTCGACTGACCGTTGATGCTGCCGAAGCGCTATATGGGTAAGGGCTGTTTACGATCCTTCAAAAATAATGGGGCATATATGAAAAATCCTAAAATTGGTTTAATCAGTTGATTACTCGATAATCTTCTTAGTGATAGCCAAACGGAAAATAGCTAGGAGAAATCACAATTGGTGTACTTAGTTCTGAGTGCGGTGAAGCTGAAAAAGCTTTTTCTTCTCTCACTCACAGACATAGAGAGTGGTTGTGAATATCGTCACACATTCCCTGCTGATAACAATCATAATAATTATAATAGTTTATTCGCTGTTGTTCGAGGATATACAAGCCAACAATCATTGCCGGACTGGCCTATCTTTGCCAAGTGAGATTTTGAAAAATTAGGGCCCCCAATTACCAGGTTCATTCTATTTCATGAGTCGCATACGGAAATTTCAACAAATTATTGGTTTTCGTACTATTAATGATTAAGGTGCAAGATCAGCTCTACACTTGTCTTAGAGTTAAAAATGAAATTAACACAGAAAGACAAAATAAACAAAATATAAAAATGAAAACATTTTTCAATAAATCAAATAAATATTCTTATAAAAATAAATACAACAAAAACAAAAATAAACTCTAAAACGAGGAACTGAAGACCTAATAAATAAACTTTTGGCATCAAAAAGGAACAAAGTAAATAAAAATAGGGGTAAAGAACCGCAAATATATATTAATTACTTTACTTTAACCAATTAACATTTTTTTATAAAGTGAGCTTTCTGCAGCCAGACGCAAAATAATTTTTTCTGGGTCTATAGAACGCAGCGTTTCCGACTCTACACTCAAAAGAATAAAACTTTCTAATAAATTTTCAGACAAATTGGGCCGTAAACGAGTTTTGACAATTTTTAATTTTGAGAAAACGCGCTCACAAGCAACTTGGGTACAAGATAAGGTAATTATATATTTATATGCATTATATAGGTTTGTATACGTTGAAATGTGCATATTAAACTGTCTAATCAACTGAAAGCAACAGTGAACGCACCCGTTACACTCTATGGCTCCTTTTTTCTCCTCGTTTGATAGAATTGTGTCACAATCAATATCAATTTCAGTCTTGCCACTACTCGCCTGAGAAGATTGAGAAGTATTGAGAAACTGTAAAGGGATTTTCTCCGTTGTATCCGAATTAGTTTCTGGAATCGTCGTTGTTTCAATTTATCTGATTTGATGAGACATTTCACATGATGTACTAGGTTTAAGGAAAACATTTAAGCTAGAATGATTTTTCTAATAGTTTCTGTCGCTTCTCTTGACGCTTATTTGCGCCAGATCTGTTAAGTTCTCTTTTTGTTAATATCTTGTTCTTTGCTATCTGCCATCTTAAACATTAATTTCATACTCAGGATACTCAATAACAAACTTTGACCGACCCGATATATAGAGTTGTATTTACCTGGCCGCGTTTGCAGCTACGCCAAATAAAATCATTTTTGGACACAGACAGGCTTTACTCTCTGCTGTCTCAGTGCTCAGTGTCTCTCATACAACATACAACTAATCAGTAATCCAGTTTCCAGTTCCAGCGCGACCAAAACCGCCCACCGACCATACATACTCGCGCATCACTGTTGCCACGTTGCAAGAGGTCCTCAAGAAATCCTACCAAATCGAGAGTGAATATTTGCGTTTGTAATGTTTCTGGCAATAACATATTTCGAAATTTGACCTATTTTCTTAATTAATTTTAAATTATTGTTTCTATGTCTGTTTTCCTAGGGGCCCCGTGAGATTTTTCTCACTATCTCTCCTGGCCAGTCCGACACTGCCAATAATTGCACAGGTTCTCATTCGACAGTGAACTAATACCATACCATCCTCACTTCTGGAGTTTCAATATCTGCTCATGAACTTGGATCAAATTAACAAAAAATATAACCGCAATAAATGTGAAAACAGTGATTTTAGAGAAGGAATTCAATAGCTTGAAACTTTCAAAAACCAAAGGCGTTTTCTGGCGCTCAAAACGTATTTATCTGTCTCCTTTTCTGTCACTTACGGCCAGCCAATTAGTCAGAGAGAGATAAAGAGACGAATACGTTTTGAATACAAGAGCGCCAGAAAACGCCTCAATACAACTCAAGGGTGTCCACAAAAATGCTGATCCCAACAGTAATAATACTTTCCAACACATTTGAAAATCTCTGAGGGAAAAATTAATGAATAAGTCACAAAACTGACCGAACTGAGACATTTGTATGAATTTTCTGTGGGATGAATAGATAATAGATCGGGCGGCAATGACAGATTTTTTGGACTAATTTTTTACAGTCTGCCTTTGAAAAGGGAAGTAATTGAAGATGAAACGAATCGTAATCCTTAAAAAAATTTACGCTTGGTACTTCATGTGAAACCCATAATTTGCGTTCGTTGAGTACAACAAAAATTTGGATAAGTACAAACATCATGAAGATATACTATTTTAAATGATACAGGGTGATTTGAAAAGTGCCCGAATGTATTGCGAAAGAATTTAATGAAAACCAACTTATTCCAGTACACCTTTCATAACTAGAACTAGTCTCATCGTTAGAATAACGGAAATTTATGAGGCATACTCTTTGTAAGTATACAGTGTTTTCCATAAGAACAAATTCTGGGTTTGCCATGAAGTACCACGCAGCGCGTTATTTTTTTTTTGTAGATTTCGATTCATTTCAGATAAGTATTTCCTATTCCAAAGGCAAACTGTAAAAAATTCGCCCAAAAAATCTGTCACTGCCGCCTGATCTATAGAGCGCGAAAACTCTGTATTCCAAGGAGTATTTGAGAATATGGTCAAGTTCGTAGCGCTGTGAATCCCTAATAAATGAACAAAATTTTGAAAATTCAAAGTGAAACTTATTCGTTAAGAGCCCCTTTTTGAAAACGGTCTGATGTCATTTTATTGTGAGATGACAAGAAATAGTATATTACTTTATGAGGCGGAGAAGCATGACTTTTCTTGACGCGCCCGATATTACGCGCCGAACGAAGTGAGGGCAAGTCAAGAAAAGTCGCTTCTTTGCCGAATAAAGTATACTATTTTTTCTTCAAACGTAGCAATTTTCAACCATAAATAGTACAATTCATACGCTATTTTTACTCGAAATTAACTGTGACAACTATCAAAGTCGTCTAGATGTTAGAAATTAAAATAATTAAGTCGTCGGTGGGATTTGCGTCCCCCTGGTTACAGTTGTTTGACAGTTATTAAAGACAGCTTATTGTTGTTGCAACCGCAAGCGCAAATTTAGTGCGAAAATGGAAAACCTAAACGAAATTGAGTCCGCGGCTAATGATGTAGTAGCACGTTTGGGGCCCTCCAAGTCCGGAATAAAGTATCGGTTAGCGTACAAGCACTTCCAAGAGTGGTGCGATACAAGAGGAGTACGGCAAGTTACCGAAGCCGTTTTACTGGCATATTTTAATATAATGGAAAATGAAAATAAATGGAAATCTTTTACAATGTGGTCACGATACTCTATGATAAAATCCGAGTTAGTTATTAGAAAAACTGTGGATATAAGCAAATTTTTAAAGTTACGTGCCTTTCTGAAAGAGACAAGCGAAGGATATACTGCAAAGAAGTCTAAAGTTTTCACTGAAGACGAGTTTGATAAATTTTTGTTTGAAGCGCCAGACGAGTTGTATTTAGGATTGAAGGTAAAAAAATTATATTGCAAAGCATGTAGTATACTCTACTAAATTATAAAAATATTTCAGATTGTTTTGTTAATTGGAGTTACCGGCGCCTGTCGATGCGACGAATTGGTAAAAATGAAGACTGTGGACATTGAGGATAAAGAAAATGTAATAATTATCAAAATCCCAGACAGTAAAACACGACAAATTAGATCTTTCACGATAATTGGTCAAAACTACATTAAAACTGTATAAAAAGTATGCAACACTGCGGCCTGAAAATTTCACAGAAAACCGATTTTTTATAAAGTACCAAAATGGAAAGTGTTACCGAAGCGTCATGGCAATACATTCGATCAGCGCAGTAGCCCAAAAAGTAGCTAGTTATTTAAATTTAAACGATGCAAGCGCATACACGGGTCACTGTTTACGACGAACTTCAGCAACACTTTTATTTGATGGAGGCGGAAATCTAGAATGCCTCAAACGACATGGGGGCTGAAAATCAAGCACGGTTGCCGAAGCATATATAGAGGATTCAATAAGAAATAAGAACGATAATGCTCAAAAAATTTTAAACCCTCATGATTCGCCAATTACCAATGCGTATCAAGAGTCGGGAACATTTTTGCACGGTTTCAATTTTGAAAATGCTTCATTAACTAATTGTACTTTTAATATTACTATAAATAAAAATGATGTTTGATTGTTGGTAATGACATTGGTATTGTTGCTTTGTGACATGTTTCATATTGTTGCCATGACAACATTTTTCCCTCCGCCGCGCCGTAAGGAAATGGGAAAAAAAGCTGCTGCCGGCGAAGACATCAAACTTTGACAGGATCAAGTTAGATAAGTAATGTCATCATTATTTGACGTTTGAAGAAAAAAATATAGTCTGCCATGAAGAAAATTTGTTCCAAATTTTTCACCTATTTCCGATCACAACTTTGATATTTTCGATTTTACGAAAAAAAGTAATAGGAATGAAGTTGTAGAGAATTTAATTTCCAACTAAACATATCCGATTATTTTCCTCTAGCATGGACAGTTAGGCATATTGAGCACGGAAACCATTTGCACCCTTTTTTCCAAGATGACGGCCGCGGGACAAGGGTGGCAACCACACATACTTATATTTAAGCTTAACCTAACCCCTCCTACACATAAAAAATATAAAATCGCCTCCTCTGGAAAACGCAACCTCAAATATAACTTTGCAAAGGACTATTGTAATTATCAGCAATTAGATTTCCTGAAAAACTCATAGCTTATCTCAACTAGTATCCTTCCTGCATATCTGAACGTCACTATCACCAACTTGTTCATAATTCAGATGAAGGGATTTCCCATCAACTTTCTTGTTGGTACTGAAGTTCAAAAACGAATACCGGACCAGTGGTATCTAAACCATTGAGGATCGCAATCCCTTAAACTCTGAATTCCAGAAACACCAAAGCACACCTCAAGTACCTACATCACTAAAAGTCGCACACTTCAGAGATTATCAAGCAACGAATACAATTCAGTTTCGAATTCGTCAACTCATCACGTTAAATATTGCATCATCCAAAATGAGATTCGTCACCTTGTCAGGTAATCATTTTATTGTAAAGAAAGCTGCATACCTTCGTTCGGAACTAGTTTGAAAGACGTTGTTGTGTCTAAACTATTATCGTTAGGTAAATGAGACATCACAACACATGAACACACAATCGAAAAGACCTCTCTCACCAACCGCACAACACTACCTTTTGTACTCTGTGAAAATTGCATCAAATATTTATCTCCGTTTGGAAATTCTATCAAATCGTGATAATGGACTCCACTGCTAAATTGAACAGTCACATTTCTTGGAATATCTACCGGGTGAACACCGTGTAGGTAAAGTCCCCTTTTCAATTCTGAAGATGAGGCGGAAACTGGTATGCCCGATTTTGAAAAGTTTCATTTTTTTTTCAAATCAAGTTTAGATCAGGGGTAACAAAACAATCTGCTATATCTAAGTAGAGACAATCTGCAGGTAGGGGGGAGTTGGAACTCAAGTATAACGGCATCAAATCTGAATCAGAAGAAATTTGAGAGAACATTTTTTTATTTTGACAAACAAAAATAATGTTCAATAAATTCAGCAATGATGAGTTGTCATGAAGGCAAATTTTTTCATTAATTTTCTGGTTGCTCACTTATAAGTAGTACATGGAATCCTATGTATATCCATTTTATACCCATAATATGTACGTATTTGTATGGACACGAAAGGATATCCATATCCATTTCATGAATATCGATTGGACATCCATTAGAGACATTTCAGAAATTGACATTAATGAATATCCATTAGGGTTATTTTCATTTACAAATTTTGTGTCCATTCAACATTTCTGCTTCAATAATTTGAATTGAGATTGAAGTCTTAAAGAAAAGATCACTTTGCAACGCTTAGGTATTTGAGCTTGCCGAAAATGTTTCGCCCGAATAACCTAACCTAACAAAATATTTTCTTTAGGTTGATTGTTGAACGTTGAATATGGATGTTTGTACATCCTGGTCGTGAATTGTGATCTTTTGAGTGGAAACACACTTTGTATACGTTCACAAACCAAAGTAGACATCAGTGAAATAATTCTTGGGGAAGCCATTTTCAATTCGCCGTAAGTTCTTCTATTACTTGAGGAAGACTATTGAAAATGTTATCTTGAACATGGGCGCCGCTACAAAAAATGTTAGGGAGGGCGGCACATTTTTTTGAAATCAAAGTAATGCATTCAATTGAAATGAAAATCCTTTTGGGCAATACTCACGAGTGTTGTTAAAAAAATGTCGGTAATGCTTCGGTCGCTATGAGCACCTTTTTTTTTTAAATTCTCATGTAGAACTTACGTAATTCGATATTCTCTACAAAAAACCCAAATGAAATTTTCGGCGGTCTCGTATATTTTCGGAGTTACAGGTCTATTTTATTGTGAAACTTCAACATTTTTTCACATCAAATTTCTGTTATTTTGAACACACAAAATTCGTCCCTCTTCTGATCAAACACCACTAACTCTCTTATTCACTCGTTTTCAACATTTTCAAGCAGAAAAACCATTTGTTTTTAAAAAAATGCATTTATTTTCAAACCATAACCAATTTGTGATGTCATAGTGCGATAACAGTCGAAAGTGATGTATTTGCAGTATTGCCGCTCTCATTGTTATTGTTGAGAACTGAATGTATTCATGTTGTCTTTTGGAGATAGTAGATTTTTTTGAAAAAATAATATTTTTTTCTGCTAAAATGTTGAAAAAGAGAGAATAAGAGATTGAGTGGTTTTGATCAGAAGAAGGACAAATTTTGTGTGTTCAAAAAAACAGAAATTTGATGTGAGAAATTGTGAAGTTTAACAACAAAATGGACCTGTATCTCCGAAAATATACGAGACCGCAGAAAATATCATTTGTATTTTTTTGAAGAGAAGACCGAATTACGTGAGTTCCACAAAAAAAGTTCAAAGAAAGGTGCTCATAGCTACCGAAGACTTACCAAAAAATCAAAATTAAGTCGATATCGTGTCTTACGCGGCGTATGGATGGAAAAATCTAAAATCCAGGGGGGGGGGCACCCGCCCCCCTTGTTCTTGAGAAACGGCGCCTTTGATCTTGAAATTACTAAGTTAGCTCAGAGGGAACAAGTGAAAATTCTGAATTAAATATGAAGTACGTAGGCAGTGAAAAGTATGGGATATTCTTGGAGTTAGATGGAGCTTTTCCAGACATATTCGTAAATCTCAAATATATTTTCAAGGATTCCTCGCATAGGTAATTGCTGGAAACATTCGTATATTCCAAAACTTTTTTTTCGAGGATTCTCTGCACAGGTGAATTCAATTTCATTATTTTCATTACCTTAATTGTGGCTGATAGCAGACTGAACTGTGGTAGATAGTTTTTTGGTATTATTTTAGGATACAGGTAATATAAATGCCGTTCATATACATTTTTTGACTTTCCATATAAATTTATAATATTTCAGATAATACCATGGAATCCATTTGGACGTTTCTGAAGCTCTAGAAATCTATTCGGACGTCCAGTAGATATCCATATTTCTATTGATGAATATCCATGGGACATTCAATGGAATCTACTTGGACATGTCTGGACGTCCATCGGATATCTGAAATGGATATCCACTGGACGATCAAACTGTCTCGATTGGACCTCCATAGGATATCCAATAGATATCAAATGGATGTCCAATGGATATATGTGGTGTACATCTATCGTACATCCATTGGACGTCCTTGTGCTTTTTGGGTAATCATCATAACTTCATTTCAGTCTTTGAGCTTCTATTGTATAACTTTTATCATTCCTCCGAGAGAGTTGTTTTACGAAGATAGTTATAATAAGGTAGCCGATAAAGTAGGGTATATGTAAATGTGATTTACACAAAATGTACCTACTTAACATAAAGTAGTCAAATGGAGTATCTAAAATCAAGTATTTGTAGCTGCTTTAGATACACTTTCATCCATTTTTCCAATAAATCAAATGTCTATTAAAATACGTACGTACCTAGAAACAGAGAGTGTTTGTGAAATTATTTGATTTTACTTTTCACGAAAGTTTTGTATTCCCTGCTTTTTTGATTTGGAAAAGATAAAACCAAAAAAAAACATGTTCCTCAAAGTCGTTTCTCTTCACAAAAATATCCAAGTATAATGAAATTTATGAACATATTTCCTGTATTCGTACGCAAGTTTAAATGATCACCTGGTATAATATTTCCGGAGGTGGGTTTCGGTGATGAAAATAATTGAACTTCAAACACTCATCACGAATTTTGAATGAATAACGGTGAAGTAGTAGAATGATGTAATTCACTCGTCAAATTACATTGTCTAATTCATGATGGTGAGAAGATATGATGACCACCCAGTAAATTATTTTTGCAGGTGTGTTATGTTGATACAATTATCAGGGAGTTTGGATCAATAATTATAGTAGAATGATGAAATTCACTCATTAAATTTCCTCAACGTATTCAAATTGCATACTCATCTTTTTTTATCTGGCCTTGAGTTATTTCTATTAAACATCCAGTGATTATTATAGTATATTACATACCGAGGTGGAAAGCGAATCTTTTCTCCCGAGAAAAAATATAGCTTACCGAGCCTAAAGGCCATGGTGTGCTATTTCTCGAGAGAAATTTCATCTTTTGTATACTATTTTATTCACAATCACGACATGATTGCATAAAGTGATAAAATAGTTATTTATGATATAATTGCTAAAAGTGATATTTTATTTTGTCAGAAGGGAAATTTGGGACACGACGCCGAAGGCGGAGTGTTCCATCCCTTCAAACAAAATAAAATCACTTTAGCAGGTATATCATACACTATTTTTTCTACAAATACCATTAAAAGTCCAAATTAACGCATACCTATTTTACATCAATTAGTTTCGAGATTATTAGTTTTGAATACAATTTCATCTAATCTATTCATGAAACAAGTTGCCAAGGTAATCAAAAACAGAATTTGTTGATTTGTCTTTGTTGACAACTAAAATCAATAAATCACGAATTTGAAATTGAAAATTGAAAAAGCTGCCAATAAAGCTGCTTTTGAATCATTGCCTAGTAAGTCAAAGCGACAGTACGATTTTTTATACGATCGTTTCTTGAAATGGTGTGATCAGAAAAATGTCAGTGGCAAGGAGGCCAGTGAAAAAGTGCTTCTTGCATGCTTTGAAGAAAAGTCCAAAATATGGAAATCGTCAACGCTTTGGTCGAATTACTCTATGTTGAAGTCGATGATGAACATAAATAATCATGACATAAGCAGATATTACAAGCTTGTGGCTTTTTTGAAGCGAAATGGTGGAGGATATCGACCGAAAAAGTCAAAAGTATTGACAAGGGAACAAATCGACAAATTTCTCGCAGAAGCCTCAGATGAAATATATCTAACGCAGAAAGTTGCTGCGATTATTGGTGATTTTGGAGCCTTTTGTCGAGGGGAACTGTGCGATTGGACATTAAATAATATCGAGGATTCCGGAACTTCACTAGTTGTGCATATACCAGCCCTTTGTACAGTGGATATTTATCATTCAAGAGTTTTTATAAAAAGCTTCAGAAATGAATTGTGCCAGGACTCCAGTTGAAATCAACATATTTGGTAAGATGCCTGCCAAAATCGCTGAATTTCTAAATTTGCCTGATTATAATCTTTATACTGAACATTTTTTCCGACGTTCCTCAGCAAGTTTGTTGGCGGACTCTGGTGCTGGTGTTACTACAATTAAAAGACACGGTGGATGGGAGTCCAGTACACTAGCAGAGGGTTATATAGAAGACTCGCTATAAAGGAAACAGAACAGTGTGGATCAAATTTCGTCCAAAACTTCGGCGGATAACATTGTTCTCTGCCCTGGTACAAGCTTCACCAAAATAAATTCTGTAACATCTAACAATGAGACTGGCCAGGGAGTTTCTTATCATAATTGTAGTTTCACTAATTGTACGTTCAATTGAATAAACACTTCATTTTGAATTATGTTTTTTTGTTATGTTTTCTGTACAAATAAATTACTTTTAGCTCTGGTGCTAAAAATCATTTACTTTTAACACCAGTGTCATAAAATGGCACTGACAGCATGCGCCAAAATTATACTTTTACTGACGTTTGTAGAAAAAATCGTTATTTGCAAGATTAATATACACATTTCGTATTTAAAGGAGGCATTGCACATAAACGAATTTAATGACGCTTAACTAGACAGTACTGTTCAGGAATATCGGAACATGGTCAATGCCATTTTTTTAAAATGTCATATGCTTACTGGGACGTTGAAATGTTTCACAATTTATTTATTTATTTTTCACATGCAGTTTCACACGAAAGGGAAGCCCTGTAATGTTCGAAGAACACCGCGTGAATAAAGGAAAAGGGGATACGAATTAACATTTACTTTGAGTTTCTGAAGTATGTAAGCCTCAGGAAAAACCTCTCTTGGCAAGGAGTTCCAAAGCTCAGGTAAAAAAAAGATCCCTGAGCAAGAGAGGTTCGACAGGTCTCCGAGTTCACAACAAATGTGTGGGAATTCTGTACTCTTCGAGTCATCCGTGTAGATATTGCCAAGGGTGGAACTATTGATAACAATTCAAAAGAGCATCGACTGTGAAAATATCTATAGAAGAGAGACAAGTCTCCGACCCTTCTTCGATGCTCCAATAAAGTGAGCTAGTCTGTGAGCGAAAAATCTCCAACAAGACATATTACCTTTTCCTCAATAGAATCAAGAAGCTTCAATGAATGATTTGGTGCCGAGCTTCATACATGAGAACTATATTTCGAGAGATCTGTGCCTTGTAGATCATCAGAAGCTGACGAGAAGTGAAGTATTTCTTCGCACGAAATAGAAATCCAAGTTTCCGGGAAGCACCTTTAGCGATCACATGGTTTTCCCATAAGAGATTATTACTGATCGTAGTTCCTAGCATCAAGATATTTCATACAAACAGTTACTCCTGACATCTGAATATCAGATGATGATAGATCGGCTTTCCTTGAGGAGAGACATGCTTGGGTTTTCCTAGCATTAAATTTCATCAAGTTCATCTTACTCCATTCCATTATTTTTGCCAAGTAGGCTAGAGGCAAAGCTAGAAATTCTTATAGTGATGAGTCATAGCATGATAAGTATGGTAACCATCACCTGGCATGCATCAGCCCTGCACTTCATCAACCCCTATATTTCGAAAATGTTCGAAAAAAAAAACCTTTCGCTGTATGCTTGAAACTTCTATACAATTTTGTTCATTTATTGTGGAGTTTAAAAAATTACCTAACATATCATGGAGATGGATGGTAATGGTTCGGACTTCCATTGTCTATATTTTTAACTCTATTGAAACTTGTTACTGATAGCGGAAGGATTAAAATGCAAATCAAGTGAGAAAAAATCAAATCAAAATCAAATTATTGGTCGATATGAAATTAGGGATTGATTGATCAAAGAAAATACTGTTGTTACAAAAAGCGAGATCACGAATATGAAATATGAGCCAAGAAAGAATTTCAAATAACGAAATAAATGAAATAATATTGTGACAAGAAAATTGAGGTATCGAATATGAAATACTAGTAAAAAAATGTAAATGAAGAAATTGAATGAAATATTATGAAAAAATGTTGTAACCAAGTTTCAAGTTGAGTGTACTCACGACGTTTCGATTGCTGGTATCCGCAATCGTCTTCGGGTGATGACTAACAATATTTCGAGGTGTGGTCGGTTATAAAGCCCCCGATTTCCCTATGGTGAGGGAAAGGGTGTTACTACGAAGGAGGCGGGCGGGTGTTACTGCTAGAATTGTGCCGATCGATCTTCAGCGGGAAATGGGTGTATTGGCGCGAGATTCTCCCTCATCGAGCCGCAGCCGATCCATGCCTTGGATGAGCGGCCTCCACACATTCCGGATCTCCACGCTGGCATGACTGAATGCGTCGTTGTTGAGGATGTAGGCGGCTTCCTTGAATTTCCTCTTGAACCAGTGCTCCTCCTTGTGTATGACCTCGGCTTCAGACCATTTGATGCTGTGATGGTTTGTCCAAACATGCTCCGCTATTCCTGATTTCGTTGTTTCTCCTCGTTGAGTGTTTTTCTTGTGTTCGCCCATTCTTACTTCCAATGGTCTTTCGGTTTCTCCGATGTAGGATTTGCCGCACTCGCATGGTATGCAGTAAACGCAGTTGTTGGTGTCGCGGTTTTTATTCGGTGGTCGAATTTTTGTGAGCTGGCTGCGTATTGTGTTCCCTGATCGAAAACAGACTCTGACGTTGTATCCTCTTGATCCTCTCTGAAAGTCCTCTCACGTAGGGGATGGTAAGAATTTGCTGTTCCAGTATCTCGTTAGTGTTCCTTTGATTCGTCCGGGCCAATGTTTGATCCAATGTTCGATCCACCAGATTCTTTGAGTAGCCATTCTTTTGAAGATCCTTCCTTATGTTGCTCTGCTCAGCTCCTTGTCTAGACTTTCTTTGGTGTTACAGAGATTGATTGCCCGATCAATCAAAGACTTGACGATTTCTCGCTTCGTAGATTGATGGTGATTGGATTTCTCATTCAGGTATTGTCCAGTATGCGTTGGTTTCCTGTAGACTGATTTTTCCCATAAATTTCTGGTCCTCTTCACCTCCACTTCTACAATCAATCAATCCCTAATTTCATATTGACCAATAATTTGATTCTGATTTGATTTTTTCTCACTTGATTTGCATTTTAATCCTTCCGCTATTAGCAACAGGTTTCAAGAGAGTTAAAAATATAGACAATGGAAGTCCGAACCATTACCATTCATCAAGGAACATTGTCAACCTCTTTCAAGCAAACGATGGAGATGGATATTAGATTCGGCACTATTAACAGTACAAACAATGCAGAATTCTTCTATAAAAATGACAGGAGGTAATAATGCACTCAACAGTATCGATAGTTACGATATAAACGTGAAACGAAACGAACAGAACTAATTGGAATAGAATTGAATATTGAGTTTATCGAAACTTCCAAAATGCATTCAAATTTCAAATACTTCAAATCGAAGTATCAAAGTGTCAAACTTGTCTGTGAGAGCGTCGGCATCAAAATTCTCTCTTGAGCTGTCGCTTGATTGGAATTGTAGCTTTGAAAAATCGCATTTGCATCCATCACCTATCGTCAAAAAGTGTGAGCTCAACTTGATGCAACAATTGAATAGGGAGAGTTCGTCATGTTCTTTGCAAATGTGAAACTAGATCACAGAAAGTTATATGGAGTCCAGAATAATAAGACAGTCAACCCGTATATATTTGTACAGGAAATACGATTTCTAAAATATGTGTGACGAAATATATGTTGAAAAGCGCAATAACTCCAAGAGGCTGTAGTGCTTTTGAAGACTTGATGAGAAGGAGAAGTCAGAGAGCTTCCATAAAAGGCAACAAAACAGTACTCCTGCAGCTTTCATTCATAGAATTATTGAGTCATCAACTTACAATCGATGCCATCAGTAGAGCAATCAACAAATACGAACAATTGTAATTTTTGGAAATAGTTTGTTATCTTTCGAATGAGTAAACATAGATGGATATCACTTTTCAGAAAAATACGAGTGTTTCAGTGATTATCTAAATAAATATTTTTTATTTTGAGAAACAATTTACGACACGGAAAAACATTTAAAAACATATTGACGCATCATTGTTTCCATTGAATCAATCAAAGCGGATATTGTGAATAAATTCAAAGAAAACAGGCACTTTCTGTAGGTATTCATATTATGGGGATTATCTGGAAGACATTATTAACTGAAGGCGTTTTGTTCATTAATCATATGGACAAGGTAAAAATAAATTCTGAATTTAGTCAATCCATAACAATGAGAATAAAAAACTTTTTCTAAATCTCATTCGAAAATCTATGAAAAAAAGGATATTAGTCTAACAAGACGGAATATGGAACCTTTCTTTCCTGAAACATACATACATATGGAACTGACAAAGATATACGGATGTTTATCCTCTTTACTGGGGTAGCACACCTCATAAGCAAACACGTGTGCTCCAAAAATTATTGAATGGAAATTTTCAAATGGTCTCGTCGGGTTTGATAACTTTCAAATGTATTTTATGCTTGTTATAAACGTAATGAAATACGCATTTTAATGTCTGCTTAGAGATCTTTTTTTTTCAAAGTATGTGGTTGAATGGTTTGATATAAGCACAATTAGGGTTGAATGCTTTCGTAGTAATTAATTTCAAAAAATGCTAGAAATTTGTATATTACGTATATTCTGATTATTGTGAATGAACCAAATATATTTTTTGTCCTCGACCTAGCCTGAAGACAAAAACGTCCTTATCCACTGGACATACCTGAATTCTAACCACCCTGTACATGACAAATATTGATTTAATGAACGTCAACATCATCATCAGAATTATAATATTCATTCACAATATAGGTTGGAGCAATAACTCTATTATCTTTGATAAGGAAGATTATACTGCCATAATAATCATTTCGTCTACATTCCAATCGATTTTCAAGAAACAATGTCATTGATTTCTCAATATTTCAACTACACAAAACAATGGAATACTTTTGAAATAAAAAATATCTGGCGTTTCCTTTCGAATTATGCTCAGCTATAGTGTAAATAACTAAACCTACTCCTAATGAATTTCTAGTGATTTTTAACACGCTTTTATTGGCGTTTGTAAGGGAAAATTTGAACGAGGTTTTGCTACTAGGGACCTTCGGAGACTTTTTCTGGAAATCAATTACACCAAACAGATAATACTTGCACTCTTGTGTGTTTGAAGATGGTTACCATGTTGGCAAAAAACATGTCGAGTGCAAGTTATATCAGTTTGGTGTTGATGTAATTGATCTTTACATAATGTTTCATCTCTTGCACCAAAGTTTTCAATTGAATTTTTTCACTTAGTCTTATAATGATTCATTTCTGGCGAGTGGTACAGTGATGACCCAACTCCAATGCTCATCATGAATGATGTTTCTGAAAAACGTGAAAAGAAGATGAAATGCTTTCATTTATCTTTTTGGAAACTCTGCCTTGGAAAGATCAAGGAGAATTAATACGCTCCAAACCCCAATATGGTAGACAGATTCAATATTTTTGGTGAAATCCGGTCTTTATGATCGTGTTCTCGGATTTTGATGTCCGTGGTATTTGACTGCAACTGCGACAGTTATCTTCAGTGGTGTAGCGTACAAATTCTCCAGCATTACGCAACAATTCATCACAGTTGATCTATTTCAACGAACAAGAACAAGGTTCTTGTTTGTCAATAAACAAGGTTCTTGTTTGTCAATAAACAAGAACCAACAATAAAGTTCACTTCTTGTTCAGCGCATAGGTTGAGTAGAATAGCTTCAGCTAGACTTCGCCATCAGTCTTATGAACATTTTTTATTGATTCTTTTTCATCTTCAAAGAAGGACGATTTATTATTATCATTATAGTTCTGCAAACGACATCACTCTTTATACTGCTTCCTCTTCCAGATTTCCTATATCATCACGAGGAACAAAAATACAGAGAGGCAATATTAGGGTCAATAGTATTAACGATGAATCGGCAAAAATTATAGAATGTTGTAACCTTATCTTGGTGAAATTTAATGCTGGGAAAACCCAGACATATCCCTTTTTGAAAGAAAGGCGATCCATCTTTATCTAATATTCAGATGTCAGGAGTAACTATTCCTATAAAGTCAAGTATCTCAATCCTAGGAATTACGATCAGTAATAATCTCTAATGGGAAAAGTTTCCAGGCTTCTGGGCCGTGGTCCGCAGGTTTTTGGGCCTGACGTCTCGTCTGCATCTGAGAGGCTTCGATTTGATGATGATCCATGTTGGGAGGTCATGATATTGACTTGACGGAACGCAAGTGCTGAACACAACTAAAAGCTCCATAGGGGTCGTATTTGAGCCTTGTAGATCATTAGGAGCTGACGAGAAGTTAAGTATTTCTTCGCACGAAGCTTTTTAACAAACAAGAACCAACAATAAAATTCACAATGGAAATAGGGAAGAACGATGAACTTCTTTCCTTGATGTAATGATAAAGAAATCTTCATGTAGACACAAGTGTACATCGAAAGAAAACACATACCAACAGATATCTTCACCATAAGTCAAACCACCATACAAGTATCAAAAAAGGTATAGTTCAATGTCTTTTTGATAAAAAAAAAATAGTATGTAATTCTTTGAAAAAAATTGATGGAGAGGATAATTTCATAACATCAATATTGAAGTGAAATGAAAGAGAATTTTATAAAAATACATTGACTGAAATTGAAAATCGCAACACACCCCATAGTAAAGACAAAACCTGCACTAAATACACAATCTGTAACTAACATTATACCTCATGTTCCTCGACTATCTGAAAAGATAAAACGGATCGGCAACAGGTATAATTAGAACAACCTTCGAAACAACAAATACTTTACGTTCAATACAGACACACTAAACCAACTAACATAACAGAAAACACAAAAAATTATATTTATCGAATCCCTTGTTCGTGCGGTCAAAAATATATCGGTGAAATGTGTCGACCTTTGGAAGTGCGAAAGAGTGAACACAAGATGTACATCAAGAACAGATTGGTGGTTCCAAATTATCAGAACACATTCTCACTCAAATGATAGAAAAAGAGAGCAATAGCAGGAGACGAAAGTTGAAGGAATTTGCTTTTGTATTTTGATAAATATTAGTTCTTGTATTTTTTAGATAAGACAAATTTCAATCAATCAATTCATTTATCTTGTGGAACTTATGAAAGTTATAGGACAAGTCAAGTTGTAGAATTTGAATATGAGTATAAAAAATATATATAAATGTAAGTGATAAATAATTAAACTAACACATTCATATCAACCAGAACATATGAGTGGTAATTCTATAGCCACACATGTTAAATTTAAAGCAAGTTAAAATTTTACTCCACAACATTTTACGTATGTTTGAAATTTTGACGAGCCTTTAAATTTAACATGACCATACAAAATTACCCCTATGATGGCTCCAACCAATAACAGCACCAGATATAGAACGTATACAGGCCTACATGTTAAATTTAAAGCAAGTTAAAATTTTACTCCACAACATTTTACGTATGTTTGAAATTCTGACGAGCCTTTAAATTTAACATGACCATACAGAATTACCCCTATGATGGCTCCAACCAATAACAGCACCAGATATAGAACGTATACAGGCCTACATATAAATTTAAAATTTTCATGACAATTTGTCAAACCTAAAATTAAAAAGAAACTTTTAGTACAACACAATTGATTCCAAAAATGTCTGTATTGAGTATTACTCTGTGTCCTTAAAGGACACAGATCTATAAGAACTTTTTTTAATTGACGTTTGAAACTATGATTTGGCAGACTTCTTAGATTGTGAGGAAGAAAGTTGTACAAGTACAAACCAAAAGCATGTGTTGCTCTTTTGGACAATTCCAGGTGTTTGAAGGGCACGTGGAAGTTATCTTTTTTCCTTGTATTATGAGTATGAGTGTCACTGTTTCTTAAGAAGTTAATTTGGTTACAATGAAAGTATGTCAATAGCTCAAGAACGAATATGCCAGTAACAGTTGATATTTTGTATTTTTTGAAGAAACTTTGACATGAGTGATCAGGTGGACACCCCACTAGGCATCTTTTGATGCGCTTCTGAGATAGAAAAACACTGTGTGCAGCTGGAGTGTTTCCCCATACTATAATTCCATATGAAATTCTGGAGTGGATTTCTGCATGGTAATATTTGAGGAGATGGTCCACACTTAATGCACTTTTGAGGTTTCTTAATTGATAGCACTTATAGTTCAAATTTTTACTTAGTTTAGTGCTATGGGTCCTTAAGGTGGAATCGAAGTATACTCCTAGAAATTGAATGTTTGCAATTGTGTCGATTGTACTATTATCTAAATTGATGTTCAGAGTCGGTATATTTGAATTTTGATGGGTATGAAATATAGTGTTATTAGTTTAACTGGAATTCAATAATAAGGATCTGTCAAAGGACCAAGCAGATAATTGGTTGACTGAGTTTGTAATTTGTGCTTGCAATGATTCGTAATCTTCATCTTTCAGTAGTGAAGTAGAGTCATCTGCATATAATGTGGTAAAAATGTTCGATAAGATCAGGGGCAAATCATTCATATATAATTTAAACAATACAGGGCCTAATATGGATCCCTGTGGAACCTCTAGAGTATTTATGTCCATTGATGAGAATACAGATCCTCCTATTTCGGATATTTGTGATCTGTCTTTCAAGTATGAATCAAACCAATCAAGAGTAATGCCTCTGATTCCGTATCGGTACAGCAAGTTGTGTAGTGTGCCATGGTGAACACAGTCAAGAGCCCGGCTAAAGTCGCAAAAGATTCCAGTCGGGCTCTCTCCACCAGTGTTGCCAGATCACGAAAATAAAAAAATGGTACATGGAACTAAATTTGCGGGTATTTTGGATAAAAAAATGGTACTTTACAAAATCAATAGATTGCTACAATATGTTATTTTTTAGATATAAAGAATTAGGATTTTCAGGAAAATTCATTATTAGGTCTGCAACCATACATACACTGGTGTAAGGTTGGTTGCATAGTATTGCGACTGAGTAACATCGTCAACAGTAATGACACTAACCGATAGGGTAATAGTTTTATCATTGTTTAAAATAATGGTTTTATCTAGTTGTAGGTACAAAAGAAAACTAGTTTTAAGAATCTAAAAAGGTTTTATTACATAACCAAACAAAATTATGTGGAATGTCATCTGTCCGTTCAGTGTCAAATTGTAATCTGAGTCAGTAACTACTGGAACGAGCACAAGCACAACAGAACGACGGAACACGGAACAGTTCTCTCTCTCTCACACACACGTAGTATCACCAAAAACTTTTCTCTATGTCTGTTTTTTGAGCGCATCATGACCGTCTGTGATTCAATGGACAGAAAATATTATTTACCTTAATGCTTTTTAAATAATGGTACAAAATGGTACGAACTTCCAAATAAAGGTATATTCTTTATCGAAAAAGGTACCGGGTACAAGAGCAAGAAAAAAGGTACAAATACCTTTTTAAAGGTACGTCTGGCAACACTGCTCTCCACCCTCAATGGCCGATGACCTCCTCATTTTACATGAAAACTAGAAGAGACAACGATTGATTGTTTCAGATTCTAGGAAGTTGGGTGATATGATTTCGAGGAAAACTTGACTACAAGCTCAGAATTCCAGTTTTAATAGCGATTAACTTTATCTTCAGATGTAATTGAGAAATATTTCATTGTCCAATATTCACTTAACAATTCATAAAACCAAGCCTGAAGAACCTATTGCGTAGTGAAACATATGTATTGGTTTTGTAAATTGTCTAGTGGAAGTAACACAATATGGTGTTCTTTCAATCACGTTATCATAGTATTGCTTTTTATTTTTCGATTCAACATGCAGAAGCCATGTTATTAAAATTCATGGCAAGATGATAATGCGAAAATTAATTCAATCAGTCTGGGTCAGTGTCTGAAAGCAATCTTGTCTGATCTGAACAACTACATTTGGCATTGAAGGCCACGTGAAAAATATGATTTGAGAAGACTTACATTTTGAAATGTTTGCATTGAAATACTAGTTAATGAGTGGCAAAATCCTATAAAAATCAGGTTGAGAGAGGTGTATTAATTCAGATTGAAGAATAAACAAGCAAGTGACCCAAATAAATTGTAAGAGGACAAGAAGTCAACTGAAAATTTAATGAATCTCAATTACATTCTTGGAAATGATTGTTAATGCAATAATAATACATTTTATTCATGTATGAGTACATGGTATTGAAACAACGACATTGATCTTGAGTTAGTGCATTAAACTCAATTTGCTATCTGAAAATAGGTCATTCATTAGAGGAAATATTTCTAGGAATACTGAGTGGAAATAGTTATTTTAATGATGCATTGTTGGCACACTTGTCTAATTTAATTTGATATTGCGGTTTATTGAATTAAATTCATTCACCATTTTTTAAGAGTATTGTAATATAATTTTTAAATATACTTATTCACACGAGAGAAATCTATAAATTTTTAAAGTTTGTATGCCTCAGGAAAAACCTTCCTCGGCAGGGAGTTCCAAAATTTAACTCTTCTATTGAAAAAAGATCCCCGAGTAAGAGAGGCTTGACAGGTCTCCAAACTCATAACAAAGGGGTGAGAAGTTTTCACTCGCCGTGTCATTCGCGTTGATACTGCCAAGGGTGGAACGATTGACGAAAATTTAGAAGAGCACCGACCGTGAAAATATCTAGAGAAGAGAGACAAGTCTCCGACCCTTTTACGATGATCCAATGAAGTAAGCGCATCCGTAAGCGTAGAAGACTCAACAACGAGACGGATTGCCTTTCTCTGAATAGAATCAAGAAGTGAATTGTTATGAATTTTCCGGGCTTCTGAGCCGTGGTCCGCTGGTTTTTGGGCCTGACGTTTTGTCTGCATCTTCGACAGACGTTCTCAAAGGTTATGCGGCAATGGTCGTAGTATCCTTCTCTGCTGCGAGGCTTTGATTTGATGTGATTCAGATGATGTGTCACCATTTATCGGACCTCGAATCGGACTGACTCTAATTGATTTTCCGAAACCGTTTTTTTTTCTCTCATTGGAAGGAACCGTGTAGTATGAATGAGTGGCATCCATGTTCTGTGTATGTTTAGGCTCACTTCTTTGCGGTTGAAGTTGTTCTTATGTTTGTGAATTTCTGTGGCCCCCCTATAGAGCCTGGAGTAATAGCTTATAGTTGTGTTCAGCACTTGCGTTCCGACAAGTCAATATCATGACCTTCCAACATGGATCACCATCAAGTCAAAGCCTCTCAGATGCAGACGAAACTTCAGGCCCAAAAACCTGTGAACCACGACTCAGAAGCCCGAAAACTTCCGACAATTCATCAATTTCCGGTCGTGAAAGGCGACAATCTCAGAATCAAGAAGTTAATAAAATACTTCACTTTGTAGGAATAGTTACTCCTGACATCTGAATATTAGATTTCCCAGCATTAAATTTCACCAAGATGAGGTTCAAACATTCTGTTATTTTTGCCAATTCATCGTTAATACTATTGATCCTAATATTGCCTCCCTGTATTTTTGTTTCTCGTGGTGATATGGTGATTCTGGAAGAGGAACTAGTATAAAGAGTGATGTCGTATGCAAAACTTCACACTTAACAAGATGTTTTCTTCAGAAAATCATTGACATGAAGCAGAAATAAAGTGGGCGCCAAACTGAACCCTGTGAAACACCTGCATTGATTGAGAGAAGATCAGATGATACTCTATCAACAACCCCATATAAAGACCTATCAGTCAAGAAACTCTCTAACAAAGCACATATTTGAGGAGGCAAACCATACGACAGGAGACCCTGATGCCAAACTCTATCAAACGCTTTTAAAATTTCGAGTGCAACAACTAACGTTACTCCGAAGTTTTTGATGGAATGCTGCCAAATATATGAAACTGGACCGATTTGTTGAGAACTGGTGTGTTCACAATCGTCCTCGGGTGATGACATTAATTTATATCAAATATTATAATATTATATATATTTTCGACACAATATCAGTTTTTTGATCAATCGATTATAAAATTTTTAGTTTTAGCTTTCAAGAGAGTTAATTATATATACAACGGAAGTTAGGACTATTCGGCAAGAAATATTTTCAACTAAATTCAAGCAAATCATGCAGGATATTGAATACCTTGCTTTTCATGCATTTCAGTACATAACTTCAACCTACATTTGTTGATGAAATTCGGGGAATTACTTTCTTCCAAACTTGCAAATTAGAGTATCCATCAATAATTTTCATGAAACCGAATACTACTAACCGAAGTACACTGCAAACAAATTCAGTCGTACTAACATTTCCAATGCTACAATGAGAGAGAGACCGTTTGCATTGCCAAAATTATCGAAAAAATAGTCAAGAAGCGCCCGTTAGAGTTTGCGAACATAAATGAAATAATTAGTGATAATCAATTCGGTTTTCAGAATGAAAAAATCTATTCTATTCCGAAATAAATGCAGGAGGGACAACAGCAGTAGTGTTTCGTGATCTAACAAAGGCATTAGACTGTGTTAATCACAGTATACTAATGAGAAAACTTCAACTGTATGGATGCTGAGGTGTTACTGTTACTTGGTTCGATTCATATCTCTCATGACGATATCAGATAGTTAAAACGAAGGAACTTTCAAATAGGAGGAAAACTCGTCATGAGTTCCCCAGGGATCTGTGCTCGGCCCCGTTCTTTTCCCATTCTATGTTAACAACCTCACTTAAATAAAGACATAAATATGGTGAATTCACTGTCTTCGCAGATGATACCTCTATAGCTATAGTACGGAGAGGCAAGAAGACCAAGGAGTTGCATGATATAATATATACAGACTTGGAAATTGTAAAAAAGTAGTGCGATGCGAACAAATTATCGGACAACGCATAAAAAACCCACTTATATCCTTCAGATACTCGATTACTGAACCTTCGTCTGGCAAATAGTAAATAAAGATTGCACTAAATTCCTAGGTGTGCTCATAGACAAAAATCTTGAATTCGATCTTATGTTTTATTTATATTCAAGCTTAGTCGATAAGGTTGTATGATTTCATACAATAACGTATATTTATTAATATTATTCTTCGAAGCAGAGCCAGTCAGTTATATCGAAAGCAAATGTATTATTTTGATTCATACAATATATTGATGGTTTGCGTAAGTTATTAATTCTGACAACTGAGGCTTACACCTTAGTATATTTCCTCACCATTTTTCTAGCCATTTGGATTTTTTTGTTAACGTTGGATATCGAGTAAAAGCTATGTTATGTGTTTGAAATTTCCACAAGAGTGTTTCAGTAAGAAAATATTTAAGGTCCCGATTATTTCACAATCATTATTATACCTTGAGAGTATAAGGTTTATTTGGTTTATCTATCAATGCATATAAATTTTGTTCTGAGAGTATCTAAGTAACTATGCGAAAATGAAAATTTTTATTGAAATTCACACCTATTTTCGAGTCCCTATTATAATAATTTACAATAGGTGATTTTGGTAACCTGAATATTGAAAGTCAAATGAAAATAGTACAGTTACATGAGTACGCTCAGAAAGAGGAGTCTTTTGCTGGCGAAGAGGGACGGTTATTATTGTTTATTGGAATCCTTAATACTATTAGACCGGGCAGCAGTGACAGATTTTATGGACCAATTTTTCACAGTTTGCCTTTGGAATAGGAAAAACTTGAATCTGAAATAAATCATAATCTGCAAAGAAATCACGCGCTGCGTGGTACTTCATGACAAACCCAGAATTTGTTCTTGATGGAACACACTGTATATTTCCAAATAGTATGCCTCACGAATTTTTGTTATTCCCACGATGAGGCTAGTTTCAGCTGTGAAAGGCGTACTGGAAAAAGTTGGTTTTCATTAAATTTTTTCGCAATTTGTAAATGACCCTGTATCATTTAAAACAGTATATCTGCATGATTTCTGTACTTTGATCGAAGTTTTTATGTGTAAAAAATGTAAAGCTTCCATCCAAATTCTTGTTGAACTTAACAAACGCAAATTGTGAATTTCACAGGAAGTAGCATGCAGCGCGTAATTTTTTTGCGGAATACGATTCGTTTCATCTTCAATTACTTTCCTTTCCAAAGGCAGTCTGTGAAAAATTGGTCCGAAAAATCTGTCACTGTCGCCCGGTTAATATGACAATATGAAATATATCAAGAATTATAATTCTAAAACATGGAAATCTTGTAAAGCTCATTCGATGAAGAAAGAGATTTTGTAGGTACATACTTAGAGTTGCTTTATAATCACACCTGGGATTTGTGAATTATGAACATATTCTTCTTCAAAATAAAATTGTTTACCTATTTCCATATTGTTGAAGAGGCGTCAGCGCCCACTTGACCCACTACTTTCAGAACGAAACATGAACTGGTTGGAAATTCAATTCCCTCGACGCCTTTGTCTTATCTATCTTATCACAGAATCGAGTCTTCAGCGAAAGTAGTTCCCCCCTGAATTCTGAATTCCATCTAACGAACGTGATAATATGTTGTTCAGATAGCATCTGACGGAGGAGACAGAATATAGTTTATTTTCTTGAAGTGGTTACCAGACCACGAATAGAGTAGACGTTATCTCAGATTGATATGAAATTTTTAGTAATCACTCGGGGATCGTTCGTGTATTGACGATAATCGATCAGTAATAATAATAATAATATCCCAAGAAACATAAATGTTTATAACAGGGACATACTAAAATAAATACAATACAATACAACATAAAAAGAAAACAGTTAGATCAGTTCAAATAGTTATAAAGATTAATCAATACTGGCAAAAGAAAAGTTTTCCAGGAGCTTCAGAGTAGTAGAAAATGAAAAACAGGCACAAACATCAAATATAATTTTTTTTAGTTAAGAAAAAATCTTTAAGGTATCTTTTGAATTTAACAGCATCTTTTACTTTTTTCAAATAAGGAGGTCAACTGTTGTAAATTTTAACACCATTATGAAGAAGGGATTTCTTTGCAAATTCTGTTTTGACTTTGATCAGAATGAGCTCATTAGTTTGTCTAGTAGCATATTTATGAATATCAGAATTAACTGTAAATTTCAGAAAAGAGTGTTTGATATTTTTCAAGGAAAAATGAACAAATAAGCATATTTTCATCCTGAATATTTGATCCAAATTCAATAACTTCCTTGGCTTGTATAAATTCACAGTAGGCTCCAAGACATCTAATTTGAAAATACATTTTACTATTTTATTTCGTAAGGTTTTTCAAGGGCCTCAATTTGATTTGTTTGCTATTCCCCAAGCTGAAATTAAATATTGCAGTTTTGAATGTATCAATCCGAAATAAATCTGTTTCAAATGTTTCAGTGCTAAATAGTTTCTAATACGATACAATACACCAATTAGTGGTGAAAGTTGTTTTCTCAAATGACCAATATGAGTTGACCATTCAGAAAGTAATTCATTATATCCGTGGGCTTAATTGAAAACACTATTGGAGTTCACTATCATCTGCTGCTCACCAGGCCAACGCGGTAAGGGTCCAAAATCGATACGATGAGGTTCGAGCTAGCCAATCACCAATAGACTACGGTGTTTTAGCAACCAATTTTAATTCTCATCAGTCAAAGTAATGTTCATTTCAATGCTCATAATAGAGTATGGTCTCATTTTATCTTGAGAAATCCTAGCTAACACATCAATGGCATTGACATCTCCAAAATGTCATGATGATATCTCTGAAATGTCTTATAGATGTACTACTAAGTACTAAGTAGTAAATATTGCTATATCTATTGGACATTGGAGATAGAAGTTGTTGGGTTGTTGTGTGATATGACAAGTGGCAGTTTTGGACTGATTCTCTTTAGTTTTCCCTCCTGCATATTTCCTTCGTTATAAGTCATTGTAGAAATGCTAGTTTATTTTAGTTGTCGCACCAGTTTGTTGTAACCTGGCTCCACCTTATTTGGTATACAATGCCGCTCAATGCCCCTTCATTACTTGTATTGTTGATGGATGATATTGAAATTTCTTATACATATTTACAGAAAACCATTATCTATGCAAATATAATTTTTATTGCCTTCTATACTTTCCAGCGTGAATTTAATTGACACGTGTTTCTAGATTTCATCATGACTCTGCATTATAAACATAATCCATATCACATTTATCTCATCAGTAGATTTTCACTGATTGTTTTCATTGTTTTTTTTATCAATTGTCTTACACAAACAGTAATAGTTTTACGATGACGCAGAATGATGAGATGCATTGTCCATACATACAATCATTTTTCATTTGATATGCTATGAAACCTCAAGCAAAAACAATTATGTATTTTATGTCTCACTCTTTAATGAATTAAGATTTTTTTTAATCAATTATTTATTCGTAATTCATTCAATGATACATAAGTACAAAATGTATGTATACCCTTTTCTTAAATATTATTTTCAGATAATAATGTTACATTTTTTTTCAATAACAATTATGAAATCATAATAGGGTATGTTCAAGTTATAACTAAGTTTCTATAAAGAAATATCATGAACAGTCAAACAGTTTCAAACTGGTATGAGACTGCTCATGAACTTTATATTGATCACATATTATTTCATTGAATAATTTTTTTTTCAGAATTACAAAGAAACAAACAGAAAAATAAAACAAAATATAGATACAAAGAAAGAATTCATCGAATTTTATTTTCTCATTTGGAGAAAATGTTTTTTTATTTTGATTTTAAATTCATTAATATTTCTACAATCTTTTATATCTTCGGGTATTTCATTGAATTTTGAAAGTGCTTCATGAGTGAACCTTTTCAGTCCAATAACAGAGTTTGCGGAATCAAGGTGGAACAAGTTATGTTGTCTCGTAAGGTGATTATGAATTTCTGAATTTCTGGTTAATATAAAATTAGATTTCATTATATTATTAATAATAAGATATGATACTTTCAGAGTATCCATTTCATAATGCTCATCCAAAGAAAATGTGTTTGTAATTGAATAAAGTTGATGTGTTGGAGTGTCAAATGGTAGACGATACAGTACTTTCAGAGCGTTCCTATATAGAGCGGAAATTTTATTAAAATTATTTTTAGAACAAGATCCCCATATATTAATTGAATATATGATTCTACTGAGAATATGTGAATATAAAAATATATTTGCTATTTTGGGATTAAATTTGGGACATCTTCTTAGGGCACCAATGATGGAAGAAATTTTTTTATTAGATTTTCAATATTCAATTTTCTACTGCGTATTTGGTGGATTTGAGATGTCTAGAAGGATGGTGTACTGAGTTATACCTGGGCATGTTTGGGGTATACTTGCCGACACATGTCTACTATGATAATAAGCATCATAGCTTTTCGACATCAAATCAGTTCAGATGGCGTTTGCAACGAAAAGAGTTACAAATTTCCTAGGAAATGTATAAACGGCCGACCTGACGGCTGGCTATACTTTTACTTTTGGACGCTGACTGATCAACAACCTATAAAATTCCCCACAATTGTGTTCCTTTCATTCGATTTTGTTTTTTATGAGTATGACATTAGATTTTGCTCATTTTGTTGACTGCTCGAATCAAAGAATATAGTTTGTCGATCGATCGGTTGACTATGCACTTCCAATTAGCGTCAACCTGCGATGAAATTGAGAAACACACCACGATACGTAAAAATGACACTAATGACAGAAAAGTGTCGCCATAAAATTCTAAACACTATCGCATCGGTCCCAGCACCATCCTTCTAGAACATCTTAGGTGAATTAGAATACGGTCTTATTCACAAAAAGTACACTACACTCACTAAAAGAAATAATAAGCATATTTTCGAGAATCAGTGCGTGTTCTGTTGCATCGTAGATTATAACGCATATTGAAAAATGTGGAAATAGTTTTGATGATGTTTGAACTTTTTTTCTTCATTTTTGTTTCGATATTGTGACATCGTATTCGGGATTCCCTAGTTGTTTAAAAGTTCTTGGAGGTGAGTGGGATGAACCCACGAAAAAAATAATTCATATAATAATTTTTAGATGCCTACTTGTAACACATATTTCGAAATAAAACTTTCAGCTGTAATATAATATACTATAATACATATAATAATAATAAGTTATGGCGGCCGCCAGTGGAAGTGGAAAATATACTTTTTTTTCTCTATATATGCATTTATTTATTTTTTCAATCGATATACAAAAGTGATCAGTACAAAATAATTTTTCTTACCCTATATCACACATTTTAGACTATAAAGAATTTCAAATTGAACAGATATTTATACACACACCATACAATATAAAGATATATAAATAAACAAATTTCAAATATTAAGGACATATTTTTAAATCCATATACAAGGGTGATCATTACAAACCTATATCACATATTGCAGACTATACAGAATTATATATACATATATACACACACTACAGCAATGAGTAGAGGTATAAATAAACAATCAATTTTTAAACTATTTTTAAAATAGATAAAGTAGTTATTAGTACATCTGTTCCCGAAAGGATGAGAATTCAATACAGATTCATAACATATGTATTCAAAGCATTGTTCCAAATCAGTAATGATTGCTGGTACCGGAACATATACATATTGTAAATTCAATGGCTGTCGACATATTGCATCATTTCAGCTTTGAATGTGGAGTAGCTATCTTTATTTTTTATAGAGTTTGGCAAAAGGTTATATGTTTCAAGACATTTCGAGAAGGGATTATTCAAGCCAATATTTGTTGTCACCTGGGGTAGATAGATTCGGTTTTGATTTCTGGTTTCATATGAATGTATTTCATTTACTATGCTCATGTTTGTGTTACATTTTTGTTGATTCTTTGTTATTTTATAAATAAATTTGCACTGTTCTATTTGTAGAATTTTTTCTAGCGGTAAAATTCCACTTCGATGGTAGATCATTTCTGTGTGCGATCTTTATTCAAAGCTAAATAAAGTTTTTACTACCTTGTTTTGCAAAGTTTTTATTTTATTAAATAATGTTTGAGAACATACCCCCCAATTTGTTATCAGATATAACGGAATATAGAGAGAAAATAAGCGTTGTATATCATGATTTTATTTGCAACATTTAAGTAGTTTTGGCATCTATAAAGTGCTCAAATCATTGGTACAATTTTTTTTGTCAAGTGTTCTGCATGTTTGTGCCAATTTAATTTATCATCGATCGCCAACCCTAAATATTTGGTATGATTGACCTTTCGAATTGCCTGATCTTCAATTCTTATATCTGGGTCGTGGCTTTCTTTATTTTTATTTTTAAAAAGCATATACACTGTTTTTTTCACATTAATTTGTAACTTGTTAGACAGGAGCCATTTAGCATATAGTTCTAAATCTCTATTCACCAAGTCTTCTAGTTCTGCTAGTTTAGTTTCATATACTAGAATGGTATCATCTGCAAATATGTAATAGCGAGCCTTAAGATTTGCCTTTTTGAGATTAAGGGTGTGTAAAGAGTATAACAGTGGTCCCAAGACTGAGCCTTGTGGGACTCCACAGTTTATATTCGCGACTTCACTATTTACTTTATCCAGAGATACATATTGTTGCCGATCTCTCAAGTATGATTTTAATATGCTTGCACTTTTTCCTCTTATACCTAAAAAGTTCAATTTCTCAATTAGTATTTCATGATCCACTACATCGAATGCCTTTTGTAGATCAATAAATACTGTTATTATTTTTTTTTATCCAAGTTAGTTATGACATGGTTCAGAAAGTCCATCGTATCACTTTGGGTGTTTGATTGTTTTTGAAAACCATATTGATACTTGTCTAATTCAACATATCTAGTAATGAAGTTTACGATACGCTTTCTAAAAAGAATCTCTATAAATTTTGACAATGCACAAACTACTGTGATGGGTCGATAATTTTCCAATTCATTTTTTGTTCCTGATTTATGGATCGGGGTAACCTTACCTATTTCTAGCTCCTTCGGAAATTCCCCTGTTTCGAACATTTTATTGACCAAGTCGACTAAGATTGGTATTATTGACTCCTGCACTATTAATAAATCTTTTACTGAAATCCTATCATTACCTGGAGCAGAATTTTTATTCATTTCATCCATAGCTTCTCTTACTTCTTTCATGTTAGTACTTACTCATCATACCCACCCAATAACAGTTCGACCATGATATCTGCGAATATTTCCCTCATATATAAAATGTCCCATAAGAGCAATGCAATTATCGAAAACTTACAGCGGTTATTGCATTGTATCAAGTCACAATAACAACACATTTGAAACCGTATCGCTAGACGTCAGTAAACAACACAAATAACTGTCAGATAGAATTAAAAAATAGAAAAACATTTCGCGTTTTGGTGAATGCTCCATACAATCTATAGAGGAAAGTATAAATGAACAAAAAATAACATTTCCTTGAGAATTTCTTTATTCGTGAAATATTCCAATGAATTACATTCGTGCATAGATAATTTTGCATTCAAGCGTGATATCTTATACAAATTGCATTCGGTTATTTTCATATTTTGTAAAAGAGCCCTCGTCCTTCGGACTCGGGCACTTTCGCCAAAATATGAAAATAAACTTGCAATTTTTAGATATCACGCTTTCGTGCAAAATTATCGGTAATTTTATGCACTCGTGCAATTATAACCGATAACAGCCTAGGAACGCTATATATCAAATAATGAAATACTTTGAGAACTGCTTGTCAACATGCTCTGCAACATTGACAAGCTACTTTCAATTCACAGCATACTAGTATCATTGGTTTTTTTAGACGTGCTTTCAAAAACCAAAAACTGCTCTGTGAAATACTGAACAACACTTGGCCGATATTGCTAATAACTGACTGAGATAATTTATTACTTCTTGCATAACGTTTCTTCATCTGTAATATGATCAATATCGACTTTGTATGGTTAATAACTATAACAGAATTCGAGAAGGTGATTATCCAATACGCGATGAATAAGATAAAGACAGAAATATTTCGATAAAAGCGAATGCTCATTTTGTATGCTGTAATGCTGGGTATTTGATATGGAATTCATATAAGTTTCATCGATCAGCCGACTGCTTGCTCTCCAAAAAAAATACAAGATTTGCAAATAGAAAAATATCGGCCGATCTTGAATGAGGCGGTTAAATATCTCAAGGAAAGTCTCTCTGTGAAGTCAAACGACTTAATCATGGGATCGCGTCCATTACGAGGGTAACATCTATTCACGGTCAGAAAATCGGATAAAATAAGAAGAATAAGTAGTTCGTGTGTATGAGTGTCGTTTGGTTTTGGGTATATTCGTAATTGGAAACTGAGAAAATATGGAATGGGAGTCGCCCTGGGCATTGCCATGCAAGATAGAGGACCAACGTTGGTATGTCAATTTTGATATGTGTTAGTGATGAATGAGGACTGGGCTGAACAGTAGTTTTTTATTTATATAGAAAATTGTAACTTTTTCTATAATATAACATGTCACATCTTGCAAATAGAATAACTGAATATCAACTATATAAATAAACTGTTTAGGACATTTTGCAAAGGTGCCATGATATGAAATAATAAATACAGAGTGTATTATTTCAACACCCTACCTACTTGGCTACTTTGCAAAATCCTGAACCTCACATTAATCCAATATTTTGAATGCACCATTCAAACTATGCTTGAGTTGTGATCTTCGTCAAGACATCTGCTGGCATGTTTTCTGTTTCAATAGATTTCACGCAAATATTTCCATTCTCAACAGCATCTCGAACAAAGTGGTGACGAATATCTATGTGTTTGCTTCTTGCGTGAAAAACATTATTCTTCGACAGTTCAGTGGCTCCTTTGTTGTCACAAAAAATATCAATAGGTTGGTATTTGATAGTTCCCAAACCTATTTCTTGGAATAACTGTTGCAACCACAAAGCTTCTTTCGTTGCATGGCTCAATGCCATGTATTCAGCCTCTGTGGTTGATAATGCGACTGTAGGTTGTTTCTTGCTATTCCATGAAATTGAAGATTTGCCAAATTTGAAGACATAACCGGCGTAAGACTTTCGATCATCTGAGTCTCCTCCCCAGTCTGAATCACAGTATCCTACTATTTCTTTCTGGCTACTCCTCTCGTAGGTCAACTTCTTTCCTGTCGTTCCTCAAAGGTATCTCATAATTCTCTTCACTGCTGTCCAATGGGTTTTTCCTGGGTCATTGTTGAATTTACTGATCACACTCACTGGATGGCTGATGTCAGGCCTGGTCCATTGTGAGAGATATATCAGTTTACCCACTGCTTCTCTGTAGGGAATTTTCTTCATTTCGTTTCTCTCTTCTTCGTTTTTAGGTCCCATATCTGCAGTTAATTTCTGGTTCTTCTGCAAAGGAGTCGAAACTGGATGACTATTGCTCATGTTGAACTCTTTCAAAATTGAATTTATGTAATTTTCTTGATCCAAAGTGATGATTCCTTTCATTCTATCTCTGTGTATTCTTATTCCCAAACACTGATGCGCTGGTCCCAAGTCTTTTATTTCGAATGTATTTTTCAAGTTCTCTTTGAATTCTTCAATTGTTTTCTTATTATTGCCGAATATCAAAATATCGTCCACATAAACTGTTACAATAAATATTTCTTGATTTTCAATTCGAAAATACAGACAGGGATCTACCTTCGATTGAGATAAATCGTTTTTCATCATTTCAGCGTGTAATTTCTTGTTCCATACTCGACCAGATTGTTTTAGCCCATAAATGGCTTTATTCAGTCTGCAAATAATTTGGCAGTCCTCCGAAGGGTATGTTTTCGGTAACTCCATGTATATTTCTTCTGCTAATTCGGAATTCAAGTAGGCTGTCACGACGTCGACGAATTCCATCTCCAAATCCAGTTCAGCTGCCAGTGCTATGAGGGCTTTCAGGGTAGATTGTCGGATAACTGGTGAAAATGTTTCGTCAAAATCTATTCCTTCTTTTTGACTAAATACTTTGGCTGCAAGTCGTGCCTTGAATTTTTCAATTTTTCCATCAGCTCCTTTTTTGAGCTTGAAGACCCATTTGCTCTTTATTGCTTTCCGTCCATCGGGTACCTTTTGTACAACATCCCAAGTTTTATTAACTTCATGTGATCTCAGTTCCTGGACTATTGCTTGTTTCCATTTTTCAGAATTGTCACTTTCTAGAGCTTCTGTCAGTGTCACGGGTTCTGAATAATTAGACTCATCTAATGGACTGGCTAAGCAAAGATAATCTTTCAGGTAGGTTGGTGGCTCACGATTTCTTTTTGATTCTCTTCCTCTTCGATAGTACCATCAATGATTGTAGCAGCTTCTGAATTATTTGATTGCTCTGCTTCTACTTGTGTGCTTTCGTTCTGCTTTTCAGGATTTACTTCTATATTTTCTTCGTCGCAGCTTTCAATTGCATTCTCTCCATTCGTCGAGTGAGTCATTAATATTTCATTTTCTGTTTGTTTTGGATATGGATAGGATGAAGTTTGATTCTCTAAGAAGATAGCATTTCTTGAGATCAAAATTTTCTTACGTTTTTGGTCAAATAATCTATATGCTTTCGTGTTTTCTTCATATCCGAGAAAAGTGCACTCCTCTGATTTTGAATCTAATTTTCTTCTCTTCGCATCTGGTATTTTAACAAATGCTCTACAACCGAAGACTCGCAAATGACTCACATCGGGTTCATTTCCGCTCCAAACTTCTTCGGGGGTGGAATTAGCTAAGGCAATCGTAGGGGATCTATTCTTGAGGTAAACTATGGTACTAACAGCTTCTGCCCAAAAAGTTTTTATCAAGACCTGCTCCCTCAAGAATGCATCTCACTCGTTCAAGAATGGTTCGATTTGCCCTTTCTGCTACACCATTCTGTTCAGGGGTGTATGGTGCTGACAGTTGATGACAGATACCATTTTGTTCCAGAAAATCTTCCATGGGTTTGTTCAAATATTCCCGTCCATTGTCAGTCAGTTCTTAATTTCTTCATTTTTCGTCCTGTTTCCGTTTCAACCATTATTTTATACTTCTTGAAACAACTAAAAACTTCACTTTTCTGACTTAAAAAATATACTGTAGTTTTTCTGGATTTGTCATCTATGAAAGTGAGAAAGTATTTCGCTTTTCCAATCGATTCTGTTTCCATGGGCCCGCACAGGTCAGAATGCACAAGTACCAATATTTCCGTTGCTCTTTTTCTTTTTTTTGTTAGGAAATGAGGCTCTGCTGTGTTTGCTAGTGATGCACCGTTCACAAATCTTCCCATTCGAAGTAACATTTTTGGGTAATCCTAAGACTAGTCCTTTCTGGAGTTTTTGAAGTCCGATTCTACTGATATGACCGAGACGTTGGTGCCATAGATCATAATCACTAAAAGTTTTTGTCAAACATACTTTATCTCTGACTATGTCGAGTGTATACAGACCATCATTACTTCTAGAGCCTGTTCCTATAACTTCTTTGGTACTCTTGCTTCTTATAGTACACTTTTTATCATTGAAAAATAGTTCGTTCCCTGTATCAGCAATTTTACCAATTGATAACAGGTTCATCTTCAAATTGGGAATATATAAAGAGTCTTTGACGAGGATCTCTTCTGTGCTGCCATGTATATTCACTTTTAAGGAGATGTCACCTATACCATCTGATGAAATTTGATTTCCATCAACAGTTTCTACGTTAATACTTCGGTTAACAGGATTGATATAATGAAATAATTTGTTTTTGTGAACTCATATGACGGGTCGCACCAGAATCTAGGTACCAATTTTTATCGCTTCCAGCTATCATTTCGCTATCGACTGCAGCATAGGCATATCTTGTTTCCTGCTTGGATGTGGATGGCTTTGTATGATATGAAAGTTCTTTATGATTATCTTTTATTCCTGCATAGTTTTGCTACATGTCTAGCTTTTCCACAAATGAAACAACCTTTGGGATTTCGTTTTTCATTTGGCTCAGCAGCTTGGAATGACTTCTTGGCATGATAATTGTATTTACTTCCTAGAGCTGAGCCATTCTTCACAGAATTTTCATTGCCCCTGGCTTCTTCTTGCAGAAGATTTTCGATGACATAATCCAACATCAATGTTTTTGCACTATTTTCCATAGCTATGACTAATGAATCATAATCGTCTGTAAGATTTGCTAACAGCTTGAACGCCATATAGTCATCGCAGACTTCTGTTTGGATTTCTAGCATTTTGTTGATGTAATCTTCCATTCTATTGAAATCACTCAGCTTGGTTGAATAAAGCTGACGATCTAGAATGATCTGCCGCCGGAGACCAGTACTCTCGAACGCTTTCTCTAATTTATTCCATGCTTCTTTGGCGCTATTCGCAGTTTTTATGCGAACGTAGATGCTTGAATGGATGTTGAGGACTATCGCTGCTAATGCTTGTTGATCAGTTTCAGTATCAACTGGCTCATCATCTGGGGGTTCGATAGCTTTCCATAACTTGTCTCTTATGAGTAGCATTTTCATTGCGTACTTCCAGGTTCCATAATTCTTGGTTCCTTCCAACTTTTCAACACGATACACTGATTGACTTGCCATACCAATAGTTGATTTTACGTTAGGTTAGTTGAGCAAGCCTGGGCCCATAACCTGATGAATGAGGACTGGGCTGAACAGTAGTTTTTTATTTATATAGAAAATTGTAACTTTTTCTATAATATAACATGTCACATCTGGCAAATAGAATAACTGAATATCAACTATATAAATAAACTGTTTAGGACATTTTGCTAAGGTGCCATGATATGAAATAATAAATAGAGAGTGTATTATTTCAACAGTTAGCTTAAATAACTATTTCAGTCATTTTTGGGAGAAGAATCCATTATTTTTTTATTTCTCTTTTGAAAATAGAAACATTGATAATACATTGAGAGATCTATTGACTCTTTATAGTACTTAGAGGTCTTTTATATAGGCCTAGGGCGGCCGATAATCCATATTCAGTCGGTAGGGTAATGTAGAGTCATAATAGGTAAAGATCGTTGGACTCTTGTGTTCTGAACATATATTTTTGGCTGCTTGTGTAATTTTCTATATGATTCGTATTTCACCGAGAATACTTTGCTGGTCTCATCTGCATCTATTTTTTAGTTTAGAGATAAACTGGACTCTCGTGCTTTGAAACACATAGGTTGATAGCTTGTCTAGTTTTTATACGATTCAGTTTTTATGAGAAGTGTAGTTGTAGTCATTAATTTGATAAAATCATTGATTCAATTCAGAGTTATGAATTGTTACAATGAATACTTTTTATCTGATATTTTCTTATCTATTTTGGTTAAGTTCCTATTTGTTATTTGTTGATAATATACTGCTTGAAACCATCAGCGAGTTCAATTTACAAAAAGCCGCCCTAATTCATATCACTAGAAAGGAGAAGAATGCCAAGTTTATCGTACAAGAGGCCGAATTCAAGCATCCAAAATTTGACGGAGAGAAATCTGGGCCTGGTAACAGCAGCTGCCATTCCAAGAAAATAATATAATTTTGCCGTTATTACAATGGAAAATGAAGATATATTTGAAAAAAATGGTTAGTCATTGTCCGAAAAGACGCCAGAGCCGGTTCATCTAGTTTTGACGTGCTGGGAATCACAAGTTAATAATAATAATGTATTTTCAAAAATAATTTTCAATAACAATGAACATTCAAAGATCAAAATACAGTTATTGGACCAAAATTTAAAAAAAATCTCACGAAGTATAAAACTTGTAAGACCACTTCAATCATATGTTAGCACCAGTTCATATTAGGATTGACGTACGTTGGGGGACGTCAGCTGGTTAACAGAAAACCCCATTCTGAAACCCACGAAAGTATTCACATATTATATTCTAGCCCATTCACATTGTCTGTGACAAAGTATGATCTATAATGAATGACATTGATAACTGAAATAGATAACTTTTCCCCAACTCACCCTAGTTATCATCGTTTCCGAAATCCTCATGCACAGACTCGACTTTTAACAACACTATTTCATCATTTTTGTTAAATACAGTATACAAATCATAGATAAGAATAATTTTTTATTGTCGACCCGACTTATGCCACTTAGTGTCTAGGCCTTGTTACAAACTCCGTGCACCTTTTCCCAGGAGCAGCATCTTTAATTTTCTTCAACCATACTACATGGTGAAATCATTCTTCAATAAGCCAGAGAAATTCTAGAAATTGAAAATCTCTGCCACATTGAAATATCATGATTGTGCCCTTCATGAGATTTATGAGGAATAACCAAAATATTTCTCTTCTGAAGAATGGAATGGTGATTATTTTATATTATTTATAGCTTCAGAACTAAATTAAAAGAATTCGGTAATATGCGAAGAAACAAAACTGTAATGTATGTAAATAATTTGCTCATAAAACTATATATAGTAATTCGAGTTCGACTTTATTTTTCGGTATTCTAAATTCTTGAGGAATATTCCAAACACAATTTGTATAAACATGGACATTAAAAACTTTATATATACATTGATGTATCTCTAATATCGAATAATTTATATTACGTCCATGTCGATATCAAGTTTTTGTAGATTTTTAGTGATTTTTTTGTTCCTCAATTGCACAGTTGGTAATTTGGTAACATGTGACATCAGCCTTCATTATCGTCGTCGAAATAATCATCCAAAAATGGGCGAATTTCTTCAGTGGCAAAGCCAGTTGAGGTGGAAGTTGATGTTTCACTCACTTGCACGAACTTATAATTAGAGGCCATTTCCATAAATATCATCATATCTGCTACAATAAGAATCGCAAACAGGAAAAATTCATGAGCCTATAACAAGAAATTTCGAATGAGAAGAAATGAAAACAATTTGCAAGAATGAACAATAATAATGAATTGATCATGAAAAACTAATAAATTTGAAACGTTCAAGTAGACTAGTGGGTGAAAATCTGTTTACGTAAATATCTTGCATAAATGGCATATATGAAGTCCCCAGCGAAATTCAACACTTGAATTCCACGATGCAATCTCAAGAAAGTTGCATGGAGTAGATCATGTTTTATGTTGGTAAGATCAGTTGCAGCAACTTGGTTAATTTTGTGGTGAATTTGTCGCAAGTCGCAAACTTCAAATATGTGATGGTACCATTGAGAAAAATGGTGGTTTCGTATATTTTGATTATTTATTCAAACTGAAGGAAATCGAAATAGTAATGGGATAAAGTTATTGCAAATAAAAAAATTCGAAATCAAGTATCAGTTGAGATATTGTATGCACTTATCTTTCTAACATTCACTGCTACTTTCTGACATTGGCAATATAAGAAATAAACTAACGTAACACAACAAATTGCATCCATTTCAGAACCTATTATAATTCTTTTTATAGTAGATACCCTTATTTAACACTATGCTTTCTATCAAGTCATAGAATAATAATAATAATAATAGTTATTTATTCCCAAGAAACTACAGCTTATATATAGGGAATATTTATATAATACATTTATTGAAAAGCTCAATCAGAATTGTTTATTACTCGAAAATAAAAAATAAAATAATTTTTCATAAAAAAATATTCTAACAAATAACGCTTCATAGCTTTGAATTTGGTCATTTGAGAAAAACATTTTATTCCAGTGGGTAATCCATTATATGTGATAACAGCTTTATAGAAAATAGATTTTCTGGAAAATTCCGTCTTGAGAATTTTGTTAACAAATTATTGGACTGCCTTGTTTTGTGGTTATGTACACTGTTGGATTAAAAAAATTTCATAGTAGAATGTTTCTTATTAGTCACAATAGAATGCAAAATAGTACATATTTTCAGTTTATAAATAGAATTGATGTCGAGGAGACGATTTGGTTTATAAATATTCCTTATTGGTTCCAAATAAGGTGAATGGAAAATGCATTTAATTACTTTATTCTGTAAAGACTTCAGTGGTTTCAGAATGGTATTCGACGCAGTACCCCATATGCTGATTGAATATTGTGATTTCGAATAAATTAGTGAAAATAAATATATTTTAAATATTTCAAAGGTATATAGTTCCTTATCTTGTACAAAATTCCAATGACTGGTGATATTTTTTTTCGGATCGGATCAATATGAATATCCCACGAAATATTTTCATCAATATTCAAACCTAAAAATTTTATATTACTAACCTATTAATTTTTTGTTGTCGTAGCAATAAAAATTTCGATTGTGATAAAATTGGTTTTTTATCAATGAACAAGAAAAAAGAATTGAAATTATCGCATCAACATTGCATACAATTTGGCGAACCAATTCAATGTATTGAGTCGAAACCATAAGGAATAATAAGGTAAAAAAGCTGCATTATTGCTGTCGGAAATGTCTTTAATGAGGTCATTAGCAATTAAACCAGTAAGTCGTAAACACTTTTTTCAAATCTATTATTCAGTAGTGGTTCTCAATTTATCTGACAAGTTTGAGAGGCAATCCAAAAACATTTCATTAGATATACACGATTGGTACGAATATTGTCAGCCCTTTTAGTATCATTTATTTATGTATATTTATCTGAATGGGTTAACTGATACGATTTTTCTTATACCACCAATTTACCACAAATGGTATTGTATGTGTTGTCATATGTTTATTGGTGAAAATTCATTTATCGAATCGAAAAACTTGTCAAGGTCCAAGAACTGGTAGAAAAAAGTTATTATCGAGTGTTTGGAAAAAAAAAGAAAGGTTCAAGTGAGTGCCACTAAATGTCAATCAATAAATCAATCAGTCAATACTTCATTGTCATAAAGACCATAGGAATTCTTGTAGACAAAGCAGCCGTTTAAATGAAAATACTAAATACTAGAAGTAACAATTAGTCGGTTAACATATATGTAACAAGAGAATAAGTAAAACAAAGGTTCTGGGACATTATTATATGATTTTAAAATCTCTGTCAGGTTTTTTTTCCAATGAGGCAGGTAATATAAAAAATCAAAGTTGAACATGGATACACGATGAACGGAAAGTACTGACACAAAGTGTACTCGAGTATCACTAATATCACTAGAAGACGATTAGTGGAACTACCATCAATCCGTAGGTCAGTATATTGAAATTAAATCTGTTTACTTACTTTTCGTGATCATCATTTCATTTTTCATGGTATACATTATATTTATTTGAATTTTTGGTTTTATTTATTTATTATTCGCCTTGTGCTTGTGCTCAACTGATCCTATATTTTCAGTTCATTCTCAATTTATATTACGTTAACTTGTTTCATAACACTTTTCAATTTTCCCTATTCCGATTCATCAACGTTGTTGAGTTTCTGACTGGTTGTAATAGAGTTGAACAATGCAGATTAATTGAGTTTGGACCACTACCTTTCATCACGGAAAATTGTAAAGTGACAGAGAACTGCAATTACCTGGCTCCGGAACATATTCAGTTGGGTAATAATTATAACTAAAAAATTCCCCACAGCTACCGATAGATACCACCCAGCTATTGTGACGGTTTTCATACTCCTAGGAGCCTGAAACGGAATAAAAATCATAAGGAGTAATAGAAACTACTGAATTGTACAAATTAGTTTTTATTAATTTCTACTTCAAACTCGAAATTAGTGCATATTTCGAGTTACAACTCGGAATTAGCTTAATTTCGACTTTAAACTTGAAATTAGCTCAATTTGACCCCGAAATTAGTGCTAATTTCAACTTACAACTCGAAATTATAGTTCCTCAATTTCGAATTAAGCTCATTTCGAGTTGCTGTAACTCGAAATTGAGAAAAAAAATATTGCATATCCGCTATACGCTTTCGTAGAATTGGCTTACTTGTGTGAATGAGAACTCAAGTCCAGCTACTCCGAACATAATCTCGGCAACAGAGATCAGGAAGTACTGGGGTACTTGCCACAAAATATTCACAGTGTTTGGTACCGACATCGTATAGAGTTTTGCGAACTGAAACAAGAAAAAAACACGCAATTTTTAGGATCATGTTCTTTATTTCGAGAATTATGCAATTCTCCTAAATTTCTATATCTATCCTCAATCATAATTGGTAAGAGAACAGACATAATGGCTGGTGTGACTAAAAAGCAAGTATCCAGTCCGATCTATTAGTTCCAACTTTTCAAATGAAAGAATGTAGGCTTTCACGGCCGGTGTTGTAATATCGCAAGGTTTTCGGGCTTGAGGGCCGTGTATTGGAATTTTTAATTCCGCGGAATTAAAAATTCCAATACACGGCCCTCAAGCCCGAAAACCTTGCGATATTTTCAAATGAAGTTGAAAATGATAGCTATTGCTGAAAGGAAATTAGTGAATAGTATATATTCAATATTATATAAGCGTTATTTAGAGAGTTTCACTAGAAACTTTGCATAAGCGCGAGTGTTTCCATCACTTCAAATTTTATTTTTTTATTTATTTTAGCATACAGCTTCCAGACGGAACAAAGTTTTGAAATAAGGAAATCACAGAAACAGACAACAAAATTGCTTCAGTTTCATCAAGAAAATATAAAGATATCTAGAGATTTTTATGACTTTGAACTTCAGTGATAGGTCTATCATTTATCTTTCTATCGTCAGATATCATTTATATTTTTCCATTTGAAAATCACCAAAACAGTTTCGTCTGAACGGATGGTTAGGTTAATATTGTTTATCAATTCTCCAATTATTGCTATATCACTAGTTTAATCATCTTCCAAGATTGAAATTTTCTTTTCAGAATAGAATATAGCTATGTCGTATGCAAAAAAATGTGCTTTCCAAATAAGGGTATTGATTCAATACCGTCAACAGAAATTAATAAATTCATTATTGCGAAAACTAGGGGAACAATTATTCAGTTTATTTGATTATTCATGATTGAGATCATTATATCGCTATGTTATTTGATTTATGCAAATGAAATATTGTTCAAGCATAGCAGTGGAAGTTTTTTTGAAATGTTGGTGACAATGTTCCTCGCTGAATGGTAAATGGTAATGGTTCGTACTTCCATTGTCTATATGATTAAGTCTATTGAAACCAGTTGCTGAGAACGAAAGGATGAATATACAAATCAAGTAAGGAAATCAAACGAAAGATTGGAATGTATTTTTTGGTCGATGATAAAATTAATTTTTGATTGATCAAAGAAAATAATGTAGTTAGTCAGAAATCACCCGGAGAAGATTGCGGATTCCAGCAATCGTAACGTCGTGAGTAAACTCAACTGGAAACTTTGTTTCAACCTTCATTCATACTATTTCATTTATTTCTTTGTTTACATTTTTTTACTAATATTTCACATTCGATAGCTCGTTTTTTTTTGTAATAACATTATTTTCTTTGATCAATCAAAAGGGGCCGTTCATAAAATACGTCACACTAAAATCAGCTTTTTTTGATCCCCTCCCCCCCCATTGTCACGCTGTGTCACACTTTTTGTGACCCCCCCTAGGAATATTTCGTCACAAAAACTAAGACCCCCCCCCTGCTGAGTATGATAAATTCTAAATGATAGTACACAAATTCTGAAAATTAAAAATATTTATTTAGTTATTATAATAAAATTCAACTAAATTAATAAATATCTTTCATAACGAACATATAAATGATAAATAATATTTCTATTATTCAGAAGTCTAAGGATTTTCTAAATGGGCCGAAATATCTACAATCGGTATTGCACCATTTTCTTCTTCATCTTCAAAACTACCGTCCACTTTATCGTCATCTAACCATTCTGGAGTCACTATAGATATGATTAAAAAATCTGACGAGTTTAGGAATTCGTTAGAGGATGTCGCACATGTAGATGTCTACCAAAATCTACTGAAGATTTCTTTCATACCAAAATTTTTCAATTTTCGTCAGAAATCTACTAAAAAGTTAGATTTCTACCAAAAGTGGTCACGCTGGCTAGCGCTCATGTCAAAAAACAATAAACGGCGAACGTCACGTTGCCGTATACCCCCCGTCCTCCCTGTCACATCTTGTCACACTCAGCCAGACCCCTCCCCCCCCCTTGTATGCGAACGTATTTTATGAACGGCCCCAAAATTGATTTCATTATTCTCCAAAAAATCCATTTCAACCTTTAGTTCTATCAGTAGAATCAAAACAAACTACGGAAAAAATCAATTTTATACAATGGAGTGTTAATATAAAACAAAGTACCAAAGAAACTAACTGAAGATTTTTTTGACAAACGCTTCAAAAGAAACTTGAAAAAGTATTTGATCCAGTAACTCTTCTTTTTTTCCATCTGACATTGGATCGATTCATGATCGAAGTCTTCTTTTTAATGCATGAATTGTAATAGTGACTTAGTTTTGAGATCCTTTCCTCGTAAACATTCGTGTTTCTTGGGGTCAATAAAGATTGATTGATTGAGTTTGATTTGATTTCCTCACTTGATTTGTATTTTTATCCTTCCGTTCTTCAGGTTTCAATAATGTGGACAATGGAAGTTCAAACCATTACCAATGCAGTGGAAGGTTTGGAAAATCATTAGTTTGAACTTGAATATTTCGCATTTGCTGTCTTTTATCCACAGCAGATCGAGTGTTCCCAAAAAAATTAGTATAAGCCTAATAGCACAAGTTTGAACTGGCCAGAGCTAAAGCTATAGTAATAATTTACACAAATGCAATTCCAATATGCAAATATCTAGCTTGGAGTTCAAACTACAACTTTTTACACACCATCCAGTAATTATAATTGATGTTAAATATAACAACTAAAAAGTTGACTAGAAGAAGCAATTCAATTCTATTGAATTGACTATGACTAAACTTATCTTGACAAGTTCTATCCGCTTCAAATTCGATAGCATGTAGTTGAGTTAATCCATCTTTCAGTTTACGTCGCGATATATGAGTGGATCTTATCAATGCTTCAATCCAATTGATGAAATCAAACTTCACATTAATATGTCAAATGTCGTAAAGATGAATTTCTTGTGTTCTGCGAATTAAGTTGAATGGAAAAAATGCTCTCTTCTTGGACCAGACGTATTTTTTCTTCACTTATAATTACACGAGAGATTTTTTTTTGTCGAAGTAAACTTGACATTTCGATGAGAATTTTCTTGCCTGGCAACTCAACGAAAAAAACTGCCTCTAAAAAAATTACGAGTCCGTAGGACGAGTAATTTTTTCTGCCAGTTTTTTGAGTTAATTTGCCGGAAGGCAACTAAACTCGAATCATAAATGTCAAGTTTTCTTCGACAAAAAAAGCTCGAGTGTAATTCGGTACGAGCATTAAATGAATACAGTTCAGTTTATTCAATTCAACGGAGAAGTAGGTACAATTGTTAAAAACACAATTCTTATATTTCATTTTCACAGATCAGATAGGTATACTCTTTTGACAACGCAAGTGAAAAATTGAAAAAGACACCGTCAAAGATTTGTTTACAATTCTGGTTGCCATGCTTTCAAGAGTTAGGTTCCGTTTTGTCGCTGAAAAACCTAAAGCTTGTTTCGACGATGCAACTTTGTCGCTTCAACTCCAGAAAATTGCATGTGTTCATGCAAGTTTTTCGAGTTGCATGCATCTTTTTTGGTGCGATAAGTTGCAGCAACCTAATTATTTCTATGGTGAATTTGTTGCCGCAAACCACAAATATGTGGTGGCATCATTGTGAAGAATATTGATTTTGATCTTTTCAATTATTTTCGAGACCCGAGGAATCAAGTTGAGTAATAAGGTGATTTAATCACAATATCAATTATTAGAAATGAATGAAATTATATATCAGTTGTGATAATGTAGACGTTCATCTTGGTAACATTCAGTGCTATTTTTTAATATTGGCAATGCAAACTGACAGATAGATGACATATCTCGCAGCGACAAGTCGCCGCGAGAAGTTGCAGCGACAAAATTGCATCATTGCATCGTCGAAACGGGGTGTTAGGGCAAAGTTTTTTCGCTGTCATAATGACAAAATCACAGCTGCGCATGGGATATTTTATACACGAGTTAAATTGTCATTATCATTTTGTTCTCCACTTTCAGAAAAATAACTCATCAGATGACAGACAATCGAAACAATAAAGAAATAATTTGATGTTGACTACTTTTACCTGAAATTTGTCAATTTCAAATCCGATTATCTTATAATTTCACTTCTCATCAAGGCGATCCAATCAAGTCAAACCCATTTTGAGAGGATCCAAAGTTTCGAAATAAATTTTCACATAAGGGCGCATATGTACCCAACAAATGACGGCATCAAACTTGAAAACACATGCTAAAGACCGATTGATTTCTAATATTTCCAGTAGGGGTCACACTTTGAGTTTTTGAATACATGAGTGTGAAAAAATCCCCACTCAAAATATTCGTAATAGTGTTTGTTTAAAATTAGGAAAACTTACCGCAATTTCACCTCTACTTTCCCTTATAACCAAAGAATAGACTCCTCCTAGAGCTAGATGGAAATGTTTTTCAAATAGATGTTTCTCTTCTCGGCTGCTTACCAAGCATTCGTACCTTTAAAAAAATCATTGTCACGATCTCCTTGAAACATGACGAACTAACCCACCCAAATATTGTTAAAAATCTTGAGCGTTAGCAAAAAACCGGTTTATCTAATACAATGGTGTTTATTATTATTATCATTATTATATACTGAGATTCATATCAAGATTGACTACATGGTATTTAGATTCGGATTAAGATTATTTGTATCAAGCAGATTCTAATCTGATCCACAATTATTCCTTATAATTCGTTTGAAAAAAAGAAAAAAAAATGGTTCCGCCTTCTTTCAGACCGTCAAGGAGTGATTAAACTACCGAGCAAGCAGACAATATCTAATATAAATTAAAACAAAAGGGGCTCATTTGCTTTGTGTACATGTAGGGTGTTACAAAATCATCTGTTGTGATTTTTCGAATTTTTATATGAAAATGATTGCCCTCTGGAATAGATGAGAAAAACTTGTGGTCGACGGGGGACTAATAGAACCTAAAGGACTTAAAACAGATTTTTTCAGATTTCTCAGGAAACAACTCGTTTTAACGACAATTGAACTGGAAGAATATACAAAACTCCTTCTATTCCTATAATATATTCAAAAGTAATTTGAGAATCATGACTCCAAAAACACGCTCTGAATAATTCCAGATAATTATGTAATACTCTGTTCAGGTGTGGTTTGAATTTTCATTATGATCCGAAAGTCTTTATAGTGAAACCTATTTTCGAATTTTATTTCGAATAAAGAAAGAAGTTGGTGTCATAAGATACAACAAAACACCTGTAGGAATATAAAAAATCAAAAAAGAAAATTGCACAGAGAAGCTACAAGTTTATAATTCCATATCTTCATGATTAAATACCACATGAAATCAAAAAAATTGGAAAATTATCATCATTAAAACAAAAAAGTAAAATATGATTCATCAAGACCTGTAGTATTGATTGTGAATTGTTATCACCTTTAGTTAACCTTACAACAAGTTCTCTTCGTAAGATTTGTTTTTGAGTTTATTCATAAAATGTAAAATATATATTATCTATTCATGAATGAACTTTATTATTAATTGGACGGAGATACTTCCATTAGTCTATGTCAGATGTAAGTTAACTCCCTTTGTTGTATGTATCGTGAGAGTAACTTTTCTAGGTAATCTATGCATGTGTAGCTAACAAACTTAGTTCAATATTTTACACGCAAGGGCAATTTTTCTTTCTCATTTGAGGATCGACTGTTGCAATTCATACAACTGAAAAAATACTCTGGCACAATTGTTTCGTGTATCACAGATAACTATATAGCTTTCTGTACTTGCATGGTTTTTCTAAATCTCTTGGTAATACGCCACAATTGATGGTAATTTTAAGATTATCAGGATTTCTAAGAATATTCTCAGATAAAGAAAAATCAGACATTTTGTTCGTTAATCCGGCTGAATATTATCAGATTATTTGATTTCGGTAACGAAAGGTACTCACACTCCCTGAGGCAGTTCCATATAAGCCGATACAGCCAAACTGGAGGTGGGAGAATCATGGACGAAATACATGTCCTGCAGACCTGAGGTTCCTTTTAAAGTTACTGTCACGTTATGATAGTAGTTTGATGATTTGATATACGATATTCTGAAAAAAAATTCATTAATGAAAAAAATGGATTTGTTGAAAAAAATAAAATTTCATATTACTTTGTATATGTATTGTTTGTTTTCCCTTTATGAACTTTGGGTTCTTGGGAACACATGATTCTCTTTCAAATGTCAAAAATGTGTGAGATTCTGTGACTAACATCAAACAACGAAATCAAGATGAATCGGTGAGTATACATGACTTTTCATAAAAAATTTAAAACATCGTTACCTCGGTTAATTTTTCGTTTCAGTACCACCGGCAGCTTAATTAAGTGATAACGTTTTCTGCTTATGCAGTAGAAGTGGAAGTTTCAAATTTTGATATTGTGATTTACATTTTTGGACAAAAATTGCATACGAAGCATCAGGTTTATGTTTGTAAGAAGATTTTTGAGGAAAGTGATTTTGGTCATGCAAAAACAATTCAAAAGTCCTATGAGAGAAGTAACATCAAATAATTTGTAAACAACCTCTGTTGACATTGATATTCATAAACGTTAATTAAATTCAATAAAGGGGAAATGTGCCTAAAACTATACCAATTTTTATATTTCTAACTGTTTGATTGTTCATGCTATACCAATGAAGTACTACCAAATATATTGTATTATTTATTGTATGATTTTAAATGTAATGGAATGAAAAAAAATGAAAAAAAAAAATAAAAGTATTTTTTTGAAATAACGATTCGGTGAGGAATTACCTTTGTAATGATATATCACAATCATGCTCTCAATTCACAATCTGCTCATTAAAAATTACTTTCTGAACATTATGATGAAAATATGCTATTTAGAATTAAATAATGTCATGTAAGTAATAATACATTCTTTTGTATGCTACTAAAGAATTTTTAAATTCGGTGATTCCAGTACATATTGAAATAGAAAACATGAATATGTATTGGAGTTTATAACCAACTTTAGATCTTCCTACGTTATCATTCAAGAAGTGAAAGACTTGATGTTGAAAACAAATTAAATTTGAAAAATAGGTAGTCTGCCTCAAAAATATCCTGGAAAAAGTTTTAACATGAAGTATTGCTACTCACATGATATTGATCAATATTCCTTAACATACTCTCATGAAAATGTTCCGTTACGAGGGAATACAAAAGGTAATCTTTCATGAATTCTCAATTGTATCAGCAGATAATGAATTGGAAGTATGATTAAGATATATCACTGGGAAGGTCATTCTATACCGAATCGCAATTTTCAAAAAAAATTAAAGATTCCATTTGACATATGAAAATTGGATTCGCATCCGGTAAAACCGGAACTGTCATATAATATTTGATACCTGCTAAATCGTATTCTCATGGCATCAAATCGAAGTACCGAATATTAATTAAGTAAATTGATTACGAGTCACCCGGTATATCTGAACTCTTTCTTCTCTCTATAAACAGTACTTTTATTTGCATATAAAAACCCTTTGATTCTAGAAAAAACGATAAACGAGGACTTACTAAAATTTGAAAAATGGCTTTATTCCAATCTCCTCTCTATTGATTCCAAGAAAACTGAATATATGATTTTTCAACAAAAAAATAAACAAAATATCAACTTGAATATAAAAATAAAAGATGAGCAATTGAAACAAACATCTTTGAAGAAATATCTTGGCATTTGAATTGATGATAAATTGATGTGGGATATACATAAGTATTGAAAATCTAATAAAAAAAATATCTTCAATCATTGGTGCCCTAAGAAGATGTCCCAAATTGAATCCCAAAATAGCAAATATATTTTTATATTCACATATTCTCAGTAGAATCAAATATTTAATTAATATATGGGGATCTTGTTCTAAAAATAATTTCAATAAAATATCCGCTCTATACAGGAAAGCTCTGAAAGTACTGTATCGTCTACCATTTGACACTCCAACACATCAACTTCATTCAATTACAAACACATTTTCTTTGGATGAGCATTATGCAATGGATACTCTGAAAGTATCATATCTTATTATTAATAATATGATGAAATCTAATTTTATATTGATCAGAAATTCAGAAATTCATAGTCACCTTACGAGACAACATAACATGTTCCACCTTGATTCCACAAACTCTGTAATTGGACGGAAAAGGTTCACTCATGAAGCACTTTCAAAATTCAATGAAATACCCGAAGATATGAAAGATTGTAGAAATATCAATGAATTTAAAATCAAAATAAAAAAATATTTTCCTCAAATGAGAAAATAAAATTCGATGGATTCTTTCTTTGTTTCTATATTTTGTTTTATTTTTCTGTTTGTTGTTTCTTTGTAATTCTGAAAAAAAAGTATTCAATGAAATATGTAATATAAAGTTCATGATCAGTCTCATACCAGTTTGAAACTGTTTGACTGTTCATGATATTCCTTTATAGAAACAGTTATAATTTAAACATACCCTATTATGATTTCATAATTGTTATTGAAAAAAATTGTAACATTATTACCTAAAAATAATATTTAAGAAAAGGGTATATATACATTTTGTACTTATGTAGCATTGAATGAATTACAAAAAGTTAACAAACAGAGGACGTTTGCTGAATGTTTGGTGTTACTCCTTGTATGGAAGTTTTTTTTATCGATTTCGAGAGGAAAAAGCCAAAGGTCACTTCTCTAATACTTTCATTTCGTAGAAAAAGTATTTTGTACAGGGTATAGCTCGCGTGTATGAAAGAATCTCCAAGCGATCATCCGCACAATAATACATCACTTTTTCTCCTGATAACACAATACATTAGTGGTTGGTAGTATTTATTATGATGATGTATGAGATTTGAGTTCGAGTTACATGGTGTAAAAGTAAAACAGGAAATGCTTGCTTACCTAACACGCGGCGTACCACTGAGAGACTTTCTAAAATCTACTGGATCTGTTACGTATGCTTGAATTTCATTGTTTTCGTTGATTCCAATCAATACAGAATCGATCTGAAAAAGGTACTGAATAAGCAGAAGCATATATAATCACCTAATAGATATACAGTTATTTATTCCTTAAGATATCTTGGTGTATCCAAATAAGAAACTAGATTTGTACTGATTTTTATTTTTATTCACTAAGGGCCCGTTTATCAATGCCAGGATAAATTAGTTATCTGATAGATACAGACAGAAAGTGAAATGATGAGCTTGGCTCTTTTTTGATAGTGACAAGGATAAAACTGCCAGTTAATTTTATTCCTGCATCGGTGAATGGACCCTTATTCATCTTGTTTTCATAACAATGAATCAAAAAAACGGTTTCTTTTTGAAATTCAATATTTTCAAATGGGGGGATACTACTGACTCGAGCTGACACCAAGAAAGTGAAAAAATAAGAATATTCTTCTTATATTAAAATCAACAATTCACACAAGCCATATTTGATTTTGGAATGATTTAGGATGCATATAATTACCCCTATATTTTTAGGCCCATGATGAAGTAGATAGGGATAACTCTTATACATAAATAAAAAGGGAGAGGGATTTTTTAATGATCATGTGAGATTCTTTGATATGATTTTCACTTAGCCTGTACTAATTTCAATCTTAATCAGAATTTTCAAGATTTTAATATAATTAACTTGAATGATATGCATTTCAGAATAGTGTTTTTATTTACTGTTATGAAATCAGTACTCAACCTCTGATCATCTATATTGACGTATGACGATCTACGTCAGAGTTCGATGTAGGACACCTGAATCTAATCTGATTTTCTGGTTATGACCACATCAATCGCTTCAAGTCAAAGTCCATGAAATATAGAGCAGTTCATTATATTTTCTGACACAAAATGTTGGCTGAGTAATCGATTCAAAATCAAGGATTCACCTGAAACGTATTGGTCGAACTTTCATTGTCTATATTATGTACCCTATTGAAACCTACCAAAAACATTTCTATACACATAAAAATAATGCTCAAACAGAAACAAAATCAGTTGAAATATAAAAATAATAAAGCAAAGGACACTGCAATATAAACAATGGAACAGAGTTTCAACTGAAGACGTGTTCTGAAGAGGTTTAAATTTTTAGCAAATGTTATTCCTGATTCAGTGATTCTTTCTTGTTCTGTGTTCTTGTTAAATTATACTTAAAATCTTGCATAAAAATTCTTTAACAGAATTGATAGAAAACTTGTTTCGTATTTTATTGAAAGTAATCGCCTAACGGGGTTGAAAAGGGGTGAAAAGTTAGTTTAAGAGTTGATAAACGCACTGCCTAAACCAGTGAATATCTTGGACTACGGAGTCTCTATAGATACTGTCGATGAATAATTAGGTTTTGAGAAGAAAAGTAGTATAATAAGTATTTCTCTTTTTGACACTTCTGCTTTTTCAAGTGAATATCTAGTCCAAGATGTCCGATACAAAATGTATTCTTGACAGGCTCCAGTAGGAAATTGAAACCAACATCAATCAACAAACAACATTAACCACATTCAAACAAGAACATACCTGCTTTTCGAAAGACATCACATTCAAATCGAATTTGTGTTTGAGAAAGTGTATATTTCCACAATGCAGTGGCGCTTCCACCGCTAGCCTGAACATCGAATAATTGTTGCACACTATATTCTTGAACCTGAACATTTCGCTAGAGTTGACAGTCTGCACCCCTTCGTGAGGGTGGGAAATCCTCAAATTGCAGGGGAGAGTGTTCATAATATTGATGGAGGCGTGGTGTTTCAGGGGTAGTTCGGGGTATGTCGTTTCCAGCACTAGTTCCAGTACTCCTGCCGACAGGAAAGCAGTTCCTGCTATAATGCCACCGAAAGCCATGCGGTGCAGGGAGTTTTCCAGGATATTGCGTTTGGAAAAACAAGGGTAGAATATCCTATCGAATATAGGGATCAGGATGAGGACCATTGCTGGATTGACTACCTGCATCTGGTCTGGGGTTATCTGCGTTCCCATTAAGTTTCCATTCATGTGTGAAGCCTGTATAAAATATATCAATTTTGTTTCATTGAATAATCATAATACAAGTTTATTCATAGATAATTACACAAGTAACACCATAAAAATATAAACATTTTTAAAAATAAACAAAATGAAACACATTACGAGGAAAACTTGTGATGTAAAGTGAACAACTTAAAAACAAAAGTCACGAACATACACAGATGATCAGAAAATGAACAGATATTATTGACAATTGAGGATATCGTAAATTTTATTTGGAGATGTTTGGATAATCCAGCTTTTGCATTTTTTAAAAAATACTGTTAACTGTTACTGTTTACTGTAAAATTCATTCTGTATTGAATCATAAAGATAGGTTATAATATATATTTAATTTCTATGCGCAATTTGCTTTTTGATTCATATTCCCACTTTCTTCAAATAATAATTGAGTCGAATATTTCTGATCTTTATTGTAAATTAATTTAAGGAATCGTTCTAGTTGCATCGAATATTTATTTTTACTCCACCCCAGCCCAATATTCCATAAATCAACTGAGATTGAAATAACGAAAAATATAGAATTTCAAGTAAATTTTTTCTCGAAGATTTTTTTCAATACAGTCACTCTCAAGAGTCTGTGAAGTATTGGAAATTTTGATAACCAATATCAATTTTCATAGGAAGAGATACTTAGTTTTTTCAAAATTTATTGTTGATAATTTTCATTAAACAATTGTTTTACATTTCTAAAATCTCTTATGGCAATTATTTTCAATTCTGCCCAACTTTCAGCTGTATAGAATATAACTGTGTCATCAGCAAACGAATCAATACTTCCTAGTGATATGAGTGTAAGCAGATCGTTTGAATGAATATTGAATAGTAATGGACCTGAACCCGTACCTTGTGGTACACCGTATCCAAATATTCTTGGGCCACTGAACGTATCTTCAATTTGCACTTGTTGAATTCTCTCACTAAGGTAGCTTATAAACAAATTTGTGTTATTTTACAAAATCCAATAACTTCTATTTCTTTTTTTACAGTTACTTGATGACTGATTGATTGTATCAAACTCTTTTGCTAAATCTAGAAAAATACAAAGGTAGTATTTTATTATATACTGATTGATAAATATCGACATGGCATTTTCTGTTGAAATATTCTTTCCGAATCCGATCTGTTTAGGAGATGAAATATTTTGTGATTTTAAATAATCCTTAGGCCTTGTGAAACTCATTCAGAATAAGTTTGAACTATGAATCCTTCTTATATCTCGACAGAAGGGATAAGTGTAACTTAAAGAATGCTAGAAGAGGGCATTTGTCTGAACTTCATTCACGTGACCAAATACATTGTGAAGCCCTCAATAACATTTTTCGATTTATTGAAAAATAATTGAATTATTGAATGAGCGTCTGGGAAATTATCTTTCAATACAATAGTTGCACCATATTTTGTTTGACATAGCAAGGTTTATTATCTCAAGATAACAGGTACTTGGAATAATTCTATAAGCCAATTTTTTGTGAAATTATTGATCGACTAATACCATTTCACTTATGAGTCGATCATTAACCTCAAGAAACCAATATTGGAAATCCCAATACGTCGTAGAAAAGTAAACGTGTAGTCCAAAGTAAAAATTTGTCTCGTCCTATAGTGACCTGGATATGCAATTATCAAAAAAAAATTCAATTCGATATTGTGATATAGCTTGCTGAAGTGTTCAAGGAAAGAGATAGGGCATCCCACTTTTTATCATGATTCTTGGAGGTTATTTCATCATTCTGTTTAATATCAATATCTGATATCTTAATAGACCATTTTTTGAAAGGAATATCTTATTTGTAATACAAAATGCACGTCATGATGTTGAAATAATAATCGAAATATGATTTCAAAAATGCTTCCTTATATTTACCTGAAATGTCCATCTTGAACCTTGTTGATCAAACAAAGACCAAAAAATTGGCAAAGGAGTATATAACAGCAAAATGGCAGATACAATTTTCATATCTTCAATGAGTTTCAGGTTGAACTTTCCTTTCGCGTTGTCCAACCAATGTTCAGACCTCTTTCTGGTCTTGAATTTCTCTGCTAAAGCGTACTAATTATATATTTTGAAGTTAATGTGAGAAATAATGCGACCTACCCATGCACACTTGAAAAACTCCAGTATAACTTTTTTCCTCGGAGATTTCAGTTTATATACGTTTTTCCCGATGATGAATAAAACTGAAAAATATAATACCTCTTGAAATAATCAAGATCTCGTGTTATTTGGTACCCCCACAAATGCAATAATGTTTGATAAATAACAAGGGTCTCATTAAAAAAAAATAACTAAATCGATATACCTAGACGGATTCTATAATTCTATAATTACCATGAAAAAAGTGGGTACGAAAAATACCAATAGCTTTTATATATGCACACAAGAATATAAGTATAACCTATTACAGTAACAGCCAATTGCACCGACTTTTTATTATGATACCAATTACAAAAGAACTCTTAAAATTAGGTGAGGATATATTAATGGGTGTTCAATAATTAATCTCTCAAACTATGGTGCAATCGCTGTTTTTTGAATATTAAGGGTCTCATTTAAAAAAAAATAACTGAATCGATATACCTAAACGGATTCCATAATTCTATAATTACCATGAAAAAAGTAGGTACGAAAAATACCAATAGCTTGTATATATACACACAAGAATATAAATATAACCTATTACAGTAACAGCCAATTGCACCCACTTTTTGTTATGAGACCAATTACAAAAGAACTCTTAAAATTAGGTGAGGATAAATTAATGGGTGTTCAATAATTAATCTCTCAAACTATGGTGTAATCGCTGTTTTTTGAATAACAAGGGTCTCATTTAAACAAAAATAACTGAATCGATATACCTAAACGGATTCTATAATTCTAGAATTACCATGAAAAAAGTGGGTACGAAAAATACCAATAGCTTGTATATATACACACAAGAATATAAGTATAACCTATTACAGTAACAACCAATTGCACCGACTTTTTCTTATGAGACCAATTACAAAAGAACTCTTGAAATTAGGTGAGGATATATTAATGGGTGTTCAATAATGAATCTCTCAAACTATGGAGCAATCGCTGCAGTTCGTTATCTGACCTTTAATGGCACACTATCTTAATGCTCCCATAAGAAAAAGCCGGTGCAAATGGTTGTTAGTTATCTTTGTGAGTAATAAACGACCACTAGAAATACATTTCCACCTGTGGAGACCTCTTACGTAAAGAGACTCGAGCATAGGAATCTGATGACAGATGTAATGTAATGATATATACATATACGATGAATCAACGTTTTTGTGTACCGGTATTTTTGGGAGTTAGTTATTACGATATGATCATACAGTGAATGATCATACAGTGAAGAGCGTTGTCTAAATTATGTGAATTGTTTTTTATTATAGTATATACAGTGAACTGTTTTTGTGTTATACGTTATACCTGTGTATTAATAAAAGCAGTGAATCTGAGGTAGCACACTACCTAATAGAACAAAAAATATAACAAATGTTTTTGAAGCAATCGATGTATGTCATATTGATTGTGGCAATCAATGGAAACGAACTATTTGCTGAACAGAAAACAAATGAATTCTTCAGACTTTTACCTTCAGCTTCAAATAGTCTACCACACGCTTTCACTGGGATAGCATAAATCTGATTACATAGCTATAGCGATATAGTGTGTGTTTTTAAATTCATCGGTGGGCCAACCGATTTGTCCGATGGATTCATGTATTTTTTTTTCCATTGGTTGAAATTTTTCGATGGCCAGAAAAACTTGTCCTTTTCTGTACCTGTGTGGGCCAATCTGTTGTCTAGAAATTATTGATTCTAGATATACAGTTGAAGTTACAAAGTATTCACTCATTATTAAGAAATTTTATATTCCTAGAAACGTCACCGTTAGAATATCTATCAAAATTATTTCATTCTGATTGTTTTGTAACTGATAATTTGATGGAAAAGTTTCAATTTTGAGCTGACGGTATCATTATATCTTGCATAATCTCAAATCAGTTCAAGAAATATTTTCATGAATATATCCAACATTTATCTTGTAGTGTGGCTTAGGAGCAGCCAGATAGTGTTTTGTCCTCAGATTAAAAGGATTTTGTGGGTATTGAATTCAAATCATTAATCCAGTAGACGAGATATAATTATTTAGTATTTTGAATATAATAAGATAACTGGGGTGTATGGTTGACAAGGTTCACAATTGAATATATCAGTATATTTTACCGTCTGAATTATTGACTTTGCTGAAACGTGTTGACAAATCTAAAGGGTCGTACAAAAGTAGAGTAATTAATCTGGAAAAGAATATTGAAATGAACAATTGTTCAAAAATGAGTTATTTAACTGACACAATGACTTAATAATAATAACGTTTATTGTTTCCAAGAAATAACAATTATTTATGATAGAGAACAGTTTCAATTCAAGCAGTTAAATGCAGTTTACTGACTGAAATGAATGGTATTATTCAGAGAAAGAGAGAGAGATAAATCCAAAAATATAAACACTAAGGAAAATTAATTGTAGCGAAGTAATGAACATACATTTTCAAAAAATTATGTTGAGTGCAGCCTAAGAAACTAAAAATATAACAAAAATGCGACACGTGTTTCGCTCTACAGGGTAATAATAATTGAATATTTTTTCCATCCTACTTCAGGAAGCTATCTATAGTGAGCAAATTTTCGGGGTAGATTAAATATCTGACCTTCTAAACTTTTATAGATTCCAATATTAATTCTTATTTTTTCAGATTGTGGTAGGCTACAAACCCAGGAAACTACGGATCAAATATAATACTGTTTTTCACAGTTCAGTTGGCAACCCTATCTTTCTCGTTCATCGATTCTAGAATATGGAAGATCTATAGAAATCTTTTTTGTTCCGATGTGGTATGAAAGAATGAGTTTCATCGACAGCCGGTAGTTTTTTTAGTAAAGAGTGTTGGGTATTTTAGGCAATTCAGAAGTCTAAAGGCGGGTTTACAAAAAAAGTAAGATAAAATGAGAAACTGAATGAAATAAAGCAAGAAGTAAGATAACAATGTACCCGTTTAAAAAAATGGAAAGTAAAAAATACTTTCCGAACAGTCATACAGAAGTAAATTTGAATTTCATATTGGTAGGTTTATAATTTTTATTTCAATTTTGTGTGTCCATGAAGTGCCCTATCAGCGTTTCGGGAAAATGATGGTTATGGCTTGATTATACAACAAGAAACAGAAAAAAAATGCTCGGAGGATTATAGTTCTGGCAGATATGACCAATTTTTGGTATCAATCCGCACTCGTTTGCCTGTTTATAGGGCGGACTTTGTACCAACTCGGTTTTTCTGTTTTTATTTCTAGAAGACACTGTGGTTTATAACATGAGCATCAACCCCATACTAATTTCGTCGTTCAACATTTTCTACTCAATAATAAAAGTTTTCAGAAATATAATTTCTAGGTCAAAGTGACGTATCGAAATATTCACGAAATAATATGAAACAAAAAGTTAACCAAGTTTTAGCTTACTGCTTATTTCTTATTTCAGCTTATTCATTTTATAAATGCTCTGCCTCAAATATGTATATCAAACTTTCTTATATTATTTATCATTTTATTCTACTTTTTTATATACCCGCCTTTGCAGCAGATCTCACCGACTTTTTTTTATGAGAGCATTAAGCTAATGGGCCATCAAAGGTCAGTTAACGCACTGCAACGATTGCACCATAGTTTTAGAGGTTATCAAACACGCATTTGTAAACCCTCCTTAACAAAAAGAGTCCCCTTGTTAATGGCTTCATAACAAAAAGTCGGTGCATTCGGCTGTAAGCGAATTATAAGTCAGTGCAATATTTGTATTTCAAAGTGCAGTTGATATACATAGTTCAGTGTTATCTGGAGTATTGTTCAGATGAACGAACCCGTAAATATCGTAAAAATATATTCATACTTACAAATAGATAATATCATTAGAGCGGCAGGGAATCCGAAACCCAGGGCGTAGCAAGTGTCGTCGCCGAAACAAGACACGGCCTTCTTCAGTATCGGCGTCAAGGTCATTCCCACGAATCCGCCGAGGTTGATGGTGAAGTAAAAGATCGAGAAAAAGTGCATCATCATCTCCCTCTGCGCGGGCAAATTGAACTGTTCTGCGCCGAAAGCAGCAACGCAAGGTTTTATACCTCCAGTGCCGATCGCGATCAGAGTTAGCCCAAAAGCGGAAAAAGTTCTGAGAATTTCAATATGGCCCGAGAATATACAGATGAGAAAAACGATTATCTTCCGATACAAAGTTGAGCCAGCCAGTAATAACAGTCGACCAGCTTGAAATCATAGATTTGGTCGCCACGGAATATCAACTATAAGATTGAACTACCCTATGTTCAATCAAACGAGCCTGCAGGCGGCTGTCTGTTTCCTACGTATCAGTTGATCAAGGTAAATGTAGTGCATGTGGCACGGTGGTTCAACTGGATAGTTAATATTCTGTCGTGACCATTTTTTTCAGTATGTTGATGCATATTTAACCACATACTTACAATGGAGATATATCGATTGTTGGAACAGCTGCTATGCACATCAAAATGTTTCCTATCAAATAAATAATGGCAAAGTTTCTTATGGTTCTGAAAAATAAAGTACGATGATGAATGAACTAGTAAAGTTATATTGCATTAGTCGCCTCTGGAAACTGAAAAATTGTTTTCATATTTGGATAATTGAACAAGCAAACGACGCATGTTCCCCCCAAAGGGGTAATCCGATGAAAAAGTAGAAACACTAGCGTATAAATACTCTGGTTTACTCTGTTATCCAGGTCATACCCTTGACTCTTAGTCATGTTACTTTATGTTATTACTCAGAAGACTCAATTCTGAAAGTTCAATTCATTCAGTTGAATATGTATGTTTTCAATTTGTAATCCTTCGCAACTTATAGATGGTCCTTCGAACTGAATATTGGAAGGTTTCTGAAACGTTCCCAAGAACTATAAGCCTATGATTAGGAACTAATAACTAATAATTCAACACCAGGAAATCAACAAGGGCGTTTACGCAATCATTATTAGTACTAAGAACTGAGAGTGATCTAAGAGTTAGCTAACTTTTAACTGAGAACTAAGTTTTTAGTCAAAAAAGGTAGTACGCATGCGATTCATGAAAATGAAAATGAATAATAGCCTTGTTATAAAACTTGTCGAAAAGTACTAATTGCCGTTGAATAGAAAATGTGAGCCCTTTGTAAATAAAGCAGACAGGGAAACTGCTTTGTAAATTTGAATTCATGTTCATTGTGGACTAATTTCTTCCATAAGGACTAACACGAAATTGCATAAAAACCACAGCTTTCTCAGTTATACAGCTTAGTTATTAGTGTTAGGTATTGGGAAATGTTGCATGAACCTTCCATAGTGCAATTTGGACAGAAAACAACGAAATCGTGATGGAGCAATTTCACGCACGTGTACTGCTATTGTACAGTTATCACTGAAATGTCTATAATCACATAAATAATGCTCTATTATTCCACTCATATTGTGAGTCAAATTTTCGAAATAAGCTTCAAGGTCCCATCCAAGATGAATGAAAACCCTGGTGCGTTGACCGATATGCTTTTGTTTAGCCAATTCCTCTCGACCTGAGAAATCGAAGAGTAAACTTACATTTTTTGACGGTAGGTGATGTTGAGGTGGTGATACAAATGCATTTTTTCAAGGGTACATTTTCATTGAGGCTGCAGCTTACGAGTGATTTTCGATACCGGCGGTCTCATTGGATAAACTTTTGCAGGAACTTTCGTTCACCAATAGAATTATCAGTATACAAAATACGTAAGGTAAAGTTCGTCTAATAAAAAGCTGTTATTTTTTTTGAAATGTTTGATAGTTTGATTTGAATTTGAATGCATTTGAAAGTTGCTATAATATTCAAAATCTTGTACCTAGTTCTTGTTTCTTCTCACGTTTCTTTTGTTTATATTCTTTTTAAGTGTTTATCGTTGCTGTTCTTGTATTTGTTTGATTTTAAAGTGATAGTTAGATTTATTATGAACCGATTTACAAAGCTCAAAATGAAACGCTCGTGTAACGTGTAGGTATTACATATCCCTCATATCATCGGCCCGTAATCACATCAATCACATTAAAAAAATTTAAACACTATGAAGAAAAAAGTACCTATCTTCGGTTCCTCAGAAAGTAGAAAGATAAGATATCAATACTTTCCAGTTTCACTCACAACTATTGTTTCGGAAGATTTAAAATCACATCACAATCACTGAGTTTTTGATTTATTTTTCATCAAATTGAAAGCAAAAGGAATACCTAATAATCAGTCAAAATGTGATGACTACATAATTTCTAGCATTTCGCGGGAAAGCAAGAAATTGCATGCAAAACATGAGATCATGAAATAAACACAACCTATAAATCTATAAATAATCGAATGGACGTCGAGCAGACGGATATCATGGCATCACGGATTCAATTAAAATCACGTAAGGTGCGCCTCTGCTGGCAAACTCTCGAAGGCATCTCTTCAGTTATAATCGATCAGAATCAAGATAGCGAAAGTCGAGAAAATTTGCTTACAATCTATTAGGTATTAGTAAACACACCAGGGTTTTTATTCATCTTGGTCTCATCAATTCATTGCTCGCACAATTTTAAATCTTAAGGGTTGACGGTTGTAGGGGTGCTTCAGCTGTTTAATGGAACCTTAAAACCTTTCAAATGAACTTGTTAATGTTTTCCTATATGTATATTCCTGTATAGGCATCAGCTTCTTGGGATCAGTTACTCAATAAACAATAAACTTGCTTGACTGTAGTATATATATTGTTTGTTGACCCCTTTCGAGTGCAGCCAGAAGGCAGAGCCTTGTGCGGGCAAGGGTCGGCTAATTGTTTTGGGAGCAGAAGCGCTCTGGGGCGTTTTACTGATATTGACGGTAGCGCATTTGCCTGTTCAACTGTAGGGAAAACTGTAGGGTTGGTGTATTCAATTCAGATATCCCACCTTCCAGGATTGGTATCTAGGCAACTAACAATTGCCTATCGTCAGAGCCTGCCAGAAAAATTTTGCCCCGACAGCGGCTTGAACCAGCAGTGAAAAAGACAAATTTAATATACGACTCGCGCCATAGGCCGCTTGGCCACATCGTCATCATTTCTAATATCGCGAGGATTTTTAATGTAGATTCAATAAATTCGACTTCAACTGTATTGATTTAATGATCGTGGAAACATTCCCTGAATCTCGAGTTTATTACCTCGTTTCAGAACAATGACGTTTCACTTGAACAATAATGATGTGTGCAACTAATCAGCAAAAAAATTCTTATATACTTTTTCATAACTTCATATTACGATTCGTCGTCTAATATGTGATAGAATAGAAGATTTAACAAAATTGAACTATATATATTTGTAGATTATGTGTTCCGAATATGAACAATTTAACGGTTATACAAATGCATACTTTTATTTGATAATCAGAAACTTTGTGGAGAGAATGTTTGAGAATTATTTTTTGGCATTTTTTTTCTCTGAATGAAAAAAAAATAGAAATCAAAATTTCTATGGAAGAAGTAAAATCAAAAAAAATACGAATACTTTCTCTTGATAGGTAAGTGTACATCATTCAAGGACGTTTGATTCATTGACAAAAAGCAAGTGAAGTTCATCCGAAGCAGCTCTTCCCCTGCCTATTATTATTATTATTATTATATGACGAAGAACGGCACTGATTTACATTAAAATCACTTTTTCTTGCTCAATTTGTATACCAAGCATTTGAAATAGATAGCAAACATAGGAATATGTACACAAACCAAAATAAAGAGCTATTTGTAGACAAAATCTCACTCACCAGTATACTATTCCATTCCAACCCATACAAGATCTCGTTCCTCTCAGAGGAAATTATCTCCTGAGCTCCTCAGAGGAAAAGAGGGTAAATTACTGAAAACTTTCACGACAGAGAGTGTTTGTAAATTTTTTCTGATTTTACTTCTTTCATAAAAGTTTTGATTTCTATTTTTCTTCATTCGGAGAAAAAAAATGCCAAAAAATAAATTCTCAAAACCTCTCCTCCTCTCTTACCTGTATCTTCCAAAGTATATGTCAGCGCATATGGCCCCAGCCATTGGGACAATGTAACACACCATTATGAAAATGTGGTAAACAACGGTAGAGGCATTTTCAGAAAATAGTAGAATGTTCCTCAAATATAATGATAAAATTGCTGAAAGAGAATATCAGTGATCAATGTGAGTGATGCTGAAGATTTTCTCAGTTCTGATTCAATAATTGAAAAAAAAATAAAAAATGGTCATACGCTAGGCTAATCCTTTGAAGTTCCTATTTTCCAAAATCTAAGCAATCCTAAAAATACTCACTTCGCAAGCCACAAAATGAAAACCTTTCACAAAATTCGGTGGCTATAATACAGAAAACTGCCGTGGGGTACGAATTTTCCTGAAATGATAGTTGGTAAGAGAATGTTTCGTAATTGAAGATTGTCTGACTCACCAAATGCATGAATTTCTTATAAATTCATCGTCATATATTGTTCAGAGATATATATTTACGTCAAAATACATGACGGAATTTTATGGCAAATTGATGACGTGTACTTCAAACTTGAAGGAAATTGCTAGGGGTGTTTTTCAGTACAATTTCTCTGCCGGCATATAGCCAATCACTTCAATTTTATCGTCACCGATTCTCATTCTGGTTTTAATCAACGGAAACGTGGAAATGAATTTGAGGGGAAACTGCTAGGTTCAATAGATATTTTAGAAAATGATTTTTATTTTGATGTTCACGTAAACACAAAATGAATTCATCTTGAATTATTGAAAGAGAACGTGTTTTTCAAGTAGCAAACATAACTTCCAAACATTGGTGTATATTCCGATGTTGTGCCAGAGCTGTAATTTTTCAGAAATTACTGATATATTTAACTATTGTTTCTAGTATTCATTCAGAACTAACTGGAGAAAGTGCCAATGGCAATATCAGAATATCGATATAAATTGAAAGTGAATTAACATGATCGTTTTGATATCTACTTATCCTCTACAGAAGCTCTCACCACAACATTTTGTTGTCCGACCTCCATACCAGACATGTCAAAATGTACGAATGGTACACTTAGGTTCCAATCTTATCAATTATGGGATTTGAAACATCATACATACTCACCACTGTGGAGCAAAGTAAAATCTGACAGGTATTTCGTAAAACTGTGGTTGATCTCATGAATGAACTCTCCGTACATTTTATACATTCAGATTCACATGAAAAAATAATCACTGTAATTCACAGGGAACATTATTTTATAACAAATTGAAATCTTGTCAGTAACATTCCAATACACCATTTTTTTCTTACCTTGAATCATAGTATATGTGAGATCTAAATGACTCATGTATGTGATTTAGAGAGCCATATAGATTTTCAGTCGGGTTGGGTTTCAATACGGCAACTCTCACTTGTTTCTTCAAATTTGTGTTGAAGGAGAAGCCAAAGAAGGTGCTTCTTCCTGAAACCCCAAGTTACACTAGAACCTGAATAACTTTCAGAGAGTTGGCGTAAGATCTGAGTCACAAAACTTGGGAACAATCACTGGGATTCCATCAGATCCTATGACTTTATCAGATTCAGTACACATTATAACATATTCTTAGTACCTGGAAGATAGGTTAGCTTAGGCATGGAAATGTCGACAGAGTAGAATTTCCAGCGATCATGTTAGCAAATGCTCAGGGTCTTTGTAAGCCATTGTCATTTTGTGTGATATTTCATGATGAAAAATTCATATGAACAAATGTTCATGACTCCTTAGTTTCGGAGATACAAGGTGTTGAATGCTGGAATACATCCATGTTATATTAATGGAATACTGATTAAAATATCAGACACAATGAAAATTATTGCTGTTTTCCCATTCCCCCACCTCTTTCTTGGATTTTTATCAGATAGATGTTTCGAATTTCTTGGAATTGTTCTGAATATCATAAAAAATTGATCTTTCATTGAAATTTCATGCTCTCTAACCCCCCAGTTTCACACCAGTGACTTCGCAATGACATATCTTTCCATGGAATTGAGGGCATTATATGGCACAACCTTCGCCCATGATGAATATTGTTTTTTATTTTTATTCCAAAAATGTGTATTTTCACTATGTAAGAGTTCTGAACATATTTTAGGACATATTTTGTTCAATAACATGAGAAATCGCATACTAAAACCAATGAAAGTACTTGAGAAACAACCTGTATATATACGACCTCTCTGAGAGAAGGTAATGCGCCAGGAATGATTTTTTTGACAAAGGAGATATTTTGGTAATATTTGCTACTTTCGTTGCTTTCATCCAATGGAGTAGGCTATGGGCAAATGTTGATATTGAGAGCATTGTTTATTTTAGAGTGAGATCAGAGTTACAGAGTGAAGCATGTAACTTTTCATGAAAATTGGGATTGATGGTGAAAAATGCTTACCTACACTCCATTTTTTACTCACCACTAATCCCAAACCTGTTCCCAGTTCACTAACGATAGTAAGTGAGACCTCTGTATATATATATGAAACCCTAAAATACTTGGTAGAACATCGCACAAATTTCAATGATTATATGAAGAAACACGAATACTCAACCCGTTTTAAGGGAGATTTCGTTTTTCCGCAACATAAAAAATGCCTCTATGAACGAAGTATTTACTACAGTTCAATTAAATTTCACAACAGACTCCCTAACTACATAAAAGACATAGAAGTTGTCAGCAGATTCCTGAAAGCTCTGAAAAGTTACCTGATCGAAACTGAACCATATACATTGGCTGAATTTCTGCAAAGATCTCTATAAACATTGGTGATTGTTATTTAGGTGTGTAGTGTTTAATATTTTTTTTTTGTAAAATGTTTCAAATTTTAAATAATGTTTGTAAACTTGTTGGTTATATTGTTTTTATTTCTTGTGAATATCAATTTTAGCATATACATTTTTTAAATGACGTATTTCTCAGTCTGAAATGTGAAATTCTTTCTGTAGAAATAAATTGATCTCTCTCTCTCTCTCTCTCTCTCTGCCTAACATTCCAAAATTTAGATCCAGGTTACATTATAGATACCGAATTCATCCATAGTTTTGACCAATATAAATTCAAAAGGTTGCTAGCGAGGAACTACCAGAGAGATATAGAAAAATGTCATCAGATTATCTCGTAAATAACCATATAGTTGAGGCGCGTCTGTAATCTCGTGGCGGTTTTACTGATGATTTTATGGGACATTTTTTTTTATATTCGTTTTTACTTCAGGATGAATAATTTCCATGGTGATACCTCGAGAAGTGTGTCAGAGAGTTTTGGTGACGTTTTCAAAATGGCGGAGGTTCAAAATCAATATCAATTTTCTTGGTTATTTATGAATAAATTTCGGATTTCAAATACTGTTTTTGAAGCTGACATTCAGTTTAAAGAATTGTCATTACTGATTTCCCGATATAAAAGTCCATTCCCAAAATTGAATAGCAATTAAATTATGACCATCAAAAAAATCCTTAAAAATTAAAAATTCTTTTATTATGAATTCTATAAAAAGATAATGAGTGAAAAAATATACGCATATTCTCCCACATAGCACAATCTGAATTTCAACTCAGCTCATCTGGTTCATCTTCACTGTCCGAGTTCACTGCTTCTTCAGCGATCATCATTTCGTTGTCGCAGAAATCAGAATTACCGCCTCACTCACACATTTTCGTACATGGAAGCTGATTAGCCAAACATTTGCATGGCGGACTGCACCCGTTTTTAACACATGAGCATCTCACAAGTTGTAAAAATGATTCTGGTGCAAATGGCATTGTGCACAGAACAGGAACTATATGTTCATTTTCCAAAGTCCACCCATTTCCAACGGGGGATGGTAGATTTGGTCGTGCCTTTTCATCTTGGTTCCAAACCATGAGTTGAAAATTCACCATTTTCATTGCCGGTACAAAAGAGTTTCTTGTCGGTGGTAGTTTCTCCCAGCTCATTTGTTTTTTTGAAAATAGTAACCATCGTAAATCTGATAACTTATTTAGAGTTGTTGCTGTCTGATAAACTTCGCGGAAAAATGCCTCAAGTACGTCTAATACTTCCTCAGAAATATTTTCACTCATTCCAAGGGATGTCAATACCGAGAGGGTCTCTTCATTTGCGGTATTGAATGCTTTCCAGTGAGAAATTTTACCTTTCCCTGACAAAACACCTGTGGTGTCACACCCTGACAGAGCATGGAAAGCAGGTAGAGCGCTATCTGGGGGCCTATCGATGAGAAAATATCACCAATAGATATAATATTTTTCAAATTTGGTACAAAATAAGAGTTTTGAGGGAGGTTCGGGTACCTCCTAATGGCAAGAACCAAAACATCAGTATCCTGTGCGAATATCATGAGTCTATTTGCCCCCCTTTCGGCAGCATTCAAAGCATGAAGAATAATTTTTGTATCAGCTTCTTCTTGTGTACTACGTAAACATTCTGAATTGCAATGTGTTGATGCCACTTCCAATCGCCATGCCACAACAAACTTCATTCCTCTTGATTGTGCATGCTGAAGAGTTTTGTTAGCTAGATACGATGTTAGTTCATCTTTATTTCTTGAGTGCGATAATAGTTTCTTCATAGTAACATTGCCAATATTTGTGCGTATAGTTTTTGTAACAGACGAGATGCCACTTCGCTCCTTTTTTATTTTTGTCAATATTAGGTCTTTCCAAGTGTTCTATAATGTTCGAATAATCCTTGTCTTCATATTGGTGCCATATTTTCAGTGCATTCAGCAATATCTGAAAACTCTTACTTAATTCAACTAATGGTTCTTTCTTCAAAGTTTGGCATAATATACACAACTTGAACTCTATATTACTACTGCGATTGAGTTTTGATCCTGAGGAATGTTCTATTTGAATAACAGCCTCCATAACTTAGCCTGTAATAGGAATACTAATCTAGTTCACAGAATATATTATATAGGATAGAACCTTGAGCCATTTGAAAAAATTTTATCGTACGCCAATGTAATTGATATTTCGAAACTAAATGAATGTCTGGCCGAAGAAAAGCAATGATCTGAAAATATTTCAATTCCATTGTAGGTACAATAATAAGTCAATCAACATAACAATATATGTGAAAATGAATTAGTACCTGGTTACTATCTGCAACTTTTTCCTTAAGTATATCCTGAAAAAGGTGATAAGAAAATGAATAAAACAAAAGACATCCACACCCTTCAATATATTTTCGAATACTGAGACACGTCTAATCGATACGATCGTATGGTAACGGAAAATAACATTTTCATGTCGAGACTTGTCTGAAACGGCTCCGTTGAAATTCATATTTGAAATATTATTTAGAAAAAGTGGAACAATCAGAACCTTTCATATTGCCTCTCGTGTAGAACTGACATGATACATTTCAATGAGTTTTTTAAATTGATATTCGTGTATAAATGAAAGAGATATTACTGATTATTATTTTCATCTCTCGCCATTTTGATTACGTCACCAAAACTGTATGCCACACTTCCGAGGGTATCACTATGAATATCATTCATTGGATGAAAATGACCAGAAAAATTATATCCCATAATATCTTCATGAATACTGCCACGGAGACCCGTTTACATATGAGACGCTCCTCAACTAATACTGATTTTTCTAAAATTGTATCCAGGATGCCTATGCTACTCATATATAGATCCCAGTACTTCTTAAGAAAGAACTTGTAACATCCTATCTCACATATCTCACAAGTATGGAAATGAGACGCCTCTGATTTGTAATATGGTGTATAAAAAAAGAACATGATGGGGAAAATTTGATGGAATTATGAATTATTTGGTAAGGTATTGCTGTCTTCAGTAAATGATAGATTATTTGTTTTTTACATTTTTTATTAAAACTTACAAAATCTATCCCCACATTACATACATTACAACAATAAAGTCGACATATTTTATAATTTTTTTGTTTTATTCTTTTATTGACCATTGAAAGCATTTTCATATAATTCAACATTGTAATTTGTTGTATGTTCACTGAATGTGCAAACCACGAGAAATTCATTCCACTTTGCACTTGTTTGTTTCCGGATGAACAAAATGAAATGGTGTTTCAATTCTCGTGGCAAAATTGTATTTTCATTGAGTGGACGAACTTGTGCGTTACAGTTAATAAATAATTTATATCTAACAGAATAACAAGTAGCATTTCTGAATGTAGGTCATTATCAAGTCGTCGTAAAAATTCTGAACTTGAGGGGCAGCGTTCAATTGTTCATTACGCCGTCATCGGGACCAAACTGAAGTGGATTTGTCATTGAGAAATTACGTAAATACTATTATCTACGTTACTGTTTCGAGATGCAATTGTGTTATTCGAAAAAATTTGCATTCAAAATATACGAACAATTATCAAAATCGAACAGAACCAATATCTTATCTACATTCGATTTTGAGATATCTTGGAACTCAATCGTTTGACTAATAATAACTAATACTTCGATGAACAGTGAATTTTATGTGTTCCTCAAATTTTCAATATTAGTCATCATCAGTATAAGCCTTAGAAAATCGTAACAATTGGTTTTGTTCCATCGCTATTCATTGAAAATGTTCTGGAACAACTTGATAATGACCCGAAAGTAAAAGCGTTTTTAAAGAAGGCTCTTACTTTTATGTATTACATCATTTAGTTTATGGATTCGTATAAAGATGGCGAACGTTACTGTCACAGTGATACCAGAGTGATCTGACGACTAGTTTTCAGAAATATTTCCAATGCCAGTGGAATGATTATATTATGACTCATACAAATCTGTCCTTTTTTCCAAAAGGTAGGAGGTTTGAACGTAGGGTTCCGTTAAATAAGTGATTTCTATGTAATCATTTAGTGCCTGTCGGACCATATAGGCAAGGGAGTAGCAGTTTCAGATGTTTTCTTTCTTCCTTTTTGTGAACGAATAAAAAGTATTTGAATGATAGACGCGTACCGATCAGCAGAGAGTGTTTGTAAATCTTTATTGATTCTACTTCTCTCATAGAGGTTGCAATTTCTATTTTCCATTCGTAGAAGAAAAAGGCCAAAGAAGAGCTACTCAAAGTTCATTCTCCCTACAGAAATACCCAAGATTCCAAATAGGCTTTCGTACCTTGATGAATAATTTTACAAATAGTCGATACGAACTTTCTGAATTATACATTAGTATACGAATAAAAAAATGTCAAGTCTGATTGTGAGAAAAGTTAAACTCCATGCTCTGAAGGTCATTCTGTCAAGACTAACTTTTGGACGATCGAAGGAAATTACTATAATAGTTACTTCAGAATAGTCGCTTTCAGAGCCTACTCTTTATACAAAAGTTTTTAGCCTGAAAAAAGTTGAATTTAATGAAATCGGAGGACTCTCTCACGGTGTAGAATACAGTTACCCTTATTCAGGAATCCTACAACTTGAACCTGCAAAAGATAGTATTGAATATGTTGTATATATAAGGTTTGTTTTGGTTTCCACTGGAGACGGTTTCATAACGGTTCAAAGTAGTTGCACAGTTGTGGGCTGGAAAGATCTAGCCGAGTTGTCCCCAAATACGTTTTAGGACCGTCTTTAGTCGGAACTAGAACAAACCTACCTACCATTTGAGAATGTAATTTGTCCATAATATACCTGAAGAAAAAGCCCAATTACACTTTACACTAATGAAAAAAAAATCATAAGCTTTCTAATCACTTGATCTGATATAACCTTAAGAAATCTTGGTATACAACATCACATCTGATTATATTATCATATACATAATAGGAATGCGATTCAAAAAGTTTTCAGCAAATTGCTGGTAGTTTGTTGATTGACGTAGTTGAAATCCTCAACCATAACTAATTCGTTACAGAAATATTTCTGAAATTCAATATCACTCTGCTTGTTGATGGAAATTAAGGCCATGATTTCTTCAGCTAAAATACTTTGATATCAGTATACATTGATAATAATGATGAACATTACATATCTTTGAATAATATATATTTTAATCTAGTTGGATATTCGGTACATTTGCAGTTCCTGTAGTGGCAGAAATCGAATACTTATTGATCTACTGTCAGATACAACTGAAAATTTACATTTTGTCGCTACATATTGTTGCTACAACTATATAAGTTCGTTGAACATAAATGCACAATGAACATCGAGTTACATCATCAACATCAAACAGTAATATTCAACATCTATTCATTTGAGAAGAAAGCAAGTAATGTTGTCATTTGTTCCAGAGATAGCACAACATTTTTGATTTCCTTCTCACGTTAAATAGCAACATCTTAATATATAGGTAATTTATACACTTACATTGGTGTGAGTGCGATACAATCATATATACTAAAATATAAAAAAAAGAAAAAATGGGAAAAAATTCCTTCAAAAATTCGTATAGGTAGGAGTATTGTGACATCTAACATTCTCTAATGAGTTTTTGAAGTTTTTTTGAGGTACTTTTTCAAAGAAACGATTCTCATAACTCCCAATTCCAATAAAAATTATTCAAAAAAATTTGATGAAGTTAAAAAAACCAGATAAAAGGTGATGGTCTAGTAGCACCGCAATTGAAAGATATTGCCATTCTGTCTATTCGATTGTGGTAATTTTATTTCTTGACTTAACTACCCTCATGGACCTTTCGTGTCTCTATTGTTGTAATGAAAAAGTGGAACGTTATTCAGAATTGTAACACATTTTTGGTAACGTTCCAACAGGTTATCTCAACTGTTGACATCAAACAACATATACGAATTCTTTTCAACGTTGAACTGTTTCACGTTTTCAGTTTAATCCCATTTTTCCCATAGTTTACCGTCATATTCCATCGATACCAATGGTCCCGTATCACAATTTTCATCAACTAGATGACTTTTTCTCGTTCAAAGAAATCACAGTTGGGAAGAAGGCAACATTACTTTTATATTGTATTGATTTCATAATCAAAATATCAAACACAAGTGATTAACCACTTGACCAAAGGTGAATAGGAATATTTTCTCAATCTCAACCCAAATTATACAGATATCGTCAATAAATAAGTATTCGAGAATGTTACCTCTTCAATATTTGGGTAAAATGAATCAAAACTGAATAGAAGTACTCGAAATATCGATGAAAGTTTATCTGTCTACATAATATGATATGATTTATTACTTCACCTGGAGCCAATTCACTTAGCTATACCACTCTCACTAGGATAGTTATATTGATCTGGTAGATGAAAGAACTTTCCACTGAATCTTTTTCAAAAGTGTTTAAGATATGTGGTGGTATGCTATTGTTTTGAGTCGTTCCAAGCAAAACGTACCTGAACATATGATTTAAAATTGTCTTGACGACAAAATAAAGACATCAATTATAAAGAGACATTTAAAAACCCAATACAAAATGAATTTGATGCGGAAATATGGAAAATCAATTTGAAGTCAAGTTGAATAATATATGATGAATTAGATAATTTCAATTTATTTCAGGCTTTTAAATTTCATACGGAAAAAAGGTTGATTATATCAAGTCCTTTCTTCAACTCAATGTATTCTTCTCATGGTTCACTTTGCCTTTTGAAAACTTGGTGGGTTCCTTTGAAACCAAATGTGAATTATCATTATTTGCTATCTATCATTAATCTAGTCCGACATCTAGTCTATGACATCCACTCAATTGTTATCATTTTTGCATTTTTTGCGCATCGCATTTTTTATCAGGTCTTTATATTTTCGAAATGGTACTTGACTCAACTCCATTGTTTTTTTTTTCAGTTTCATCGATATTTCAATTTCAAACCATTAATTGCGAAGATTATTGATCTTTCAGAAATCTTGGATTTTGCCTAGACGAAAAACCAAACAAGCTCCTAGTTGACTCCTATATCGCATCCACCTTATAAGCTTCTTCCGAATATTAAGAATTGATAATAGTTTAATCATTAGATTATCTATAGTATTACATAGTGTTGATTTTGTTCGAATGTTAAGTATAAAGTATAAAAATATTACCACCAATATAAATTTGGTTCGAAAATTCATAGATACAAAAGTTTGAAATATATCGGAATTTTTTGAAAAATACAATCTAAGACTTAGAATATGAATATAAAAATAATGAGGAATGAATACCCTTGGCGCCACAATCTGAAATACGCATTCGATAACGAGCAATAATTCATCAATAGCCTTCGTGTTATCAGATTGTTGAACTTGGTCAAACTATCCAAGAATGATCTATCATGACGTTCAAGTGAAAATCGTATCGAAAATATCTCAGAGAATTACTTCTACAATTTTACTTGCATATATATATATATATATTGTAACGAAATGTGCTGACGCCGGCCCTGCTGCCTTTCGATGCGAATTGGTTCGACGTTTCCAGGAACGACTATACTCGCGTGATCGCGGCTCATCTAGAGTGTTCGATTGTCGGGATTTATCTGGATGATTCTTCACTATATGAGCGCGTGTATATAAGAGGAAGCGGTTCACGTTGACGGTAGAATTTTAGTAGAGAGTTTAGTGCCGAGCATTGAAAAGTTATCAGAGCGATTTAAGTGATTGTGTTGTATTGTATTGAGATAGCGAGTTATAATAAAAGTAGTTTTGTGTTGTTTGGTGTTTTAATCGACGAACCCAGAGAAATACCGTAACAGTGGTGTCGGAAGTGGAATTTTTGCTGGTAAATAAAAACAATTTATGGTTAATACGAGAAGTACATCTTACGATACGATGGAGGATGTGTTGAAATTTATGCAAAACCAATTTGCGGATTGGGAAAGACGACGACAGGAAGATGAAAAGCGACGGCTGGAGGAGAAAGAACTAGAGGAAAAGCGACGGCTGGAGGAGAAAGAACTAGAGGAAAAGCGACGACAGGAAGATGAGAAGCGACGGCTGGAGGAAAAGAAAGAACGAGAAGAAGGACTCCAGAAAATTCTAGAAGACCAGAGAAAAGAGCGAGAAGCTGAAAAGAAAGAACGAGAAAATGAAAAGAAAGAACGAGAAGAAGTACTCCAGAAAATTCTTGAAAACGAAAAGAAAGAACGAGAAGAAGGACTCCGGAAAATTCTCGAAGACCAGAGAAAAGAGCGAGAAGCTGAAAAGAAAGAACGAGAAAATGAAAAGAAAGAACGAGAAGAAGTACTCCAGAAAATTCTTGAAAACGAAAAGAAAGAACGAGAAGAAGGGCTACAGAAAATTCTAGAACAACAGAGAAAAGAACGAGAAGACCTCCAGAAAATTCTAGAACAACAAAAGAATGAATTAGAGCAAATAGAAAAACAACAAAAAGAAGACTTCCAGAAAGTTCTAGAAAATCAGGAAAAGTTCTTCGAGCATGTTTCACATGAAACCAAAGTTCAAATGGAAGAATTGAAAGAAAACCTAAAGGTAGAACTGAAGGAGGATGTCAATAAGGAAGTGGATGTAGTGCGAGAGGAGATGAGAAATGAAATGAGAGGTTTAGAAAAACAGATAGCTCTTCTCAAGAACCGAGATCGCCGAGACAGTGTTGCCACGTCAGGAATTTCCGTGAAACCGCCGACTTTTGATGGACAGTCGTCTTGGTCCATGTATCGTCGACAATTTGAGGCTGCGGCAGAAACCAATGGATGGGGCGAAGAAGAAAAAGCTACGGCACTCATAGTAGCTTTGAGAGGGCCAGCTTTGGGTATATTACAATCGATACCCATAGAACAGCAGAAGCAATATGAGGACCTGATTTCTGCACTAGAGTTGAGGTATGGCGATCAACACCGAGAACAGCTGTACCGGGCACAAATGAAGACTCGCACACAAAAATCAGGTGAGAGTCTGCAAGAATTTGAGGCAGATGTTCGACGCCTAATCCAGCTGGCATATCCAGAAGCACCCGGAGATTTCAAGGAGCAGTTGGCTGTGCAGATATTTATAGACGGACTGAGAGACCCAGAAATACAAAGAACTTTACGATTGACGAGTTTCAAAAGGAGTAGCGATGCCTTGGTACGTTCGCTAGAAGTGGAGGCGGCCTTCAACACCTCAAGGCCGAAAGTGCGAGCGGTAACAATTGACGATCCCGAACATCGATTTGGCACAGCGAATAGTTCAGTCGAGAAGGTTCTGGAAGAAATCAAATTGATGATAAGTGGAATTAGCACCCAGAAGAAGAAGACATGCTATAGATTTGGGAAACCTGGACATCTTATCAAAGACTGTCGGGTGAGAATGCCATCAAGATCTAGCTCACCTGCAAGGGTGCCATCTCGTACGCAATCACCTGTGAGGACAAGGTCATCCAGCGAGTCCTCAAATTGGCGGCAGGAAAACGAGAATTAGCCAGCATATCGGGGCGCATGCTGGCTAGCAATAACAGAGCCCCCAGGGTCATCCGTGTTAACAGGCTGAAAAGGACATCTGAGAGCCTTACCATTCCAGGTAAATTGAATAAAATCGACGTTATATGCACCATAGACACCGGTGCTGCAGTTTCCTTGGTACGCAGCGACATTCTTCGGCCTGGAAGCGTAAAGCCTATTTCTTCCAACGTCGTACTTCGGACAGTCACTGGTGAAAACGCACCTATTCGAGGAGAGGCTGAAATTACATTGGTTCTTGGGCGACTCACCATCACAGATACAGTTTACGTCGCAGATATAGAAGATGAATTCATACTCGGAATGGACTTGATCAGTGACTATGGATTTTCATTCGACAATGAGGAGAAGATAATGAGGTTCGGAGGAGAAGAATTTGTCCTTACAACTCCAGCAGAAAGGGCAATGCCAGTGAAACTGCGTTTAATGGAAGCTGCGAGAATTCCTGGATTTTCGGAGAAAGTAGTTCGTGCTGCAGTTGAAGAAGACCCTGGGTGCTGCGTTGGAGTAGTCTAGTCATGTGATGAATCCCCCAGCAATTTGTTGTTTGCACGAGCCTTAGTTAAAACGAACAAAACTATTCCTGTGAGGGTTGCCAACGTGTTTCCTGGAGAAATAACTGTTAAGGCAGGCGATGTAATTGGAACATGTGAACCTGTTACTTGGGTAGCGAACTGTAATTCAAATGATCGTCAAGAAATAAAGGCGGACTCTGAGAGTGTTATATCAACTCTGGAAAAATCATGTCAACACCTATCAACAGAGGAACTGAGAGCTGCCAAGAAGTTCATCAGGAGTGAAAGTGACATTTTTGATTCGACAACAACAGGAAGAACTAATTTGGTCAAACACAGAATCGATACTGGCCAAGCTCATCCTATTCGGCAACCACCAAGAAGAATTCCATTCGCCAAGCAACAGGAGGTGGAAGAGCTTGTCGACAAGATGATGAAGGATGGTGTGATTGAAGAGTCATCGAGCCCTTGGTCTGCACCTGTTGTGTTGGTTTCCAAGAAGGATGGATCTACGAGATTCTGTGTCGACTACAGGAAATTAAATGATGTCACCAAGAAGGACAGCTACCCTCTGCCAAGAATAGATGACACATTAACAACTTTGGCAGGTTCTCGTTGGTTCTCAACATTAGATCTGAAGAGCGGATACTGGCAAGTAAGCATACATGAAGACGACAAGGAGAAGACTGCATTTTCGACTGGAAGTGGACTTTACCAGTTCACTGTTATGCCGTTTGGATTGTGCAATGCTCCAGCAACGTTTGAGAGACTAATGGAGCTGGTCCTTCGTGGGCTCACTTGGAAAACTTGTCTTGTATACCTCGACGACGTTTTGGTCATGGGAAAGACGTTCGAAGAACATCTGCACAATCTGCAAGAAGTCTTTCAACGATTCAGGGACGCCAACCTCAAACTGAATCTTCAGAAATGTTCATTGTTCCAGAAAGAAGTGGATTTTCTAGGTCACACAGTTTCATCAGACGGTATCCGAACAGACCAAAAGAAGATACAGGCGATAAGAGACTGGCCTAGACCAAGAGACAAACATGAAGTGAGGAGTTTCCTAGGTCTCTGCACCTACTACCGTCGTTTCGTAGAAGGATTTGCTGATATTGCGGCACCCCTACATAAGTTGACAGAAGATCGAGTCAAATTCGTCTGGTCCAACGAAAGTGAACGAGCATTTGGGAAACTGAAAGTTGCTCTATGTTCCAGCCCCATTTTAAGTTTCCCACGTCAACGAGGCCTGTTTATTCTGGACACAGATGCCAGTAATAATGGTATTGGAGCCGTACTATCACAAGAGCAAGATGGTCAGGAAAAAGTAATCGAGTTCTACAGCAAAGTACTCACCAAGCCAGAAAGAAATTATTGCGTAACGAGAAAAGAACTACTGGCAATAATCAAGGCTGTAGACCACTTCCACAAATATCTGTATGGAAGAGAGTTCCTGATCAGAACAGATCATGCAGCTCTGAAGTGGTTACTCGAAATGAAGACTCTTGAAGGACAAGTAGCAAGGTGGATCGAGAAGTTGAACCAGTATCACTTCAGGATAAAACATCGACCAGGACGATTGCATAACAACGCAGATGCCTTGTCAAGAAGACCGTGTTCGGATACTTGTAAACACTGTGAGCGAATTGAACGTCGCGAAGGAATCAACCAAGTGAGATTGGTAGTAGACGACAATTGGACGACAGCAAAAATGCGAGAAGACCAGGAGAATGATCCAAACGTTGCAGAATTTTTGAAATGGAAAGAAAATGGAGCGGAAAGACCCACCTGGAAGGACATCTCGGATCGATCACCAACGTTCAAAGCATTGTGGGCCCAATGGGATTCCTTGATTGTGGAGAATGGCCTACTGAAGAGGGCTTGGGAGTCAGCCGATGGCAAGAAAGTGAGTTCCCAACTGGTTGTGCCCATGTCGAGAATAGGGGATGTTTTGCTAGAGATTCATGGTGGTAAATCAGGTGGACATCTAGGAGTTAACAAGACCTTGGATAAAATACGGTAAAGGTTCTACTGGGTCCAATGTCGAGAAGATGTTGAGAGATGGTGCCGAAGATGCCCAAAATGCGAAGCAAGCAAAGGTCCGAGAACAAGATCAAGGGGTGAGATGAAACAATACAATGTTGGTGCTCCCTTCGAACGAATCGCCATCGATGTAGCTGGACCGTTCCCGATGACGAATGATGGCAACAAATACATCCTCGTTGCCATGGATTATTTCAGTAAATGGGTTGAAGCTTACGCCTTGCCTAATCAAGAAGCATCCACCATTGCAAGAACCCTGGTGGACAACATGTTTACGAGGTTTGGAGTGCCAATGGAGCTACATTCCGATCAAGGAAGAAATTTCGAATCGAATTTATTCAGGAAAGTTTGTGAATTGATGGGAATTAGCAAGACCAGAACAACTGCCCTCCACCCACAGTCTGATGGCATGGTCGAGAGGTTCAACAGGACTATGGAAGAACACCTTTCCAAAGTAGTAGAAGAGCATCAAAAAGACTGGGATCGACACCTTCAACTATTCTTGATGGCCTATCGGGCAGCTGTGCACGATTCCACAAAGCTCACCCCAGCCAGTATCATCTTCAGGAGAGATCTTCGTTTGCCCTGTGACTTGGTGTTCGGATCCCCAAGTTCTGAGGAAAAAGAGGTACAGGATTATGCAGATGAACTGCGAGACAGTCTGATAAGGATTCACGAAATCGCGAGAAGAAGATTGAAGATTACTAGTGACAGGATGAAGGCTCGATACGATCTCAAGGCAAATACTGGTGGATTCAAAGAAGGAGATCGAGTGTGGCTGTACAACCCTCGTCGTAGAAAAGGAATTTCTCCCAAACTAACACCATGCTGGGAAGGACCCTATTCGATAGTCAAGAGAATAAATGACGTGGTGTACAGGATTCAACGTAGCCCCAGAGCAAAAATGAAGGTCGTTCACCTAGAAAGACTTAAACGTTACAATGGCGATAATGACGTATTGTTTGATCGGGACGATCAAATTTGAGAGGGGGATAATGTAACGAAATGTGCTGACGCCGGCCCTGCCGCCTTTCGATGCGAATTGGTTCGACGTTTCCAGGAACGACTATACTCGCGTGATCGCGGCTCATCTAGAGTGTTCGATTGTCGGGATTTATCTGGATGATTCTTCACTATATGAGCGCGTGTATATAAGAGGAAGCGGTTCACGTTGACGGTATAATTTTAGTAGAGAGTTTAGTACCGAGCATTGAAAAGTTATCAGAGCGATTTAAGTGATTGTGTTGTATTGTATTGAGATAGCGAGTTATAATAAAAGTAGTTTTGTGTTGTTTGGTGTTTTAATCGACGAACCCAGAGAAATACCGTAACAATATATATATATATATATATATATATATATATATATATATATATATATATATATATATATATTCAGAGGTATCAGAGATAAGAGTACAATTTTTACTGAAAGTCCTGATGAGCTTATCAGTCATTCTGACTTGATAGATAAATAATATAATTAGAAGACCCATTATAGCAATATAAACAGGTGAATTCGCCTCAAGACTCACAATTGAATAGTTCATTTATAAAAATCTCATTCGAAGATTTCGTTATATTTTCAATCTTCGAAATATGAATGCCTTGAAACATTTGGTTACTCAAACGCATACCTAAAGAGTTCATTTGTCGGTCACAGATTCATCGATATCAATTGCATAAAGTAAGTATACAAACATACCTGGAGACAATACAGAATTTCGAAAATTGGAGCTGAAAAAGAAATATTTTGAGATGTTCTAATTCTATACATATATAATAGTTGATTTTGATTTCTGTAATAACGAGAAATGGTTAAAAATATATGAGAATTCTTTGAATAAAAAATAATATTATCTTTTATTAATATTAGAAGGATTATGAAGAAATGTTTCCTAACTCATAGATTTTTCCAGTGGTACAGTATAGAACTGAAACCTAACTGCCAACATTTACCTGTCATGTTTTATACATTATATTTTCTGATGTTTTTTCGAGTACATCTTCATTATCAATTTTACCATTACAATCAATCCAATAATCAGTATGTTCTGTTCAACCTACTTCGAGCAGTGCGGATATAAGAAGTAACTTCTAACTTTTAACCGGGTTATATCAACGACGCGACGGACAAAATTTGTAAAAATAGTTGATAGCTTCCTCTCAAGGCCAAGAAAGGTCAGATCAATAACTTTTTCATCAGAAAGTACCGAAAATGAAGCCTTTTTATATAAATTTTATCCTGTTCGAAAGTTATCCGTAGAGATAACTCTTGTATATTCTTTGTGCTCAAATTCCTCCGACTGAATCAATTTCACTTGCGTTGTGTGATTTGAGAGCCGAAAGGCGAAAAAGAGAGATCAAATTAGGCCTAGAATAACTGAATGAAATAGATAATAGAGATGAACTTCTCTTAGGCAATAAAAAAAAAATTTCCAATACATGGTGTGGAAAGTAAAGAGTTCTGACATCTACAGAAGTCTCACGAAGTATTATTCATACGACAGAATCATGACAATTTTTTTATCCAATTCATTTCACCAAAAAGTTATGGTCCCGACAAATGAACTTGAAGTGACTCCCTCAGCACCTTACCTTTATTGTATTGTCCGAAATTGAAACATGATCTTGTTAGAGGCACTGGGTCTCAGGTCCGCTACTCAACTTTATGATTATATACCCTTAATCAAGCGAAAATTTAACTTACGATTACTCCGAAATGAAAGATGTATCTTGGATCCTCATTTTGATATTAATTCAGGCTAACAATCAATAAACAATTTAAAAGTGTAGACGTGCTAAAATTAGATTCTTGCAAAAAGGACAGCGTGTCGGACGGAAGCGTATCAAATTGATGAAACGAACATCAATGGATTTCAAACGAATTGGACGATTTTACTCCCGGAAAATTAGGGCAGAGGAATTAGATCATACAGCCAGTTACAAGCGCGTATCTACAGAATGCAGAAACATATTGAGGAATGCAAGAGCCGCCTTCTGTCGTATTTGGAAAGTAAGGGTCAACAACCACCGGATACGCTGATGGCGGTTGTTTTATTCCAACCGGGAGTGAAGCAACTGAACGTAGACTTTTATGATGGTGTCTATGACATCGACGTCTATCTGACATGCAAGATTTCTTTACTATAAAGATATGATATTTCCTTACAGTTGTTACTGTTCTTCATAAATGATTGAAAACAGTTGCCATAGTAACTTAGTTATTTCATTACGACGAATAGCCTGTTTCGAGGATGCAAGTTTGTCGCTGCAACTCCAGAAAATTGCATGTGTTTATGCAAGTTTTTCGAGTTGCATGAATCTTTTTTGGGGCGATAAGTTGCAGCGACTTAGTTATTTCTATGGTGAATTTGTTGCCGCAAACCATAAATATGTGGTGGCAACATTGTGAAGAATGTTGATTTTGAACATTACAATTATTTTTCGAGACTTGAGGAATCAAGTTGCGTAATAAGGTGATGTAATCACAATATCAATTATTAGAAATGAATTAAATTATATATCAGTTGTGATAATGTAGGCATTCATCTTGGTTACACTCAGTGCTATTTTTTAATATTGGCAATGCAAACTGACAGCTAGATGACATATCTCGCAGCGACAAGTCGTCGCGACAAATTGCAGCGACAAATTGCATTGTCGAAACGGGGTGTTTCAAAGCACAATTTATTACTGAATAAAATTATTCGCGATTTTTTCAGAATTAGTTAATATCTGTCGAATTTTATACAATTTGATAGAAATTAGTATGTTTACCTCGAAGGAAAAGCGAAATTCCTGGAAACTGTGTTCCTAAGTCTCGACTTGCGCCTCGCCTTAGCATCCTTCACAGTCGTCCAGGAATGTTAGGCATTTCCTAGCTGGTAAACAATATTCTATTTTCGCAAATCGCTAGGGAACTACAAAATATATATTTTTCAGATTTCACCAAAAGTCATCTCTCAGTATACGCCACTGACCGATTTTCCTCAGAATATTTATGTTGGGAACAATAACGACTATATCTTTTATCTCAGGAAACACTTTATCAAAACTGAAACAGATGAAGGTTGATCGATGTTTTCGACGATTCATAGCGGAAATTTCTTCTCTATTTTGATAACTCAATGAACAGTTCCTCGAAGTTATTTTCTTGCGGTATTTCGCAATCATACCGGAAAAGAAAAAAAGAAAGAAAATTTTGAAAGAGAGAGCGTAGACATGAACGTTTTACTCTGCATTTTTTTGGTATGAATTGAAGAGATGAAAGAGGCTGTACACTCTAAGACATTACCATCATACATTGATTTGTTCCGATTCATTGATTGACCAATGTTATCTTATAACGATCAGGCTATACTCATTAAAATTTTCGCCCTCACAAGAAAATTCTTGCAATCCACTTTTCTCGTTTTTTTTGTATGCAGATTCACACGAAAGGACAGGAGATACGAATTAACATTCACTTTGAATATCTGAAGTTTTTAAGCATCAGGATAAAACTCTTTTTTCCAAAGCTCAGCTGTTCTATTGATAAATGATCCTTGAGCAAGAGAGGTTCGACAGGTTTCCGAATTCACAACAAATAATTAATGATAAGTACACTTAAACCTTCTTTATTCGAAATAGTTTTTTAGATATTGGTGAATTTTGAAAAATTAATCATTTGGCAGACACAATTTTTGTAATGTTTCCTCGTCATTGTTACAAAGTTCTTTCTTCAAATTTGTGGAAAATGTTAATCTCACTTTCCAAATACGTGTGATCTTCTACACAAGCGGAGTTTCAATTTAAAACTCATATTCACGTAATTTCACTGGACTGTATGACGTATTTGCCATTATATATTCTCCGGAGTTTTGAACACTCTATCGATTGGACACATCAGATTTATGAGTCCATAAGGATAGAGCAATCTCTCAACCTAATGAAGTTATGGGCCTTGATGAGATATTCAAGAACGAAAGTGGAAATTCATCCAGGAATCGATAACCGTAAAACTTAGTGTAAATATAACTGGGAAGCAATCTGAAATGTGCTCCGCGGATTGAATTAAAAATACCAATCAGCCATAATGATTGAAGCTTAAATATTAATTTCACAGCGAATTTCATGCAAGCAGGCTCCCAATAAACACTAAACGTAATATTTGTGCGTGACTAAACTCAGCGGAAAGTGCGTTATATTTATCGATAGTCAGTCTTTGCCGATTATTTTCAAACTTATTGGTAATTAAAGCTCAGGAAAAGGCATGGTTAACTGCTGGGACGCAGTTTTTCGAAGATCCAAGATACTCACATTTATAAATATAAATTGTGGTCCTTTGAATATGCAACAAGAGGGAATTTGAAAATGGCCCGAAGTACATCAACTACGATTGGCTTGAAGTAAAACAGCATACAAGGTTCGCAATAAAAAACATCTGTGAGATCAGAAAAAAATATTCAGCGAAACATATTGAACTTGTTCAAGAATGAAGACCTTACAACGAAATGTCACCCAGATAGGTTGATCTTCTCTTCTTTCCATTTTTTTTGAAAGATATTGAACTACTTCCACAACAAATATTTCTTCAGTATTCTGATACATATTCATAAAAGGAACTTAATGTGTGGAACTTTTACCAACCTATGAAAATCCTTCAAACAAGAACATATATCAATATAACATACTAAGGCTATCGTGAATAGCCATGGAAAAACAAATGAGTGCTTTAGGAGCCTCAGTAATACCCAATTTTCCATAAAGTTAAAATCGTATCAACAAATATGAAGTTGGCTGTACCCAAAACATACGAGCCCAAGTGAGTTTTTCAAATATATTTCAATTTGGGAAGGGTTATGTCAGAGTGATTCGATAGTGGCTACTTGGAATATATTTTGAATTGAAATATTCCACACGCTTTTCTGGAAAAATTTCTATTGTATTAAAAAGGCACACAATTTTCAAACGAATTCCTCATTATGTGAGCTGTTCTAAATGCTGTTTGACTTGCAGCCATCAAAGTTTTGGCGTCAAATTTCTGTTGTTCAACTAATAAAAATAAATAAATTTTCTGCACATTCAATGGACCACCACACTGTATGTCTAGGTACGAATTGTTATTGTTTTAAAGAGATTCATGCTGCCTTAGAGATATAAGGTATTCACATCATTTTCCGTCAATATGATCCGAGAGATATACAATAGATAATAATTTAACACACACACAGATCTCCTATCTGGAGACAATCTTTTGGTTGATGATAGAGATCACTATACTCGTACATTAACATCTATGATGATCTCCATAGATTGTGGCTAAAAAACATAAAATCTTTCCTTGATAATGATTGATTCTCACAAAATGGAAAAATAATTGGACAGCGTATCAATATCACTTCAACTGATTTCAGTACAAAATAAAATTAACAAGTATCACATCATCAATGAAACGAATTACCAAAACTTTGTCTCTATATTCAACTCTGTATCATATTATATTGACGGCAAATGATATCCTGAATTCGTTTTTCATACATGTATGTCAATTGGGATTATTTTTACACTTACTTATAGATCCAGTCTGTACAGCTCCACCCTCCCCTCCACGATTAAGGTATGGAATATACTAAATACTTACTTTGAATATACGCACCAATCATATCATACAACTGAAGAATTTTATTTGATGAATAATCAGTCATAAAAGGGGGACTGGAAAATATATTTGATACATCGATATATTAACATTTGCATAACTGATATTCATTATATTTGCAATGGAAGGAATGTTTCGTTCATATAATATTGATAAGTCATGTATATCTCAATCGACAATACTGATGACGGAATGGTTAACACAAGTCTATAATGAAATATATAATATAAATTTGTTCGATATTTTTGAGTTATCCGAAAATTTCAACATTTTCCGGTTGATTTGTGGTCTGAAAAACATTTGCGAAAAATTTAGTTGTGGTTGTAGACATAACTAACAGATAGGGCAACGAACAAATATCTCCATTGACAGATTTTAATATGTCAATGTCAGATTAGAATCTATCAATGACAGATCCAAATCTGTCAATGTAAAGTTATAATCTGTCAATAAAAATTTTATTTTAAATATATACTACATAATTTATAAGCGTTACGTAAATCCACAACTTCTTATGGTGCACTGTTCTCAATTCGGGCGTGTTCAGCAAATTGACTCTTTCGACTGTTTGCAATGAATTGTAAACCATAGTTAATGTAAATAAGCCATTTTCATTATATCTTGGCGCGCATACTATTGCAATAGCTTCGGGCATCAGTAATTGATAAGAACAATGAGTATGAAGATCCGTAGGATGAGTATGAATCCACCCTATTGTTATTAAATTATGTTGATCTTGGTAATCAAATATTTCTTCCTCGTTCATTGTCATACAAGAATCCGATGTTCCCTTCTGCTTTGGTACAATCATATGAGTTATGATCAACTCAGCCATCACTAGTTTTCCTGCTAGTATGCCGCATGTCTCAATATTTTTGAAACTATTGCTCTGTGCCATGGCTTGGGACATCGTTATTACTTCCACTGGTATGACCACAGGACGAATTGCTGCCTTTTCACCAGGTTGAGGAGATCTAGCAGGAAAATGCGATCTAAAGTTTTGAGCAGCTTTTTCACTATCTTTGTCATAGTTCATAACAATTCCACATACTGGGCATGAATGAGTTGCAGGCGACAGTATATCAGGATGTTCGATATTCACATGAAGTTTCAAGTCTGATGGAGAGTCCCAATGATTATTCTCCTTATTCATCCCATTCAATTCTTAGGTGGAGTTAATGCCTTCACTAGTTCCATTTTCCTCTGAAAAGTCACTGGGACGATAATTACCTCTTTCAGTGAAGCGAATTGATAAAGAACTTGAACTGGGGCTGCTTGGTATTGTTCTTGATGTGGAAATGGAAATTCTTATTACTTCTTGAGATTTAGTGTACTAAAAGCTAGCTGAATCAGCAGCCCCACCAGCATTTCTCGATGTTGAATCAATGTGTGAAGCTGCAATTGTATCGACGCAAGTGAAATCCCATACCAAATGTTTTCCGTGGCTGCATGGAATTAGATACATTCCATCCGGTCTCTTACCATCATCACGAATGATTCCCAGCGGTTCTAAGATAGCAGGAATATCAGCTGTTGACAAAGCTCGCTTGATCAGATCATTAACAGTTGAATGTCGTGATTGATCAGATCATTAACAGTTGAATGTCGTGAAAAAACGCCCAGAACTGAATCTACAACTCAATCCATGAATCCCTTTTTCGTATTGACAAATTAATATCTCTCAGTGGCATATTGACAGATTTCAATCTGTCGTTGACAATTTTTAATCTGTCAGACCAAAATCTGTCGATGGAGATATTTTTTTATTTTTACAATGACCCTAATACGCCATCGTATTTATTGGAAACCTCAGTTGTAATATGAGTTTATGTATATATGCTCTTATTGGAATAGTAGAACTTTGAAAGTTCACAGAGTTGTCTGGAAATATATAAGTCCTCAAGAGGAATCTTCTCGCCTGGTGAATATTTGAAATACTTCACTCTTCTTCAATTATTCCCTTGAGAAATGCGGAATGAACAAAATCAACAGAGCTCTCGCTATACGTCTACTGATAGCCATTACTTGACTCCATCAGAAACTTGTATAGTAGGATGTGCCATTTTAATCGATGAAAGCCTACAAAGCTTCACGACACGTGAGAATATTCACAGGAACAGTTCGGCTTGATCACTTTTACAAGGCCCTTAGGAGTCGGAAACTAAGGGTTTTTTCTTGACCTTTAGTTCCTATTTCCGTTCCATGTAGGTATATGGAATGAGACGTTGAAATTGTTTTTTTTAATATATGGTGGCTGACTCAATATGCAAGAGAGTAACAGTAATTTTTACTTTAACTTCAACTTCCACTTCAACTCAGTGATTCCTACTGAGAACATATGGTAATTTTATGCAGCACTAGAAACTACGCATGCACATTAATCATGAATGTGATTGGATAAAGGGAAGTGTTTCAAAATCAGCTTCTTTCATTGTATTAGACTTTCAGTTTTATTGTCATTCGCTCTGTAATTTGTGCAAGCGCAGAAGCACCAACAATTTGGATTTTCTGAAGTTGAAGTGAAAGTGAAAATGTTTGTGTATAAAACGTTCAAGTGGAAAAAAAAAGTTTAATTTTTTATAGTGAAATTGTGAGTTAGAGCCGAAGTGAGAATTACTGTTCCATAACGTGATATTGTGTTTTCAACTGATGCCTGGAAATACCAAGATACGAGTAGAGGGCATATTACATACTTTAATTTTCAATGATATTGTGAATTCGAATATATATTCGACTTCTGAAGATAAAACTTTGGGAAGAGTAGAAGATGTTGTAAATATTTTGTTAACCTGGAAATTATCGGCAATTATTTCTTAGAAATTATTTCGACCATATATCAGTGGGTTCCAATCATTTCCACTACTGCCAAAGTGCTGATGGAGTCTGCAACAAAGATTTTTCAAGAACACCAACGAACTGAATTCAACCCTTTTTGTACTAGTTGCATACTACATCTTGTCTATGTTCATGTGAGACCAAAACTTTATTGGACAACAATAACAATAGATAAGTGCAATTTGAATTTTATTGCACTAAATCAATAGAATTTTGTTTTTTCATGAACGCAGAAACAAGCACTTAGAGTAGATAGAAATGAGAGGGCAAAATGAGAAATAGAGTTATATCCAAAACCATTTTCAGCGTGTCATCCCTCGAACCTACCATAAAACAGACCCAGCACTATATATAACTTGGCTTTGAAGGTTTTCGATAAATGTAAGTGGAGTTTTCTCTACTCGATCCGTCTTGTCGATGATTTAGTAATTCTTCAACCATCAACAAAATATTTCGCAAATGTGGATTTGAATAATTTTGCATTCAACCCACAATGTTCAAACTTAAATGGTGAAGTGCATAACCGAAATGTCCTTAATATTTCATAGTGTTTCAATTTCCAGTTAAATCAAATATGGTGAACGAATGAATTTCCATCCTACACGCTTTGTTCAAAAATTATACATTGAGAAAGGAATGCAATTCAATTCTGAAATTGAGTTAAATGTACGCTCAATAATGCAGTGACATTTTTCACATGATCTCATTAAAATACTCTGAACAGAGTTCAATTTTGAAGCTATTACTATTCTATTCATGTGACATTTTTTGAATATTTATCAATGATATTCTTGCAACCCATTCAGGAGTGTTTTAAATTCTTGTAATACTTTCATTACATGAACTATTGAATATGTCTGTTCCGTGGACCAAACTTTCCCTTTATTTTTTACTTTCACTCTAAGGCAGTCAAAATGCTAATCAATGAAAACGTTCAACTTCAACGATTCATTTATTAACGATTTTATGGATTAGAGGTCATTTTTTTTAGGATGAAAATAAAAGTTTGGTCTATGAATCAGGCATTAAAGTAGACTCAACACATAATTTCTTTCTTAATAGCATTACAGCTCATTACATACGTTACAGATGCTGAAGCTGTGGATTGAATTCAATCACTTCACAAACAAAAAATCGAATCAAAGACATTCTATCGTGATTCATACACCCGACTCAACGGTAGTTGACTCATCGAATAATCGACCATACTGGATTATGTTCGTGATCGTTTTAGTGGCCAATAATAGTATATATGGATCAGATCAAAGAGCAAAAATACGGTCGCGGTCGAATGCAAAACCACGGTCCATTCATCCCAACCAAAAGAAACAAAAAGTACAGATTTTCTAAATCCATACTCCTCTGGTAGAAGAGCACGAATCGTCTCATCATAATTCATAAACATCCCTACCATTCGTTCTGGAGGACAGTCTTTTGCTCTGGGTCTCTCTTCCCCGCTGAGGACTACAGTACATGTTATACCCTGGAATTATGTGGACCCTCACGTCTCCGGAAGGCCGAAGGCCCTCAGGTCTTTGCCTCCTCGAAAAAGAGACCGTTGTCTTGCAACAGCAGTAGTGAAAGAGGTTAACGTACGCGCTGCGAAAATGCGGGTTTGATATGCAGTAGAGGATGTTGTTGATGCAGGACTTGCTGATGGCTAGCCAAGCGAGGTTGTAGAACAGACTGTCGGGAATTCTTCTTACCATTCCTACTCCTAGAACGACTCCGAACGGCATCCAGAAGATGATGAAGAGCACGAAGCCGTACATGTTGGACTGCATCAAGGTGACGTCCCAGTTGAAGATAATGGAAGCTTTGAAGTTTGCTCGAGACTTGAACCTGAAAGCGCGTTGTAGTTTCAGATTGATCAGTGATATAAGTAGACAGTAGATAGAGGACAGTTAGTATTGAAAAAAGTCCTTAAGGGTATTAATCCGTGTTTGTCCATCAATACACCAATTTAGCTAATCTACCCCCTGAGGCTAGACCAGGAAAACTACAATATCAACTTCGACAGTGAGCCCTGCGTTTGGGTAACTGGTATTTAAACAAACTCCTCTCACAATTCGGTCCGACTATTGATAAATCAATTACTATTTGATCGCTCAAACAGCATTGGTTGATCAGCTTTCTCCACGCTTTTCTTCCTTTCCGTCAAGGTGTGGTACTGAAGATGAATGTTGTCACGGACGCTGACATATTGAAATTAGTCCTTTCGAATATTAATATGTGTGCGAGTTGTTGAAATGTTCGACGTTTCGACTCTCAAGCTGGAGTCTTTATCAAGAACAGTTATGTTTTTCTCATGAATCAATGGAGTTCTTGATCATTCATCATCAAATGTCAAAATTGTATTATTCTGTTAATTCAGTTGATTCTGACTAATAGACTTATTATTTTGTATATAAAGTTATTAGTAAATGGGGGTTACTATGCACAATTAGCTCTAAAATGTATTATTTCGAACTGAAAATTAACACACACATGGAGTTAGTGACCCAGCTTGCAGTTCCAGGAGAACTTGGATATCGTTTCTCCGAATTTTTCGATTGAATGCTGCCAAATATGAGAAACATAAGCAAATACGTCACTGGTTGATCGTTGATGGCGAAATCCGTATTGTAGATCATTGATTATTCCTGATCTCTCTAGATATTTGATAAGCTTCATATTGACTGCCTTTTCCATGACTTTGGAAGTGATAGAAAACATTGCTATTGGTCTGTAATAACTAGGTAAAGTTTTCTTCGTTTTTTAAGGAACTGGCTGAATTCTTGCTGTCTTCCAGGACTTAGGAAAAACCCCAAGTTATATGAAAGTTTGAATAATTCGAAAAGTACTGGTGTCGATTCGGGGGCACATGCTTTCAGAACAATTGCTGGGATTCCAACAGATCCGCAAGACTTATTCGTCTTCAGGTCCATTGAAATATTTCTTATATTTGTTTGGTGAAAAATTATCTCAGTCATATGACTGTCGACAGGCGTGCTATTTGGAGTATCTTTTCCCGATGAGTCCATTGTAGAATTTCAACAAACATATTTGCATATATTTGCTTTTTTTGGGCAGTGGTGGCTTGTGATCCATCTTCTTTGGTTAAAGGGGGAAATGACCTGAAAGTGAAATTTTCACTTTCAATCGATAAGATTGCCAAATTATCGAGCTGTTGCCCCATTGACGATCGATTAACTTTAACTTCGAGAAACCGATACAGGCATTGTCAACACCATTCGCAAAGCTACGCTTGCTTTCGGAACAGAATGAGTTAAATTATTTTTTATTATGTAGTCTAACATTCGTGTAGGTGTTTGTAGTCTAAGACTTTTAAAAAATTGCAACTCGTGGAACAATTTTGTTCCATTCATGTCACGATTATTAGATTTTTGTCTGTTAAAACCTATTAATTCAATCTGAAAATTCACAAACATCCCATAAAAATTGAAAATGGTCGGAATGGGACGACAAGTCGAACATTTCACTAATTGATCGACGAGCTGCATATATGGTTGGAACGGCCCTATTATATTCCTTTTGCCTTTTTCGACATCAATTAGGCCACCTACCTAGTCAGTCTCAAATATAGTTTTTATGTAAATTATTTCTATTACTTCCGTCACCCCTAGTACTGACTGGAATAGGCATTCTTGTCCTAGCTAATAGATTGTAATTTATGTATAAATCATTCATTTCGATAATAGACATCTCTATCTTTCCAACGTTGTCATTCGCACCATTCGAAAAACCGAACCACCCTTCTCCACTGAGCTAACTGTGCTCGAAGTACTGGTTTTTGAAGTGGGCCTTTTCAGAACAAGTTCCACTCACTGAATTTTGATGAATTCTGAGAAGAAATCTCCTTCATCAATTTGGTAATCATTTTCGCACACATACGCCAAAGTCTAGGAACAAATTATTCAACAATTTTCGATTATCTATTCAGTTCTGCTCAAATACTTAAATTATAAAAATATTTGTTTGCTATATTTTCCAATGTTTTTTTTGTTCTCATGAATGAACAACAATTTTTATAATTCGATTTCCATTGTGATGTCAAATAGGAGTCAACAATTACGATAAAATAGTTCCCACTTGGCGATTTTCCGCAAAATAGAGCAGGCTCGCAATCATTAGTGAATCCACAGAGAGCCAGGATGCAATAAACCTCAATAATACCGAAACCACGTTCCTTCCAAGTTTCACGGGCTATCGCAAATTCCGGAAAACTTCGATAATATTCCAACGTTGGGAATATTTCCACCTGTAATATTCCGAGGTGAATGCAGCCTTCTAGAAACGGTTCACTCGTCAAAGCATCAATAATGATTGGTCTATATATAGCCAAAGCGAATCTTTAATGGCTTTTAGTACTTGGAATTATGTGATATTTTATCCGCTTTCTTGACATTTCCATACCGCTCCCCTCCCACGTTATTACGTTCGTGGGGGTGCGAAATGTTTGCTCCGCGTTGTGTTCAAACAGACTCCAATTAAGTCCGGCCGATCTCCGGATTACACTGTTGTTACCCTTTGGCAATTTTCTCAACACTCTTGGATATTCATTAGAGCCTTTATATTTCCACGTATTCTGATTGATGCTGGATGATACTGAGTGCAAAAATGTCGCCGTTCCAACCTGGTCGAGCATCCTGATACATATATTACATATAGATGCTTTGCTTTATATTGTCGATATATGTTATGAGAAATTATTATCAAAATTCATAGACATTCTTACTATTCGGTGCGGAATTGGGCCCTCCAGTCGAGATAAACCTGAGTAATTTCAATTCATTAGGAAGAGTGCTGTAGTGCAAGCTATTATGGCGAAGTACAAGAAGACAACACTCCCCCGAAAGAACTTTTATTCTATGATTTTAAATTCAAACTGGGAAATTCTGAAAAGCAATCAAATATAACTCCTACCAAAGTAAAAACTGAGCAAGATGAACTTTGTTTTTATCAGCGTCAGAATAATCACGCTTTATGTTGACCAGTGGAAGTTGGATACATGTGTATTGAATGTTTTGTACTAGCCATCGAAACTTGATATAGATGAATAGATGATTGATTATTCCACAAATATTAAAACAGCGTTTGATATCCATTATGAAACACTATTTAAAACAACACTCGAGCAACGGCAGATAAAGGACAAATAACTAAGAAAACTACGGTAGAGAACTGAACTGGAAACGACAAATAGCTGGTAAAAGGAACAGTAAAATTATGGAAAACTTCGAGCGAAATCGAATATCCTGGAATGCAAATGTCAAAAGATGACAGTAATCGATTCTTGCACCATCTACTGGAAATCGTTGTAAATTCCGTCGATATGATCGATCGTGTCTAGAGTTTTTGACGAAACAATATCGAATCGGAGATCGCACCAGGAATATATGCATCTTGGGTATAAGAATTTCAGTTTGACATTCGTCCCACGATTGAAGATCGTGCAGACACATTCTCAGCATAAACTCAGTGTTTCTTAGTCTGAACATTATATGTCACCCGAATGTTATATGGTGCATATCAGGTCATTAGCGAATCTAAAAGTTATATAACTGGAAGAAAAATTGAGAGAAACCGTTATCGCGAGGGGTGGATCTCTCGAGTGAGGAGAGATTCAGAGATAGAAAAATTAAGAAGTGAACGCAGCGACAGCATCTAAGGCTAGTCTCTCTTCTAATCATGGGATACGCGTCGCGTCTATTATGGTAAAGTTCATTTTTCGGTAGAAAATCGGATAAAATAGGTAAATAAATGAATCGTGCATTAAGGTGTTGTTTTGCTTATGGATATCCTCATAATATATTTGCACCGCATTGCAAGGTTGACAAAGGACCAACTTTGGTCAATTTTGATGTGTGTTAACGTAAATGATCATTTTATTCATTTTTTGGGAAAAATAAGTTATCGTTTTTCATATTCTTTTGAATACAGAAGTTTGATCACATATTGAGGGATTTGTTGACACTTTCATAATACTTAGAGCTTTTTGAGATAGGACCAGGGAGGCTAATAATTTGTAGCTAGTCGGTGGCAATGTATATGCATAATTGGACTCTTATGTCCGGAATCACATATTTTTGAGAGATTGTTTGGTTCTCATGAGATTAATCTTTCATTAAGACGATCGTGTTGGTCTCATTCCATTTTTGCGCTTATACTTCTTTTGTAGTTTCATTATTTGGAAATAATCAATGTTTGACCTCAGAATCATAAATTGTTTCGTTGACCATTGTTTCATCTCATTTCCTTATCAGTTTTTGTTCAGTTCCTATTTTTTTGTTGCTAATATAGTATAGAGTGTAATATCAAAGAGCCTCCCTATTGCAGTGTATTAGAAAACAGAAAATTCTAAGTTTATCAATGAAAACCCCCTCTTCTTGTGGAAGGCCGTATCCAGCCTCTTTCAAAATAGCTTTCAACATTCAAAATATGACGTGGTGATGGCAGCTGCCTTCTCAAATAAATAAAGTCGAATCTGGTTATTACAACTGGTTATCTAGCGGTGGGATTGAAATCTATTTTGATTTTTATGGAGAAGAGCTTCATGTAAAGAGAACTAAAAATGATAGGAAGTTACCAGTTATAATACCTTTTACTATTATTACAAGTGGTGACAAGCGTTGGGATTATTTTGCTAAAGTGTGAGCTCGTTGTCAAGCATAGAGGAGATGGTGAAAGAAATAATACAAAATAATAGCCCATATTACGGTTATTGAATCTGGTGTCGAAGCGGTCGAATTTTTGTGATAACTTGGGATGAAAATTTCACCATTTCGATGTGATTTTTATGATTATTTGAAATGGAGATTTTATTTTTTCGATTCGATAGGATATTGTGATATATTGGTACGGATAGTGTCATCATTTTGGCGTATAAACTGATATTACGAAACGGAGTTTTATTTTCAAGGAATTGTATTCTTCAATTGCGATTTCTGGGCTGGAAACATTTTTATATATCCTATACATTTTTGACGAATATAAAGTAATTGGTTAAGCAAATATGTTTGTACAGTGAAGGAAGAGACGTTGAATTTGTTTTATAGAAATTTCCAGGCGGTTTGAAGTTGTATGAGTTTATAGTGCCACTGTTTTTTTTTCGAAGAGATAAATAGTGAGTAGATAAATTCTTTTTCATAGACAATTTGAATAAAAGTTTACGCCAATCGCACTACGAACTAAATTGTATAAAGACATTTTCAGGCGGTTTGAAGTTGTATGAGTTTATAGTGCCACCGTTTTTTTACTGAATAGATAATTTAGCACTTTTTCATACACACTTGGAATAAAAGTTCACGTCAATCGCACTACGAACTAAAGAGTCTGGTAGGACACAGCAGGCACCCATGGGGACCTTGTATGAGGTCATCGTCATCATCACGGCGGTAACCTCCAGCTTCCTGATCCAGGAGAAGCTTTCCAAGTTCAACGGAGCCGAATGAAGTCTCGAAACGTCGACCAAGTCTATCGTTGAATGCTCGGAAATTCAGACCATATTGAATAGAGCTGGGCAAACTAATAGTATTTCGAAGGGGAAATTTTGCTCAGTCACGCCTGCGGTGCTTTCAACTACGCAAGTAATCCAGTTTGATCGTGTTTGGGAATTTTAGAGTGTCAAACTGCTAAGCAGATACCAGGGGAAGGAGAAATGTAGGCACTTATGGTCCACTACTGCAGTACGTTGGTAAGAATCGCAGTAACAGATAGTGGTGGAAAAGGATGTTCTAGCCATACTCGTTATATTGCTGGATAGCCAGTATTTCCATCAAACCCTAAGCCGTGGGGTGGTATTATTAGCCATTTATTGGCATGAGTCGTCGATGTACCTTGTTCATAGTAACCGGATGGCAACCGAACCAAGATAGAAGGAAGTCCGAGTATTTTGAGGAACTATACCAGGGCTAGCTCTCCGCGAGTCCATCTTTATGTGCCCACCCTATACCAGAGGAGAGATAAAAGCGTTTTTCCCCAAGCGACAAATAGACAATATAGTGCGGATCGAAATGCCAAATAAAAATTATGGCACCTTGTCGTAAACCGAATCATTCGGAAAATATCAGACTTTTCTTCGCCTTGATAATTCGCATAGACTTTCAATTCCCCTTATGAATTTTCTTGTTGCGAAAAATACCATTTCTGCTAATTTTAAAGTTACGTATGGAGCATCAGTTATCTATCTTTCAAAAATTAGTACGTGCATCTTAAAGTCGAAATATTCTCAAAATCCATTTCGAATTATAAATGAAATATATTTTTTGCTGACAATTTTTTTGTCTCATGCATTCTCTTGAATTTCTGATCACAAGATTTCAGATCACGATTGATCATTTCGGAACTACTTAACGGCAGTTTTGGCAACACGTACAGCTGCTTACAAAAATTGCATTAGTGATATCGATGAGTGAAGGCCTAGTTAGTTATTCAATGTACCTACTCTGTAAAGGATTCAGCTGGGAGCTGAGTATCTTAATAGGATACCTATTGAAAAACCGTCTCTCGATAAGGTACTTTATCTTCTAGCCGAGGCCGAGTTAGTGATTGATGAATTGATGAAGAAAATGAAATATAGAAAATCTCTGTTGGAAAATCATCGCTTGAGGAAAATTTGTCGCCCCTTTCAAACACAAAGCTCTACTTTGTGGGCGCAATCTTGATTGTTTGACATTGGGAAAATAATAGTGGTTTGAATTGTCATCACTCATCATATATTTTACTTATGACAGTCTACTGAAAAATGCTGTTGGGTACTCACAACATTTCGTTTTTTATTTTTCGTGAAAAAAAGTTACAGAAATATGACGGACAGTTGAAACTACTTCGTCCTTCGGTCACACAAAAATTGCAACTTATCTGAATCAGACTGAGTCATGGAGTTTTTTTTGCGAAGAAGAGGTTTTCGGTTATTTGTATGTATTAGACCTTTTTGTGATAATATTGTCAATTTTCATTAATCTCTGCGAGAACCCTCTATCTGAAGAAGACATATACTGCCTGAGATATGCTGACGATTTGGTGATAGCCACGAAAAAGAAATTTGCAGGTGTCATCTCGGAGCGCATGCAAAGAGCCTTGAACATCGTTGACAGATGGTGCAGGCATGAGAACCTCTCAGTGAATGCCCAAAAAACCACTGTCGTCGTGTTCACAAGGAAAAGAGAGATGAGAGGACTAAAACTACCAGTACTCAATAAAGTGGAGATCCCTTTTGCCACGGAAGTTAAATACTTAGGGGTAACTTTCGATCACAGGCTTACATGAAACCTCCACATCCAAAAAAAACAGCACATAAGGCCAGGATGGCCCTAGGAATCTGCAGAAGAATGTACGGGAGAAAGTGGGGACTAAACCAGAAAATGACACTCTGGTTATATACAAGGGTAGTGAGACCCATGATAACATACGGTGCAGTGACTTGGTGGACAAGAGCAAAGCAGTCGGGTACGGCTAGGCTACTAGGTGGCATACAAAGGATGGCGTGTCTTAGTGTCGCGGGAGCCATGAGAACTATCCCAACTGCAGCTCTTGAGGTCCTAATTGGACTTCCACCACTGCACATCTACATACAAAAAGAAGCTCGATTGGTGGCACACTGGCTAATGCAGGGGCAAACTCCAATCAGTCAGTCACATGGGAGAGAATACTTGAAAATGTACAATGAATTGAAAATCCAATACTAGGAATGCCCGTGGATAAAACAGTTCCGCAGTACAACTTTCAAAAAGATCTTTCAAAATCATCATACCAAGTAGAGAGGACTGGGAAAATGGCCCAACGGTTAAAGCGGAAGAAAATTGGTATACAGATGGCTCGAAGACCCAAGAAGGAGTGGGAGCCGGCGTATACGGAGGCAGACCAAAGACGAGAATCACACTCAGCCCCGGACATAATGCAACTGTGTTCCAGGCAGAAGTAGCGGTCATCGAACACTGTATAGGGGAAATAAACAGGCAGAAGGTCGTAAATAAAACCATAGCCATTTTCTCCGACAGCCAGCCGGCAATTAAAATGCTCCGCTCATTTCAAACCTACTCTAGATTGGTGGGAAGGTGTCAGAGCGCACTCAAGGAGCTAAGTACCCAAAATAGGGTAACTCTAGCATGGGTACCCGGACATAAGGGTCACGAGGGCAACGAGGAGGCCGATGCTCTAGCCCGTGAAGGCGCATCTAAGGCTATGATCGGCCCAGAACCCTTCTGCGGGGTAGCGAAAGCAAGCATAAAGACATCCATAAATTCATGGATGCAAAACGAATCGAAACATTGGGTAAGGTTGTAAGGGTAGTGGTGAGTCTACTAACGGGGCATAGCCGGCTCAGAAAACATATGAGCAATATTGGTCTGACAGAAGAAACCAAATGCAGGTTCTATCAAGAAAAGAAAGAAACTACACTGCATGTGCTCTGTGAATGCGAAGCGATAGCAAGGTGCAGGGAGGAAAGAAAGCCTCAGATCCGCAAAAGACCCACGGGATCCATTATCTACCTCAGGAGTGTACCGAATACCGTGCAGTTGTGGTTCAGTCTATATCGGAACCACAAAAAGAAGCATAAAAACGCGGTTAACCGAACACAAAAGAAGTTGTCGATATGGCCAAACCCAAAAATCTGCGGTAGCCGAACACGCTCTGTTGGAAGGTCATGACATTGACTTCGACGGAACGCAAGTGCTGGACACAAGTAGGAGCTATTACCCCAGGATCTATAGGGAGGCCATAGAAATTCATAAACATAAGAACAACTTCAACCGCAAAGAAGAGAGCCTGAACATTCACAGAACATGGATGCCAGCAGTTCAAAATGTACGAACCCTCCCAATGAGAGAAAAAACGCTCTCGAATAATCAATCAGGATCAATCGACCGTCCGAACCCAGATTCGATAAAGAGTGACTCATCATCTGAACCACATCAGATCAAAGCCTCGCAGCAGAGAAGGATACTTCGACCATTGCCGCATCGCCTTTGAAAATGTCTGCCGCAGATGCAGACGAAACGTCAGGCCTTAAAACCTGTTGCCCACGGCTCAGAAGCCCGGAAGCACCTAACAATTCATTAGTTGCCGGCCGTGAAAGTCTTCAATCTTTGATATTCTAGGTTTGTTAAATTCGTGAAATCGTCTCTTACAGTGCATATCCCTCGATATTTCTCTAACTTAGAACTGGAAAATTTTATTATTTATTTTATTTATCATTATTATTTATTTCGAAATCTGGTTTCGGGATCTTAACTTAATATTCTATTGAATTCAGAGTCGATTTTATCAAATTGTAATACTCTAATTTCAAGTCAAATTCTTAAAGGAAATGTGTGGCCTTTTCCCACCTTCGTACATTCCTATTTCCTCCTATTTTCCGATAGAGCGATTTCATGAGTTTCTTTCCCGTCGGAGTTCTCGAGCAGGTCACTATTATTTATCGATCCTAAAATATATAATGCAGTTGGAAATGCCTTCGAACGAACGCAAATAGTTCATGAGTATGTATCATATTCATCACAATTACAACAAATGAGAAAATAATGATCCTGAAAACCGCAAATGTACTATTACCTGAAAGCAGTATCAGCTTGTGATTTCATTTTTCATTGTTTTCCAGGAAAGATCGGAATTGATTATAGTCATAGAAATCGGAAGAATATTGTGAACAAACAGAAAAATAGGTTGCATGCATGATTTTTTCTAGGGGTAAATGTTTTCACCAATACTTACTGTGACTTCTGTTGATTAGTACATAAGAAACATATTTATATTGACTGGATAATATAATCGATGACATCGGAACTTTTGGTGCAAAAATGATCAACTACACTACACTATAATCATTCGTACAAAACGCGCGTTTCGCTAAGAAGCTTGCCATCTTCAGTAGAAGAAAATTAATTTTTTTTTAAATCTCCATCTATTATTCCACTGAAAGATCTGGAAATATTCCAGAAACTGCAGGTATCTTAATCTTACTCTTAATTTGAAGAATCACCTTCATTGTCAGGACCCAGTGAGATAATAATAATGAACAGTAAAATATAAAACCAGGCTAATAAAAGATGGTTGGATTAGATTAGATTATCGGGGAGCTGGCCCATGGCCCGATTCACTGCGACCTTTTCAGATCCATTGTGATGCTCCTTGGCTGTTAGAGCTCTTTGTCTAGCTTGATCTCTTTGATGAGACTCCATAGCCTTGACACTGACTCCTTCATATAGCTAGCAGCTATATGAATATATGGTTTCTCCTCCCTGCACCTTGCTATCGCTTCGCATTCACAGAGCACATGCAGTGTAGTTTCTTCCTTTTCTTGATAGAACCTGCATTTGGTTTCTTCTGTCAGACCAATATTGCTCATATGTTTTCTGAGCCGGCTATGCCCCGTTAGTAGACTCACCACTACCCTTACAACCTTACGGTTGTGGTTCAGCAGGTCTTCTGTGAATGTGGACGCTGGTTTCTTTATGAACTCTTTTGCCTGTCTCATTCCAAGGAGCTCATTCCCCCAATGTTTCGATTCGTTTTGCATCCATGAATTTATGGATGTCTTTATGCTTGCTTTCGCTACCCCGCAGAAGGGTTCTGGGCCGATCATAGCCTTAGATGCGCCTTCACGGGCTAGAGCATCGGCCTCCTCGTTGCCCTCGTGACCCTTATGTCCGGGTACCCATGCTAGAGTTACCCTATTATGGGTACTTAGCTCCTTGAGTGCGCTCTGACAGCTTCCCACCAATCTAGAGTAGGTTTGAAATGAGCGGAGCATTTTAATTGCCGGCTGGCTGTCGGAGAAAATGGCTATGGTTTTATTTACGACCTTCTGCCTGTTTATTTCCCCTATACAGTGTTCGATGACCGCTACTTCTGCCTGGAACACAGTTGCATTATGTCCGGGGCTGAGTGCGATTCTCGTCTTTGGTCTGCCTCCGTATACGCCGGCTCCCACTCCTTCTTGGGTCTTCGAGCCATCTGTATACCAATTTTCTTCCGCTTTAACCGTTGGGCCATTTTCCCAGTCCTCTCTACTTGGTATGATGATTTTGAAAAGATCTTTGAAAGTTGTACTGCGGAACTGTTTTATCCACGGGCATTCCTAGTATTGGATTTTCAATTCATTGTACATTTTCAAGTATTCTCTCCCATGTGACTGACTGATTGGAGTTTGCCCCTGCATTAGCCAGTGTGCCACCAATCGAGCTTCTTTTTGTATGTAGATGTGCAGTGGTGGAAGTCCAATTAGGACCTCAAGAGCTGCAGTTGGGATAGTTCTCATGGCTCCCGCGACACTAAGACACGCCATCCTTTGTATGCCACCTAGTAGCCTAGCCGTACCCGACTGCTTTGCTCTTGTCCACCAAGTCACTGCACCGTATGTTATCATGGGTCTCACTACCCTTGTATATAACCAGAGTGTCATTTTCTGGTTTAGTCCCCAGTTTCTCCCGTACATTCTTCTGCAGATTCCTAGGGTCATCCTGGCCTTATGTGCTATACGCTGCCATTAAAACAGCGTCTTCAATAAACATAATCGAAAATAATTACAGAAAGGCAGGCACTATTGGTGGCGTTTGATCAACATGAAATTAAATTTTGCCAATGATAGACCGCAATAAGCTGCGTATCCATAGAAAGAAGACTTTTCCATTTCTAATCTCATTCATTGACTAATTCAGCTCTCACATTTCAAAAAATTGAAACATCGAAAATGTAAATCATTTTCTGTTCATAGTTCATTTGTGAAAGCATTTATGGAAATGATCAAATGTTTGCTAATTTTAGTTTTTCTTTATCATTACTGTACATAAAATATTACTTCATAATAAACGGATATTTTACCATATCTGTTGATAAAGTTGATTCTACCGTTGTTGACAGATTCTTCTTGTGCTGTTGTTAAACTTGTTCGCGTAACATTGCCGATGATAACTTCTTGCAATATGCACTTCCGTTGTATTACATATTATCTTGCCATCTTTTTTGCTGTTCGACATTTATTCAAAGTGGTTATTCCCACCATCTTTCACCACCACCAACAAGGGGTTTCCATCATAATGATAAATTGTGTTTCAACAATCACGCCAAACTACACTCAAATCAAAATAAAAGAATTAAATGTGCTCACAACAACACAGCATATAACTGGTCTCTCGAAATAATTATTTAAAATATACAGCAGCTAGGCTGTACAAGATCACTTGACCTTGACTCAATGAGGTCGCAGAAGACAACCGCAGTTAGTCTCGGGTAACCCTTGCTCGCACTAGGTCTTGAATGAGATTCTAAGGGGTAACCTGGGATATTCGTTGGAAAAATTTTAAGAAATTCTAGAAATTTTAAGGTGAAAGAATATATTCATAGTACTTTTTTATACCGTTTGAATCATAATTCTGCTTATAGTATTTTTGGTCATTGTCGGAGAGATGCTGACGCACGTTTCATGCACCTTGAAATTTTTTTATAATGCAATCTCTTGGGTAGATACGACGGTGGGTATGTGTTAGCTGGACCTACCTTGGAACACTAGGCACTGCGCATACAGGACAGGTGCAAAAAATATGGCTCAAATATAGTGTTTTATTCAGAAGCCAATAATCTTTAATGAAAAATCAAAGTAATTCTTCAATGAATAGTGACTGAGGCAGACACTCTCAAGGGGGTAAAGATGTGAGAAAAACGAAGTTGTTTTTTTGTCTATATTAAGCAGTGTTTTATTCACGCTGCCATTTGAACGCGTCTTCAATAAACATAATTGAAAGTAATAACAAAAGGGCAGACACTTTTGGTGGGGTTTGTTATCAGCAAACATGAAAATAAATGTTGCCTATGATAGACTGCGGTTGTCTTCTGCGACCTTATTGAGTCAAGGTCAAGTGATCTTGTACAGCCTAGCTGCTGTATATTTTAAATAATTATTTCGAGAGACCAGTTATATGCTGTGTTGTTGTGAGCACATTTAATTCTTTTATTTTGATTTGAGTGTAGTTTGGCGTGATTGTTGAAACACAATTTATCATTATGATGGAAACCCCTTGTTGGTGGTGGTGAAAGATGGTGGGAAGGTTATTCCATTTCCTGAATAACCACTTTGAATAAATGTCGAACAGCAAAAAAAATGGCAAGATAATATGTAATACAACGGAAGTGCATATTGCAAGAAGTTATCATCGGCAATGTTACGCGAACAAGTTTAACAACAGCACAAGAAGAATCTGTCAACAACGGTAGAATCAACTTTATCAACAGATATGGTAAAATATCCGTTTATTATGAAGTAATATTTTATGTACAGTAATGATAAAGAAAAACTAAAATTAGCAAACATTTGATCATTTCCATAAATGCTTTCACAAATGAACTATGAACAGAAAATGATTTACATTTTCGATGTTTCAATTTTTTGAAATGTGAGAGCTGAATTAGTCAATGAATGAGATTAGAAATGGAAAAGTCTTCTTTCTATGGATACGCAGCTTAATGCGGTCTATCATTGGCAAAATTTAATTTCATGTTGATCATACGCCACCAATAGTGCCTGCCTTTCTGTAATTATTTTCGATTATGTTTATTGAAGACGCTGTTTTAATGGCAGCGTGAATGGAACGCTTCATTTAATATAACAAAAAGAAGAACTTTGTTTTCATTTTTCACATGTTAACACCCTTGAAAGTGTCTACCTTATTTTCTACTCATTGTGAAATCACCCCAATTTCACATTGAATATTGTTGTCTTCTGAATAAACCAGTTGGCCCATATTTTTTTGCACTTGTCCCCTATGCCCAGTACCTGGTGTCCCGAAGTAGGACTAAACATCACTAACTCACCTTCGTATCTACCCAAGAGATGCATTATAGCAAAATCTCAAAGTGTATAAAATACTTCATGAAACGTCCCTAACAGCTCTTGGACTGTTATTTGGATAATTATCTTCTGTCAACATACCTGCGAACTTGGAATCCAGCCCTCACGTAGCAGATAAGCGTAATCGTCATGGGCAGGAACACCAGAATAGCAGCCACTGTAGCCTGGTATTCGATTAGACCTGAATATTTCCTCGTGCAGTAATCGAAGGACAAATCGGCCGTGAACTGCAACCCCGAAATGCAGGAGCACACGCCCCAGAACGTGAGGAGGATGCAGGTGATTTTTCTGCGTGTGAGCTTTTCGTAGCAGTTGTGCGAGAAGCAGAGGCGAAAGTAGTTTTCTATCGCGACGGCTGCTAGCGACAGCACGGTTACCAGGAAACAAAGGGTGGCTAGGAACCATTGGAACCTGCATACGGCTAGGTTGTTGTCGCGCAGGCCTGCCAGAATGACGACAGCTGACGCCGGGACGACCAGACCTGAGACCAGGAGATCCGCCAGTGCCACGTTCACTAGGAACGTGTTTCCTGAAACAAAATTGGAAACTTTTATGTACAGTATATTGAAATCCAACCGGTTTCATTCATTAAAAGTAAGAAATGTATAACACACACATTACTCAATTAAATTCTTCTATTTTTCATGAAAATTGTAAAAAATGTTTTGTGGAAGCAACATTCAGTTTTCAATTCTATCCCTCTCTACCAAATTTCAATTCTCTACTGTCACTTTATTGGATTTTCTTCAGAAATTCACTGCCTTGATTTGAAGGAACCTTTTTTAAATTGCTTATTTCGTCGAAGAGGAGACCTTTGAAGTACGTCTCAGCGTATTCAAATCCAGCTTTCATTGAATTGGGTTCCTTAGGGAATCTGAATAGGTTGTGATATGTTTCCTTCATTTCAGGATAATGGACATTCAACCAGAAGGTGTTTGACTGACATACATTTCGATCACACTCTGGTACATAGATGATCTTTCAAAAAAATAGAGGACAGATCGACTTTTCCTCACTATACTTCACATCCCTTCAGTTTAGTACTTGAAAGGTTCCATTTAATTTACCATTTAGATACTATTGCTCTCCTGAGCAGTGACCTCACGTCGAGATAACAGTGTTTGGGTTGATCATTGTTTGTGGAAGACTCGAGTATGGTTTCTCATCTTGTTCTATTCAATTCTCAATACTTGTTCTGGAACCTGAAGAATTTTCTCTTCTTTTGAGCCGAGAATGGAATACACCCTCTGTATATTGAGGAAGCATGGAAAAACTAGTTATGGAGTTTTTCTCATGCTGATACGATTACTATTTTTGATAACGCAGCAATTTTTCGAGAATGAATCAACATTGATTCACTTCCTTTGTATTCTCAAAACACGCGTAACGGTAAACAAGTTTCAAGTGTTTATTCCTCACGCCTAGCATCAAAAATAGTTCAGACGACGCAGAAACTATTCGATGAAGATTCTATAATCTGAAATTGTGTATCGATAAGTGTCAGAGGTGTCAGAAATTGGTATTTACAAACTAATTGAAGTCCTATGTAGCCACGAAATATCATAACGTTGTGCAGTGTTTTGTTGCGTAAATTCTATATAAAAGTCGATAGCAGCATTACTATCTTCGTTAACAAATAAAAATTCACAATGATTCTTTCTAAAATAATCCGAATAGACGACATAATATGCATTATAAATTTGTTCGACTTCTAACTCTGGAGGACTATTTAGTTCTGAGCAGCACAAGTTGGGCAATAAAATGCTCCAGAACTTTTACTTGATAGCCCCTGAACCATTAATTTAGTAAAAGTCGAATACTTCTTGGTGGCTCGAGGAATATTAGCTGACACTTGTCATATTGAAACAAAAATAAATCGTCTGTACCTAATGAATTTCATAGTAACACTTGAATCGTGACGAGAGTGTTACCCTATATTATCAATGGCATAAAAGACATCTATTACGCATGTACAGAAGAACCTACTCCTGAGCAAGTACTAGTTTGATAGTTATTGCGCATACTTCTGCCGGTTCTCGAACGGTGACAGCAAGAAGTAGAACAAACCCAATCTAACTTAACTTGGGAAATACAATTTGCTGTATTCGACTATGGCCAAATGAATTGTCAAAACGTCGATATTAGCATATCTTTATTTCCTATTTTGTTCGACTTCTATGAACTATCACAACTGAAATACTAGCTATACTCTGTCCATCCAAGCAAAGGATTGATCCAAATCATAATCATGCAGTGTACACGTGATCACTCAGACAAGGCTGCTCGTACAGAGTCGCACTAAGTAACGACCGAAATTGTATTTTGTAAGGTGCAGTTTTTTTGGAATTTTTTTGGGGTAGACTACGGAAACATATCAGCAGTTGCTGCAGCCGTATCAGTACTTGACATCTGAAAAATTTCAAACTTCAAAATACCATATACGTACACACCACAAGCGGTTATACGTAACTAAGTACTCCGACACTGTAGCGAGAATTCCTCCAGTCGATTGCATTTGATTTCGATTCTACCCAATAGATGCAAATGTATGCGGTGATCACGCTTAGATCACGCATCTATCGTTGTTTAGGTTACTCTGTTGGATGGATATAGTATAGGTCGCAGTAAGTGAAATGTAGAAAATGAAGTTAAATTCGAAAAAGAAACCGAAACTGTTCTAAGTATATGAATATCTCAGAGTTTGAGGAATGTTTCGAACTTCCTAACCTTCAAAATGGTTCTAATATTCATTATATCAGCAAGAAACTATTTCTTCTGGTTTGAACAACCAACAAAGACCAAAGAGGTGCTTTGATTTTCTGCAGTTTCATTTGGACATAGTTAAGAAAACTCTCATATATATTACAACTGTATATTCTGTCAGTTTCAATTTAGATGTTTCATCCAGTTGGCGTTCTGGGTGGTATATGACTTCGATTTGAAGAAATAGATGATCATTACATGCTCCATGATATGCTGTAGGAATACTGTTGAAGCTATATATTTATTCTTGACTTTCAGCTGCAATAATATTCATTATACAAGAATATAAAGATATGCTTTGTCGGAGCGTGAAAGAGTTTAGACCACCAGCGCTATATGATGCTATGGGGTTGCTATTGTATCGTCAATATTGATATTTTCGCGTCGAAAAATTATATGAAACGTAGTTGATGTTCGAATAAGAAATGGAAGTAGCTGAATTACTGCCACAAAAGTCGAAAGTAATCCATGAGAGAGATATAAGAAGGGTATATAAAGTCGATGGTGCCAGTAACGTGACTTTGCCGGGCAATGTGAATTGTCAAATTAATATTTTTTCTTCAAACGTCAAATAATGATGACATTACTTATCTAACTTGATCCTGTCAAAGTTTGATGTCTCCGCCGGCAGCAGTTTATTTTCCCATTTCTTTACGGCGGAGGGAAAAATGTTGTCATGGCAACAATATGAAACATGTCACAAAGCAACAATACAAATGTCATTAAAAACAATTAAACATCATTTTTATTTATAGTAATATTAAAAGTACAATTAGTTAATGAAGCATTTTCAAAATTGAAACCGTGCAAAAATTTTCCCGACTCTTGATACGCATTGGTAATTGTTGATGATACTGATGGTCGAGCACAACTTTCAGCAATCATTCCCGATGACCCCGATGTTGGCGAATCATGAGGGTTTAAAATTTTTTGAGCATTATCGTTCTTATTTCTTATTGAATCCTCTATATATCCTTCGGCAACCGTGCTTGATTTCCAGCCCCCATGTCGTTTGAGGCATTCTAGATTTCCGCCTCCATCAATTAAAAGTGTTGCTGAAGTTCGTCGTAAACAGTGACCCGTGTATGCGCTTGCATCGTTTGAATTTAAATAACTAGCTACTTTTTGGGCTACTGCGCTGATCGAATGTATTCCCATGACGCTTCGGTAACACTTTCCATTTTGGTACTTTATAAAAAATCGGTTTTCTGTGAAATTTTCAGGCCGCAGTGATGCATACTTTTTATACAGTTTAATGTAGTTTTGACCAATTATCGTAAAAGATCTAATTTGTCGTGTTTTACTGTCTGGGATTTTGATAATTACATTTTCTTTATCCTCAATGTCCACAGTCTTCATTTTTACCAAGTCGTCGCATCGACAGGCGCCGGTAACCCCAAATAACAAAACAATCTGAAATATTTTTATAATTTAGTAGAGTATAATACATGGTTTGCAATATAATTTTTTTACCTTCAATCCCAAATACAACTTATCTGGCGCTTCAAACGAAAATTTATCAAACTCGTCTTTAGTGAAAACTTTAGACTTCTTTGCAGTATATCCTTCGCTTGTCTCTTTCAGAAAGGCACGTAACTTCAAAAATTTGCTTATATCCACATTTTTCTAATAACTAACTCGGATTTTATCATAGAGTATCGTGACCACATTGTAGAAGATCTTGGAGGGCCCCAAACGTGCTACTGCATCATTAGCCGCAGACTCAATTTCGTTTAGGTTTTCCATTTTCGCACTAAATTTGCGCTTGCGGTTGCAACAACAATAAGCTGTCTTTAGGGCCAGTTTTTCAATACAAGGATAAATAAGTTACCTGTCGGATAGATGAAAGAAATGAGAGGGTGCTCGTGAGTAAAGTTTGGCAGTGACTAGGATGGAAACTGCTGGTTATTTTTATCTGATAGATATCATGCATTGAAAAACCGGTCCTTAATAACATAAAATAACTGTCAAACAACTGTAACCAGGGAGACGCAAATCCCACCGACGACTTAATTATTTTAATTTCTAACATCTAGACGGCTTTGATAGTTGTCACAGTTAATTTCGAGTAAAAATAGCATATGAATTGTACTATTTATGGTTGAAAATTGCTACGTTTGAAGAAAAAATAGTATACTTTATTCGGCAAAGAAGCGACTTTTCTTGACTTGCCTTCTATTACGCGCCTCACTTCGTTCGGCGCGTAATATCGGGCGCGTCAAGAAAAGTCATGCTTCTCCGCCTCATGAAGTACTATACAATTATTGATGGATTATCCAGAATGACGGTCAAATTATCAACATTTTGTTTTTGTTTCTCTAGTCTCTCTCAAAACGTAAACTGTTTATCTACAGCCGTACTATTATAATACACTTATATGCCCATAATCTGTTTCACAATGGAATCAATGATGATACAGATTTTTAATTACGATACAGATTTTCAACTAATAGAAACCCATAATTTTTCAATCAATTATGATGTACATTTGACGTTTGTCAAAATCGGTAGGTATTAAATTTTCATAAAATATATCTAAACTTCAATAATTATATTATCAGAATGTAGGATATCAGCTATACAGAAGAATTACCATCGATTCCTCCACACACATCGGATAAACCAGAAAATGCTGTATAAAATAATTATATTTTTCGTGTGATAAATGCATGATATATTTCTTTATCTACACCCGTACTCTAATAATACACTTATATGCCCACAACCCGTTTTATCATGAAACCCATTACGATACAGATTTTCATTACGATACAGATTTTCATTACGATACAGATTTTCAACCAATAGAAACCCATTATTTTTCAATCAAGCATGATGTGCAAGCTTTGCATTTTGACGTTTGTCAAGTCAAAATCAGTAGGTATTGAATTTTTGAAGAATTTAGTCAATTTTCGATAACCGAATGAAAATGTCTTATAGCAGTGATATAGAAGAATTACCAGCGATTCCCCCACAGATGTCTTAGACAAGAAAAAAACTACAATCGAAAGGATTATATTTTTCATTTGACAAATGCAACAGATATGTTTTCATTTTCAATTTGGATATATGAGTTCTCATGTCCGAGTGGTCAATGGAGCGGGCAGTGATAAATTACGTCCGGGTTCAATTCCTGACCTCGGCAGATTTTTTTTTCTTTTTTTTCTTTTAATTTTTCATTGTTGTATCTTCTGTGGTTATACCATTAATTATAATTTTGTAAAATTTTTCAAAGAAATACGATTGATTACCTACTATTATTGTGTTCAATATAAATACCTAATAATATAATATTTTTAGTTCTTCATTATTTATTGGGTGTAGATAAAATAGCGTGTGCAATTCTCATGTAATGGTTATTAATATACTCGCATAAACCATACGAAACTCACCTTCGGCTCGTTTCGTATCCCGGTTTATGCTCATGTATTACTAACCATCATTACACGATCGTTGCATAATATACTATTATATTCGACTAAACTCAATAGGGTCTCGTGGCGAAGTGGATTAAGGCTCTAGATTCGAACTAGTCCACTGTATGAAACGCTGCTTCGAAACCAATTTCGGGCATTTGCTTTTTTTTCATTCTTGCTTTTCTTTATCTTCATTTATTATTGTTCTATTTTCCGAGGTGATACCATCAATTACCATTTTGTAGAATTTCTCAAAGAAATACGATTAATTATTATTATTGTGTTCAATACTAATATGAATATAATATTTATAGTTCTTCATATTTTATCGGGTGTAGATAAAAAAGCGTATGCAACTATCATGTAATGGTTACTAATACACTCACATAAGCCATACGAAACTCACCTTGGGCTCGTTTCTTATCCCGGTTAATTCTCTTGTATTAATAACCATCAATACATGATCGTTGCATAATATACTAATATCGATAGGTCATTTCATTTTCTCATATCTGTCAGAGTTTCCCCGATGGGAGATTGCATTTTCCATGTGATGATGTCTTGGGGGACATAAATATTAATTGAAGTACAATGTAGCCATGACAGTTATTACCGCAAATATCATACTCGTGTGTTGTTGTCGTAAATTTTATATGGCTGTCATAAACAGCATTATCCGTGCTCGTTAAATCAATGAGGCTGGACGATTGGCGCTTTCCGCACATCAAATGTGCAAAATGAGATTGCATCTGAAATTGAAACCCAAACTGATTCATATATACCGGTAAGCAACAGATGAATAGTAGGTATATCAGTTAATACGTTGAGGATACAAGTATAACTTCCGTAGAGTTTACGATATATTCTGTATTCGAACTTTCAAAATGGATCCGATTGTCATGGCACCATTGTACAAGCAAATCATCATTTGAAAATTTCGTTCAAGTTCAAGTATGCCCATAGACTATTGCGAATGTTATTGTATAAGCAAGAAAATCATTCTGCTTGATATAATTCTCAACAACAACATTACGGGCATTTGTGCATCGCCCGTTCATAGTAATTTTTTTATTGAGATATAGTATATGGTTACGTTCTTACTCTAGGTTCGAAAATAACTGACAATAATTGGTACGGCAAAAACAACTTTATTGCAATAAACTCCACAAACCACTGAACAGGTTATTCACAACTCAATAATTCACTCAAATAATTCGCCCATTTGTTTACTTGATTGCTGTCTGTAATTAACTAACTCCAGGTCCAAGTTTCTGTATTCGAACGGGCATCGATAGTTCTAGAACTTTCGTGTGTAATCAAATGCGATGGGCGTGGTCTCCTTCGAATTTCTTTAATAGGCGTAGAGAAAGTCATAAGCGTAGAGGAAGAGTTTTTTGTTTCACAAACTTGTTGTTGATCGTCGTATCCGTAACATTGTATTATCAAAATCATTGTATGAATTAACAATTAAGAAGAAGTATTTATTTCACTGCAGTATTTTATGTAATAGTAGACGTCACGGAAAAACAAATAAAATGTAAGACACAGGGTAAATAAATATAAACAAAAAAGAGTATGTTTAGGTATGAACCTTCAGGTGTGGAGTGTCCATAAAATAGATTCAAATTCATTCTTATTTGAAACAAGATATTCATTGAAACAATAAAAACAATGTTTCAATGGAAACGTTTTGATTAGTAGGTACCTTGAATTGGATGAAAGCTTTTTATCCTAGAAGGCAGTCTCTCATATGAGTGTAGGTTCAGAGAATTATTTTGCGATATCTGGGGTCTGTACCGAGGAGTCGAAATTAGATTAGCATGGCGAGTGGTGTAATGGTGGACATCGGATTGAGGGGAGTATTCATCCTTAGTTTCACGAATTCCGAGTAAATACGAGTAAATGAATAAAGTAGGAAGTGACATGATTTGAAAATAGATAAAAATAGGGCGACAATGTTCATGATGATGAACTCCCGCTATTATTCTGATTACTCTCTTTTGAAGAATGAAAGCTTTATGAGAGTGACACGAATCACCCCAAAGAAGAATAGAATAGAATAGAATATCCTTCATTCTTCGGATTGAGGGGAGTATTCATCCTTAGTTTCACGAATTCCGAGTAAATACGAGTAAATAAATAAAGTAGGAAGTGACATGATTTGAAAATAGATAAAAATAGGGCGACAATGTTCATGATGATGAACTCCCGCTATTATTCTAATTACTCTCTTTTGAAGAATGAAAGCTTTATGAGAGTGACACGAATCACCCCAAAGAAGAATAGAATAGAATATCCTTTATTCTTCATAAAAAAATACAATAGTATTATAAGGCTTTGTCAAATACCATACAAACACCAAATAAACAAGTGGGAAGTGAACACTACAAACACTAAATAAACAAATAAACAAGTGGGAGGTGAACAATTTCAGTATAAATACTAGTGTTTCACACTTTCCTTTGTCCATGTGGATTGTAACTTCGAAATAAATCAGTTGGTGACTAAGTCAAATGTAAACAATTTATTATTAATAAATGTTGTTTTAACGTCTTCTTGAATACCATAAGACAAATGACCATGTAATAAACCATAAACCAAAAGGTAACACTAGACAGTTTCTTCGCTAATGTTGCGATTATAAATCATTAGCACCCGATAACATATTAACGCAAATAAATTTATTTTTCCACAAAGTCGTAGACTGTCTGTGGAGAAACACCTTCTTATAGGTGAAAGTTGGATAATTGCGATATAAACAAATACAATAAAGTGCAATAGAAATGATACAGACAATTCAGTCTCGTTGTTGTAGTAGGAAAAACAGTTTGTTCGAGATTGAATTGAATACGTTCTTCAAGGATATCCCGATATTCCCGACTGTAATTTTCAATTTTGTGTAATAATGAACGCTTCTATTCAACTCGTGAATATGATAATAATAATGACTCGGAATGAACGCATTTTTTGTCCTTACTACCAACATATATTTCCTGTTTTACTTCCGTAGTAATATTTGGAAAGTCGTGATTTGATTTGCCGAGAGAGTAAGAAGTTATTGATTAAAAGAGGGCTTTGCCAAAAGCCGGCAATAATTCCCGTAATTTTTTTAATTTCAAATGGTGATCGTGATGGGTAAAATCGTCACTTCATGGCGTTCGAAATCTTACTCTTGAATTCAATTTGTTTCAAAAAATCTGTTGGTTTTAAAAGCAGGAAAGAAGATTGAAATAATGTGTGAATTTCGGGTTATTCGACCGTTTTTAAGCGTATATCAAGGAGGATATTTTTTCCAAGATTTTTTCATCATGGAAGGAGACACTCTGTGATACACAGTAATATGGGGATACAAGGATATGAAAAAAAAATATGAGGATCAACAATGAATGGTTCTGAGGGTGATCCGATGAAAATATCAAATATTCCAACTTTCTGCATGTGCATTACTTTGTATACCTACAGAACTAATAATTTGAGCAAATTGAAAATAATCTGGAGTTGATGTTTGAAAGTAATCTTTTTTGTGGTGACTAATAGAACGTGTTCCGCTCAAAAGGAACTGTTTTTTGATTAACGCAACAACTTTTCGGGGTAGATTGAAAATTTGCTTTTTTAAACTTGTATACATTCCAATATTAATTCTTATTTTCCCGGATTATGGTAGGTTTGAACCCAAAAAAAACAAGTAGAAAGAATCTGGAGTTTTATTGTTTTTTGTATCTGTAGGTACCGAAACATTATTCTCATTACTGCCTGCTTCTCTTTAGGAGAAATTCAATTCGAAAACACTCAGTATTACCTCATATATCCGAATGACTATATAAGTTTCTATCAAGAATGTTAGAAAAGGTTTGTCCTGTCATTGTTGACCTGGTTTGTTGAATTTGAACATGGATAATTGTGGATTCGTCTGTGTCCTGTATCTGACGTGGCTGAATTGAAACTGATGAACCTCAATTAATTTTCTGCTGCCTTCATATATGTTTGTTAAATATATACATAAGATTGGTGTTTGGTCATTTTTAGGTGAGTGCAAAACAAAATGTAAATGTGTCTGTACAACTTTTTAGCTCTCAGTCTCAAATTTTGCTGTTATCTTGCTTATCAGAATCTCCTGAATAAAAATTGTTATGAGGAAACCTTTGCGTTTGCTAACCCAAAATCCTATCCCAGTACATATCTTTGTTCAGTTCTTATATAAATCACTCTGGAAAATATTTTAAAAATGAATCAAAGAACAAATGAATCGTCAAAACTGGAATATGAAACCAGTATTTGCATGAAAACTTGAATTTTCTGATGGAACGTATGAAACAAAAACTACTAGAATGCTTTGAGGGAGAAAACAAGAATTTTCAAGTATTAGTGTTGAATGGTATTTTTCATACAAAACGCCATCGGCTTCTATAAAGGAGCTTCGGCAGGCAGGCCTTGTTAACTCCATATGCCGTACCTCAAGAAAAAATCGCTGCCTCATTGGGGAGTTGAACTCAAAACCTCTCGATAATAAGCTGGTCTCTGAAGCACAGCGCTAACTCCTCTGCCAAGAATGTTCAATATATATATATTCGATTTCACGTTGACTGATTCACCCATAATGAACGCTTGATTTACAAGCAAACTAGTCCAACAAACTTTTTAAATTTATTTCACTAATTAGATTCGCTATTTTGATTGGGTCGTGGTCACTGAAATGATTGACACAGCATCTTGATCATTTGTGTTGTAAATTTATCGAAATCATTTTCAATGTTTAGGTGTTGCCAACGTTGGTATATAGGAGGAAGGTTATGAAATGTCATCATACCGATCCCTCCACATTACCGGGGCGTCAATGAGGTTGAGGTAAAATTCCACTATATACTAATATGCAAGTGGATTTCAGTTTCTGGTATCTGATTGGTAGATAACAACGATTAGCCAAAAAAAATACCCGCTTCCCTGAATGGCGGGGCCTGCGGAGGGAGGCACTCACTGCGGTGCCTCTGCTACAGGCAGCCAGTGACGCAATTGAACCCAGGTTTGTGTTTAATAAACCCTACAAAATACAAATAAAACAGAACACTGAGGCGGATACTGCAAATGCAATACGCATATACACAGACGGCTCAAAAACCAAGGAAGGATCAGGATATGGAGTTTACTCTAGATCACTTAGCCTAAGGATTAAGTGGGGAATGAGAAAAAATACCAGCGTGGTTCAAACAGAACTGGCTGGTATCTCAATCGCCACAAAAGAGCTAACCAGAAAAGGCATTTCTGGCAAAAACATAATAATCTGCACTGATAGTAGACAAGCCCTACTAACCTTGAATAGACAACTCAAGGTTAGCACTAGAGTGCCACCAAGATTTAGCTAACGCCTCGGTAGATAATAATATCGTACTAAGGTGGGTGAAAGGGCACGACAGGAGCAAAGGTAACCGCATTGCTGACTCTTTGGCCAGGATGGCGGCAGGACTGAAAATTTTGGGACCAGGTGACACCCATGGCTTGACGACTTCGACATTTGCGAAACTAGCCAAACGTTACACCATACTCAATCCCTTAAGAGATGGGATGAAACCAAAGGATGCAGTTTTGCCAGGATCACCTTGGGCGACCCTGAGAAGCTCGATCCGAATAAATATTTGGCAATGACCAGGAATAACCTACGTTTAACAGTGGGATTTCTGACTGGACACTGTCAACTAAGGAAACACCTCCATATTATGGGGCTAGTGGACACACCTCTATGCAGGATGTGTGAACAGGAAGATGAAACTGTCAGGCATGTCTTATGTGAATGTCTGGAGCTATCGTCGATAAGAGAGTGTGCGTTCGGTGAGTCTTGGCCTACACCTGCCGATATTAAGGAGATGTCCCCTGGTGACCTGTCTTCCTTCCTGGATAAGGCAGGTTGGACAATGTCCTAGGAGGGCGACTCCTAGGGAGGATATACAATGGGCCAAATTGTGGCCTAAGTGCTGTGGGTCTATACTCACCCTCCCCACTCTACAGATACAGATACCCGCTTCCCTAATAAGATCTATGATTATTCGCGTATATTGAAAATCTAACTTTATGGTGTTCAATATTAAATGTCAGTTGAGAAAAGTGTGGAGTGTGGATATACTCTTCGTGTTTGTGTTTGACAGATAATTCAACTTGATCTCGATATATGTGAAAATTGAAAACGAAAGCAAATGAAAAATTTTGGATTGAGGTGGCCTTTACTTGATGGAAATCCATAGTTATTACGCTATAAGGTAGAACACGTATAAATTTCCACAAAATTTTGTGGAAATTTAATCGTGTTCTACCATATAGCGTGAGAAATGAAAAATTGATTAATGTGTATGGTTGGTGAAAATCCGAAAGGAATACCTTTGTTTGTAAAAAAAACTGGGACGTTCCTCATGCAGCAAGAAGTAGTTTGCCAAAGTATGATAATTACTCTTATATGAAATGGAAAGTATTTGGGTTTACCAGTCGTTCAAGGATCTTTTTCCGAGGCTAAGAGAATGTTTGAGCTTTGTATTATACTCTGAACTTTATCTACGTCTTCTGATGTATAGAGTTCAATTCATTTAGGAATCCAAATCATGCAACCAATTGTGATTTAGTCCATTCATACAAAATGAGTGCCATGATTATTCGTGAATGAAATCATGTATTGTATTTGAAAATAGCATTACTAAAGAAACTGATGTAATTACTTATTTAAAAGTAACATCGGATTATGCAGCAGTTTTGAGTAATAAGAGATAAAAATTACTCAACCTCATTATGACTAGTGCTTGAACGTTCCTATCGAAAAGTGAAGGCTGAACTTCTCATTACTGAAAACTGCTGCATAAATCATGTGTTAGTTGTCAATTTGTGATATATTCAATATATGATGACACTGCACAAACATAATCATTTGTTTTGAAAAGTACCATAGTACCATTCCAAAATATCAATAGAGATGAATGCATTCATTTTTTGCATGAATATACAGGTGCAATTATTGCATAGAAGTGAAGAAAACTCACTTGATTTTGTCAATGAATATCAGTATTCAACAAATGGAAGGAAAATCAAAAGTATTGTCAATTAAATTGTAGCAGTGGAAAGGTATACAGAAATTCCTCTCGCAGTAACCAAGATCAAGATTCATTCACTTTATGATTTTTTTGGATATATTTCTCATTCAAAATTCTTCACATATTTCAATTAATTTTTTTTTTCAAGTATTATCATCCAATTAAAGCTGTTAAGCCTATTAAAAAAGTTTGATATGAGTAAATATAGTTTACATTTCGAAAGTTAGAACCACTGTTATTTTCTAGTCATATCTTCTCAAAAAAACATTCAATTCAGTATGGAGTTAGCGTAGCGGTTAGTGCTTGTGAACCAAGAAAAAACACCAACAACTCATCCTAATAGAAACACTTCAAAGCTAGTGAAATATTACTCTAAGAAACTCCTTACACTAATGAAAGTTGAACAAACGACTTAAAATACTTAGGCAGGTATACTGTCGGCTGTGACAACGCAACACATCTTTTACTTTTACCACAAAGACACCAAGAGACCAGGAGACAATCAGTAATCAGCCACATAAACATATATGTTTGTCTGTTCTGTGACAATTTCTTTGCACTTTTTTTATTCATCTTCGGTTCTTCTGGGGTTATGCCACCTAAAGAGATTTTTTATTTACCCAATTTACCCCAGAACTGCCAACCTTGATTTCCCCGAACCCTGTCCCTAGCCTCAGGTACCCTTTCGCCCATAAACTCGTGACATTTCGTACCTTTCCTATGTATGAACTTTGGGTGTTACCTGTAAACCACTTCCCACTCTCATGGGTTAAGAAGTGATCGTTTCACTCGTCTATTTGAAATCTTATTTGAATCAGATGAAAATGAAAAAATCTCTTACTAAGTTATCAGTAAATAACTCATCAGTTTCTGAAAATGAAATTATCGAGTTTTTTTTTTGAGATGGGGCAAAATATCCCTCAGGCTACAAGATATTTTATCTCGGATAAGCTGCTAGATGCATCTGCTTCAAAGAGGTTTTTTTAATTACTCGTTCCGGTATTTAACGAAGATGATTCAATATACTTGCATAATTCGTACATATTTAACTAATGCCAACTCAAAATTAAATTTTTAAAAACTTGAAGGAAAACAAACTGAACTTTTGTAATGAAAATTATATCTCCCATTTCCACTGGGAGGAATTTTATTCAACAAAATTTGTTTTTTCTGAATGCACTTTATCTTCCATTGAAAAGAGGTGAGATATCAGTGAGAGCAGAATAAAATGGGTCTGATCAGAAAATAAATACATGTGGTTGAAGAGAAATTTGAGGTTGGTAGCAATTCACAATGAACAACAAAACAAAGATATTATGTACAACTATTCATCCATAATGAACGATCTTACTCTAAAAATATTGCGAATATAATTGTAGATACGTTTAGCTGCATCAGAATTCATCATTTAAAATTATGTGAAAAATGTTCCCATCTTCATAACGGTTACACACAGTGCAAATTTGATTTGAAATCGTTACACATACGTAACCGAGCATTAGCACGGGTGACCTGTATGGGAAGTTTAAAATTAGAGCAACTACTAGGTTTTTTCAAGGAACACGGAGGTACCTATGAAATGGCAAAAAAATTGAACGGCTCATGAAAAAAACTTCTGCTTCGTGGAGCTCAGAATAATAAAAAAACTTCTGCTCATTCTTAGTGAAGTGGAGTTTGGATTGTCCCATATATTACTAGAGTTTACGGATGAGAAAAAAAAAATCCAATTGTGAGCATTTCAGTATCATCTAAAAATTTGGGCGAGTTCATTCTCTTCATATTTTCAAACTCGTCCGCAGTTTGTTCCTGCCCAGGAGGAAGAATCTAAATGTTGATTGACATATGTACTTACCACGCTTTCTCAAGTAGTCTTCTATCATGACAGCGCTGATCATAAAAACGTTACCAACGCTGCCCAACGTTGCAAGAGAAGCCAGCAATATCAGCCTAGCCAATCTTGACCAATGATCGCTTAGGGTTACAGGCGATACCGATTCTGTTGGCAAGGCATCAGTGATATTCATTAGAACCATCACTGTAGCACCTGGAATTGAAACAAAACATCTTGATTTCTCCAATTTGTAAACTGTAATAAATTAATTTTGATCTAGGTGTTCCTCAAGGTTCATTGTTGGACATTCAATGCGCTTTCATTACAATGATTCGAGACTAAAAGCATTTTCCAAGTTTTCGATTTTATGATGACTTATTCTTAATGTTAGCCAGAATACCCAAGTGATACACTACTTTTGTTTTGTCTATTTCATTGACTCCAGAAAAATAATTCGATATCAACTTCAACATTAAGCCCAAAGTTACGTTCAAGACAGGGTTAAAACTGTTAGAAGGAACAATTTCATCTAAGGTTTATGTTCAAAAGGCCTCAAAACTAACATGACCATACTCCTATTCTGGACTTCTCATATGAATAAAATATGGACAAGTGATGAAACACAGTTAAGTGTCGCAGTAATCAAAGCTACTCGTATTATGATAACGAAGATAAATTTAAATGAATCATGTACTGAATTCCACACTTATCTAAAAACAAACCCGATACTTTGAAACAAATTTATTCAGCTGACAAACACAAAAATACGACTTAGAAGTAACTCTACTACTGGGGGTAAGTCGTGCCTACTTTAACTATTTTGTATTTAGTGCGTTGATGATTTTGTGATATTCTATATTCTATTTCAACAATCTTGCAAAACACTAAACACTTTTTTCATTATACAATTTTGCAAACCACATATTGAAATTTTGAATTTATGGGTTTTTGATATTCATTGAAAATAACTTGAGCCTTTCTTTGAGAAGAGTAGCAGGTATATGGGCAGCACAATGCATGTTCTTCTTTTTCCATTGAGAAAACTGAGGTTGAACGGCTATATATGAAAAATCAGCTGAATTTGGACTCATAAGGGATACCAAGCCCTTCTGAATGAAATTTGGCTCATTATACCATTGAAAAGAAGACAATAAATGTATGTTAATATTATTTTATGAATTATTATGGTGAGAGAATGCTAGATCCAATGCCATGAAGATAATATCATCAAGGCCGGAACATTATGAATGACATAATGGAGTTTTTTGACCTCATTCCAACTCCTGGATACATCTTATGGGGTGACAAAAGCACCAAGTTCATTGTTGATTTTAATCAATTACACGATGATAGCATCCAAAATGATTTTGGGTCGATATTTCTACATTCATTCCCTTATATTCTACCACAGATTATTTGATTTTCAAAGGACATATACCTATTGCGAGATATGCCAATTTTCAAACCAACTTCACCAGCTCCTTCGCCATATTATATTATACCAGATCCCGCTGCAAAATCACTGTGTTCAATAATCAAACTCAAATTTCTACATAGATTTATGAATAGGGACATATAATGATAACAGAGCTCCAGTCGAAAAGTGTCCGCAAATACTTTTTATTCAGATGATGTCGATTAATTTTCCAAAAAAAAAGAATTAATTCTCTTCTTCATTTAATGAAATATCATTCACATCACAGCAATTGCATATAGATGCTGATGCCAACAACTCGGCCGTAACTTTTTAGCAGCCACATGTGAACAGGTGATACTTATTGTATTTTTACCTTCATGACTTATATTCACGTTTTCTATATCAAATTTAAGCTTTATTTTTCTCAATATGACGACTTACCGCTGCCTGTGAAAAAGTGACCGCAAATAAGGGTTTCTAGCTGTTAACACCGCTAGGGTATTAAAGATAAAGTGAAAGGTAGTTATAGCGAAACGCCACTCGATAGACGAGGATGGCTAGTGCCAGTTGTGTGAATTTTTGAGGGCCATTGCGCATGCGTCGATAGATGGGGGTAAGAAGAAAGAGTTTACAGATGCTCCAAAATTATAATCAGGAAATTTATATTCCCAAAAAAATTGTGAATTGTTTAGTTGTATTTTTTTCCTCAAAAGTTTTGAAAAATTCTTCGACGTCTCGTTTATCTTTTTCTTTCAAAAAAGTTATTTTATTCAGACATTCTGTATGGTACCCAGAATCATCAGTGGATTCTACAGTTGAACAATACCATATTTATATTGTTTCTGTGGCGAAACATTAACATAGAGTAAAAGTATGGGCCAAACTTATCTAAACTTTCTGAAAACTATGCAAAGCCGAAGCTCCCATTGAATTTGTTTGCTCAAATTTATGTTTTTTTATTTTCAAATATGATACGAGACTAACAAATGATAATACCATAAATAAATCATTCAATTTTGTGAGAAAAAACACTACTTGTGTTTGAATAAATAGATGTTTCATATAAACGAATAGATATTTTCAAAAACCCTCATTCATTTAATTATAAGTACTGTTCATTGTCAAGAAAAATTTTCGTGGCTTTTCTTGAAATTTGGTGAATTGTAATGTTTGCCTCTTCCGACTCAAAAGTTTGCAGACTCTTGACACAAACGAACACTTCTTGGAAGATGAATGATTTCATTTTTCAGAATGCGAACTTTACTTTCATCAATTCAATACGTATAAGTGGAATAAATAATAATATCAACAACGTAATGGCTAGCGACCCTTATTTGCGGCCATTTTCTCACAGGAAGCGGTTTTTCATCATATTAACAAAAAATAGAGCTTTTATTTGACATTGAAAACATGAATATACGTCATGAACGTCGACGTTTACTCCTGGCTGCTGAATTTGAGTATCTTTGTGATGAAGGTAGTGATTTTGCAACGGGATCTCAGGCTAATAGTATTACGGATTATGGATACATACAGCTCATCCAATCCATCTTGGCACATAACTAATTACGTATATGCCCAGCAATCTCTATGGAGTGTACTAAGATAAAAAAACACCTATTATATTTGTTCACTGTGTTGAAATTTATTCCTAGGTGTTTTTTTTCGTCATGGTCTACACTACCAGTGTGCAACTGGAAAAGTATCGGAAAAGTTTGTGCCACGATGGATTGGATAAGCTGTACACATGTCCATTACACATTATTTGTCCATTTGATAAACATACATAACTTACACGAAAAATATCCTTTGTATCTTATTGTTAATGGAATATTGATATGTTCTGAAGTCTGAGTTCTCTGACCTACCATCAGCTCTCTTTTAATTGAGACACCGAATGGAGTGAAGGGTGAAGGAAAAATGTGAAATGATTTCGAACAAAAAAGTTCACCAACGACAACAACACATCTCCTTTCAACTAGATTACCAGGTTCCTTCCGCATCTTAGTTCGAAAGCAAACATTTCCCGTTTTTTCAGGGGACTTTTTATTAAAATAAGGCTGAAAGTTCATCTTGGAGTTGGTAGAATTGAAATTCAATTTTGAACTTATTTTTCCTGGATGCAATTACGATAAACGGATCTCAATTATAGAGCAACCGAAGATAGGAATGGGCGAGAAAACTCTTGTTTTTCCACTCCCATTATTTCAAACCGTTTATTAAGTATTTGGCAGCTGTTAGGTAATAGCTCATTTAAAATACACGTGTATTTTAAATAAATGGCGGCCGCTTCTGGAATTGTTTCTTAAAACGATGGGATATGTAACACTTGACCTGATAAATTTGATCTCATGACTACATTCAATGACCCAATAACAAAATTCGGCGAATTTTCTTTCGAATTAATGGGGGGCGCTTCCGGAAGTTTTTTTTTGTTAAATGATGGGAAATGTAACATTTAACTTGATGAATTTGATCTCATGACTAGATTCAGTTGTTCGAGAGCGGAATTCAGTAAATTTTGGCTCCAAATTCTCTGTGAAATTGACTTGAAAACCATATATTTAGGAAATTTATTGTTCAACAATTTGTGGATTGGTTCTGAATCTAGTTATATCCATGAATCGGCAAGCAATTGTTTTACATACTTGCTGTCATGACTTGCTGTCTCATCGATCATTGAAAATGGGTGATAACGAAGAAATTTGTGCTACATCACCAGAAATTACCGCACAAGCATGGTGGGAGTAGAAAAAGTAAAGTACGTGACTCGAGAATAAGTATTACTACTTATCTTCGTGTTTGAATAATAGTCAAGATGAGTGAGCCTCTGAAGAAGCTAGCCACTTGCGCTAGCGAAACATCAGGAAGAAATTCCAAAGAACGACGGCCTTCAAACCCGAAGAAAAGTAGTAATACTGAAATTCTCGGCCACGAAAGCCTTAACCATTTTGTCGCTCACAATTTTTCGCTCGTGTGTAATATCATCTTATCTGTCAGGTCGTAAACAAATGGTGTTTCCCAATGACGAATAAACCAACTTTCAATAAATAATGGAGTCCCGCAAGGTAGTGTTTTAGGCCCCCTATCGTTCTTAATATATATCAATGATTCACCATCCTCTATGAATACAAATGCCATTCTCTTTGCGGATGACACCACTTTCTCTATGAGAATAGATGAAAAAGAAGCTGATGAAACTGTCAAGAATATTATTGAAACGACTTCAGACTGGTTCTGTGCTAATAAATTGAGTCTCAACAAAGATAAAACATCGTCGATAATATTCATAAACAAAAAATGTGATTTACAATCAGTAAAATTCCTAGGCATTCATTTAGATTATACTCTCTCTTGGAGAACACACACAGAAAGACTTGCGAGTAGATTATCGAGCACAATTTATGCAATAAGATATGTGAGACTGAATATAGGTAAAGAAGATGCACTGTTAACATACCATTCATTGTTCCATAATGTAATGACATATGGACTACTGAACTGGGGACATTCCTGTTACATGAAGAATATATTCATGCTGCAAAAACGGGCAATCCGAGCCATTGTAGGAATAACTCGGGTAGAGAGTTGCAAACCCTGGTTTATTAAACTTGGAATACTCACTTCGCCATCGGCTGTATTAAATGTCAATCTATAGTCGGAGAGCTGCTGATGCACGTTTCATGAAGTGTTTTATGCACCTTGAAATTTTGTTATAATGCATCTCTTGGGTAGTTGTGAAGGTGAGTGTGTGTTGGATAGACCAATCTTGGGACACCAGGTACTGCGCATAGAGGAAAGGTGCAAAAAAATATGGCCCAAATGAAGTGTTTTATTCAGAAGCCAACAATCTTCAATGTGAAATTGAGCTAATTTTACAATGGATAATGAATGAGGCAGACACTTTCAAGGGGGTTAACATGAAAAAAAAATCCAAAGTTGTCATGTTTTATTCAGAAGCCAACAATCTTCTATGTAAAATTGAGCTGATTTCACAACGGATAATGAATAAGACATTCAAACACCGTCTTCAATTCAATAATTTAAAATAATAACAAAAGGCATACACTTTTAGTGGGTCAGGGCAGGACTTGGAACTACTGAAAAGAGGTGTTTCTATAGAATGCCTCAAATGCCTTTTATTTCGAGGAGGACTATTATTATTATTAGCAATTGAAGAGCACATGGGAAGAATGAAAACAGTCCATTTTTACCAAATTCATTTTAAGACATAATATTTTTCCTGTCAATAAGCTGCATCTTCTGGTACCTGAATGAACGGGAATATCGATAACAGTCACATAGAAAACGTGAATTTGAAAATTCATATACTCGGCAAAAACGATGAAAGATTTTGCATTTCGAATTCTGAAAGGTAGTTCTGATGGCTAGCTATAAAAGTGATTATAAGAAAACATATCAAGAGGGACTGTTTTTCTCACTAGCTGAAGATAATGAGTGAATAGCTGATAACCTGAATTTCAATTAAAAAACGATTTCCTGAATATTCATGGTTCTTGGGCATTCATCGTTTTTTCCATGCGCTCTTCATTTGATACGTCATTGTTTTCAATCCCATCCGTATCTGTCCTCTGGACATATTGTCTGAAATAATACGTGCTTTCCAAACGATATGTATTAATACTATTCGGAAGCGGAAGTAGTAGACTGTGACAGCCTAATACAACATACAACTCTGTGCGTTCTTCGATATCACAGCCGACCAATCGAAACGCGAGGACTGACTTTCTACCTGATCATCACTCGCTGATAACCCTGGCAGGGTTGCCAGACTGGGCGATTTATCGCCGATTAAGCTACTTTCTTCTTTCTTCTATGCGCAGTACCTGGTGTCCCAAGGTAGGTCTAGCCAACACATACTCACCTTCACATCTACCCAAGAGATGCATTATAGCAAAATTTCAAGGTGCATAAAACACTTCATGAAACGTGCGTCAGTAGCTCTTAGACTACTACTATATGTGAGGGAAAATATCACGCAGTTTCAAGAAGTCGGATATAACCATAACTATGGTACCCGAAACAGGCAAAATCTTCTTATTCCTAAACCCAGATTGACCAGTACAAATCGTACTAGGCATAAAATTGTTTAACAAACTTCCATTACCTTTGAGAGATGCTGATCTGGAAACGTCCAAAAAACAATTGAAAATTAAATTTCTCCAAGACGCCCACTACGATATTAATAATATTAACCTTTTTTGAATCTTAATTTTCAAAATTGTTTGTCTTTATCTATTGTGAATGAGAGTTATAATGTGTGAGTTGGAATGAATTATTCAATTGTGTATATTTTATAATTCATCTATGGATGTTTATTCATTTTATTTTATTTATACCTTTATATGTATGAGTTCTTATGTCTCATCTTGTACTTACATACAACTTTATTTATACGTGTGATTTATCCAGACATCGAGGTGTACTTGTGACCAATAAAGATTATTATTATTATTAATATTAATAGGCTACTTATCCTCCTCGTAACGTAATATACTATTATAATGCAGTCTTTGAATTATGAACAAGATCATTCACTGAAGAGGAATGCAACTGATCTGTCATCGTACACAATAAGAGACACAAATTAGTGACTACTATGGTTGATTCTGACTTGAAGTAAACAGTTTTATAATAACTATCCTTTCATTACCAATATTATTCATAGGATTATGTGCTGAAACTGCCGTGTCAGACTTTGACAACGTCTTTACAAAAGTACTAAACACATTCAGCGATCACAACTGACAAGATGCACGAAAACCCTGATGTGTTGACTGTTATAATAGGGGAGCCCAAGCGGAAATTTCAGGATTTACTAAAGAGCGGCAGATTAATATACAGGGGGATACCTTGTACCCGGTTAAGTACTTCCACCATATATGAGTCCTATATATATATATGGCCGCCCTTCAAGGATAAAGGATCAGATTAGTAAAAAAAAGATCTGAGATTCTCGAGCGCGTCAGATTAAGGTAGGGTGAGTTAGTTACATCCTGAAACTTGTATATTCCACTAATCTGATACTTCGAGAGTGACCTAAAGAAGGAGGAGGGCTACAAAGCTGTAAAAAAAGTTATCTCGACATTCTCACTCTCGTGGCTAATTTTTTTTATTTTGAAGGGTATAATTCAAGAATTACAAAAAATATATAATATAACGATTTCCAGAAGCCGAAATAATAAAAATTCATCGATAAAGTTTAATGCGTGCAGCTACGTGATGCCTACATTTCCCTCTCCGCTTTTCTATTTCTCTCTCACTCTTTCTCTATCTATTGCTCTTTCACTGCGTCCCCACTCTGGTTTCTGTTGCCATGAGGCATGACGCCATGATCATACAGAATCGTTCGTGGCATGATATTGTGTACATCGAACATCCAACGTATTAAAATTTTAAAAATTTAATTGGCTATAATTATTTTCTTATAAGTACAAGTATTCTACTAAAGAAACATTATTTTTTTTATTTGCATGCTTTTTCCTGAGGTTTTCAATTAATTAAGTTCAATGATTTGAAAAAATAAAAAAACTCAAATTGATAGAATAGGTGAATCCCTCCAGATAATCGTCAGATTATGAGACTGCAACGTCTAGGTCGTAAAGATGAACCATATATATCTTTATCTGACGCGCTTGTGTATTCCAACATGACGAATTTTTTTTTCACATTCTAATGATGGCTGCGAGTCTGCGTCACATCCAAACCGTTAGATTATTGTATACTTTTTCTAGGTTCGCTTAACATCCCCTCAGAAAATCTGACGCGCTCGAGAATTTTTTTTTTCATTATCAACCTTCACTTACAACCACCCCCATCTTGGAAACAATCAGATTAATATACGTACATTTTCAAAAATATGTAGGACATAGACGATATCAATATCTGACGCGCTCGAGTATGTCCATGCAATAGTTTTTTTTTTTACATTTTTGAAAATCTGTGGGCGGCCCCCCAACCGATGAAAAGGTGAACATTATATAACTTTTTTTTTTATCATCTAAGCTTCGCAACCCAATAGGTCTCTATGACGCTCGAGTAAATCCCGATTTAGAATCGTGGGCTCTCCTACTATTATGCTTTTGTTTAGTCAATTCTTCTCGATCTCAGAAATCGAAGTGTGGTTTACTTTTTTGACGGAAGGTGATGATGCAAATGCGATTTTTCAAAGCTTCAATTTTGAACAAGAGACAGATCACGAGTGAATTTCGATACCGACGGTCTCATTGGCTAAACTATGGAGAGATCTTTCGTTCACCAATTGAATCATTACTACACAAAATTTCAAACAAGTTTGACAATTCAATACTATAATTTGAAGTATTCGAAATTTGAATTCGTTTGGAATTCCGATGAACTCCATATTCATTTCTGTTCCATTTAGTTTTGTTTGTTTCATTTGACGTTGTACTTCCCACGTTTTTATCGTTATTATTACTTGTGAATTTTTTACCTCTATTTACTTTTATAATGAAGCATTTTGCATTGTTTGTGGTGTTAATAGTGCCATAATATATTAAATAGCTACCGCATGTAAATAATTTCTTAGTGTCAGAAAACATATGATAGTTTCAACAAATATTTGGAAATAGAAAAGTTTTGAAACTTCCTGAATAAAAATCTATGTCGACTGATAAAAAAACGCAAGATTATTCTGACGATGAAGAAAACAAACTTCACCTTGAATGACCTTTCTCAACTTGGTTGGGTTGAAGTTACCTATATAGTGCGATTTACTTATTGTTCTCCAGAAATTTCCAGTTCAACATTTTTTTCAGCATTAGTGACAAAGCGTGTTACGTGCCTCGTAAAAAAGTATGCAAAAACAATAATTCATGGAATAACAGTTCTGGCAGGCGAGTCTTCTCAATTGCCTATAACCTATAAAACTGCCGTCGGGCGTGCAGGAAATGTGATGTAACATTACCAGATTCATCAAGTGCGCCTCTGATGGCAATTTCTCTGGTTATATTTGTTCAAAATCAAGAATGCGAGAGATCGAGAATTTCGGCGTACGATTTTTCAGGTATAAGTCAAAGTACTAGGGTTTTTATGCATCTTGACAACAGCGTACAACGAAAGAGACACATGTGTGAATATTCCCCGGCAAATACTTATTGTTCATAGAGGAAGAGAGAAAGGCTGTCGAATTATCCAGTACGTTGGCGTGGCTCGTGGACTTCCGGCTTTTTGATACTTTTCGTTCACGTTTCCAATATGAAATCCGCTATACTGCTCGTTTTTGGATAATAAATTATTCTGCAGGTCGAAACCTATTGCAAGCAATACACTCCGGCAGAAGAGGCACGGTGTGAATGATCTCTTCACTAACAGTATTACTGGAATCATGTTGCATCCAACACTGATTTTTTATGCCCAGCTGATCGCCTGTCAAACGAAGAGGGTGAAAATTGCGATTGAAAGAGGTAGTTTCTCATCACAGTCGAGTAATATAGTTATTTGTCTTACTAGGCAGCAAAGTAGTAGATTGACTGCCTGGGCTGATAGTTAATAGCCGATTGTTTATGATGATATATAAAGAATATTGTATTTGCAAATCATTACAATTCTCACAATCTTTTCATTCTCCCTGTGGTGAAGATTCAAACCAAAATCTGATAGAAATTGCAAGGGTTGGAGTGGTTGGTTGCTATGGAAATGTGTATGTCATAGTAATCATAGTTTGACAACGTATGGAATTTCTGACAGTTTTGTAGCAAAATATCGGTTTATTTATATTATGAACAGTGATTAGACTCAGAATCAACTCAACAGGTATCAACTCCTCAAGAAATAAGAGAGATGGCAAAAAATATTGAGTTGAATTTGTTGCCGGAGAAGTCTCGATTTCCATTGAGAATAATCATTTTGCTGCCTAGACAGGAAGGTCCTAACTTCGCTGCCTAGGCAGGAAAGTCCTTACTTTCCTCCTAGGCAGAGAAAGTAACACTTTGCTGCTTAATCCGAGGAAAGAGAATTTTGTTACAACACTGTGGTCTCGCCGGGCCACCGTGCTGGGTAATCGCACGTTAAAAGGTAAGGCCATCTTTGATACATTGCTCGCACAAGTTTTGTCTTCTGAGGGTTGACCTTCGTTAGCTGGTTAACGGAACGAACAACAACTTCAACTATAGCGATATTTTTAATAAATCACATAGTAGATTAGTAACTGTATCCACAAAAAATATACACCTACTGAAAATTATTAATATGTATAGAAAATAGTTCTCTCCAATCCGTGTGCAAAATGTTCAACGTTTCGATTCTCATACTGGAGTCATCATCAATACCGCAATCTAACCAGTCAACCCCGTTACGAATTGAAAAGACAAACCACAATACTAATACAATACCCGTGAAGGGCAGGGGTCTCTTCTGCTCACCACCTAGATTCGCCCTTGAATCGTTATAATGAATTATATTCCACCAGGTTTTGTTTCTTTTCCAGAAAAACAAGGAAAGGTGTTTCAACTAATAAATATTATCTGTGGATATTACATCACATCCTAAAAATGCAGCACCGTTTCCGTGGCGAAAATCCATGAATTATGGTTTGAACTGATTGACCATCCGCCTTACTCACCAGATCTAGCCCCAAGTGACTTCTTTTTATTCCCTCATCTGAAAATTGCGCTCGGAGGACAGACATTTTCGTCAAATGAAGAGACAATCACCTTCGGGAACAATTATTCTGCAGAAAAAAACGCCGTACTATTCGGACGGGTTACAAGAATGGGAGCATCGCTGGCAGAAGTGAGTAGAGTTACAGGGAGACTATGTTGAAAAAATGTCTTGTGTCTTTTTTAGGTGGGGAACTTTTCAAACCACCCTCGTATATAATACTTATATACTTATATATTTTGCATCATCGCTTCAACTAATCAGTAAGCACTGATATGAAACGATTGCAATTTTTTGAAAGTAACCAAGATTGGTGTGAATCAGCCTGCATTTTCATTAGGGAACATCTGTTCCTGTTTCAATAATAGATGGAATTTTAACCTGAAGACGATAAGAAAATAAAATCTCTTGGAAAAACTGTAATGGTCTAGGCATCTGCGAATCGCAATATCGAGAATTAGCGTCATTCTGATGCACCTGGTCCCACATTCGAAACTAACACAAAAAAAGTGTTTTATATGTAGATATATATTTCAGTTCAGGCAGCTACCATACATCGAAATCTTTTCATCTGGAAGCGATATATGATGATTATATTACATTAGTATGAAGAAATGCATACTATATTTTCAGAATTTTTCCGCAAGGAAAACATACTGCTTTTTATTAAGACTTCTTAAAAAAATTTAATTGAAAATATAAATTCAAAAATCCTTATAAGCCAGGGTAGGATAATTTTTGTGCACAAAAAAAATTAGAAACGATAAAGCCTTATACTGATATTGACCATCCGCCTTACTCACCAGATCTAGCCCCAAGTGACTCCTTTTTGTTCCCTCATCTGAAAATTGCGCTCGTAGGACAGATATTCACGTCAAATGAAGTAGAAATCACCTTCGTGAATAATTATTTTGCAGAGAAAAACGCCGTACTATTTGGACGGGTTACAGAGATGGGACCATCCCTGGGAGAAGTGTGAAGAGTTACAAGGAGACTATGTTGAAAAATAAAAAATAAAATCAGAGAAAATGTCTTGTGTCATTTTTAGGTGGGAAACTTTTCAGACCACCCTCGTATATAATACTTTCCTCGTTTTGCATCATCGCTTCAACTAATCAGTAAGCACTGATATAAAACGATTGCAATTTTTTGAAAGTAACCAAGACTGGTGTGATTCAGCCTGCATTTTCTTCAAGGAACATCTGTTCCCGTTTCAAGAATCGATGGAAATTCAACCAGAAGACGATGAGAAAATGAAATCTCTTGAAAAAACTGTAATGGTCTAGGCATCTGCTAATCGCAATATCGAGAATTGGCGTCATTCTGATGCACCTGGTCCCACATTCGAAACTTACACAAAAAAAAGTTTTATCTGAAGATATATATTTCAGTTTAAGCAGCTACGATATATCAAAATCTTTTCATCTGGAAGCGATTGAAGAAATCTACTAAGTAAACAGAACAAAAAATCCAGAGCAAATGTATAGTGATTATATCACATTAGTATTAAGAAATGAATACTATATTCTCAGAGTTTTTCCGCAAGGTAAACATACTGATTTCTATCAAGACTAAAAAAAAAGGGATTTGAAAATATAAATTCAAAAAACCTTATAAACCAGGGTAAGATAATTTTTGTGCTCAAAAAAATTTAGAAACGATAAAACCTTAAACTAATATTGATCATCCGCCATACTCACCAGATCTAGCATCAAGTGACTTCTTTTTGTTCCCTCATCTGAAAATTGCGTTCGTAGGACAGATATTCACGTCAAATGAAGAGGAAATCACCTTGGTGAATAATTATTTTGCAGAGAAAAATGCCGTACTATTTGGACGGGTTACAGAAGTGTGAAGAGTTAGAAGGAGACTATGTTGAAAAATAAAAATCGGAGAAAATGTCTTGTCTTTTTTAGGCGGGAAACTTTTCAGACCACCCTCGTATATAATACTTTCCTCGTTTTGCTTCATCGCTTCAACTAATCAGTATGCACTGATATAAAACGATTGCAATTTTTTGAAAGTAACCAAGACTGGTGTGATTCAGCCTGCATTTTCATTAAGGAACATCTGTTCCTGTTCCAAGAATCGATGGAAATTTAACCAGAAGACGATAAGAAAATAAAATCTCTTGGAAAAACTGTAATGGTCTAGGCATCTGCGAATCGCAATATCGAGAATTGGCGTCATTCTGATGCACCTGGTCCCACATTCGATTCACTAACACAAATAAGTGATTTATTTGAAGATAAATATTTCAGTTTGAGCAGCTATAAGATATCAGAATCATCTTGAAGCGATTGAAAAAATGTACAGTGTAAATAAACAAAACAAAAAAAATATAAAACAAATGTATAATGATTATTATTGCATTACAATACAGAAATGCATACTATATTTTCAGAATTTTTTCGCAAGAAAAACATACTCCTTTTTAAATTTCTCCTACGAGAAAATTGAATTCAAAAAACCTTAGGGGTCGATACTTTTTGTGACCAAAAAAATTTAGAAACGATAAAACCTCACTCTTACGGATTTTTTGAAAAGCAACTGTTATTCTGACGCGAGTAGTTTTCATTGAAATATAGGGGGATTTTTCGATATTGATTCAAAACAAGGGGAAAAACAACTATTTTCAACAAAAAAATCACAGTTTGCTTGCGATATGAAAAGATAAGTTTTCTCAAAATTTCGTGACAAGTTGAAATGGATATTCTTACGTAACAGTTGTGTGCTTTGTTGAAGAGTTTTTTATCTGGTAGATCTCCGTATGTGGTTGTTGATGGAGTATCGTCTGATATTCAATCAATAAATGCAAGTGTTCCACAGGGTTCGGTTCTGGCGCCCCCTTTGTTTCTGCTTCATATCGATAATTCGCTTGACAAAACATCTTCAGTGTAAAGTTTTGCGGACGACAATACTCTTCGCACTAGTTTCTCTTCCAAAGTCCCCATACCAACATGAGAAACAGAAATTCAGAGGAGCATTATCGTCAATAGAGTTAACGATGTCTTGGCAAAAATAATAGAATGAGGTAACATCAATTTGGTAGAATTCAATGCTGGGAAAACCCAGGCATGTCTCTTCTCAAAGAAAGTCAATCTAGCTTCATTCAATATTCAAATGTCAGAAGTTACTATTACTACAAAGTATCTCGATGCTAGGAATTACGATCAGTAATAATCTCTCATGCGAAAACCATGTCAGGTCCATCGCTGAGGGTTCTCTCCAGAAGCTTGGATTTCTATTTCGTGTGAAGAAATACTTTACTTCTCCTCAGCTACTAGTGATCTCCAAGGCACAGATACGGCCTATCTTGGAATATAGTTCTCACGTATGGGGCTTGCCACTAAAAAAGTCATTGAAGCTTCTTGATTCTTTCCAGAGAAAGGCAATTCGTCTTGTTGGTGATTCTTCGCTCACAAACTCGCTCACTTCATTGGAACATCGTAGAAGGGTGGGAGACTTGCCTCTCTTCTACAGATACTTTCACGGTCGATGCTCTTCCGAATTATTATCAATCGTTCCCCCCTCGGCAATATCTACACGGATGACTCGACGAGTACAGAATTCCCACCCCTTTGTTGTGAATTTGGAAACCTGTCGAGCCTCTCTTGCTCAGGGATCTTTTTCCAATAGAACAGCTGAGCTTTGGAACTCCTTGCCGAAAGAGGTTTTTCCTGAGGCTTACAAACTCCAAAAATTTAAAGTGAATGTTAATTCGTGTATCCTGTCCCTTGAGTTACGCGGTGTTCTTTGAACATTACATTTCGCGTGAATCTGTATATAAAACAAAAACAGTAGTTGTTACGTATATTACTATCATATTATTAATCGATGTGAATCATCTCCGTTTATCAGCATATCGTGTACTAGCTTACATCTGGCAACACAACGGTTGCGTCATCGAACAACTCAGTAGCTTGACAATGGAACCGACGCAACGCAACTCCATGTTTCGTTTCCCCAGTTTTTCCCAGCCAAGGATGTACTGAGAATAAGGTTGGCTCGTCGCCCACAGTCGATGACGTCACTGTTGCGCGCATCTGCAACTATATACAACATACCAACATTTCGAATTTCAGTACAATAAAAAAGTAGACGTTTATAGCTTTTGTGTTCCTTTCTATCAGTTTGAGTTGAGTTCGGAAATAGCATCTCAGATTTTCATCACTTTTGACTCCAGAGTCAACTAATTTGCTGAAAACTCTCTTCCCCTACATCTAGATTGGGAATTCGAACACTTCAAAGGTGCCGTTGTGCCCGACGGAACTCGGCTATTGTTACGATATATTCAAACAAGTGAGTAGGGGAAAACCACTTATATACGTCAGGTCTAGTTATGAGCAAACCCATATCGTTCGAGTGCCTTGGTCTGGTGACGCCACGTACGCAGCGAGCAGCGAGGTAAAGTGAATCAGCTGATCGATTTGCTATTCGCTGTCAGTCATCAAATCTAGTGGACCATGTGGGGGCACGTGGACAAAATTTGTTGTTCTACATTGTAGTTTGAAGTGCCGTGCTCAAATCCAAAGGACAGAAATTCAACTAGAACTCTATTTGTTGACAGTAGATTTCGATCGGTTTTTATGGGGTTTTCCAGATTTCATCATCTTTAACAAGTTTAATATACCGGATGTACCTATTTTCTGTTACGAAATGAAAATGTAAGTAATATTATTTCCTATTTTGTAGGAGGTATCGATGATTTGCTCGAGAACAAAGGATACCTGCTGATTATCCAAACCATTGTCTAACGTATTCATTTGTGAATTAAATAACATGAGAAAAGAGAATTTTCGAAAATAAGTATATATAAAGGTGAAAATCAATATTCAACTAAATATCCAACCCTCTACGACATTGACCAATCTTCAAACAAAATAACTACTATCCTAACCAATACCCTGTCAAATATTGGGTTACTTCTGTCAAATAGTTGAACAAGTAAATGACTCGTGAAAACTAGCCTTCTCAATATCGGATAGTGAAATCCGTACCAGTTCAAAGAAGTGAAAAATCTTGTTAGGTATCGTCCTAATTTGTAAATAAGTTCGAATCGAAATATCTTTAGAACCGATTATTTTAGGCTTTATTTTGAAACATGGCGTCTTGATCTAACTCCCGCCTTTTTCACAAATAGGTGACGTAATGCATATAAGTACGTTTACTGGCCGCATTAGGATTTCAAGATACATTGATTTGAATTAATTTCAGCAAATATCATTTATATGATTTGTAATACAAATTCAATAATCTCTGACGGGGTTGTTTTGAGTTCTCTTTTCTGGCCTACATCTTCAGCACAAAATACTTATTTTGCTTGAGGAAACTATTGCATACCCAGCAAACCACATGTCGCGGTTTTGCAAACCCATCGTTGGTTAGAATAATACATAAATCTGTATCATCTTTTTTTCTCGCTTTTTTGTATTGGATAATGCATTTTTTGTATTAGCCAGATCAAGGAATATCACCAGTTAATTTTTGGATTTTTTTCTCTAAGTTAATACAAACTGATACAATACTTATGAAAGAAGTGACTTGAAATATTCAGCAAACATTCCATGTTAATATGTGTATCATTTATAGACGTTCGAGTCGTTCACATAAAAGAAGAAATAGTCATCTAAGACAGCTGCTGCCCTGCCTACATGGCAAGACCTCATAGAAGTCACTTTTTCCAAGTCAATTTGTTTACCAATCACTTGAAACTTGAACCAAACAGATGCCATTTACGGGATATTGCTGCATATATCAAGTATCAGACTGTTGAGCAAAACTTCTAGACCTTAAACCTTACCCGAGACCTTACCTAGGAAAAATAAACAGTTATAATTTCACTCAATACATTTTCAATGGGTAATTTTGATCTGTGAAGACTTCGATTCAGAATTCAGAGAGCAATAAAACACACTAATATATGGTTTAGTTCAAACTCCATTCATGCATTTTCACCATTCACTCAGGTACTTACTATTTTCCATTTCATTTGACTCGCCGTATAATATTATATTTGATAAATAGGTAGTCTCACGGATATTCCTTCATATTATGTTCGGATACCGAATACCTATATACCATGGTTCCCTATGGTTTTCGAGTCGGTTTTGAACAGTAGCAAAATGATTATAGCGAGAAATATAGTCAATTCGTATAATAATGAATGATCGGAGGTATTAATTAAACCCTGACCAATATTATAAACTGAATAAAGATTAAATATACCTACTACCATCAAAGACAATACCTGCTTATATTATAGCTCATACCTTCACATCTTCAAATTTTTGCTTTTAGTGTACATTGTGATAATCTTATTGGTTCTTGAGAATTGGGTTTGGGGCTGCAATTCTGTAAATTATATTAAATTTGCATGAGATTAGCAAATTAACAGGAATTTCCGGTCATCAAGAGACTTTAAGGGATGATTCTCGGGATAACTGGAGGTCTTTTTATCCAATGTCCCCTTCTGAAGTCAGTTATCTAGTATGGTTGGTACAGTTTGAACGTTCGCAAAGAAGTTTGGTAGAATTTATTAGGTAAAAACTTTCATTGTATAATTTCTTGGGGTATTTTCGAGCCCTTGCGTACATAGTGATCTACGAAATCTACAAAACCTTTATCTCAGTTTCACGCTGTTAGAAGTCTCATTTGAAGGCATGTAGTAGCTACCTACAAAAGGAATGTGTCACCACCACTTTTCTACCATATAGTTGTAGTATTGACGGAGTTATCATTAAAATGACCAGAAAGAAACCATTCTTATACAGAATCAAAATATCCTAAGGATAAACGATATATGATAACGATTGTTCTTGCGCCAAATCTTTTACTCATATGATGAACTGTTCCAGGTATGTTATTGGACTCAGTCTTGAAAAACTGTAGTATTAAACGACCTCAAATTATTGTAGTTTTCATTGAAGATCCAGTTTTACGATTGGTTCATAGTAAGAAACTATAAGAAAGTCGTGTCTTGGGAAATGAATTTCTGTGAATCTAGATGAAAATTTATTTTTGTTTTGATTTGATCACGCTGAACCTCGAAAAATTATCTTCCAACAATTTTGTTTCTAGTGGTTCACGTCCAGTTTTATTCTTGCGTTGTGGAATGAGGTTATCTCAAGAACTGAGTAATGATTGTCTAACAAAGAAATTCTCCACGCCACAAGCCAAAATTACCGACATTATTCCTTTGATCATATTTCTGAAAAGTAAGTCGTATTGAGATTCGTGATGTCTTAAGAAAAACTGTTTTGCACAGTAGATATCGTGATTATGGTGGCGAGATAGCTTTTTATTATTGGTTGGTTTGTATCGATATACGTATATGTAATATTGCATAGTTGGGATCAACAAACGCTACATGAATATGGCACAAGGGTTTGTGAAGTATGCCATTTCCTATCTGAACTTGTTTCTGTGATCTGTGCTTTGTACCAAAAGCGATCATGAAACATCATTGTATGATTCATATTAGTAGTGAGTAGTTTCAATTGATTATACGCGATATCTGTAACAAACAACCCATTGGAAAATTGAAAATAGTCGAATTTCTTTGATTCAATTCATGGCATTACAAAAAACTCGAACAATGGATGATGACATTCTATTCTTCCATATAAATTGTCTGAAATATAACAGTTGTAATCTCGCAAATGATGTAATCGGCATGTGTTTCTAGCACAACAACGTTATCGCTTGGACTAGGATGAAAAATATATTCGGAAATGAATGATCGAGAATCAATACTCATGGTACAGCTGTATCTCATGTTCAGTTAGCCATCATTCCGCAATTTTTGTAGGGAATTTAATTCCACCAGACGATATTTTATACTCTCTTAATTTGCATCATCATATCTTTCATTACTTTTCAACTTTCACTATGTTTTTGAATCTAGGCAGCTCTCGTCGAACGGGGTTTTGAAATGAAAAGGAAATTGGAAAATGCAAAGAATTTTTGTTCACATTCACAGATATTTGCTAATACTTCAGAATGAAGCTGTATCAACCCATGAAATTTCCATGCTGATCAAAATAAGTTGGTAGGAAACTTCAGATTCGATATCTCCCTAGATTTCGACAAAAAGTTGCACACTTTATTATGTTGCGAGACCTACTTCAACCACTAATGTGTATTATGACAAATGTCAAGTTTATGATTGATTGGTATAAAGTTCGTCGAGAGGTAGGTTCAAGAGAAGTTGCAGTGTCATTAATCAAATATCATTTTCATTGGGTCTGTCCTTGGGCCTTTCACAAAAACAACTATCGGTATCATCCTTTTCAGGATATTCTCGAGAGAGTATAAACTAGTTCACCACTTATTAATGTTCATTTCGAAAATTGCCAATCTTTCTTGTTTATAGTTCATAGAAGGATAAATACAATATCCAAGTGGGTAGAGTAGGTAAACGCAAAAATATAAATACGGTTCATCTCCAACGTGGTTATTCGTTGTTTCGTCCATTATGATTGATAGCAGAGTTAATTGTTCAAAAGGATACAGATGTTTGATGTTATTATAGAATGTGTAGTGACCAAATTATAAAGAAAATGTCTCCTCAATCAGTTGAATCGTCAACTTCAAAATGAAGGGCTATGACCAAAGCACTGGCAGTACAAGTTAACACAAGTTATTATTATCGAATAGCCGACGAACACTACTGAATACACATAATTTCATCACAAGTTCCTCAAACACGTTGCTTATAGTAACACGTCCAGATATACAATCATACAATTTCTGAAAACTAAAATATAATTACTGATAGAATCCTAATTCGCATCATTGATGTATCTAAGTCCAGACCTCAGCTATTCGCGGATCTTACTGGTTAAAATTACTGGTCAATTCACTCAATTATGATTTGCAATAGCATATATTTCTTGAATTGAAGACTGAATTCCCCAAGAATATTTTCCAACCCACATTATATTATCCAAAATTAACTCAATTTTATTTTTTTGGTTAAAGCTAATTAGTGGATATCTTTCCTTGTTGAGCATTTTTGTCGCTTTTTGTTTTTATCTTTTATTATGTGGAATAAAAATGATAATTTATTATTACTGTAACTGACGAAATTGGCAGATACTTGTTGAAACTCCGTAATCAAAAACCGCCACACTACAATACAATACTGCACTCCTAGTTTTTGGACCATCTATCCAAGATCTGAGATATGACATATGACATTGCATTTTGACATTCGAGAGGGGTAGCTAGGTACGATTCGTATCAATTGAGTTCGTGATGAAAGCAGGTCCTTCAATTTTTGTTTCTTACCATTGCTCTCCCTTGAAATCATCCGAGAGCCATTTCATTCTACAGTGTGATCCCCTTAGGCAGTGAGAACGTGTTCTGATAATTTGGAATCACCAATCTCTCTTGATATACATCTTGTGTTCATTCCAACTGCACCCCCAGAGGTCTTAATGTTTCACCGATATATTTTTGACAGCACGAATTAGGAATTCGATAAACACAATTATTTTCGTTCTTCGTTGGTTTGGTGTATCAGTATTGAACGTAAAGTATTTATTGTTTTGAATGTTGTTATAACTCAGTCCTTTGTTTCAGATGAAGGTCACTCTGCTCCATGAAGACTCATGTCACTGAAAATAACCTTCAACCCGACGAGACTAGTCAATAATTTGAGGCTGATAACATCCAGAGCGGCAACAATGGAGGACAGCCAACAACGTGAAATGAGCAACGAGTACACAGAGGTATACCGCCGAATACCTCTGAGGATACAACTCGCCTACGGCATAGGCCACGTCCTCAACGACGTCTGCGCTTCCATGTGGTTCACCTACCTCTTGGTATTCTTCCACCTCGTACTGGAATTCAACAACTGGGAGACCGGTCTCCTGCTCCTGGTGGGTCAGATAGCCGACGCCTTAGCGACGCCGTTCGTGGGCTACCACTCCGACCAAACGGATACCTTCTGGTTCTGCAAGTACGGCAAACGGAAGATCTGGCATCTCTTCGGCACCGTTTGCGTCTTGCTCTCGTTCCCGTTCATATTCTCGCCGTGCATAGAGTGCAACCAGAGCCACGACTGGGCCCAGATATTCTACTACTGCATGTTCATAATAACCTTCCAGTTCGGTTGGGCCGCAGTTCAGATCTCTCATTTATCTCTCATACCCGAGCTCACGCCTAACGAACACGATCGCACCAAACTGACCGCCATCAGATACTCCTTCACCGTCGTGTCGAACGTACTGGTCTACGTGGTCACGTGGGTCGTACTGCACATGAACAACGGGGAGAGTTCCAAAATTGGCCCCGACGACAGTCCGAAGTTCCAGCACGTCGTTTGGTCGGTACTGTCGTTCGGAACGCTGTGTTCTGTGCTGTTCCACATCTTGATCAAAGAACACGAGGACGGTATAGGCAACGACGTGAGAGGCGGCCAGTTGAGGACTAGCGTGGGAGATCTCCTACGGGACCCTCGCGTCTACCAAATCGCCGTGGTTTACATGTCTTCGAGGCTGTTCGTGAACTTGACGCAAGTTTTCGTGCCTCTTTATCTTCACGAGACGCTCGACATGTCAGCCAGCTCCCTAGCTTTGGTACCGCTGATAATGTTCATCGGCAGTTTTTTCACGTCGTTGGTTATAGAAAGGATCAACAGGTGTCTTGGTAGGAAGCTGATTTACTTCGTGGGGGCGCTTTTGGGAGTGATGGCGTGCATCTGGATAAAATTTGGCAGGGGTACTGACTACGTCGATTACTATATTTACGTCGTGGCGCTGCTCATCGGTTCTGCTGGTTCAATTGTTCTCGTCACTAGCCTGGGCGTGACTACAGATTTCATTGGTGAAAAGACGAACAGCGGGGCATTCGTGTACGGTATTATGAGTTTCACAGACAAACTAGCCAACGGTGTAGCCGTCGTTATTATTCAATATTTGCACAACGACGTCTCAAATACGGATTATTATAGGGATGTTTTGACGAACGTATGTGGGGTGTCTGTAGCTGTAGGCGCTATTGCTGTGATTGGATTCGCGTGCAGGAGAAGAAGATGTACTCTAATATCCGATGCAGTCACTGGTTATCACTCTATAAATAGTTGAATTCAGATATTTGTACCTGACTGTATAAAGTCGAATGTGATATTAACTTATGTATATTGTTATTATATGTAAATTTTTGTATGTATATGACATTGGCTGTTTCTTGACATCTTTTCTAGTTGGGCCGGTAGATGCAGCCATGGATTCATGGAAGTGTATTGACAAAACTGATAGAAGTACATTTCAAACCTGTGGCGTTTGATCAGTATAATGCAATCTATAAAAGAAATAGTTATATTCTCACTATCTCTCTCTACATCTACCAAAGTATTGAAAAAACACTGCCTTGGATGGTGACACTACCAGTACTCCTAGAAAACGTGCCAGAACTCTCATGGAGCCTTTGACGGGTTTTATCTTCTCTACTCATCTTATTTGGGTTTCTGGAACGTTCTTCGTTTGCTTACCTAAAATTTCTAGACTTGTAGTTAACAATTGTGATGTATTTATTAAAATAACTACAATTTTAGCACAAAGTATTCATAATTACTATGAATATGCCTAACACCCACTATATCTTGTTTGAATCATTTTCAAAATGACGCTAGTTGCATTTTTATTTCATATCTTATTTAAAGATGTTTATTTCGTTGATATATCAACATGTATTATTTATTTTTTATTTTGATTGGTGGAGTTTCACGAAATAGTGATCTGATATATTTTGATATTCATTAAATTTTCAAATTTCCATCTTGTTTCATTCCTTTCTTGGTGTATTTCACGTGAAGATTTCAATTATTATTTTGGTGAGTCATTAGTACATAGGATTTTTGTCTCCTGTCAGAAGTTGACTTGTCTCTACGAAAAAACAGCAACTGTTGTCTTAAAGTTTGATTTTGTATGAGTTTTGTTGATTCATAACTAAGAGATTATAAGTTGGTTCACATCAGAGTCAATCTCTCCTGAAGAAGTTATTTCACTTTGGTATCAGGAGAATTTGAACACCTATACACCAGAAGCTCCAACCATTTCATGATGGTCATAACTTTGATTGCACTCTTTTATGAGAAGAAATACTGAAAACTTTTCCTCGTGAATAAGAAAAGACTTTAATTTCAATTCAGACGAGTTTCTTTTGAAAAATAATTATGGAAAGTTTAAAATTACATACTTGTATGCAAGAACATTTCGATCACTTCTTCGATTGTTTGCCATACATAATTATTCTGGTTGCAGAATGTGAATGAATTTGGTCTGCGCTGATATCTGAGCAGAAAAATAAATTTCAGAGGGTTCATAATACGTTTAAGACAGGTTATATTATGACCATATCAGCAATTCATTCCAAATATTCTCATGGTGAAATTCAAATGAAATATATGTTTCTACCTAATTTATAAACTGAATAACAGCTCTATATTAATCTAAGGAATTTTACAGAAATATCCGAAGGAATAGAGTTCAAAAAGGAAGGAGTATCGACAGTGCATTATTATAATTGGCGTATGCATCATAGAAGGGTTCTAGAAACTCGTGGAATTCGAATAAAGTTGAAGATAGGTTGAAGTATGTTGCGAACACTAAACCAATGAAAGCCGAATAAAAGAATAGAAACGCTCCATCAACAAATAATTGAAATCTGGGAAATTTATGTATTAGAAGAATGAATTTGGACGCACAGAAATTGAACGGAAAGGCATAATGATAATAAACACTAATTGAAATAATTTGGCACTGAATATAACCAAGAGAGAATTAAAATGTGTCTTGATCGAAAATGAACCTGAAAAAAACAGAAAAAGAAATGAAAAAGGTGAAAGCTGCTCATTTTCATTTCTTTTCCTAATGTTCTCTTAAAATTCCTTAATTGATTTCGGCTCAATGAGATTGTGAATTTTTATCAGCATGAATCTTTTTCGTTTAATTTCTGGTAATTTTAATTCATTCAATTTGTATTTTCAATTTCTCTAAATTTTTTTATCAACTGTGCATTTCATAAGGTAGTGCGTGACAGGTTCAAGTAATGTAATGCATTGTAGACAAGGATACCATAATCAATGATAAGGAATATTTAATTGAACTCCTGAACGAACAAATAGTATCACTAGAGGAAAAATTACAAATACCAAGTGCAAACAGCAGCACCTACAATCAAAAATATCATCCACCAAAAAACACTGAAGAACCTGAAAAAACTAGGAACCCCAAAAAAGGATCAACAATGAAAAATCATACAAACAAATCGGGAGCAAAGAAATACAAACACTATGAGTAATACTGAAAAAAATGAACGCACTCCAAATGCACCAAATATTTCCAACATACAGGGTGTAGCAGCTATCAGATGTGAACAGGTGACAAATGAAATAATGCAAATTCATACCAAAGTATGAAGAAATAATAAACTTAGAAAGCGATATAAAGGACACTGAGAGAATCGACATCTTGGCACATTCGCAGATAGATAACGGGGGTGTACCTGCCAAAATATAGATGGCACACAGTAAAAAGAATAAATCTCACAAACGTAATGTTAGAAAATCAGAAAAAACTGGTGAAAAATTCAAAGGTGCAAAAAGCAGGATATGGCTCTATTTATCCGAAGTATCCAAAGATGTAACAGAGGGGGATATCAAAATGTTTTTTAAGAAAACAGGAGACGATAACGAAGAATTCATAGTCAAGGACATGAAAGAAAACAGGAAGCTGAATACTTACATGATTGCTGCAGAATTCTAATATAAGGGAACCTTTTATAGTCCATCTTTCTGGCCAGAAGGAATAAACTACAGAAGATTCGATTTCAACAAACACTTCGAAAAATACAATACGAGGAACGTTATTACAGAAGCAGCTGAAGCAAAGCCGAGTTCTTTTTTAGACGACAGGAATATAATATAGATGTACACAGCAGAACAGTGGATGGAAAAGAAAAGAGTATCAACAACCTAGACGTGATGCAGTTTGACATTGGTAGTATCACTGATAGACCGGGAGGTCATGACAGGTGACGTTCCACCATTTTCGTGCATGCCTTTTTAAGGCTTGATAAATAACCCTAAAATATCAAAGATAGTCGGGTTTTTAGCCCCTCCGCGCGTCCTCTTCACAAGGAAAAACGCTTTTCTTTCTGTAGCGAATGTTCGTGTTTTTCCGTGATATTTTACTGCATGCCATTATAATATACGGAAGTTCAAACTAATTGAAGCTCGAATAATTGATGGCATGCACCCCGCAGCGGCCCAAGATGATCAAAGGGTTGTGAAAACCTGAAAAAAAAATTAGGAAAATTCCGTGTTTTCAAATTGCATGCCGATGTGAAGAATTGAAGTTTTTGTAATAAAAACACTATGGAAAAATTGGCATGCACCCCTCATAGGACCAACGGTGAAAAATTTCCGGAAAATTCTGTAAAATTTTAGCACCGATTTTCCGTGATTCCAAACTGCATGCCATTGAGAAAATACTTAATTCGTACCTTTATTCAGTAGAAGGAAATTTGGCATGCACACCAGGCTGTTGCAAAATAGAGGCATGCGTGACGAAAGTTGCAAAAAACACTGAGCAAATTTAGGTGACTTGTTTTTGCATGCCGTTTTGAAATTCATGAATTTACCTTATTTCGAGTCATGAATGTAAATGGCATGCATGTAGCTACAGCCCAATACACAAAAATTGTGAAAAAATTGAATAAACATCAATTTTTTAATTAAAAAAGATCTAAAAAAAGCGTGACTTCTCTTTGCATGCCGCTATGTACTTTTTTGAGCCGAAATGCAAAATATCATGCATGTAGCTTCATGACAATTGGTTAAATAAACAAAAAAATCGTCTGATTTAATAATTTTATTATTTTTCAAATTTTTTATGAAAAATAAAAGTAGAAAATCATTTTCAGCATCATTATTTCATACATGAAGTATTATTATTAAATTCACTCGCCGCCCTATTTGGGTTAATATTCCCATCTCTTACTTAACGCTAAGCCGATGTATCTGAGGCGTGAGTGCAAGTGAGCCAAGAATGCTCTCAGCCGACACCCTCCTACCGCACCTCATGCTGCCAGAGCCCAGCTAAATATAAAATCTTGACCTGATACATCATGCCGACTGGTAGCGAACTTGTTTTTACTTCTATACGGTGGTATAGGCAATGTCGTAGCGTGTAGCGTGTCATAGTGTTACGTACTAGCGCCGGCCCTGACGAGATCGTAAACGCAGATGAGGGATCGCGTCGTCATTTTCCAAGAACTGTTGATTGCCGCCTGGAGAATTCGAGACACGTCATCGGGGCTTCTCTCGAGGATTCTCGATAGGTACGCAGGTATATAAGCATCGTGATATCGCGGCGGAGAGAAGTTTTTATTCGGAGAGTTAGTTATTGAGTTAGTTAAGTGACAAATTTTATTCAGAGCTAAGTGGTGAAAGTTATTGGGAGCTTAGTGGAGCAGAGCTTTGTGCGGAAGTAGAATTTTTAGTACAGAGAGTTTTGGTACCGAGCATTGGAAAGTTATCGGAGCGATTTAAGTGATTGTGTTGTATTGTATTGTGATAGAGAGTTATAATAAAAGAAGTTCAGTGTTGTTCGGTGTTTTAATCGACGAACCCAGAGATAAATCTTAACAGTTGTGTCAGAAGTTGGATTTTGAAAGGATGTATCGTAACAGTGGTGTCAGAATTAATATTTTCCAGAAGAACGATCGTAACAATAGGGTAGTAGTAACCTCTCGTGCTAGTCGACGTATAGGCCACGTTTAGACTAGAGACCAGGAGATTCGAGTCATTTGAATTTATTTTTTTTACAATTCTTGAATGTTGGACTGTGATAACATGTATATTATTTCAGCCATCAACTAGAAATAATGTCTTTTCAAACAATTTTCATGGAGCTACATGCAACGAAATACAAAGTGGCATGCAAGAAGAAGTCGCGGCCTATTTTAGATTTTTTTTTCAATCCAAAAATTGATGTTTATTCAATTTTTTCACAATTTTTGTGTATTGGGCTGTAGCTACATGCATGCCATTTACATTCATGACTTGAAATAAGGTAAATTCATCAAATACAAAACGGCATGCAAAAACAAGTCACCTAAATTTGCACTGTTTTTTTGCAACTTTTATTATTATTTATAATACGATGGGCTTATTCAACATGCATGCCATTTGAATTAGAGAATTATTCCATTATAAAATGAATATTCATCCTTATTAGGAGTGATTTGGAATCATGGAAAATCGGTGTTAGAATTTTACAGAATTTTCCGGAAATTTTTCACCGTTGGTCCTACGGGGGGTGCATGCCAATTTTCCCATAGTATTTTTATTACAAAAACTTCAATTCTTCACATCGGCATGCAATTTGAAAACACGGAATTTTCCTAAATTTTTTTTCAGGTTTTCACAACCCTTTGATCATCTTGGGCCGCTGCGGGGTGCATGTCATCAATTATTAGAGCTTCAATTAGTTTGAACTTCCATATATTACAATGGCATGCAGTAAAATATCACGGAAAAACACGAAAATTCGCTACAGAAAGAAAAGCGTTTTTCCTTATGAAGAGGACGCGCGGGGGGGCTAAGAACCCGACTATCTTTGATATTTTATCAAGCCTTAAAAAGGCATGCACGAAAAAATGGTGGAACGTCACCTGTCATGACCTCCCGGTCTATGACAAAGAACATTCATGCAATTTTCTACAGGATCGCAATAAGAGACAAGAGGAGGAAAATTTTCTCAATATAGCAAATATAAATATCCAGGGTCTGTTTGCAAAACCGGCTCTCTCAGCATTCTACTAACCTCCACAAATACCAAAATAGTTTGCATTCAAGAGCATTGACTGAAAGACACCAAACTAGAAAAAATTCCCTTGAGAAATTATGAATTATTAGTGTCACGATTTAGTAGAATTTTATTATAGAGGTGGTGTATGTATCTATATTAAGGAAGGAATTAATGCCAAATTTTCTTTTAGTTTCTTTTAGAAAATGTATTGAAAAAGACGGTGAAATATGTGTAGCAAAACTTTTTATTCAGCAAATGAAGAAGTATTTATGTGTTTTATGTACATATTGAACTCCCGACGGAGACTTTAAATAATTCATTCAAAACCTAGAACTATTGTGTCATGAACTGTTATTTGTGGAGATGTCAATATCGATTTTTTTATAGGGAACTCAAAAATGAAAACTTCGGTTAATCTCTTAGCTGAATTCAATATAAAACATCATATTAATGAACCTACAAGAATAACAAACCATTCAGCCTCTTGTATAGATAATATATTCTCAAATCTTATAGTTGCAAACACCAAGGTACAACCAGTGTTTTTCTCAGATTATTTTTACCAATTATGTCAGTTCAGTATCAGTAGAGATACCTTAATGAAACTAATACCGGAAATTCGAGTTATTTTATAATACTTTTCTGTATCACTATAATCGTACTTTTCCTTTGATAAAATCAAAAATAAAAATACAAAATAAAAAATGGTATTCACCCAAAATAAAAGCTATGCAAGACCAGCTGTGTGAAACGAATGCAATAATAAAACAAATCAATAATCCATTTTATACAGAAAGATATAAAAATTTAAGAAAACAATACAGAGAACAGGTCAAACTATATCGAAAAGGAATGAATGATGATCGACTAATTAACTCCACGAATATTATGAAAGAGTCTTGGAACATAATGAGGGGACTCACTAAAGACTATTACACTTTACATGAAATTTGGCAGTCATTCCTCGTTGGGGGATCGAACTAACGGACCGCCGATCATGAACATACAGCCCCAACTCCCTTCGTATATTTCATTATTTGAATCGAATAAGCATTCCAGTCTTTTATGGGTTACATTTTATATCAATTATGCCAGTTCCGAACAAAAGACTTCCAAGACAAGTCATGAGATGAGAATTCCAGGTAAACATGTTATTGTCTGATTCAACAGTTTCAGTCGAAATTGATAAGTTAAAATTCGAAACGACGGCAAAGATTTTTGTTTTCTCCGAATCACTGGATGAGCGCACGTTTCGTGAGGAATCAACTGAATATTTGAGTATATCGATTTTGCCGATTGTTCGAACCGAAATGTTCGTGAAATAGTGATAACAAATATTCTGCACTGTGAGTCTACTGATAGCACTATCGAATTTGAATAAAAATACTATGTATAATTTATAATATTTTGCCTTATACGTCAACAAGAATAGGGTTTTATTTTGATATACAAGGTTATTTCAAATGATAGGAAGGTTGGCTTCTTATCGATGATTCAGAAGTGGATTATTTTTAACAAGCTTTACATTTTTATACATTTACAATTCTGTTATGATTTACACGATCTCAAATTTATGTTTCATGGCTATCTACAAAAAATAGTTTCAAAGTATCGAAATAAAATACATTGTAAGAAAAAACTCGAACTATAAAATTAAATTATGAATATATGTTCATTCATAAAATGGATGTGTTGGAATAGAATTGCGTAATCGGATTTTTTAAATCCATATTTTCGATGCAATAAAAACATTATGATGAAAATGTGCATCACCTGAGTGCGACGATCTTACAGAGCCGAGGTCCTCTGGACCAGGCCAGCCAGTCATTTGTCGTTCCAGAGTATTTATATGTCTACGAAATGGTACGATTGCGATGATTGTATGTACGTAATAGTTTCAATTTCCTACGAAATAAAGCATTTATTCGAGAAAACTCTGTTCACTAACCTGCCTCTTGGTTCTATTCATCTTTATATCCTCTCAAACTGGTCATTTTTGAACAAACTGACAGAGAAAACCAAACACTGCCTTGTAAAATAATCATTCATACATTCCGATGGAGCTTATTTATGTAACCAATTGGAAAAGAAAGTTTTGTGTAACAAGTGTGATGATGAGTCACCCATAAGATTACCCGACATGTGTCATTCTATTTTATACAGGTTACAAACTACCTATTGTTTTATTTAACTCATTTAATTAGATTTCCTGGCGCATGTACTATAAATAATGTTTCTGATTTTAACAGAAAATAGGATACCTGTTGTGATATTAGCCAAAAAAGTTATATATATATATATATGCTGGCTGGAACTTCCGGTTGATCCGCGTCTGGAAAGATTTACTTGTCTACGTTTCGACTCCCATTTCGGAGCCATTTTCAAGACTTAGTGACCTTGCAGCTAGTGAGACAACTCAGACCTAGACGCAAGGTCACTAAGTCTTGAAAATGGCTCCGAAATGGGAGTCGAAACGTAGACAAGTAAATCTTTCCAGACGCGGATCAACCGGAAGTTCCAGCCAGCACATTTCTGACCGCGGAAGCCTAGCCGATCAAATATATATATATATATATATAGCGAAACGCCCCCTATCGACTTTTGCGAGAACACTCAATGGTTAGATCCACTTTAGTTTGCATGTGTTTATATGGGGCTGTTGTGTTGACTCTTCGGTCATTTTAAATTTTTATAATATCTGTGTGTATTTGAGCTTTAATATCGATTGTGGAGATTTTCAAGAAGTTTGACAATATTCCACTGAAATTTTTGGGAGGTTTGCTGCTTTCCATTTATTGTGAGCGTATTTCTACTTTTTGTTGTTTTCTAGTTCTGGATATGAACGAGTTTATCTTTGATACAATCTATACCGTGTGGGGGATAATGTATAATTTAGTGTATAATGCATTATTCTAACTAGGGAGAATCACATCTACCAGCTGAAAACTGCCACTTCTGGCATTATATTATTGCTTCAATACATCGAATACATTTTATATGAGAGTGATCAAAGGTAAATTTTTCCAACTGAGAGATGTAATTTTCAATTATTTCAGGTGTGCATCAATCATTAAATTCGTTCAGTAAACCCGACTTGATAGCAGAAACTCATAAATCCAAGTCTCATCTGGAAACAACCTTAAGTCTCTCGAATTTTACAATGTTTTGATAATGAAAAACCTTGGAATCAGTCCAATGAGATGTTCTTTGAGTATTCAACTGTCGATTGAGTCACTTCCCACACAGAAATTAATAAGGAATTGAAAATTTCACGAACAAAAGGAACACAAGAACATCGAAGCTCCATATATACACATGCAAATGTAAACGATCTAACCATGGACAGTTTCGCGCTTTTCCGCGCTAGTGCTGCGATTTCCAATCGCTAATAGCTACCACACACTAAATCTCTCCATCACAACCCCCCAATCCTGTTCAATACCTAAAACCTATATCAGTTTCAAAAAATAAACCGTTACCTTTCAACAACCATTTTAATGATTACACATTACAGTTTTCCGCGCTAGCGCTGCGAGCTTATTTTCTATCGCGGATAGGAATGTAATGAATACATCTAAAATTGTATTACTAACAATAAACATATATGACACAACAAACAAGATAAAAATTTCATAATATGAATTATAAATGTATGAATAAAATAATAAAATGCAAGAGAATAAACGAAGTCCTGATAAAATTAATGTTCTATGGTTTTGATATTGATAACTAATTATTTCAGTCGAATATTCCACTGATTCTTTTTTTGCGGCATGCTGCGTATGTTAAGTGAATTTTTCAGTCTTGTATATGACTCACAGGATTGTATATTTTTCGGTACACTATTGAACAAAGTAGGACCCAAAAAATTATGAGATCGTTGTCCTATTAACTTATACGCAAATGGTGTTGTATATCTGTTTCTGTTACGAGTGTCATAAATATGGCTTGGACCACCTAATTTTCCAGTTTTTTTGTATTGATTCAGTATAAGTGATTTTTATAATAGCTGTCTGGGATCAAGCACTCCTGATTGTTCTTTATAATATGTTGCTAGAGAAACGTGGGGGTTGATTAAATATCACCTTTAAAATTTTTTTCGAATTATTTCGAGTGGGCGTAAGTAGGAGTTTTTTTTGTAGTTTTCAGTCGTTGTTACGGTTTCAAGTATCGCTCACAAAATCAATTATTATCTCTGGAGAATTTGAATAACTTCGTTAAGAAATGATTGACAAGTGAATAAACAAAGGTTACTTACTGGGGGTTGATGCAATATACATGAAGAGAGCATGGAAAATTCTGTTCAGTAGTTGTCTTAGCTATCGTTCATTTTCTCAAGTACAAGGGACCGAGTCATAATCTCAAAGTACACACTTGAAGCATGGTCTTTCCTAGTCCGGATATCTTTCGAAACTCGTTCTCGGATATTACCAAATGCAAATCTTCCACTCGATCCACTTGGCACGAATCACCAACAGTATCGATTGAAACTGAAGCGGAATCATTGCAAACAATTTGTTTCTCCATCGCTAAGAAAGTTCGCCACTTTTATGTTGAATGTTTAATGGAATCTATATTTAACTTAGTTATGCGAATTCCCGAATAATTTCAAGTGGAAGTGCTGGATCTTCAAACAAATACTTCAATCACGCAATGAAATGGAATTTATGTGAAAAACGTTGCGTACGTTTTATTACCGATGGGGCAAGGATAACAAAAGTGTTAATGCACTTTTCAAGTTTATATTGTTTCAGGAATAACTGTTCCTTCCACTCTATGAAACAGTCAGTTGAAGATTTGATTTTTTTTCTCTCAGTCTGACAGTTTACACAATCATAATACTCTACATATATAACTCTCTACCCACATCTCACAAAGATATGCCATTGAAAATCGTTTCAAGATTCACCCTAAAAATATTATAACTATTATATCAAAAAAATCATTCCTCTCATTCGTATTGTGATAATCTTACATAATTATATTTTCCAATCATTGATTTAAGTTATCCCTACTATTATCCCAACTATAATTTTAGGACAGTTATTCCACATGCCGGGGAGAAATGTCTAAAAAAAGTATAATACTGGTAGTACAGGCCTTGAATATTTAACTTCAAAGTATAAATAATTTATAAGTAGCAACCTTGGTTAATTACAGGAAAGTAATCACCAGTAAATCCCCTTCAAATTCCATAAGCCACTTTAGAGCAAGAGACATGTGAGAAATTATTTATTTTCTCCTTCAAAAATGACCCAACCGTCGCAAGGATTGGGGCGGTTTGAATTCTGGTATTATTTACGGTATAATTTACGAAGCAAATGTCATCATAACCCAATGAATGTTTTGGTATTCTTTCTTGGTGAATATTTACCTAAATGTGACTAGATCTAATAGTTCAATTATTAACTTGATTTCATAACGTAAGAAGGAGAATATTGACTTATAGGTACATTTCAAAAATTACGCCATATTTAATTAGAATATCTGTTTTACCCATCAATAAATATCGATAATATATTGAATTTTAGTTTATTCTGACGATTTATTTCTAAATAATGGCTGCATATGACATTTTAAAACCATAACTTTGCCAAAAGAGTGTTTTTTGGAGAAAAAATTTAAACATGTGCAATCAATCTAAATTATTTTTGCATTAAATCGCATATTTAAAGAGGCCCATGAATTTTATGAAGGTAAGAGACCATAGCTATTTCGTTGTGGCAACCAAATTATGAGAAGTTGAGATAGAGATATGTATGCTATTCATATAAAGAAACCTCTCTTTGTTTACTCATTCGTCCAAGGGAATAATTGGTAATAGAAAGGTTGATTTAAGCTTGATATTTACTTATTTCTGACCAATTTCATGTCAAAATTACTTATTTTTACCCGCAACCTAGTAAACTGAATGTCCAAATATTCCAATTTTCGACTTCCAAATCACTTCGAATTTTTTCCCCACATTGGTAATTACAAGGTAAAAATTACGTAACCTTGTCTTCTTTCAGAAAGGTCGCCGAAGGTAAGATTAACGTAATTATAACTAAAAATGTTGGGATATAAATATTTGTACTCTTTTTTGGGATTAATAGAGTTGATAATAATAATCGTTGTCGCTGATAATAATCATTCGAATAGGAATATTTCAGTAGTTATCTTAAAATCCCAGAAGAATAAATGAATAAATTATGTATTTCACAATAAAATCACTAGGAGATATTCAGCTTGAATTTCAACGAACCTTGTTGGATACCTTGGTATTCAATAGCATAATGACTTGCACATGGAGATATGAATATAAACTTCCATGCTTGCTATACCTATTCCATCCCAAAAAAAATCTCTAATCAATCGATTGAGCACGAAACTAGAGAACATGAATCATGAAAAATTGAAATCTTCTGTGAACGTTCGTGATGGTCATAAAGTTTTTTTGAACGATTCTAGGAGTTTTCCCCTACATTCGTATCAATCAATATCCACCAAAAGCGACATTGATATATTTGTGCTATATTTTATTGCTGGAATTATATACCAAAGCTTTGTGCCCAGCCAGAACATGCATCCATATAACGTCACTAGTACAACAAGTTAAATGATCATAAAAAGGTGATACCCACATACAACAAAACAAAGATCCCTGAGCAAGAGAGGTTCGACACGTTTGGGATGGGAATTTTGTACTCGTCGAGTCAGCCGTTTAGATATTGCCAAGGGGGGAACGATTGATAACAATTCGGAAGAGTATCGACCGTGAAAATATCTATAGATGAGAGACATGTCTCCGACCCTTCTACAATGTTCCAATGAAGTGAGCGAGTCTGTGAGCGAATAATCCCCAACAAGACGTATTGCCTGTCTCTCGAAATTCCTCCTTCTTTCTATCAGCACAATAGATACAACTGATTCCACCTTCTTCGTCACTTTTCAACCGAATTATAAGCATTTTTGCGATATGCGCGTTCTACTGTTTTGTTAACCTCGAATTCTTATGACGATATATATTTTAGAGTCTTGTAGTGAAAAATCCTTTTAATTTGGTTGAAACAAAATGAAGAAGGTGAAAACAGTTGTATATATTGTGCTGATAGAAAGGAGGAATTTCGAGTGGAATTTGCTGAAAAAGAAACATATGTTTCAACCCCGCTTTTCCCTTCTTTGGGGGGCCATATCTCCGAAACTAATTGAGAGCCTCAAGAATTCCATTTGAATTTTTTGTTCGGGAGGCCAAAATACGTAAGTTCCACCAACAATTTTTTTTTCGAGGCGGAACCCGATAAACGGAGTTCGCATGGGCATTTATGAATACCAATCTGTTGTGGACTCCAATACATCATAAAACATAATGTTCACCTCACAGCTTTCACCCATTTGAGGTCAAGGTACGTTGAATCGAGATTTGATGCAAAACATGCTATCTTCATAAATAGGCCCGATTGTTCTTGGAAAAATCAGCTACACTAGCTACAGTAATCTCTCTGAATTCACTACGAATCTAGATTCACTACTAATCGCCACAGGAATACAGCTTTGAAATATCATACCACTAACACAGTATGAATATTGCTGTCGATAAATTCACTGTCGTCATGTCACATTTCGTTCCGATCAATGCTGACGCGTTTTGTAAGTTTCAATTTCCCTCCCTAACTCATATGATATTTTATGGGTTTAAGCAATGACTGCATGAAAAAATACCCTTCAATGATAATACAACGATAATTAAGATCCGAAATAATTATATTTGAGACAGATTTGAATTTCGTGCATATTTCCTATTAGCAGTATATTTGTGACACTCAGCGACATCGCCTAAAAAGAAAAAAGTCCAAGCACTCGTTATTTTTCATGAATAATCGGATAGTTAATACAACTAAATATTTCTACTTTCTACGATTTACCAAAGTGCAGAATTGGCGAACCACTTCTAGTACACAACATTCGCTGTAATTTGCAAACCTCTAATGAAGGGAAGTGCTGGGGCTTGCATTGTTATTCTGAAAACAATTCGCGTGTGCCGGAAACATTCGAGAAGTGTGGCTAATTCTGGCTTCAATTTACTGAAATTGACGGAACCGGTATGCAAGTCGGTCTTATCGTAGATGGCCATGCAGAATCAGGGTCAGAATAGTGCCTGCAATAATCACCATGCAAGCACAATTAGTGGTAGGTAAGTGTCTATACAGTGTGTTCGGAAAGGAGACTTTCTTTCAGTCCTTGTTATCGTCCAAACTCCATCCTGGTCAAACTAGTACTGCTTGCCATACTTCATCATCTATGTCAGGATTGAAGGACTAAAGTTTGGCCTGAAATTTCAAGACTAAATATGATAGCTGGCATAATATCATGGGGATATTAATATGTCTCTAGATCTGAAAGTGTTGGAGGTATGACTCACAGCACTTACTGCTTGACTGAGTAGAATCTATACTCGTCAGAAATGGATTTACTTGATGAGAATGCAGGACAATTGGACTAGGACTGGATTATACAGAGAGCTGGCCCATGTCCTGGATAACTACTATTTTGGAGATATGTTGTGGTGTTTCTTGATTACTAGTGCTTCTTATCTAGCTTGATCTCTTTGATGAGACTCCATATCCTTGATATAGCTAGTAGCCTCTGATTTATCTTCCTTGCATCTCGTGTGTCTTAGCCTTGCCGATGTTCCACTTTCACAGAGCAGATATAGTTGAGGATTCTTTTCCCTTCTCCTGAGAAAACCTGCACTATCTTCTGCCAGATCCATGAGGCACATATGTTTTGGGAGCTGACCTTATGGCTGTAGTTCAGCCGGTCTTCTATGAAGCTAGGCAATGATTCCTTCATGAACTTTTTCGCCTGTCCCGTACTTGGGAGCTTCCGCCCGTCTTTCGATTCACCTTGCATCCTCGAGGTAAGAGATGTCTTTATATATGCTTTCGCTCACCCGCAGAAGGGTTCTGGAATGATCATGGCCTATTCAGGATAGGTAAATGTAAGATGCTCTAAGCATTCATTTTCCCATAAACAGCCCTTGTTTGAAACTGAGTAAGTCAACACTATTCTGAAGACGTATTGACGAAACTGGGATAAACCACCGCCTTCCGACTTTGTGATGAGAGTGTTCTTTGAAAAGAACAGCATATTCTGGAATGATTCAAAAGGTGTTTCTAATTCCAGCTTTAATTTGGTGTGATCGGTTTTATTACAGAGATGGTATTCAGAATCAGGTTCAGAATATTGTCTGCAATAATACTCATGTAAACGCAATGGGTGATAAATATTTATAATGTGTGAATAGAAAAAAATGTTTATTTGCGTCTTTGCCGTCGTCCAATACCGATTTCTGGACAAATTAGTTTAATAAGCAAAAACTATCCTATTAACGGCTAAACATTTCCAGGCCAAATGCAAAATTAGGTACCTGAGAACCAAATGAGAGGAAGATCGGATATTTTTTGATTATAGAAACGACTTTCAGAAGCGAAAATGGAAATATCTATGAAAGAGAAATTAAATATCTGATCTGCAGCCTGAAGGTCATATCGGTCTATATAATTCTTAGCCGAACAAATACTTATGCAGTAAACTGAAGAATAAAGATTACTCATCCCACGCGGGTAGAAAGAAGTCAGTGCTGCCTGAATTAGACCTTCTGGCTAATTCAGGCTGAAAATCCATATACTTACAAAAAAATATTACATATACAAGAAGCAGAATAAATAAATTAATAATACGCTGTTTGAACCTACTCAGGTCGGTTGGTGTATCCAGTAGTCAATACTGAGCCAAATAATTATAGAACCTGGACGTATTTAGGCAAACTTAGTGTGAATATTTCAAGGTCCATGAACAACAACAGTTGGGAATATATATATTATGAAAAAAATGAAGCGTCATAGATCAGTAGTTCACGAATTGGCATGCGGGTCATGACCGACGTTTTATATACGTCAAACGGGAGGATCATTCAACAAACGCACAAGAGAGCATAGGACTGGTTTTCAAAATGGAAAAACAAATTATAATGATGCTTTCCACCTCACTCATTACAGGCGGTAATGACTTCAAAATACGACATTTTGAATTATCAGTTGATTGATCTAGCCCATTTCTAGAAATAATCACACTTTGTAATCAACCAGTAATTGCTGTTCCAAACATTACTAGGACCAGTGAATACCGTGTTGGATATTGGACCTTTGGGAATTCAAAAAGCGTATTATAGGATAGTAATACATTCTACTAAGCTATTGTAGAGAAAAACACGTCTCGCGGTGTTGTAAACACCTTGTCAGTGAGAATCGTACAGGCAACTGTGATATAAAAAGTTCGACAATTATATAGTGATAGTGAGGTTGATATTACCACGAAGCATCATTTTAATTGCGAAAGAATACATACATTTCAATTAATCAGTCAAAAAAATAAAATAGGGAATATCGATTATTATCGCAAACTCAAATTGTAACGAAAAAATCAATATATCCATCTGCATCAAACAAACTCTTGCAAAAAGTCGATAGGACAAAGATCCTTTTCTTACCTCTCCTGCAAAATATTCAACGCAATACCCGATATGTACAAATCTTATATATTTCACATACAGTCGATAAGTTTACTAAAAAAAATCATACAGTTAAATTTACTTACATGAAACAGACAGACTTATGATGCACTCACTCGTGGAAGTTTAACATGATGTTGAATATTACTTTCTCTTATTAAATATTTCAACACAGCTAGATATATTTATTTTACGTATGTTTCTAGTCAAATTGTTTAATATATCTGTTTCAATTATTTCACTACAATCATTTTGCTTTTCCCATAAGATACACTCATTTTATATATTTTATCACTCATCGAATACATTTTATGTTATTCACCTTATTCAAATATTGTATTTTCTGACCCATTCATCTCACTTTGACTAATTTGTTTGTTTTCTGTATATTTTCTACATTTCATGTTATACATTCAGCATATTATTCATATGAGATGTAGTTAAAGCCCCCATGATTGATTTGCTAAGCTTCATATGACTCAATTTTCAGAAAACCCATGCGCATCCCTAGGGACCTCAATGGGTGCCCCTGATTATTTGGTTATATTTCATAAAAATGGGCAATATGTACACCCTTTTCATCATTACACCCGCAGCCATGTAACTACGCAACTGCGGTTCATTCTTATTATTTGCAAATACTTTGTATTGCTTATATATATATTCTTTTTAATGATGCAAATGAATTTATTGATTTATTATTATTATTTATTATCATCTGTTATTAGAAGAAGATTACCTCTTCTGATGAAAATGAAAGCGCCACAGCTTATAACGTTCATGCCAATGAGAAATAATAGGGATATAATTTTCCTATACTCGACGTATTGATTGTTGACACTTCTTGTGTTCAACTTAATATATTGTGTGCGACAATTATTTATGTATATCAAGTTAGCGAGACACTTTTCGAAATATGAAAAACTAATGATTCCATAATTTGGTTCTATACGCTATATAAGTTATTCCATTGATGACATACCAAACGTCACTTTGCTCTCTACAATGAGGCCAGGAAATGTATACTTTGGATAGAGGGAGTAGGAAACATTATTATCACGCCATCTTCATATCAGCTCAGCCATTCACACTGATATTCTCAACATTATAACGGGAACATTAATATATCCTTTCAACTATTCGCCAATTAGTTGCGGAAAAAAATGTTTTTATCAAAATCAATCGATAATGTGTTTGTTTCATACCTACTTTGAGGTTGGAAAGGGATGGATTTTTCACGACGGGTTAGTAGAAAATAACTTTTCCAATCTCTGCTGATACTTTTCAAATTCAATCATAGCAAATGAAAAATGTATCTTTTAACAATTTATATATTTATTAAAACATAAAAGAAACACAACATAACTTTCTGACTATAATAAGGGTAAAACGTAACAAATAAGTATAAAAAACAGAAAAAAACTACGGGTTTTTGGGTTTGTAGGGTTTGAATTTATTTTTATGTAAAATTGCTCTTACGCTTTCTCTTTTAACGCCAGTTCTATCTACAATATTGGTAATACTTGATTTTCCATGTTCGATAACATCCAGGCAGACAGCCAACTGAACCTCATCATTATTGCGTGATGGATTATGACGTTTTTTAAAAGTCTTTTCAACTGAACCAGTCAGTTTAAATTTTTTTAAAATCCTACTTACAGTGGATTGCTGTACATGTCTACCAGGATGTCTTGCGTTAAAAATATCAGCCACTTGTCGATGCACTGTGTTTTCACCACAAATTAGCACAATTTCACTTTTTTCTTGTAAAGATAACATATTATTTTAATTTTCATACATTACATTGAACTAACGGGCATTAATTTATTCAGTGACAGTGACGTTTTCTAAAACACATTATGTAGTTTCATATTTTTTCACAGCCTACCCAGTTTTTTTTAATTAGTGTTGTTAGCGGAGTAGGTAAATGTAAATACTATGAGTTTTTTTCTTTTATTGAATGGGCTTCAAGAATCACGAAATGATGTTTCCTAATGTTCCGTTTTGTTCTAATTCATATTGTGAGGCCATTTGCTCATTAAAAAACTCAAGTACTGTATAGTTTTGAAAGCCCCGTTGAAACTAGATGAACTTTGCATCAAGTTTGACAACTTTTATTTTTCAAAATTTGTTTTTAACATCAAAGAAGCTCTTGAAATATTATTATATTACAAAAAAAGAAATTCGGTGACGAGTTTAGTTAAAATAAATGATTTAGTACAGGTGTGCTTAAATTTTGATAAGTAGAAAAAGCAGGAGTGCGGAAAAATAGTGAAAATATAAAATACTCATTATGGGTTTGAAACTTGGTGTGTGGGTATAAAATTACAAAAGAAAATGTTTTCATCCGTTGATATTTTTGAATATTTTGAAGAATAATGTCATTTTTCGATGTTTATTTTTTTAAATGTCAATTTTGACAGGTTAAGGAAATCACGTGACCTATTTTGTAGACGCCATTTGACACCATTTCTTAAGCAAAATCTACTGCCAAAATCAAATTTCACATAGAACGATAAATAAAAAAGTTTCCCATTTGATGCGGACTTTATCGGTGACACTGTATAAGTAGTTCCGGATGAACCAAGAATTGCTACTTGTGCGTGGTATAGCCTTATAGGTGTTTCTTTTGAATATATAAGATATGAAATCAAAATATAAAATGAAATATTAAAATTACTTCTCATAGATTTCTTAGCTACCAAGAATAATTTAGGAAAAAAAAGAGAAAAAATTAATTTTCTCCGCAACTAATTAGCGAATAATTGCAGAAATCTAATGATATAGTAAAAACTATAAAAAATTCAATAATATAAAAGTTGGATTGCTAAGTTGACGGGTAAGTTAGCGAGACATATATTTTTTTGAACGAAAATAAAATGAAAGATTTTCCTCCAACTAATTAGCGAATGATTAGAGGAATCTAATGGTCTTGTCAAAATTATGAAAAACTCGAGAATAAAAGAGTTGTATTGCTAACTTGACGTTAAGTTAGCGAGACATCATATATTTTAACAAAAATAAAATGAATTATTAGTGAATCTAATTAGTGAATAATTGAAGGAATTTAATGGTCCAGTATAATTGTAAAAAAATCAATAATGAAAAAGTTGTATTGCTAACTTTACGTCAAGTTAGCGAGACATAAGATGCCTAGAATCCTGGTGATTCAACTGATTAGATTTTGTTTAGATTTTTGTGGCGAAAAAAACAATCGACGCTTTCGAAGGTTTCCCCTGTTTTTTCGGTAGAGGGCGTTATGTTCCCATTTTTCAAGTTTGATGACAAGTGTCAAGTTAATTGTCATATTGTCATGTCAGTTTGAAATTTTGATGTTTACGATGTTTTTATCGTGTTTATTTGTTGCGATCTCTTCTCGCTAGCCAATCAAGTGAAAGTGGAAAAACCCGACTGCACATTTTCACTTAGTGCAAATTTAGCTTCAGACAAGATTGACAAGAGCGTGTTGGCGACATCTGTACATATTGTACGGAAACCTCCAAAAGCTCAATCATCCACCAGAAATCAAGCAATCCAGATTTCGCCACTTTTATCCCAAACTTCTACAAGTATAAGAAAACACACCAGGGTTTCCAAGGCATCTTAGCGAGACATCACATATTTTTTTATCCAAAAATAAAATGAGAGATTTTCCTCAACAACTAATTTTCGAATAATTAGAGGAATCCAATGGTCTAGTCAAAATTATAAAAAAGTCAATAATAAAAAAGTTTTATTGCTAACTTAATATCAAGTTAGCAAGACTTCATGTATTTAAAAAAAAAAAGGAGCGGAAAATTTTTCTCTTCCGCGACAAAATAGCACCGAATTATGGAATCATTAGTTTTCCATATTTCGAACAGTGTCTCGCTAACCTGATATAAATCAATTTTTGCTGTGATTGGTCGTAGTAAAATTATTGCATGCAACTCGCACAAAATTCACTTCGTGCTCACATTTTCATAGCCATCAGTACATAATTTTCGCATAATATACCTCGTCACCATTTTCCATGGTTATAAATGAATTATGCTTGGAAAGATTTAATTGCCTGTCACCTTGAATGAGCGTTCACCACGCGTTGTTTGGGAATTCAAAGGCTCTCAGATCGACTCTCTTCCAGGGGAGAAAAACAAGGGTGGCTCTATAAATATTTTGTTTCTTGTAAGCCGAGAAAAACTCATGCTTCCAGCAACTCTTTCGGATACATTGGGGGGATTTTCATTTGAATATCGGTCATAAATGACCAACAGAACAGCATGAAGGTCCGAATGGTATGAGTGAGAAACAAAAAAACAAATGTAATTACTACAGAAATTACAAATGTGAAAACAAAATACAAATCATCAATCACAAATATTATGTGATAATTAACACAACACAATGTTATGATACTCGAGTTGCTTTTTGAGAAGAGTATGAGGCATGTGGAATATATATTATTGTTCGTTCGTTTTCGTTAACCAGCTGACGAACGTCAACCCTCAAAAGTCGAAACTTGTGCGAGCAATGGATCAACGAGGCCTTACCTTCTAACGTGCGATTACCCAGCACGGTGGCCCGGCGAGGATTCGAACCCCGGCCTTCCGCTTGATAGGCAGATATGCTAACCACTACACTACCGAGACCACAAAGATGAAAAGTTTTCTTTGTAATTTTCTACAGTTTACAGTAGTAGTTCTGGTAGTGCTGGTATCAATGAGTATTTTCTGAACATTTTTTGAAAACTCTAACTTGTTTTGGTTTTCCTTATATCTATCCGATGTAAGCTGGTGATTATGTTTCGCACCATTATATCCCATTATCTACACCCGTAGTATAATAATATACTTATATTATATGTCCATAATACGTTTCAAAATGAGATCCAATATGATTCAGATTTTTCATTACGGTACAGATTTTCAACCAATATAAACCTAGTATTTTTCAATCAATCATGCTATGCATCTGAAGTTTGTCAAAATCATAAGGTATTCAATTTTGAAAAAAGAACTTTGATAATCATATTATCGAAATGTCTGATATCCGCGATATTGAAGAATAACCATCGACTCCTCCATAAAAAACATATTGAAGAAAGCAGAAAATGTGGTGCAGAATATTTTACCCCAAAAATCTAAGAAAGTTCTTTTTTTTTCTTCATTTCTTATTGTTGTATTTTTTTAAAAACAATTTTGTAGAATTTTCCAAAGAAATACTGTTATGGTGTTCAATACTAATATAAATATAATATTTATAGTTCTTCATTATTTATCGGGTGTAGAAAAAATAGCGCATGCAAATCTCATGCAATGGTTATTACATGATCGTTAACTATTATGAGACCATTGAAATAGATAATTTTGTCAAACACAACACCCAAATCAACTGACTACAGAGTGGAACTGCCGATAAAATATTCATATTCAATTAAGGTGTCATTTGGGAAATCGCATAACTTCACAATTATTGACACTAAAATTCCTACAGAAACTGAACAAATAAATAATTCATCATGAATATGTCTGATAGATCATCAACAGAGTATTGAAATACATCATTGACACCATTATTGAATAATGAAAATGAAATAGGACCAAAATGTGATCTTTAAGGAGTACCTGAGATATACTGGTAGCAAATTTTACATGCTGTGTCCAACAGGTCAAGTATAAAGCAATCAGTTTCGAGTGGCCTAGTATTGAATGAAATATCATGAACGGCACAGGTACTAAAAAAAAAAGGGCTAGCTGAAAACTCTATTCTTGCTCTTGCCGATTAGCTGAATTTTTGTTGAGACTATTCAGAATGAACTATGAGAGAAACCTTTGGTATAAAAGTCGAAACTTTTCAGTTGATATCAATTTTCTTCTCCTGAAGATGCTTACCTTGTTAGCGAAACTTGCGTCGAGTGCAAAAATATCAGTTTGTTGTTAGGGTAATTGATCTCTAGGAGAAGTTTCGAGACTATCCAGCTTCATATGAACCTCCAAAGCTTACATAGTCATTGCTTGTCTGCAATATGAACCGACTTTTTATTGTTAATTTTGACACTTTCCACTTTTATTTTTCATCTACCAAAAATATTTAATATATCAAACATTTGGCGAAGGAGTCGGTATATTTGTCACGGTGCCAATTTTATTGTACTGCACGATCCTTTTTTTTATATAATTGGATTCAATGAAAAAAATTATTGGTTGAATTATTCACTTCCATACTCTTCATTTGAACTGAGAAATCAGTTGATTATTATTCGTAAGAAAAATATTAAATTTTCAATTATTGTTCCGAGATGCCCAAGTGGTCATTTTGTATCACGGGGAATGTATCTATCTTATATTCATTTCTTTTCAAATTAGATATTATATATTTATTAATTCAGAAATATAAATACGTTGAATGAAAATATGGGGTTCAAATTATTTCTTGAGAAATATAATCACATATGCCTTGTTGCTAACTCCCTACGTCATTCCTCAGGAGCAGCGTGGTAACTGTCTGTCACATTGAGAGATCGAACTCAGGAAAATATTTGAATCTAATTGAAATTTTCAATTTTCTGATGATTCGACTCATCTGATACAAGTTTTGAAAAATGCCCTGAATAAAAGTTTCAAATATAAAAACAAAATCAATAATCAAATTAAAATTTTTTTTTCGATCAGTGCTATTATTTGTTTTTTATGTAAAATCAGAATAATAATTTGATTGTGGATTTTTGTGATGCATTAACACGATCAGGCACCAATTGAATTTCTTTTCGTTTTAATTTATTATTTCATTTGTTTTCAACTTAACTCAAAAAACAATTTTAGATCATATATTGCCGAAACTTTCAAAAATATCGGAGAGAATAACATTTCTCAATATATAGGTGAAATTGATGTTGCCGCTTGAAAAATTGAAACAAAAAAAAAAACATCAGGTCCTTGTTTGAAAATTCAAATTTGAGGTTACGAAAATAAGTGTGGCAGATGATGAAAATATTGCTGAAATCTGCGAATAAAAAAAATAAAATCAAATTATTTGGTTCTATCTGTCATCTTTGGAACCGAAAGACGATTTGATTTTTTCGTTCATCAAAAAGGACACCAACTGTATGTGGAAAGTTAACAAAATGATGATGACCCAATTTAACCAATTCTCTTATACTGGGATGCTGAGACATATTTTTTGGGTACATTTTTCACAGTCTGCCTTTGAAACGGGAATTAATGAACAAATCGTAATCTACAGAAAATTACATGGTGTGTGGTTCTTCATGTAACACCCAGAATTCGCCGACAAAAATTTGAATGGAAACTTTATTACCGGTTGCTCTGCATTTGCTACACATTAAAACATCACTCAAATTATAACTAGTTTCACATTGGGATTGACACAAATGTATAGGGCCTACTTCTTGGTAATATACAATGTACTCCAACAAGTGAATTCTGTGTTTCACTTGAAGTTTCAGGCAGCGCGTATTCTTTGCAGATTATGATTTATTTAGGCTTCAAGTATTTCCTACTAGACTGAACAATTATTTAAAAAACTGTCAGCGCCGCTCGATCTATCTTTTTCTCACCATTTCTGAGATCCCTATGTAGACTAGAATTTGAATTAGGTACTCCATATATCTTCCGTGGTAACTGAAACTCTCGACATATTTGGATCTCAGAGAAAGTAATTTTAATTCTAATCACTTATCTGATAATTAAATCGTAAAAAATCTTGAAAAATGTTCTGAATAAATTAAATAAACATAACAATATATTCAAATCACATATTTGTTTCGATCAATGTGTGAAATCAAATTATTATTGATATAACCATATTATTTACCTACTTTTTCTCTGGGTTTGAGCTAATGCTCTAGAAATTCTTGCAACTTCTTTCTGAAACGTGTTTTTTCCGTATAGAAAATTATTCTTGTACTTCCTTTTCTGTATCAGTTTCTCGTGTTGTGGAGTTTTCTCGTAGAACTTACCCATGCAGACATCGACAACTCAGGCCTCTGGAGAATCCTGAACAAATGTTATAACCACATGAAACAGGCAAAAAAGGTCATTGATTTTTTGCAATTGAATTCTCACTTCCAATTTCGATATATTGGAATCTCATTGCAAACTTGATTTTTTATTGACACATCCGAAACTGGCTGATACTTGATTGGGAAAAACCATATTTAACAAAAGCACCATCCTGTGGAATCTATTTTATAGCGAACATGTGTCGCGGTTTTGTAAACCCATAGTTAGTGAGACTCATCTGATACCTAGTGGGTCCGAATTTCAAAAAATATTCTGAAAAACAATAGTGAAGATCGAAGAATATTCAAATCACATATTTTATTTGGTCACTATTGTGTGTGTTTTCACGTAAAATCAGAATAATATTTCGATATTTGACACTCAATTGCCTTCTTTCTGGGTTTGGGTTGATAATTTACAAATGTTTGCAACCTTTTCTCCTGAAATATACAGTATTTTTCGTATAAAGAAGCATTCTTGGACTTTTTTTTCTGTATCAGGCCCCTGGAAAATCCTGAACAAAACTAATAGTCACATGAAACAGGCAACAAAAGTCAGACATTGAATTCTTGTATTTCTAGACAGTTACTCAGACGGATATATACAACGGAACCTCTCAGTCCATTCATATAAATTCATTCATGGTTCATTGTTGATACAGATTATCAAGATCGAGTATCGAACCCAACACGAAACAAAACTCACCGTGTATCGCGGCGCTAAAAATCAATGGCGACCCCACATATCTTCTCGAGGATTGGCACTCTTCGGAACAACACTTGTCGCTAATCAAAAATGGGTCGTTTCGCAGGACGACGGCGGCGTCCTTTTAACCAGCGTCCCGGCGGCCGACAATCTGAAGGAGCGAGTCTAGACGACGGGCGTCTGTCGGCCAGAGCCGCATGCGCGCAACAAGTAATATGCAACTCCGTATGCGAGGAAAACTACCCTTTTCCTACTATTGTTCTCCCTCATTCATTTTCAGATTGCGTGCGGCTTATCTCATCTAAATTGATGATGTCGTTCGACATGATATACTCCGTCTCTTTTTACGAGAGTTCACCGGAAGGTTATCGGAGCGCGACGCCAAATGAGTTGGTGATGGACTCCTCTTCTTCTTTTTTTGCACGTACAGGTGATTCGATGTGTTGACTGACACGATTGTGGCAGCTGTTATCTGTTTGCGATCTGTCGAAACAATGAAGAATATTAACAGGTTTGCAAAATCGTCTGAAACTTCGTCAGTGTAAAGTCTATACAAATACACTGTCTTTGTTTCATTCAAAAAGATCAAGTAGTTGGAATTTTTCCTTTATCTAAAACTCTAGAGAATATACAATCACCTGCGCGAACGCTTAGACTCTGTGTTACGTCATAGGTCAACACTCTCTCCGACCGCTTACTAAGTAACCTATACGTCTGCAGTTGTAATAACGTACTTTGTCCTAGTGAATTCATTTTCGAATTGTATTTTCTTTTGTTCCGTATTTGCATACTACTATTGTTACTTTTATATTGTATATTTATACTCAATGGCATGCATGAAGGATTTGAAAAAAGGCTATTGAAAGGGGTATTAGGCTACCTAAAATATAAGGACTTAGGATTGATTATTACTTCACAGAAAACAGTGATTTTGTTGCCGCCAAAATGCGAGGAGTGAAATGTAAAAGTGGGAGTTGAGCTACTTGTTTGCCGCATATCAACTATTTCGGATACCGAATTTAATTGACCTCATTATTTTTTATACAAAATACTTACCTACGGACCATAACGTTGCAGCGCAAGCTTACCACAAACCTTTTGATCTGTTTAAGAGGGGGGATTCACAAAATGCCGTAAACATACCTCTATTGCTGAACGGGTTTCTGCCGAACGGTAAGTCCGATAGCAAAAACTATGATATTTTCGTAAAGACGAAAGTTGAATTAAGGTACTAACACCATTTTGGATTTGAAATTCGTTTGTTGAAGAAAGCTGTTGACGATCAAAAAATGTAAACAATGAAATTTTTTTTGTCACAGATTGTGATAATATTTTAAAATGTCCTTCCTACTATATTGGACTATACCCTGCCTGAATATCAACTTCCAAAATGCAACCATTCGGAAGAAACCCGGAAGAATGTGAAAAAATGCATGATTTTGCTAAATCTCCTCGGCGTCAACGATGAATGTATCAAAATCTAGCATGATATTAGTTCAGCCTTTGGCTCGAAGATGGCGACTCAGTAGGTAGCAATTTGGATGGTGGCTAGAAGATGACAAGGACAAACTACAGTTGACTGTAATTGTGACGACTACAAGTCATCTCATGTACACTAAGTGTCAGTGCCGGTTTACGATAATTTCGGGCCCTGTGCGCAGGCGATTTACTGGCCAAAGGGGGTTTTTGGATCCACCACTTGTTTGATAATCTATGGCCATTTATTCTTCAAAAAAATGAATATATAAGTTAAAAACAAAACTTGTTTTATTATTATTTCGCGTAACTTGATATTGGCAAACTGTCGTATGGCTGTATCACAAGGTCATTTTCTATGTACGGAGTGTTCCAGTATATATATATATATATATATATACTGGAACAGTATATATATATATATATATATATATATATACTGGAACACTCCGTACATAGAATATACTATGTATACTATATATATATATATATATATATATATATATATATATATATATATATATATATATATATATATATATATATATATATATATATATATATATATATATATATATATATACCTGTTTCAATTGCATATCACAGCCATATCTAAAGTAGAAAATTTGAAATTCCTGCCATACTACTACAAACTAATGAGTGATATATGGCAGGACCAGAAGCGTTACGTCAGGATGAATGTAAATATTCTAACGTTTGCCTGTGATTTTCCAATTTTGAAATTCAAATGATGCATTACGAAATACATTTTATATTTTGGGAAATACAAATGTCTATTTTGGAATTTGAAATGTTAGTTTTTGAAATTAATTCGATAATATTGTGTTACAAACATTGATATTTTTTTAATAAAAATAAAAAGAATTTCCAAACAAGGCCCGATATATTTTTCTTATATTCTATTTAGTAACAATGCCTAAACACTTTCTATAATATTTTGGATTGAGGTGGCCTTTACTTGATGAAAATCCATAGTTATTACGCTATAAGGTAGACACGATTAAATTTCCACAAAATTTATTGTCTTCGCGACATGTTTCGATACACTGTATCTTTATCAAGCGAATGTTTCTAAACACTGAATTATTCTTTGTCAAAAGCTCCTTAAATAGATCAGGGTCTACTCTAATTATCTCTGATACCTAGAATAATACAACTTGACTGATGATGATTCCTAAACTTATTACCTGATGCTAATAACTGATACTGATTCCTAGAATTACACTGATAATGGTTATGATATCGGACCATAGTTACTTATTAATTCAACAAAGGGGAACTATTGAGATCCAATTGATCATTTAGCAAACAATTTGAATTTTTCAATTTATTGATTTCCAAAAATTCTAAATAATTAAGTCTAATGCCTTTATTTTCAACATGCAGAATTTCGAAATTTTTATCGAAGTCATGGCCTTCCTCCAAAATGTGATTGGCATATGATGAATGAAATGTTTTCTTTTCATAATTCATACGATGTTCACGTATGCGGCTTTTGAATGGTCTACCTGTCTGGTCAATTTATAAACTCCCGATTTTTCATCTTTTATTGTTTTATCTTTGTTATTCTTGATGAACCTTCCCAACGTGTTATCTGTTCTATATGCTACTTTTAAATTTCGTTCATGCAAAAATGAAGCTACTTTTTCCGTAGCAGGTCCTGAATAAGTTAAGATTCTATAATTATTGTCCTGGGTCCTCAAAGTGGAGTACACTTCTTGGATAATAAGTAACTATGGTTCCGATATCATAATCATTATCAGTGTAATTCTAGGAATCAGTATCAGTTATTAGCATCAGGTAATAAGTTTAGGAATCATCATCCGTCAAGTTGTATTATTCTAGGTATCAGAGATAATTAGAGTAGACCCTGATGTATTTAAGGAGCTTTTAACAAAGAATAATTTAGTGTTTAAAAACATTCGCTTGATGAAGATACAGTGTATCGAAACATGTCGCGAAGACAATAAATTTTGTGGAAATTTAATCGTGTCTACCTTATAGCGTAATAACTTTCTATAATAGTCTATAGTTGCACCAATTAAGCATCCAAAAAGTTTCTGATAGAATATAATCATTGATAGATATAACACCAACTTGCGAAAGCTTTGGAGATACAAGGTTTTAAATAAAAAAAAATTGATTTGTTGTGCTAAAATGATTTTATTTCATGCATTGTACATTCCAATTAGTGAGTAATGGTAAAATTGTTAAAAATTACATATTTAGGTAGGTAACTTATCAATGTGAGACCCCGGTATCGAAATGATGGATTGTCAAGATCAAAATCCCAATTTGTTCATGACTAGGTACTGATTTGTTGAATCAATTTTCATAAAGTGGACACAATCTATGGAAAGGTCGCTTTTTCAGAAGGGTTTGGGGTTTGGTGCTTCAGAAAAATGGTTGCTGTCCATATAGATGCATCGGTAGGGTTTTAGAAATGGTATCGTTAGTGGAGCTAAACTCGAGAAGATATTGATGTGCAACAAAATCATATATAGCAGAAGTGGAATGACGCCTTGTGGTATCCAGAGTTGAAATCCATTGTATTTGTATATCCATCCATATCCCATGAAACCTCATTGCCTTATGTAGGAAGAGTGCAGACATTACTGATTTCAAACAAATATTCATAAGTTGCGACATTGAAAAAAAAACTATGATAAAATTTTCATCAACTAATTTCAGCACCTCGCAGGTCAATAATTTCCAGATTTGATGGGAGAACCCGTGTGAAATGTAATATTTGACAGAATTCATCTCATCTTTTGATATGTAGTGTGTCGAAAAGAGAAAGTAATACTCTTTTGTGCTTTTGTGTTTCATCATAAGTGTTATATGTTATCACTGTCACTAGTGTCACTTGTTTCTCAAGTGTCGTCTGTTCACAAAAAAAGTAATATGTCTACCTGTAATGCAGATTTTTCAAATCGTCAAATTATCCGCTGATTACCCGGATTCAAGGAGTGTTAGAAAATTACCCGCAACCCTTCCTGAAAATCCGCAAAACGGGTAATTACCCGGAAAACGGCAACCCTGGTAAGAACATAAAATTACCCGCGAACGCCGGAACGCCGTCCTAGTGATATTGATATTGATATTGCCAGATGCACTCCTTGATCCCAATATTATGATCCATCCATACCGTACTCACCATGAAACTGTTGCATATTCTAATTCTCCTTGTTTTTTTTTTTTTTTCGTAAAAAACCAATTGAAAATATTTTCATATATTAGCGTTGTAGGAAAGAATTACTATTTTGGGCCTAAGAAAAAAACCTAGAGACAAATTATTTTTTGCAACCGACAAATGAAGTCAGGATTTATGATAGATAGGTATTTCAGCAATTCGAAGTCCTTGGAATGGAAGTGTCGTTCAATAGGAACTCTATTTCATTTTTTTGCAGTGAGTGAAATGCAAAATATAATCCATTTTCAAACTGTCCACCGTGACCTCCGTGGCTTATTTCACATTCCAACCTACATTCATATTATATACTCACTTTATTCATGCCCAGCAAACATATCTGATATGTCGCTTCTATGTCTCAGCTTTGACCATCAGGGATATATCGCCATCATATTGCCGTTACCCCACATAAACTCAGTTTTTTCACAGTCACACTCAACTTTTTTTGGCGATGTCTATGCGATGTACATCTGAGGATCTACTTACGAATTATTTATGCGATAACACAAAATAAAATTTGTTGCAAGTGAAATACAAAAATACCGAATACGGAAAAGTAAGGTTCGGAGAAATTTTGTATCATATGAGAAAAAGTAAAAAAACACGTTATTACAATGCATCATCTGTTTCCATGCAATCTAGGTTCAATTTTATTATAAACTACTATAAATTCAATCAAATACTGTATTGACTAGATAGAATGAAAATTATAAATAAATTATATATGAAATCACAGTAAGTACCTATGTAAAAATGCAGCTTTGGCAACGATGCGCAAATGCTTAGTGAGGTTTCGGTGTTTTCGACATCAAAGCCGGCCCACGACCCTTTGACCGGGAGTTGCAATTTCTATAGCGCATGCTCTGTATTGAATACACCTTCATAAAGTCTCTTTTATTTGATACGTCATAAATACATTCAGTCCAAAGAAATAAAGATAAAGAATATACAAGGAGGAAATCTGAAGAACACAAATTTGAAAATAAAAGTTCCTTTCCTATCCCGAAAACCCCCTGGGCATGGCAAGTTCGTTTGTTATAAATGAAATAAGATATCGATTTAATTTAGATATACGGTGATTATTGCAGAGGAACTCCATTGCGAAACTCAGTTGGTAATAACAGGAAAAAAATTTCAATATTTGCGATTTCAACAATTCTTCCCTGCATGTTTTGTCTACCTTGCTTACTCTTCGTAGAGAAATCAAATTACATATTTAAATTGAATGAAGAAATTGAAATGTTTTATCAGGCTCTATTCAGTAATTGATAATCACAAAAATCATAAAACAATGTAAGTGTTTTGAAATAAATAATCAATAGAATTGATAACAAAAAATCAAAATTTCTCGTAACAAAATTCAATGCGGAGCTCCAAAACATATTCAGTTTTCATATTCAGTTTTCCCTATGCAGACATTTCGGGACACAGTCCGCACCCAGGCCGACCCTGTACTTTATACTAATATGCATTTTACGAACATAGTGGAAGAAATCTCGCGTTATGGAATAATGTAGATTTGTCTTCTTTCGAGCGACACCTGTTGAAACCTGATGTGACTAGTGAGTAGCGAGAAAGCGAGAACTACTGGCTAGGTTGACTTCTACGATGTCTTCTCGATCTCTGAATTTTTATTACGATTTGTTCACAGTATGGACATCTATCGGAAATTTTCAGCAGCACTGCTGAATCTCCGCTCTTAATAGATAAACAGTGATGTTTTTATTACCTACTCACTCTTCTCAATAACAATAAATATCAATACATAAATCAACTTATTGCAAATAGAGTGAGTTGTAGCTTTTGGATCCAAATTGATGAAACCTCTTCTTAGTGTTACGATAATTGCTTGAGTTCGTTTACTAAAACTCCAAAAAAACACTAAACTACTTTCATTACAACTCTTTATCACAACACAATACAATAAAATCACCAAAATTGTTCAACTAAACTATCCAACGCTCTGTACTTAAACTTTCTCTACTAGAAACTCCAATAAACTCTCCGTCTCGATGAAGTGTCTCCTGTTTTATACTTGCGTACGCCTATATATGGAGAATATTCCAGAGAGGTCTCGATGATGTGTATCGAATTCTCTATGCCAATCGGGATGTACTTGGAAAAATGACGTTCTCTCTTCGACCCCTCATTTTATTTTGCGTTCACTAGCAACAGGGCCGGCGCTAGGAGATCTCATAACTTTCTTGTATTTCGATTAGATTATAAAAAAAGAGCACGCAATGTACTACCCGAGTGTTGACTTATGACGTCATTTGCAGCAAGCGCCAGCCGGAAGAAACGTCGTGCCCTATGTTTACAATTCCATATCTCGAAAACTAATTGACAAAATAATTTTTGCACATGATTTTTTATTTGCTATAGAGAATACGAAAATTTACAAAACAGAATAAGTGAACGTCCTTCATGCGTTCAGGCCAGTCTCAACTTACCCACACGGTAGGTTGAGTGACTAACACCCGTCAGAAACATCTACTCCCCTGGATAATACCACGGGCGTTGAATTATATTCAGTGCAGAATTCTCACACAAGACATTCCTGCTTTCGGAAATCCAACTGCCGCAATTAATTTTCAATCATTGCTAGGGCACACTTGGTTTCGGGCTCTTTGGAATCTCTTCAGTATAAGGTAATTCCCACCATCAACTCGAAGTCAATGGGTCATCATAATCAAAGCTAGTGTTGCCTGGAGGATAAAAAAAATTGGTAACAGATCGGCCCATAAAAAAGTAATATTATCGACAAAAATGTAATATCTCGTTGGTGTGAACCACAACCCCTCTGAAATACTTTTTTCCACAGCTGTGGAAAATTTGGGTTGAGGTCGCATTTTTTTGTAACTGCGGATGAAATTTGACGAGTGATGATTGTTTTTCATGATTTTATACGATAAAAGTACATGTGTTATCCCCATGAAACTTTTGAAAATATTTTTTTCATACTTAACTGTTTTAATTTAGTACATGAAGTCAAAACGTGGAACTATCCCTTCGTTCAAAATTTATGGCCCTTCGGAGTTAAATGGAGGCATATTCCGCCTTCTTTTTCACATCAACAAAACGATATGACCACATTTTATTATTCGTCAGATGTTATTCACAACTAAATCCACCATCACCACTTTCAACTGAATTGTAAACATTTTTCAAAGCAGGTGTTGATCTCGAAATAATATCATTTGAACTTTTGAGAGTTTTATTCTCATTTCGTGGTAACCACATGGGTGAAAAATGAGAAATAGTCTGGCCAGATTCCATTTTTTACGAGCTTTTCAATGAGCCCATACACGACAAAGGTTTGCATTTGAAAAAAAAAGTTGGGAGGGTTGCAGCTAAGGGGTTGAAAAAAAATGTTTCATTTTATTGGCAAAAAATGCGTACACTTTGAAATCAATTGACGTGTTTCAGCGATTTTTTTCCAAGTTACTGGTTAAACAGATATTAATTTTATTCCGGACTTTTGCGCACCCCTGTATGTTCAATCTGTCCACAGCGTAAGTAACTTGAGCATTTTTGTGGAGAGAATTAGTTTAGTTTTGAGCAACTATTTTTCGTTTTCCGAAAAAAGGAAACAACCCTATGAAAGAAGTAAAATCGAAAAAAAAATTATATATGATTCAAAGACGTCTGATTAATTCACAAAAAGGAATAAAAATTCCATTTAGACCAGCACCCCAGGCACCGATTCATTGAAAATCACTTTTCTTTCTCAATTTGTATGCCCTATCTATTACGTAGATAACATTAAAAAAAAAAATCTACACAATAAAGCAAAATTGGAGAGAGTTTATATAAAAATCCCACTCATCAGCATAATGTCTCATTCAAACCCATTCTACTTCATTTCCTTCTCTTTGAAAAAGCCAAAAAATAATGCATAAAATTCATAAAAAAAAAATTCAAATCAGGTTTAGTTTAGGATGGCTCATCGAGTTTGTTACTGAGTGTTTCGATTCCCCTTGAGTGTTCATTTCAGGCATGCATCACTCATATAGGTACATGAAATTCATACAAGTTGGTGAAAAATTCCAAGAAGAGATCTAAGCGTACATTGCTGAAACGTCATATAAACATCGAAAAATTACACACACTAACAATTATTGCACCAATATAACATCTTAATCACTAATTTGCTTGATTCCAATTTATCTGTTGTATCAATTTTTAATACAACTATCTAATCATTATCAATCGTACTCAAAAAGTTTTTTCGAGGTTGTTTTATAGTCAAATTTGACTAAATTCACTCAGAGATATTTCTAATACATGTGTCCAGAATACAATTGAAAACTTCGACCTCAGATTTCTCTTCTGTTTTAAAATCGGAATGTATAACAAGTAAGAGCGTGCACAGATCTTATTAATGAAAATATTACGTCAATTGTTTTAGAGAAAATGTTAAATTATAAATAGCAGGTAGATAATGATGTGCATCCTCTATTGATTCCGCGTTCCATTCTAGTATTGCCACCATAATATTTCTTGCTAATTTTAGATAATTTAGGCCTCGCTCGAAGAGTGTATTCTATGCATGAGTTCCTGAAGATAATATTGTAAAAGCATGGCACTAGCTTGGAATTGGTTTGGATCATAATATGGACAAAATGTCAATTAAGCCAATAAATTACGAATAATGAAATTATCATTGTTTTTTTACAACAAAAACCTTCGAACATAGCGGCGGGTGACCCGGAACCTATTTACTCCCCTGTATCTTGTTTGTTATTTTGTATGAGTGTTTCAAATTCGGTACTATGATTTGATGTCATGAATGTACAATTTAATCAAACCATAGCTATATGTATATTTCATGTTTGACCGATAGCAAAATTTTCCCGTTTTAAATGGAAAGTTTTTTTCAAGAATTACCATTCGGTATAAAATTACTTTTCCAATGATAATATCACAATCATACTACCAATTAAAAATCTACTGATATAATTGGGATATGAAAAAATACTTTTTGCATTTCCCTCGTAACAAAATATTCTCATTGAAGTATGGAGAATTGAACAATATCATACACAACTGCGCAATAAGTCATCATTTCCGTGCCAAGATGAAATGGACAAGCTGTACTCGGCAAACTGTTTGCAAACTTGGAGTATCAGCAGGACAGCGCCTTTTCGGCGTCGGCGTCGGCCAGCTTTTTCGTGTTACTGGGTTGTTACCAAGGGCGCCGTTTCTCAAGGGCAAGGGGGGCTGGCGCCCCTTCCTGGATTTTAGATTTTTTAGTCCATACGCCACGTAAGACACGATATCGACTTAATTTTGATTTTTTAGTAATAGTTCGGTAGCTATGAGCAGATTTTATTTTGAATTTTTTTGTGGAACTCTCGTAATACGGTCTCCTCTACAAAAAATCCAAATGAAATTTTCGGCGGTCTCGTATATTATCGGAGATACAGGTCCATTTTGATGTAACTTCACATTTCACGATTTATCACACCAAATTTATGTTATTTGAACACAAAATGCGTCCTTCTGATCAAACAGCACTCACTCTCTTATTCACTCGTTTTAAACATTTTTAATTAAAAAATTCAACTTTCTCCAAAAGTCTAAAAGTCAAATGAATACATTCAATTCTCAACAATAACAATGAGAGCGGCAAAACAGCAAATACATCACTTTCGACTGTCATTGCACTATGAAACCACGAAAAAATGATAATGGTTTGAAAATAAATGCATTTTTTGACAAACTAATGGGTTTTTCTGCTCAAAATGTTGAAAACGAGTGAATAAGAGAGTTAGTGGTGTTTGATCAGAAGAAGGACGGATTTTGTGTGTTCAAACGACAGACATTTGATAAGGAAAATTGTTAAGTTTTACAACAAAATGGACCTGTATCTCCGAAAATATACGAGACCGCCAAAAATTTCATTTGGATTTTTTGTAGAGGAGACCGAATTACGTTAAGTTTCACAAAAAAAAGTGCTCATAGCGACCGAAGTATAACCGATTTTTTTTAAACAACAGTTGTAGTAGTATTGTCCAAAAGGATTTTCATTTCGATTTAATGCATTACTTTAGTTTCGAAAAATGTGCCCCCCCTAACATTTTTTTTAACGGCGCCCATGGTTGTTACATACCATATCTACAACTAAACTCCATTCACAGGTCGCCTCATCATCTTCTTGCTTCTTGTCAACACATTGTATTGCTTCGTTACTGTAAGTGGCCAGCATGAAAATTCATAGTTGAGTAGATGAGAAGTTTATACGGGAAATGAGCTTCAAAATAGCAGTCATAATTTCAAATATTCTACATTAATAAATTGTTCTTTCTGTTTTTGAATTGATTGTTTATAGAGATTAGAGATACTTGCATAGTCAACCATATGGTAATATCATTTGAAGGGATATGTCGTAGCTTTGCTCATGTTTTTGCATTTTTCTTCTGGATGTCATAGCTTGAATCTTGATTATACGTTTATACGTAATTCCAGAAGATGGCAATCAATTCAGAAACAGAAGTGGGATTTTTGGTCAATGTAGTAGATCATCTTTTGAAGATTATGTTAATGCCTAAACTTCCATTTCCTTCAAAAACCTAGATCGTCAATATTATTTTGGAGTTTCATTATCATTCTTTCAATATTTAGGTTGAACTGACAGATAGAACTCTGCGCACCTATTTTTCCTTTCAGAGAAGGAAACTTTGTAGTACGTTGTCGAATGACTAGAAATATCGACATAATAATGGTAGATGCTTCAAATAGGGTAACTGGATCTAGTGAACCTAGCTTCAAATCCTTTTCGCACAGACATTAGAGAGTTATTGCAAACTTGTAGAATGTATACCGTATACGCTTTAAACAATGGTACATGTCATTCTAAGATATGCCGTGATGATGTGCAATAACTCTCTATTGACTATGGAGGCGAAATGTGGATGGCAGCACTCTCGATGGATGCAGACAGACGTTTAATAAGGTTGAGAATCGCTTGTTTTCTTTACTACTGAACTACCGACTTTTTGGCTTGTAACAGGAACGGAATCGGTTGGTATTTTTTCATTTTACTACATCTCTCACTTGGAGAATATTCATATACCGTCGTTAGCGGATCGGAGAATTTGAGAGTTGACGATTGACAAGGCTGTGTGTTGTAATATATCATTATTCCAAAAATCAAGACCGCAGTTGATATTAATGAAAAATAAATCCATTATTTATCAGAAAAAATGGACAGGGGAGTATTATTCGACACTAATTTTGGGATGTAGCAGGTATGTAGGACAGAAAATTGTCTCAGAGTGATTTTGGAATTCAACAAGTGAAATTCGACCAAATAAATGCCTTTTCGATTTCCCTTTTACATTTTATAAATTAGTCTTTCAACCCGAAAATGTCAAACCCCCATCCACCCGATTGGAAAGCTACAAACGCTTTTGCGATAGCCAACCAAAACGTTGCAGCTTGGGGTAAAGAGACGTAAAACTTCACCAAATAAATTAAATTTAGACAAACAAATAAACTTCCCCACTCCCGTTATTTTCTCAAAAATGAAAGTAGAATTTTTTTATGGAGAATTAATGTTTCAGGCTAGGTCTACATAGGCGAAACTCAAATATATAAATGGATATATTTCCAAAAAATTAATCAACCTCTCACCATCGGCTGTTATTAACTTCAAAATGAAAATTACGAGTTGTTCATGTAGAATCAATAACGTTGCAGGTTGAAGTGAAACTCGAAAATTCAAACACCCATACTCGTTATTCTCACGGACATGAAGAAAAACCCTTTCCATGGATTAACATTCCATTACTGAGGTAAAATTTGACTGCATGTATCTCTTTTATCGAAAAATACATTAATATAGTCTAGTTTCACCTTTATATGCACCACAACCTGAACGAATTTTTTCCTCTGCAAGGTTTATTTGCGTTTATTCCGGTTTTTTCTGAAAAAGCATTCATATGGTCGATCTTTTCCTTTATACATCTGAATCTGCAAAAAAAAATTTCAATCTACTAGGTTTGTCCGTCATAAAAAGTTTCTTTTCTCACTATCGAGAGAACAGGGATCGGAGGTTGGATTTTTTCTCAAGATACTGTTAGAATTTGAGTTGCACAATAGAATTCTTCAGTTTCTCACTAGGCGTAGTAGTTTGAAGTGGAATTTTTTGACAATGCAGTAAACCTTTTATATTGTAACGACTAATTTAGTTTGAACTGCCTTCTTTCCAGTAGATTTCTTATTGGCAACACAATAAACCGACGAAGAGAGGCGTGTATTTTGCAGCTCAAAGTGAACTGCCGTGAATGCTTTCAAGATTGGCGTTGGCTAACGATACTATATCTATCAGAAACAATACCATTACATTATTTGATCTTGATCATACATTTCATGCTGACACATTGAAGATCAGGACTAATAGGAGTATAATTTATTGCACGGCCCTATTTTTTTGATATGGAGATTATTTTGAGAAAAAAGTAAACTCTTTTTGAGAAACACAACTTCATTCGCCAAAAATCACTCAGAATGTTGTATTCTCATACTGTACCTATCATAAAAAATGCCATTACATTATTTGATCTTGATCATACATTTCATGCTGACACATTGAAGATGAGGACTGATAGGAGTATAATTTATTGCACGACCCTATTTTTTTATATGGAGATTATTTTGAGAAAAAGTAAACTCTTTTTGAGAAAGAACAACTTCATTCGCCAAAAATCACTCAGAATGTTGTATTCTCATACTATACCTATCATAAACAATGCCATTACATTATTTGATCTTGATCATACATTTCATGCTGACACATTGAAGATGAGGACTAATAGGAGTATAATTTATTGCACGACCCTATTTTTTTGATATGGAGATTATTTTGAGAAAAAAGTAAACTCTTTTTGAGAAAGCACAACTTCATTCGCCAAAAATCACTCAGAATGTTGTATTCTCATACTATACCTATCATAAACAATGCCATTACATTATTTGATCTTGATCATACATTTCATGCTGACACATTGAAGATGAGGACTAATAGGAGTATAATTTATTGCACGACCCTATTTTTTTGATATGGAGATTATTTTGAGAAAAAAGTAAACTCTTTTTGAGAAAGAACAACTTCATTCGCCAAAAATCACTCAGAATGTTGTATTCTCATACTATACCTATCATAAACAATGCCATTACATTATTTGATCTTGATCATACATTTCATGCTGAAACATTGAAGATGAGGACTAATAGGAGTATAATTTATTGCACGACCCTATTTTTTCGATATGGAGATAATTTTGAGAAAAAAGTAAACTCTTTTTGAGAAAGAACAACTTCATTCGCCAAAAATCACTCAGAATGATGTATTCTCATACTATACCTATCATAAACAATGCCATTACATTATTTGATCTTGATCAAACATTTCATGCTGACACTTTGAAGATGAGGACTAATAAGAGTATAATTTATTGCACGACCCTATTTTTTTGATATGAAGATTATTTTGAGAAAAAAGTAAACTTATTTTGAGAAAGCACAACTTCATTCGCCAAAAATCACTCAGAATGTTGTATTCTCATACTATACCTATTATAAACAATGCCATTACATTATTTGATCTTGATCATACACTTCATGCTGACACATTGAAGATGAAGACTAATAGGAGTATAATTTATTGCACGACCCTATTTTTTTGATATGGAGATTATTTTGAGAAACAAGTAAACTCTTTTTTAGAAAGCACAACTTCATTCGCCAAAAATCACTCAGAATGTTGTATTCTCATACTATACCTATCATAAACAATGCCATTACATTATTTGATCTTGATCATACATTTCATGCTGACACATTGAAGATGAGGACTAATAGGAGTATAATTTATTGCACGACCCTATTTTTTTGATATGGAGATTATTTTGAGAAAAAAGTAAACTCTTTTTGAGAAAGAACAACTTCATTCGCCAAAAATCACTCGGAATGTTGTATTCTCATACTATACCTATCATAAACAATGCCATTACATTATTTGATCTTGATCATACATTTCATGCTGACACATTGAAGATGAGGACTAATAGGAGTATAATTTATTGCACGACCCTATTTTTTTGATATGGAGATTATTTTGAGATAAAAGTAAACTCTTTTTTAGAAAGCACAACTTCATTCGCCAAAAATCACTCAGAATGTTGTATTCTCATACTATACCTATCATAAACAATGCCATTACATTATTTGATCTTGATCATACATTTCATGCTGACACATTGAAGATGAGGACTAATAGGAGTATAATTCATTGCACGACCCTATTTTTTTGATATGGAGATTATTTTGAGAAAAAAGTAAACTCTTTTTGAGAAAGAACAACTTCATTCGCCAAAAATCACTCGGAATGTTGTATTCTCATACTTGACCTATCATAAACAATGCCATTACATTATTTGATCTTGATCATACATTTCATGCTGACACATTGAAGATGAGGACTAATAGGAGTATAATTTATTGCACGACCCTATTTTTTTGATATGGAGATAATTTTGAGAAAAAAGTAAACTCTTTTTGAGAAAGAACAACTTCATTCGCCAAAAATCACTCAGATTGTTGTATTCTCATACTATACCCATCATAAACAATGCCATTACATTATTTGATCTTGATCATACATTTCATGCTGACACATTGAAGATGAGGACTAATAGGAGTATGATTTATTGCACGACCCTATTTTTTTGATATGGAGATTATTTTGAGAAAAAAGTAAACTTTTTTTGAGAAAGCACAACTTCATTCGCCAAAAATGGCTCAGAATGTTGTATTCTCATACTATACCTATCATAAACAATGCCATTACATTATTTGATCTTGATCATACATTTCATGCTGACACATTGAAGATGAGGACTAATAGGAGTATAATTTATTGCACGACCCAATTTTTTTGATATGGAGATTATTTTGAGATAAAAGTAAACTCTTTTTTAGAAAGCACAACTTCATTCGCCAAAAATCACTCAGAATGTTGTATTCTCATACTATACCTATCATAAACAATGCCATTACATTATTTGATCTTGATCATACATTTCATGCTGACACATTGAAAATGAGGACTAATAGGAGTATAATTTATTGCACGACCCTATTTTTTTGATATGGAGATTATTTTGAGAAAAAAGTAAACTCTTTTTTAGAAAGAACAACTTCATTCGCCAAAAATCACTCAGAATGTTGTATTCTCATACTATACCTATCATAAACAATGTCATTACATTATTTGATCTTGATCATACATTTCATGCTGACACATTGAAGATGAGGACTAATAGGAGTATAATTTATTGCACGACCCTATTTTTTGATATGGAGATAATTTTGAGAAAAAAGTAAACTCTTTTTGAGAAAGAACAACTTCATTCGCCAAAAATCACTCAGAATGTTGTATTCTCATACTATACCTATCATAAACAATGCCATTACATTATTTGATCTTGATCATACATTTCATGCTGACACATTGAAGATGAGGACTAACAGGAGTATAATTTATTGCACGACCCTATTTTTTTGATATGGAGATTATTTTGAGAAAAAAGTAAACTTTTTTTGAGAAAGCACAACTTCATTCGCCAAAAATCACTCAGAATGTTGTATTCTCGTACTATACCTATCATAAAAAATGCCATTACATTATTTGATCTTGATCATACATTTCATGCTGACAAATTGAAGATGAGGACTAATAGGAGTATAATTTATTGCACGACCCTATTTTTTTGATATGGAGATTATTTTGAGAAAAAAGTAAACTCGTTTTTAGAAAGCACAACTTCATTCGCCAAAAATCACTCAGAATGTTGTATTCTCACACTATACCTATCATAATCAATGCCATTACATTATTTGATCTTGATCATACATTTCATGCTGACACATTGAAGATGAGGACTAATAGGAGTATAATTTATTGCACGACCCTATTTTTTTGATATGGAGATTATTTTGAGAAAAAAGTAAACTCTTTTTGAGAAAGAACAACTTCATTCGCCAAAAATCACTCAGAATGTTGTATTCTCATACTATACCTATCATAAACAATGCCATTACATTATTTGATCTTGATCATACATTTCATGCTGAAACATTGAAGATGAGGACTAATAGGAGTATAATTTATTGCACGACCCTATTTTTTCGATATGGAGATAATTTTGAGAAAAAAGTAAACTCTTTTTGAGAAAGAACAACTTCATTCGCCAAAAATCACTCAGAATGATGTATTCTCATACTATACCTATCATAAACAATGCCATTACATCATTTGATCTTGATCAAACATTTCATGCTGACACTTTGAAGATGAGGACTAATAAGAGTATAATTTATTGCACGACACTATTTTTTTGATATGAAGATTATTTTGAGAAAAAAGTAAACTTATTTTGAGAAAGCACAACTTCATTCGCCAAAAATCACTCAGAATGTTGTATTCTCATACTATACCTATTATAAACAATGCCATTACATTATTTGATCTTGATCATACACTTCATGCTGACACATTGAAGATGAAGACTAATAGGAGTATAATTTATTGCACGACCCTATTTTTTTGATATGGAGATTATTTTGAGAAACAAGTAAATTCTTTTTTAGAAAGCACAACTTCATTCGCCAAAAATCACTCAGAATGTTGTATTCTCATACTATACCTATCATAAACAATGCCATTACATTATTTGATCTTGATCATACATTTCATGCTGACACATTGAAGATGAGGACTAATTGGAGTATAATTTATTGCACGACCCTATTTTTTTGATATGGAGATTATTTTGAGAAAAAAGTAAACTCTTTTTGAGAAAGAACAACTTCATTCGCCAAAAATCACTCGGAATGTTGTATTCTCATACTATACCTATCATAAACAATGCCATTACATTATTTGATCTTGATCATACATTTCATGCTGACACATTGAAGATGAGGACTAATAGGAGTATAATTTATTGCACGACCCTATTTTTTTGATATGGAGATTATTTTGAGATAAAAGTAAACTCTTTTTTAGAAAGCACAACTTCATTCGACAAAAATCACTCAGAATGTTGTATTCTCATACTATACCTATCATAAACAATGCCATTACATTATTTGATCTTGATCATACATTTCATGCTGACACATTGAAGATGAGGACTAATAGGAGTATAATTCATTGCACGACCCTATTTTTTTGATATGGAGATTATTTTGAGAAAAAAGTAAACTCTTTTTGAGAAAGAACAACTTCATTCGCCAAAAATCACTCAGAATGTTGTATTCTCATACTTGACCTATCATAAACAATGCCATTACATTATTTGATCTTGATCATACATTTCATGCTGACACATTGAAGATGAGGACTAATAGGAGTATAATTTATTGCACGACCCTATTTTTTTGATATGGAGATAATTTTGAGAAAAAAGTAAACTCTTTTTGAGAAAGAACAACTTCATTCGCCAAAAATCACTCAGATTGTTGTATTCTCATACTATACCCATCATAAACAATGCCATTACATTATTTGATCTTGATCATACATTTCATGCTGACACATTGAAGATGAGGACTAATAGGAGTATGATTTATTGCACGACCCTATTTTTTTGATATGGAGATTATTTTGAGAAAAAAGTAAACTTTTTTTGAGAAAGCACAACTTCATTCGCCAAAAATCACTCAGAATGTTGTATTCTCATACTATACCTATCATAAACAATGCCATTACATTATTTGATCTTGATCATACATTTCATGCTGACACATTGAAGATGAGGACTAATAGGAGTATAATTTATTGCACGACCCTATTTTTTTGATATGGAGATTATTTTGAGATAAAAGTAAACTCTTTTTTAGAAAGCACAACTTCATTCGCCAAAAATCACTCAGAATGTTGTATTCTCATACTATACCTATCATAAACAATGCCATTACATTATTTGATCTTGATCATACATTTCATGCTGACACATTGAAGATGAGGACTAATAGGAGTATAATTTATTGCACGACCCTATTTTTTTGATATGGAGATTATTTTGAGAAAAAAGTAAACTCTTTTTGAGAAAGCACAACTTCATTCGCCAAAAATCACTCAGAATGTTGTATTCTCATACTATACCTATCATAAACAATGCCATTACATTATTTGATCTTGATCATACATTTCATGCTGACACATTGAAGATGAGGACTAATAGGAGTATAATTTATTGCACGACCCTATTTTTTTGATATGGAGATTATTTTGAGAAAAAAGTAAACTCTTTTTTAGAAAGCACAACTTCATTCGCCAAAAATCACTCAGAATGTTGTATTCTCATACTATACCTATCATAAACAATGCCATTACATTATTTGATCTTATTGATCATACATTTCATGCTGACACATTGAAGATGAGGACTAATAGGAGTATAATTTATTGCACGACCCTATTTTTTCGATATGGAGACTATTTTGAGGAAAAAGTAAACTCTTTTTCAGAAAGCACAACTTCATTCGCCAAAAATCACTCAGAATGTTGTATTCTCATACTATACCTATCATAAACAATGCCATTACATTATATTTGATCTTGATCATACATTTCATGCTGACACATTGAAGATGAGGACTAATAGGAGTATAATTTATTGCACGACCCTATTTTTTTGATATGGAGATTATTTTGAGAAAAAAGTAAACTCTTTTTGAGAAAGAACAACTTCATTCGCCAAAAATCACTCAGAATGTTGTATTCTCATACTATACCTATCATAAACAATGCCATTACATTATTTGATCTTGATCATACATTTCATGCTGACACATTGAAGATGAGGACTAATAGGAGTATAATTTATTGCACGACCCTATTTTTTTGATATGGAGATTATTTTGAGAAAAAAGTAAACTCTTTTTTAGAAAGCACAACTTCATTCGCCAAAAATCACTCAGAATGTTGTATTCTCATACTATACCTATCATAAACAATGCCATTACATTATTTGATCTTGATCATACATTTCATGCTGACACATTGAAGATGAGGACTAATAGGAGTATAATTTATTGCACGACCCTATTTTTTTGATATGGAGATTATTTTGAGAAAAAAGTAAACTCTTTTTTAGAAAGAACAACTTCATTCGCCAAAAATCACTCAGAATGTTGTATTCTCATACTATACCTATCATAAACAATGCCATTACATTATTTGATCTTGATCATACATTTCATGCTGACACATTGAAGATGAGGACTAATAGGAGTATAATTTATTGCACGACCCTATTTTTTTGATATGGAGATAATTTTGAGAAAAAAGTAAACTCTTTTTGAGAAAGAACAACTTCATTCGCCAAAAATCACTCAGAATGTTGTATTCTCATACTATACCTATCATAAACAATGCCATTACATTATTTGATCTTGATCATACATTTCATGCTGACACATTGAAGATGAGGACTAATAGGAGTATAATTTATTGCACGACCCTATTTTTTTGATATGGAGATTATTTTGAGAAAAAAGTAAACTTTTTTTGAGAAAGCACAACTTCATTCGCCAAAAATCACTCAGAATGTTGTATTCTCATACTATACCTATCATAAACAATGCCATTACATTATTTGATCTTGATCATACATTTCATGCTGACACATTGAAGATGAGGACTAATAGGAGTATAATTTATTGCACGACCCTATTTTTTTGATATGGAGATTATTTTGAGAAAAAAGTAAACTCGTTTTTAGAAAGCACAACTTCATTCGCCAAAAATCACTCAGAATGTTGTATTCTCACACTATACCTATCATAATCAATGCCATTACATTATTTGATCTTGATCATACATTTCATGCTGACACATTGAAGATGAGGACTAATAGGAGTATAATTTATTGCACGACCCTATTTTTTTGATATGGAGATAATTTTGAGAAAAAAGTAAACTCTTTTTGAGAAAGAACAACTTCATTCGCCAAAAATCACTCAGAATGTTGTATTCTCATACTATACCTATCATAAACAATGCCATTACATTATTTGATCTTGATCATACATTTCATGCTGACACATTGAAGATGAGGACTAATAGGAGTATAATTTATTGCACGACCCTATTTTTTTGATATGGAGATAATTTTGAGAAAAAAGTAAACTTTTTTTGAGAAAGCACAACTTCATTCGCCAAAAATCACTCAGAATGTTGTATTCTCATACTATACCTATCATAAACAATGCCATTACATTATTTGATCTTGATCATACATTTCATGCTGACACATTGAAGATGAGGACTAATAGGAGTATAATTTATTGCACGACCCTATTTTTTTGATATGGAGATTATTTTGAGAAAAAAGTAAACTCTTTTTTAGAAAGCACAACTTCATTCGCCAAAAATCACTCAGAATGTTGTATTCTCATACTATACCTATCATAAACAATGCCATTACATTATTTGATCTTGATCATACATTTCATGCTGACACATTGAAGATGAGGACTAATAGGAGTATAATTTATTGCACGACCCTATTTTTTTGATATGGAGATTATTTTGAGAAAAAAGTAAACTCTTTTTGAGAAAGAACAACTTCATTCGCCAAAAATCACTCAGAATGTTGTATTCTCATACTATACCTATCATAAACAATGCCATTACATTATTTGATCTTGATCATACATTTCATGCTGACACATTGAAGATGAGGACTAATAGGAGTATAATTTATTGCACGACCCTATTTTTTTGATATGGAGATAATTTTGAGAAAAAAGTAAACTCTTTTTGAGAAAGAACAACTTCATTCGCCAAAAATCACTCAGAATGTTGTATTCTCATACTATACCTATCATAAACAATGCCATTACATTATTTGATCTTGATCATACATTTCATGCTGACACATTGAAGATGAGGACTAATAGGAGTATAATTTATTGCACGACCCTATTTTTTTGATATGGAGATTATTTTGAGAAAAAAGTAAACTTTTTTTGAGAAAGCACAACTTCATTCGCCAAAAATCACTCAGAATGTTGTATTCTCATACTATACCTATCATAAACAATGCCATTACATTATTTGATCTTGATCATACATTTCATGCTGACACATTGAAGATGAGGACTAATAGGAGTATAATTTATTGCACGACCCTATTTTTTCGATATGGAGATAATTTTGAGAAAAAAGTAAACTCTTTTTGAGAAAGCACAACTTCATTCGCCAAAAATCACTCAGAATGTTGTATTCTCATACTATACCTATCATAAACAATGCCATTACATTATTTGATCTTGATCATACATTTCATGCTGACACATTGAAGATGAGGACTAATAGGAGTATAATTTATTGCACGACCCTATTTTTTTGATATGGAGATTATTTTGAGAAAAAAGTAAACTCTTTTTGAGAAAGAACAACTTCATTCGCCAAAAATCACTCAGAATGTTGTATTCTCATACTATACCTATCATAAACAATGCCATTACATTATTTGATCTTGATCATACATTTCATGCTGACACATTGAAGATGAGGACTAATAGGAGTATAATTTATTGCACGACCCTATTTTTTTGATATGGAGATAATTTTGAGAAAAAAGTAAACTCTTTTTGAGAAAGAACAACTTCATTCGCCAAAAATCACTCAGAATGTTGTATTCTCATACTATACCTATCATAAACAATGCCATTACATTATTTGATCTTGATCATACATTTCATGCTGACACATTGAAGATGAGGACTAATAGGAGTATAATTTATTGCACGACCCTATTTTTTTGATATGGAGATTATTTTGAGAAAAAAGTAAACTTTTTTTGAGAAAGCACAACTTCATTCGCCAAAAATCACTCAGAATGTTGTATTCTCATACTATACCTATCATAAACAATGCCATTACATTATTTGATCTTGATCATACATTTCATGCTGACACATTGAAGATGAGGACTAATAGGAGTATAATTTATTGCACGACCCTATTTTTTCGATATGGAGATAATTTTGAGAAAAAAGTAAACTCTTTTTGAGAAAGCACAACTTCATTCGCCAAAAATCACTCAGAATGTTGTATTCTCATACTATACCTATCATAAACAATGCCATTACATTATTTGATCTTGATCATACATTTCATGCTGACACATTGAAGATGAGGACTAATAGGAGTATAATTTATTGCACGACCCTATTTTTTTGATATGGAGATTACTTTGAGAAAAAAAGTAAACTCTTTTTGAGAAAGAACAACTTCATTCGCCAAAAATCACTCAGAATGTTGTATTCTCATACTATACCTATCATAAACAATGCCATTACATTATTTGATCTTGATCATACATTTCATGCTGACACATTGAAGATGAGGACTAATAGGAGTATAATTTATTGCACGACCCTATTTTTTTGATATGGAGATAATTTTGAGAAAAAAGTAAACTCTTTTTGAGAAAGAACAACTTCATTCGCCAAAAATCACTCAGAATGTTGTATTCTCATACTATACCCCAAATAGCACACGACGTCCTGAAGACGAACCATTTATGTCCCAGTTACGTCGATACGTCCCGGGACGTATAGGAGACATTCGAAGAACGTACATTACCGGATGTACCATGTATGTACTGGTTAGACGTCCCATGTAGGTACATACTTGGTCCCGTTCCAATCGGAATGTAATAAAAACGTACATGCTTGGAAGTACTATGTACGTACTTTATTGAGTGTCCCTGATACGTTTACATTAACTCCTCTTCAGGTACGTACTTTTCGGAATGAATTAGGGACATACCAATGACGTGTTTTTTTGTGAATCCCATGTACGTACTGCTCAGACGTATCATTTACGTACATGTTTGGAAGAACTATGTTCGTACTATTTGGACCTTCCAGGTGCGTACATATTGAGTCCCTTTCAGATACGTATCTTTCGAAACGTTTGCGGGACATAGTAATGACGTACATTTTTGGAAATCGTATGTACATACTATCTGGACGTCTCGTTGACGTACTTTTTTGTACATACTGTTTGGACCTCCCAAGTACGTACGGATTGGGTTTCTTTCATTTTCTACATTTCTGTTAGTATGTACATACTGTTTGGACCTCCCGAGTACGTACGTATTGGGTCCCTTTCGGTTCCAGGGGTATTGGGATTTTGAGAGTGATCACTTAGTGTATTCGAACATATATCAATATTGGTAATGCAATATTCATAATGAATTATTTCTAAAAAAAAATTGAAAAAATTGAAACATCGACATGTGGTGAATTTAAATACCAGAAAATTACATACAGAATTTTTTGCACAGCAAGTTTGATATTCCAAAACCGCCATCACATGAGACAGTGATCCTTTAGTCTTTTTTCGAATATATTTTCATTGTTACTGAACTTTCTAAAATTTTAATATTATCTCGAACAAAACTAACTTGAAGTCATCACATCTATAGCACCCAACTCCTTCTTAAAAACAAGTATCTCCGTGCCGTAGAGCGTAACAGTGGTCGACAATGATATCTCCATAGAAAAGGTCGAGAGTTCAAGCCCCGCAGCAGCCAGGTCTTTTTCCAAGTAAGTATTCGGTTAGATGGTTAGTACACTTGAATGAGTAAAATTTCCAACTTGACTATTTGGTAAAAAAGAAATGAATAATCCCGAATATGAAAACTTAGATTCATTAAGTGATATAAAATGATATATCATTACGTTGTTTTCGAATATTGATCTAATATTGCCGAATGTTCACATTTTTTTTGTGGCCACTATTGATATCATCTACAATATAAGGTTAATATTCCCGTAATATTGAACCAATATTGGTCAAATATGTTTGTTCTACTTGGGATAGCGCATACAGAATGGAAAATGTACGTTTTCGGAATGTCCCAAACAGTTCCCCTTTCTGTACATTTCAGGTCCTGTGTGGACTAGAAAAGTACGTACCTGGGATTACCGACTATGCGGAAACGGTAAGTCGCAGGGACGTCTTATGTACGTCTGTCGGAGACAAAAGTACGTCCTAAATACGTACAATACATCCTCACCGTACATATGCAGTACGTCCACTGGACGTACTTGTGCTATTTGGGACCTATCATAAACAATGCCATTACATTATTTGATCTTGATCATACATTTCATGCTGACACATTGAAGATGAGGACTAATAGGAGTATAATTTATTGCACGACCCTATTTTTTTGATATGGAGATTATTTTGAGAAAAAAGTAAACTCTTTTTGAGAAAGAACAACTTCATTCGCCAAAAATCACTCAGAATGTTGTATTCTCATACTATACCTATCATAAACAATGCCATTACATTATTTGATCTTGATCATACATTTCATGCTGACACATTGAAGATGAGGACTAATAGGAGTATAATTTATTGCACGACCCTATTTTTTTGATATGGAGATTATTTTGAGAAAAAAGTAAACTCTTTTTTAGAAAGAACAACTTCATTCGCCAAAAATCACTCAGAATGTTGTATTCTCATACTATACCTATCATAAACAATGCCATTACATTATTTGATCTTGATCATACATTTCATGCTGACACATTGAAGATGAGGACTAGTAGGTGTATAATTTATTGCACGACCCTATTTTTTTGATATGGGGATTATTTTGAGAAAAAAGTACTCTTTTTGAGAGAGCACAACTTCATTCGCCAAAAATCACTCAGAATGTTGTATTCTCATACTATACCTATCATAAACAATGCCATTACACTATTTGATCTTGATCATACATTTCATGCTGACACATTGAAGATGAGGACTAGTAGGAGTATAATTTATTGCACGACCCAATTTTTTTGATATGGAGATTATTTTGAGAAAAAAGTAAACTTTTTTTGAGAAAGCACAACTTCATTCGCCAAAAATCACTCAGAATGTTGTATTCTCATACTATACCTATCATAAACAATGCCATCACATTATTTGATCTTGATCATACATTTCATGCTGACACATTGAAGATGAGGACTAATAGCAGTATAATTTATTGCACGACCCTATTTTTTTGATATGGAGATTATTTTGAGAAAAAAGTAAACTCTTTTTGAGAAAGCACAACTTCATTCGCCAAAAATCACTCAGAATGTTGTATTCTCATACTATACCTATCATAAACAATGCCATTACATTATTTGATCTTGATCATACATTTCATGCTGACATATTGAAGATGAGGACTAATAGGAGTATAATTTATTGCACGACCCTATTTTTTAATATGCAGATTATTTTCAGAAAAAAGTAAACTCTTTTAGAGAAAGCACAACCTCAATCGCCAAAAATCATTCAGAATGTTGTATTCTTATCATTTATTCGCTGGGAGAAACTTGTTTCACAGAAAAAAACTGCAGGACACAGGTTTTTAGAATCAGATAATGAAGGGAAACAGGATATCTTTGTTTTTTAATGACTGCAAAATCTCCAAAACCGATCCGCAGATGGTGATTTCTGCAGTTGCAAAGAAATTCTTAACAAATCCATCGCCCCTTTCTGTAGAGTGTCTGTTATTAAACATAAGTTTTTTCAAATTTAAATGCTCATTTTGTACCAATGGTTTGAACAGAAGCCTTGGTACTTGTGCCCTAAATATTGTCACCTCTTCAATTATCATAGTTATACTATGTATTAATTTATTAATTTCATACCAGGATTTACTTTCCTTTCAATCTTACTGGTGTTCTTGAAATTAAGTATCAAAAAATTCAAATTTTCACGAAAATAAAAATAGAATCCTGCAAAAATTAAGATAATCTAATGAGAACCTCATTGGGAAAATGATATATCAACTATCTTAATTAATTTTATTAACCAAAACAAAATTTCAACAAAACTTGGCTTCAACTAAAAAACTTGTAAATTCTTAATATACAGAAATGCCTAATTAAAACAAAGATTGAAACTGAGAATTATTTTTGTGGTTTCAACAGAATAGCCAATTTTCAGATAGACAATGACGTAAGACGGGGCCAAGTTTTCAATACTTTGATAAAACGATATAAATAAAAAAATAAAGGCACAAATATGCTGAAAATTCCATTCAATCCAATCAATGTTAAAACCATGAATCAAGATAAAAAACACAAATAATTAAAAATTGATATGAAAATTTCAGCAAACAAATCCACCGACACATTATGTACAGTAAGCAGCCTAACTCCTTGTTTCAAAAAGGCTGGTTAGTAATAAACAGCACGCAAGTCCAAAAAAATACATGAACAAAAATAGACTTTTATTCATTCAAATCATACTTTTATGTACAGAATTCCATTCGACCTCTTGTTTTCGAGACAGTCTGAAAAAAATAATTACGTTACAATCACACAAGCACATTTGTCAAAAACTTGTACAAAGCTATCACCTACACCCCCACCCCGAAAATGAGCATTCCACACTCGCTGTCAAAAATTTAGGTTCGTAATCAATTGAAAGTGGGATTTGGTATAAAAACATTCATTCATTTCGATTCCAACCAAGGCCCTTTACAACAATGGATGAATTATTGATATAAGTAGTGAATTATAAGGAGTGAGTCTACTTTTTTAACTAGCACAGACAAAACAGCAGATAATGTATCACTCTGCTAAGATTCATAACTTCGATACAATTCAATGTTTAGCCACGAATCAGTTTCAGCACACCACATTTGAAATATCAAAGATTTATAATCATGGGAACACACACAAGTCACAAATTCAACTTAGTTTTGAATATCTAATGCAAAACAATGGCAATAATAGAACCATGTTATCAACTTTGAAAATGTATTGTATATTCAATTATCATCCCCTCAATAAAATAATACATGCATAGATACTTTCTTGAATTTCTCTTATACACAATATAAAGGAATAAAAACTTTTATAAAAGGAGTACTATCAAATATTAGCAAACATTCCTTTAATATGTGCCTTTCATTCATAGACAGTTAATTTAGGTGCCCTATCAACGATATACACATATCAACACAGCATTTGCTAATATTCAATAATCTTCGTCATTTTATATTGATTTCATTATTACAAATTAACATCATTTTTCTACAAGTATACTTTTTTTTATATCTCAGCAAATTTCTAACAGTTCAAAAATGTTATCTAAAATACCAAAAATAAGTGAAACGAAACCTGTGAAAAATAAGTTTTCATTTTTCCAAAGTTTTGTGTATCTCAATATGATGCAAGTGACACTCAAGTAGTGGTCTTCCACAGTTAAACAGGGAGTATATGATTAATATCGAATAAAATTGAATTTTATAAGGCGTTTCAGAAAATGGTTAATTACTACATCAAAAGTGAAGCTAGTATTGAATCAATGAAAATTAAATCATTTCAATCCATTCCTCGAATTTTTTTTTTTATTGATAGAACACCAGCATCATTTTCGATAGATGATTGTAATTAATCTTTTTCAGAAACACCTTATGAAATTTTAAATATTGCTATTATTCCTTGATTTTGATTCAAATATAGGAGAATGTGCCTCATAATCTGGTTCAACTTCCTGATAATCAAATAACCACGAAACAGATCCAGTACACCTACACATCTTTTTATGAAAACACATATATTTGATCTGATAAGTAATTTATAATTTTCCTCAAACCACTAAAATATCGAATATGGAAAAACTTGTAAAGCAAGTGTATTCAATGCTAGTTATTCTTACTATATCTTCTTCACATATATTTTCCGAAATCTACAACCAGTTGAAATTTTATATTTAGTTTCCAGACCTTACTACAGGAAAAAAATGGATTTCAGACCTATTTGTGAACGAAACAATTGAACAAGATGCACCAATCAATTTGAAACAGTTGCAGTCACCATGCGCTTTGCCTGTTCAAGTTTGCGTCTTTAGAAGTTGACTGATATTGTAATAACTGATATAATAATTAACCTTATTCAATCTTCTTTAAGATGATGGTGCGTTTTCCTAAATGTTTTAGGTTATTTGTCAGATAATTGAAGTATTCTCTTTGATACAAGGTTTCAACCATACCTACGATTTAAATACTTTATAGTATTCCTGAAGCTGAAGAGTAATAATGTCTAGACTCAATGAATGAAAGGGATTGGGAATTGATTTTTGGAGTGAAGCAAAAACGATCATTTTCAATGAGCAATAATTTATTTCTTTGTAATTCAGTGCTGGGTCTTTAAGATGTTTCATATTCCCTAGATTTGTGTTCATTTTAGAATTCTATTTTCATCATTATTGTTTTTTTAATATCCCAAAATAGTTGATGTAAAGTGCATTTTTCCGAAAGTACTAAAGAATAATCTGTATCTGAATAGGAAAATCCCATTTCCAGCTCTTGTGTTCTCTTATTCACTTTTCGAGATCTTTCTTAGTAATATCAAAAGAATATCTTCTCAGTACCGATTTCATTCGAAAAATACCAACGGTTTTCTATAAGATTTTCACTTTGAAAGGCAAGAATAATATATATACTTCAATAAACAAGAAAAATAATTTTTTTAATGGATTTTCATCAAGTATCGGCCAGTACTAATAAATAGTATTCATTTCTTGTATTAGATTCCAACTAATCGTTAATGTGTATCATTGTCAGATGTATTTGACAAGATATCCAAATCTTAGGAAAGTTGATATTTGGAAAATAAAACACGCCATGGGATATTCTTTCTCTACTTGGTTATTTTATTTGAGTGGAATTTTGAAACGAGTAAAATCAACAATTTTGTTTTGATATCAATTCAATAAATTAAAAATATCTGCCTTTGTAGTTTGGTTTATCAAATTAGTTTGCCACCTTCCTGAAATAATGTGCTAAATCACAGATCTGGACTGAAATGTGGTGTACTGAAACTTACTTATATTTGGATGAAATTAAATAGATGTATTCGCCCGTAAATTTCAGCAAAATGTTTTGTCCGTGATATAAATAACCACTTACTTTATTCTTAATATATATATGTAGGTACGGGGCCTGACCCATAAGAATATCACAGAAAAATGCCAGTAACGGCAGGCATATCAATATCATATGCTAGTATTCAATTCATTCGTCAAAAAATTTCAATCGCACAGTTATCGTAGAGGGGATATCTATCGGACACCATTGTTCAATTCTACATTCTATGGATCAGACCTGTCAAATGCTTACACTAAGGTTTACACTGTAGATATTACGCGGATGATGACCCCTGGATCATTCCGGCTAGACGCATCTGTGAATATCATCTCAACGTCAAGAGCTGTTCGGAAGTCATATAAATTTCTATAATTCAACAACGTTATATTACAATGTCAAAAGGTCGGCAGCTCGACTCGCAAAATCTTCACAGATGGCCTATCGATACTAAAATACCTAGGCTAACATTTATAGGTCTGAAAACGAATCCTGCCTTGTCTTTTAGTTAGGTTCCGTGTAAGATTAAAGTTACCATATATCGTATGATAGGCTGACACTCACTTCCCACACACATTTTGACGCCAAACGATACTCGAGTCTATTCCTTTATTTACACGCGTATTCTTCAAACTATCGCTGCCCTCGGCGAAGTGCTTTCTTAATTTTCCTGGGTGCTGCCAGACCTCCTTCCGTTGATGGTGGGGCTCTGCACAAACCAAAAAATATAATTTCACAGTTGTAATGAATCTGTTTTCAATTATTCAACTACTATAGGTCTGCCTAAAATGCCTATAATCTCTGGTGTGTTCAATTTTAACTGTGAAAGTTTGGAATCATATTGCTTGATTTTTGGTAAATTTTTGAGCGATTGGGGGTTTCCGTACCACATGTACAGATGTCCCCCACACGCTCTTGTCAGTCTTGTCTGAAGATAAATTTGCATTAAGTGAAAATGTGCGTTTTTCTATTTTCATCTGATTGGCTAGTGAGAAGAAATCGCAACATAAACAATAATGAGAGGCTAATCGAATACCATTTGCGGACCATGTTCAATTTCGAGCATTTCTGAGGTAAGGTAACTTACCTTTAAACTGAAAAATGAAACTTTCTTTTTTGAGAATACGTCGAAGGCATCGACTGCAAAGTATACTGTTATTAGTGAAGAGTGACAGTTTCCTTAGTTTTATTTAGTGTTAAAGATCAGTAATTTTCAGAAATTATTCTTCACAAACGAAGGGGAGTCATCATTGGAAAATAAGCATATTTTAGGCATTATTATGCTTCAGAAGAATTGATACTGTTGTTTAACTCGAACATAAAAACCTTGTGGAAAACAGTAGGGTAAAAAATTTGATTTTCCCAAGAAGGGTTCAAAAAATGTTTGGATAAAACATTTCTATTTTGAGAGTTGTGGTCTACAGTTTATCACTAAGAAAGCCTAATAGAATATTGATTTCTGAAAGGTGAGTTTTAGTTACCTTGGGTATAGAATGAAGATGAAAATAATTATTTGTAGGCCTAGACTGTCCACACAAATTACGGAATCTCCACATTTTGCAAAATTCTCAGACAAAACTAACAACAATAATACAAATCCGACAGTATAATACGATCAAACAAGTTATCAGAATTTTTTTTTAATGTTTATAAGTAACAAAATCAATAAATAAACATCGTAAAATCATCGTTACATATCGAATTAAAATGTCAAGGTGACAATGTGACACCAAATTTGACAAATGGGAGCACAACACCCCCTGCCGAATAATGTGAATAGTGTGAACCTCGAAAGCGTTGATTGTTTTTTTCGCCACAAAAGCCTAAATAAGATATAATCAGTGGAATTACCAGGGTTTTTAGGCATCTTAGGTCCAATATTGAACAAAATCGCCGTGCCTAGGGATAAATGTAAATACAACAATTCGCCAAATGCAAAGAATGTTTAACTTTGAACAATCAACCTTCATATTCCTCCAAAACTATAATACAATAGCGCGTCAACATCAACTCATCCCTCTGATTGATTGCAGGGATACATTCTGATTTCACAGACGGATTGAGACATGAAAATTAAAGTAATTTAGGGCAAAGTTGTCTATTCGAGGGCAAGTACACAATAAATGAATATTTCTCATCAATAATATCAAGAAACAACTGAAATGTCATACTCCATAATACTTTCACTCAGTTTTGAATGCATTCAAAGCATTCGAAACCTATTTTGGGGAAAGAATCAGAAGTCTTTCTATTTCTTCTTCAAAAGACCCCTGAGATCTCTAGGCACTGAATGCTTATTAGTCAGATAAACTCGGTTCTTTTAATGACTCTTTTGAGAAAAAAGAGTTTTTTAGTGGTGAAAAGCTTAGACACCATGAAAACGACTGAATGATTCCTCAAAGAGGTTTTACAACACCATAAAAGGTCCCATTGAACTCGTCGCGAGTGGATTGAATTACAGTTTGAAAAGGGTACTTACGTAAAAGCCGTTACACTTCCATCAGTAAAGTTGAATGTCGGCTTACTGGCACCAAAACCGGCTGCTGCCTCCGAGAAATTGAATCCACCGGCAACAGGCTGAAAATATATTTAAATTTTTCAATACTTGATTCAAAATAGGTTTCTATAATGTGCAAACAATATCATACACGATGACGATATGAAATCAACCCAGTGGTACCAATCCATTGATGGAAATAAATTTGAACGAAAGTTGGCGCCTGCTATTCTTTGGCAATGAGTTGGCAACACTCTCGATGTTGCCGCAATTTGTTTGAAGTCTGTTATATTAACCAATTGACAACTGTTATTCAAAAGTGACTGTTGTGTTTGTCTTTTTGGTACTTCAATTTAGATGATTGCGATCAAAAACTGTGTATTTCGATGTTTCTATAGAAAGTATCAGTCTCAGACTCTCCATAAAAATGCCAAAAATTAGAATTTCAGGCATTTTTGGTGTAAAATATAGCTCTCTTCCAGTATTCAAATAAAATAGTCTGAATGAAATCACCATCATCATGCATTAAAGTAACCCAAAAGGTTCCGAAAGTAAATAGCGTTAACCCACGGTCCCAATAGCTTATAGGATAGTATTTCACCAAGCTATGCCATATTTGAATCGTTCAAATTTCTGAAATGGAAGAGTGATGAATACTCATTATTTATGACTAATAACTAGCAACCAGCTTTATATTCCACGAGATTCGGGAGCATTATGAAAGGCATGAAAATGTGTCACAATTAATTCATTAAACTTAAAAATAGTAAACGCTCGAAATTCGCTTCTCAATTGCACCTTCTTGTGTGAATATTTTACCTGAAAACACACCAGCAGTGATGTTATGTGAAAAACAATTTTGAAGAGAACTAATAAATGAAATAAAATGAAGCTCCAATTCAGCTCTATTATTTACTGAACTCCACATTCGTTCATAAAAATTTATGAATTTGCTTATATGACCTCAGCATTCCAATGAATAACTAAGAGTGACTGAATACATACCGCTGGAGCAGCCGCAGCGAAATTGAAACCGGTAGAGGGCGCTGCCGGCGCAGCTGCAGCTCCAAAACTGAATCCAGCCTTCTGACCGTTGTTGTTCTGCAGGGCCTGATTCGAGCCGAAGCTGAAAGTCGCATTGTTCGCACCGAAAACGCTACCCGAAGAAGGAGCGTTGAAAGTCGTAGCGGGAGCGGTTTCCGTCTTCGCGGCGCCAAAACTAAACGACGCGGGCTTCCCCGATCCGAAACTGAACAACGGCGCTTGCGCCGGCCCTTCCTGAGACGTTTTCGGCGGACCGAAACTGAACGTCGGCATTTTGCTGGCCGGCTCCCCGCCGGTAGAGGCAGAAGCTCCGAAAGCAAACGGCTTCGCTTCTGCTGCATTTTTCGGCGCGGCGTCCGTCGAGCTCGGCTGCTTAGTGTTTCCGAAGCTAGAAGTACCAGTGAAACTGAATCCGTTATTCGGCGCCGGTAACTTCGTCCCGAACAACGACGGAGCAACGTTAGAAGTAGTTTTATTTGCGCTGAACGTGAAAGCTGGCGCGGTACTAGCCAGCGGTTTGCTAGTTTCTGTTGCCTGGGGAGCGTTGTTGACGCTTTGCGGCGCTGGCGCGATAGTGGGCACAACCGGCTTCGCTCCGAAACTGAAGAGTTTGGGAGGCTGTTCTTTAGTCGCAGTACCCACTTTGACAGCAGGCTTGTCCGTAGTCGTCGATGGAGCACCGAAACTGAAAACCGGTTTCGCCGGCACATCACTCTTCGCTCCTATAGTAGTAGCAGGCTTAACCGCGGCTTCCTCATCTTTGAAAACAGCGAGAGTCGCAGCAGCAGGCACGTTCTCGGCCGGTTTCGCGATATCATCACTAGTCTGATCCTTCTCCGCCGCAGGTGGCGCCACAACCGGCAAGACGGTCGACGGTTTCACTTCTGCCGGCTTGACGGTTTCGGCGGGTTTGGATTCTTTCTGAGGCTCGGCCGGGATTCCGAAAGAGAACTTTGCGGCGGGCGCTGTCGCTTTAGCCTTGTCTCCGAAAACGACGGATGGATCCACCGCCGGTTTGGGAAGAGTGACAGCCTGCGATGCCGGCACTCCGAAAGTGAAGGAATTCACGACGGCCTTGTCGATGCCGAAGTTGAATTTCGGCAGAGGCGGTTTATCGGACGAAGCGGCCATCGTAAGAACGCTCTTGGAGGAGCTACCCGGCTTCGCGGCATCGCAACACTGGCACTTGATATTCGACGATTTGTTCCGCACCATGCAGAGAGCGCACTCCCATTCGTCCTCTTTGATTTTGAAGAGGGTGCTCAAGCTGTTGGACGACGTCTTACCCATTTTCGGCGTCTCGCACGCCGCGCACTTCGTCAACTCTTCTTTGTTCCTGATCATGCACGTGGTGCACTCCCAAGTGTTCGTAGGAGTGCTGAATTGTGTTCCGAACCCCGGCAAAGGCAGCCCTGCAACCGATTTCGTCTTCGGTTCTTGGCAAGCGATACACTTGTCGCGACAGTTCTCGTTTCTGACCAGGCAAACCGAACACTCCCAGACAGTGCCCGGCATTTTGAATTTGTCGTAGGCGCTGATGGGGGCCGGAGCAGTTACCTTCTCTGCAGCTGGCTTGGGAAGTGGTTTCGGAGCGGTACAAGCGACACACTTGGTATCTGTGTCTTTATTACGAATCAGGCACACGCCACACTCCCATTTATCAGTAGAAATTATGAACTGACCCCCAAAATTGTTCTTACCATCGTTCAATGGCGGATTCGTAGTGTTCGTGTTTAGAATCCCACTCGAAGCTTGGTTACCACCCAACTCAATCACGTTATTTTCCAGTTGTTCCTCGGTTTTGTCTTTACTCGGCGACTTGGGTGTTCCTGATTTCGAAAGCTTACACAAAGGTTCGCTGAATTTGAAATTATTGATGGCTATGACGGACTTGAAGTTTTCTGAAATCACCAAAGGATCAGAAAACTTAAAACTTCTCTTGGTCGTGGCGTTTACACTAGGCTCTTCTGTTTTTTTAGTCGCGTCAGTCCTAATTGCCACAGGCGGTGGTTCAGAATTCACCGGTCCGGATATAAATGGAGTCGCCATAAATGAAAAACCGTTTGCAGGTTTTTTTGGGGATTTGTTTTTGGTTTGTTCTGTCGACATACCGAAGTCAAATTTAGGTAACGTCGAAAATGGAAGACTAGGAGCTGTGGGTTTCATTTGCTTTTCGACTGCTTTAGTTTCTTCTAGCTTTTGATCTTTCGACGAATCTTTTTCGACAGTTTCTGGTTTATTTACCTCAATCCTAGTCGCGCTTCGGTCTGGAATTTCCGTATTCAAATTTGATTTTGATGAGATAGCTATCTGCCTGACGACCTCTGTGCTTTGCTGCAGCTTCATTTTCTGCTTCATTTTCAGTAGATCAGACACTGTCGGCACTTGCAGTTCTTTGTTCGATGGTGTCTCATTGCCTCGAGCCATATATGGATTCGCACCGACATGAGGGCTGATGTAACCATCAGGACGAAACCTCTTCGATGTAACAGGAATTTTTTTGGCGTCATTCACAGGAGAACTATACTGCTCCAACGTTTCCAATATCCTTCTTGCCGTTTTCCCTAGCATCATGTTACCGTTTTCGTTAGTTTTATTAACCGGTTTGATTTGTATAGATTTCTTCAACGAAGTTCTAAGATCTTTCGCACTTCTACCTAACCTACGACCGTACGCTGAAGCCCCACCGTAAATTGTCCTGCCGTTATAAAACGGCGAATTGATAATTTTTTCAGTTGCGATCGTTTTATCGATGAAATTAGGCGAGCCAAAAGTTGAGGCGTTGAAAGATGGTCTCCTCGAAGTCATGGAAGTGTTCGCATTGGGACTCCAAGTTCTTTCGGCAAACATCGAACGAGTCATCGAGGGATCTGAAACGAATCATCAACATTTTTGAACACAGAAAATTTGCAATTCATTATAACAGTTCAATTCAGAAGTGAAATTGTTGTCAAAAATAGGCAATAAAGACCTTCAGCTCATTCAAACTCAACTCTTAAGCCGGAATATCATGGGCAGCCACTGCTGCTTGAGCAGCAGAAGTTATGATTTTCAAACGTACAAACATCAGCCGTTTTAGATTCATTTTGGTATCGCACAGGCGTTATGTTGCTTTCTCTGTTTCAATCACACCAGAAAGAAATACTGCTGTCAAAAATTTGGTCATTCTTATGTCAACCATTTATAAACCAAATCTCAATCAAGAACGAGTCTTATGCATGTAACTGGTTTTCATTTGTCAACATTAATTACCACTCAGTAACCATCACACATAGTAAACCACAAAGCACATATATATAGAGAAAACTCTCAAATGAGCGCTCTAGAAATGCATTTTAGTTCACGGAACTGATCTATGTAGCGCTGGTGCACGGATTGAAACGTATTGTTGCCAAAAGATGGCAGAGGAAAATTATCGTTTGACGTTTGAATTTGGCAATGACAACGCTATTTTCTTCGTATAAGAATTATTGAAGTGCTAATTGTTTTAATATGGAGATCGGAATCAGAAGTTCCCATCCAAAAAAATGTGTGCCAAAGTGTGAGGATTGGTTTAGTAAACGCCATCGATTTCTTAGACCAGATAAGGAACCAGAATTGTTTAAAACGTGGATGCATAAAGTGAAAAACCCATTTTTCGCAAATAAAAGTCATGCACAAATTCACAAGAATTATCTTGTTTGTGATATTCACTTCAAAGATGAGTTCAAAGTGGTAAGCCATAGGGGTCTCTCCAAAATTGCATATCCTACAATACAATTAGGTAAGATTTATTTCTTAGTGTTTTTGTTTCTATAATTAAAACTTATATATTGTACTTTGTTCATTATTGACTTTCTTTACTCACAAAAAAGAAGGAACAGTCCATCTAAAACAACTACGCCCTTACCTATTTGGCACGACTGGCACTGAGTTGTCGACTAATGCATTCAAAATGTAGTCGTGTTTTATCCATGAATTTATGGAGTTAATTGAAGAGAAAAGGCAACTTTTGAAATAACGGATGAAATTGCAACCTTCGGTGTGAAAGTTGAAACTTTTTTCCAGAGATTAATAAGCTTACCAACAAACTGATATTATTTGCACTTGAAGCGCGTTCCGCTAACAAGGTTAGTATGTTCAGGAGAAGAAAATTGATATTCGTATCTCTCTATCAATTTTCTTCTCCTGAAGATGACAACCTTGCTAGCGAAACGCGCTTCAAGTGCGAATAATATCAGTTTGGTGGTGAGCTAATTAATCTCTGAAAAAAGTTTCAACTTTCAACATATTGCCACGCTTTCATTGTCTTTGTTGTCAAAAGATGTCGCTACTGAAGCCTCATATTACCTCAAACGTCAATTGTTAGTCCGGCTCCAACAAGTTTGCCATCTGTTGGCAACAATATGTTTCAACCGTGCACCAGCGCTGCATGGATCAGTTCCGTAAACTAAAATGCCTTTCCAGAGCGTCTCATGGCAGATACCCTTCTATATATACGTGTTCTGTGTAGTAAACATTGAAAACTATCAGATTAACATTGTTAAGGCGAGTTTAGCGAACAAATAAGCACAATTTAGTGAATAATTCATAGACTTGCACAATTCATTGAAGTTGAATATATTGTATTCAATGTGCTGGTTGCTTGTTTAGTCATTAGTGCATTACTCATATTGGATATTCCATAATTGATAACCTGTAATTTTCAACTTTTTTAGGCATTATAAAATGTGTAAATTGAAAATGAGCAGTCTGGTAGTTCTGAAACTTTTTCTGATATGCCTTTATAAAGACAGTAAACAGAAAATGACCAATAACCATGCACCACGGGAAGAATTTGTTCATGCATTGTACGAGATATCCACTGAAATGAATTGTGCATTAGTCACTGAATTGTGCTTCTTTGTCCACTAAACCCGCCTTTATATTTGCATAGTTATTCATGAAGTGGAGTTGAGTATTTTTAAATGTGAAGTTCAGTTTGTAGTCTTATATAACTGGGTATAACTGCAACTGTTTAAAATACTCAAGATCAACTGAATAACAAAACAGAACTGAAAACGTGTCATCAAAGGAAAAATCAAGGGGAAAATTTAGGGTAAAAGTATGTTATCCGGTCACTCAAGCCTTGAGAAAACTTTTGGAACAACTCACGTATTTTGAATCGCTGAACACGAATCCGAAGTCAGTCTCCCTTCGTTCCGAAGTTATGGCCCTTCAAAGGTGAGAAAAAAGGGCATTTTCTACCTTCTTTTTTGCATAATAAACACACGATTTTATCCTCAAAATCACCTTCACAACTAATTCCACCTTCTTCATTATTTATCAATCGAGTAATAAGCATATTTCACTACTCTCTAAAATAAATCCTGATGGAAAATCGAAGTTGACAAAATGATGCGCTTTCTACAGTTCTACTGTTTTGTTAACATCGAATTTCCATCAGGATTTTTTTTATTCTTTCAGTGAGAAATGCCAGTAATGAAAAAGGTGGAATTAGTTATAAAGGTGATGTTGAGGACAAAATCGTGTGCATTCCGATAGTTTATAATGCTAAAAAGAAGGTAGAAAATGCCCTTTTTTTCCTACCATTGAAGGGCTATAACTTCGAAGGAAAAGCGCCGCATTTTGACTTCGGATTCGTGTTCAGCGACTCAAAATACGTTAGTCGAAAAATTTTCTCAAAAGGCTCGGGTGACCGGATAAGACTAACAAATTCGGTTCATACCTTGTTGACAACGAATTAGCATTGTTCTCATCCTTTTAAAAGCTTTATTGCTTGAATTTTCTAGTTGTCTTCAATTTTGGTTACATATACCACGAAACAGAGGAAGTGAGGTTAGAATCAGGTGACAGAGACAGAACAGAGTTTAGCAGCAAAGGTGCATGAATAGGCAGTTTTTAGCGATGCTTATTACCGATAGTTACTATTGTGATTGTGAAATATTTTGTTCTATGCAATTCAGTGTTGAATTGAAAAATTCATTGTTTCCGTTATACCCATTGTCATTTATCACAGAACCCATATAAAAAGCGTGATATTATTGCTTTCATTCGAGAAATCATGTTTGATTATTTCGAATATGAAAGGAGCGGTCAGTTTTACAACGCACAACCAATATTTTAGTTCCGGAGCATATGCTTACATAGACTAGACCATAAACTGGCGCAATAATTCTCAGGAACATCATGTCATTAATTGAACTCCATTTAATTATTAACCCATCAAATGAAAAAATAAATCAACCGAAGATAAAAACATATTTGTAATGACGGGTGTGAAGTTATCCACATCCACAACATACACTGAGAAAAATTTACTCGATTATTTGTTACCGTGTTATTAAGTTGTTTTACGCATAATTCTATGCAGATTTCAATTCCATAGTTAGTGGATATTGAAAATAGAGTATGTGACTATCTGTCGCCTCGTCGAGGGGGAAAAATAAGGGGATATAGTGATGTAAAAAACCAAGAAACTCAATAACATTTTCAAAAGGCTCTGTCGAGGAATTTTGAATGCAGATTCAGATTTAGGGTGACAATTTACATATGAAACGAGATATGTGATCATTTGTCGGTGCGTCAGTGAGGGTGGAGTGGGGTTGAAAGACTAAAAAAATTCATAACTTTTTCAAAAGACTCTGTCGAGGAATTTTGAATACAGGTTCGGATTTAGGGTGACAAAAAACACATGAAACGATGTATGTGATCATTTGTCGGTGCGTCAGTGAGGGTGGAGTGGGGTTGAAAGATTAAAAAAAATCATTACTTTTTCAAAAGACTCTGTCGAGGAATTTTGAATGCAGATTCGGATTAAGGGTGACAAATAACACATGAAACGATATATGTGATCATTTGTCGGTGCGTCAGTGAGGGTGGAGTGGGGTTGAAAAAAAAAATCATAACTTTTTCAAAAGACTCTGTCGAGGAATTTCGAATGCAGATTCGGATTTAGGGTGACAAATAACATATGAAACGATATATGTGATCATTTGTCGGTGCGTCAGTGAGGGTGTAGTGGGGTTGAAAGATTAAAAAAAAATCATAACTTTTTCAAAAGACCCTGTCGAGCAATTTCAAATGCAGATTCGGATTTAGGGTGACAAATAACACATGAAACGATATATGTAATCATTTCTCGGTGCGTCAGTGAGGGTGGAGTGGGGTTGAAAGATTAAAAAAAATCATAACTTTTTCAAAAGACCCTGTCGAGCAATTTCAAATGCAGATTCGGATTTAGGGTGACAAATAACACATGAAACGATATATGTAATCATTTGTCGGTGCGTCAGTGAGGGTGGAGTGGGGTTGAAAGATTAAAAAAAATCATAACTTTTTCAAAAGACTCTGTCGAGGAATTTTGAATGCAGAATCGGATTAAGGGTGATAAATAACACATGAAACGATATATGTAATCATTTGTCGGTGCGTCAGTGAGGGTGGAGTGGGGTTGAAAGACTAAAAAAATTCATAACTTTTTCAAAAGACTCTGTCGAGGAATTTTGAATCCAGATTCGGATTTAGGGTGACAAATAACACATGAAACGATATATGTGATCATTTGTCGGTGCATCAGTGAGGGTGGAGTGGGGTTGAAAGACTAAAAAAATTCATAACTTTTTCAAAAGTCTCTGTCGAGGAATTTTGAATCCAGATTCGGATTTAGGGTGACAAATAACACATGAAACGATATATGTGATCATTTGTCGGTGCGTCAGTGAGGGTGGAGTGGGGTTGAAAGATTAAAAAAAATCATAACTTTTTCAAAAGACTCTGTCGAGCAATTTTGAATGCAGATTCGGATTAAGGGTGATAAATAACACATGAAACGATATATGTGATCATTTGTCGGTGCGTCAGTGAGGGTGGAGTGGGGTTGAAAGATTAAAAAAAATCATAACTTTTTCAAAAGACTCTGTCGAGGAATTTTGAATGCAGATTCGGATTTCAACCCCACTCCACCCTCACTGACGCACCGACAAATGATCACATATATCGTTTCATGTGTTATTTGTCACCCTAAATCCGAATCTGCATTCAAAATTCCTCGACAGAGTCTTTTGAAAAAGTTATGATTTTTTTTAATCTTTCAACCCCACTCCACCCTCACTGACGCACCGACAAATGATCACATATATCGTTTCATGTGTTATTTATCACCCTTAATCCGAATCTGCATTCAAAATTGCTCGACAGAGTCTTTTGAAAAAGTTATGATTTTTTTTAATCTTTCAACCCCATTCCACCCTCACTGACGCACCGACAAATGATCACATATATCGTTTAATGTGTTATTTATCACCCTTAAACCGAATCTGCATTCAAAATTCCTCGACAGAGTCTGTTGAAAAAGTTATGAATTTTTTTAGTCTTTCAACCCCACTCCACCCTCACTGACGCACCGACAAATGATCACATATCTCTTTTCATGTGTTATTTATCACCCTGAATCCGAATCTGCATTCAAAATTCCTCGACAGAGTCTGTTGAAAAAGTTATGAATTTTTTTAGTCTTTCAACCCCACTCCACCCTCACTGACGCACCGACAAATGATCACATATCTCGTTTCATATGTTATTTGTCACCCTGAATCCGAATCTGCATTCGAAATTCCTCGACAGAGTCTTTTGAAAAAGTTATGATTTTTTTTAATCTTTCAACCCCACTCCACCCTCACTGACGCACCGACAAATGATCACATATCTCTTTTCATGTGTTATTTATCACCCTGAATCCGAATCTGCATTCAAAATTCCTCGACAGAGTCTGTTGAAAAAGTTATGAATTTTTTTAGTCTTTCAACCCCACTCCACCCTCACTGACGCACCGACAAATGATCACATATCTCTTTTCATGTGTTATTTATCACCCTGAATCCGAATCTGCATTCAAAATTCCTCGACAGAGTCTTTTGAAAAAGTTACGATTTTTTTTAATCTTTCAACCCCTCCACCCTCACTGACGCACCGACAAATGATCACATATCTCTTTTCATGTGTTATTTATCACCCTGAATCCGAATCTGCATTCAAAATTCCTCGACAGAGTCTGTTGAAAAAGTTATGAATTTTTTTAGTCTTTCAACCCCACTCCACCCTCACTGACGCACCGACAAATGATCACATATATCGTTTCATGTGTTATTTATCACCCTTAATCCGAATCTGCATTCAAAATTGCTCGACAGAGTCTTTTGAAAAAGTTATGATTTTTTTTAATCTTTCAACCCCATTCCACCCTCACTGACGCACCGACAAATGATCACATATATCGTTTAATGTGTTATTTATCACCCTTAAACCGAATCTGCATTCAAAATTCCTCGACAGAGTCTGTTGAAAAAGTTATGAATTTTTTTAGTCTTTCAACCCCACTCCACCCTCACTGACGCACCGACAAATGATCACATATCTCTTTTCATGTGTTATTTATCACCCTGAATCCGAATCTGCATTCAAAATTCCTCGACAGAGTCTGTTGAAAAAGTTATGAATTTTTTTAGTCTTTCAACCCCACTCCACCCTCACTGACGCACCGACAAATGATCACATATCTCGTTTCATATGTTATTTGTCACCCTGAATCCGAATCTGCATTCGAAATTCCTCGACAGAGTCTTTTGAAAAAGTTATGATTTTTTTTAATCTTTCAACCCCACTCCACCCTCACTGACGCACCGACAAATGATCACATATCTCTTTTCATGTGTTATTTATCACCCTGAATCCGAATCTGCATTCAAAATTCCTCGACAGAGTCTGTTGAAAAAGTTATGAATTTTTTTAGTCTTTCAACCCCACTCCACCCTCACTGACGCACCGACAAATGATCACATATCTCTTTTCATGTGTTATTTATCACCCTGAATCCGAATCTGCATTCAAAATTCCTCGACAGAGTCTTTTGAAAAAGTTACGATTTTTTTTAATCTTTCAACCCCATCCACCCTCACTGACGCACCGACAAATGATCACATATCTCTTTTCATGTGTTATTTATCACCCTGAATCCGAATCTGCATTCAAAATTCCTCGACAGAGTCTGTTGAAAAAGTTATGAATTTTTTTAGTCTTTCAACCCCACTCCACCCTCACTGACGCACCGACAAATGATCACATATATCGTTTCATGTGTTATTTTTCACCCTTAATCCGAATCTGCATTCAAAATTGCTCGACAGAGTCTTTTGAAAAAGTTATGATTTTTTTTAATCTTTCAACCCCATTCCACCCTCACTGACGCACCGACAAATGATCACATATATCGTTTAATGTGTTATTTATCACCCTTAAACCGAATCTGCATTCAAAATTCCTCGACAGAGTCTGTTGAAAAAGTTATGAATTTTTTTAGTCTTTCAACCCCACTCCACCCTCACTGACGCACCGACAAATGATCACATATCTCTTTTCATGTGTTATTTATCACCCTGAATCCGAATCTGCATTCAAAATTCCTCGACAGAGTCTGTTGAAAAAGTTATGAATTTTTTTAGTCTTTCAACCCCACTCCACCCTCACTGACGCACCGACAAATGATCACATATCTCGTTTCATATGTTATTTGTCACCCTGAATCCGAATCTGCATTCGAAATTCCTCGACAGAGTCTTTTGAAAAAGTTATGATTTTTTTTAATCTTTCAACCCCACTCCACCCTCACTGACGCACCGACAAATGATCACATATCTCTTTTCATGTGTTATTTATCACCCTGAATCCGAATCTGCATTCAAAATTCCTCGACAGAGTCTGTTGAAAAAGTTATGAATTTTTTTAGTCTTTCAACCCCACTCCACCCTCACTGACGCACCGACAAATGATCACATATCTCTTTTCATGTGTTATTTATCACCCTGAATCCGAATCTGCATTCAAAATTCCTCGACAGAGTCTTTTGAAAAAGTTATGATTTTTTTTAATCTTTCAACCCCACTCCACCCTCACTGACGCACCGACAAATGATCACATATCTCTTTTCATGTGTTATTTATCACCCTGAATCCGAATCTGCATTCAAAATTCCTCGACAGAGTCTGTTGAAAAAGTTATGAATTTTTTTAGTCTTTCAACCCCACTCCACCCTCACTGACGCACCGACAAATGATCACATATCTCGTTTCATATGTTATTTGTCACCCTGAATCCGAATCTGCATTCAAAATTCCTCGACAGAGTCTTTTGAAAAAGTTATGATTTTTTTTAATCTTTCAACCCCACTCCACCCTCACTGACGCACCGACAAATGATCACATATTTCTTTTCATGTGTTATTTATCACCCTGAATCCGAATCTGCATTCAAAATTCCTCGACAGAGTCTGTTGAAAAAGTTGTGAATTTTTTTAGTCTTTCAACCCCACTCCACCCTCACTGACGCACCGACAAATGATCACATATCTCTTTTCATGTGTTATTTATCACCCTGAATCCGAATCTGCATTCAAAATTCCTCGACAGAGTCTGTTGAAAAAGTTGTGAATTTTTTTAGTCTTTCAACCCCACTCCACCCTCACTGACGCACCGACAAATGATCACATATCTCGTTTCATATGTTATTTGTCACCCTAAATCCGAATCTGCATTCAAAATTCCTCGACAGAGTCTCTTGAAAAAGTTATGATTTTTTTTAATCTTTCAACCCCACTCCACCCTCACTGACGCACCGACAAATGATCACATATCTCTTTTCATGTGTTATTTATCACCCTGAATCCGAATCTGCATTCAAAATTCCTCGACAGAGTCTTTTGAAAAAGTTATGATTTTTTTTAATCTTTCAACCCCACTCCACCCTCACTGACGCACCGACAAATGATCACATATCTCGTTTCATATGTCAATTGTCACCCTTAATCTAAATCTGCATTCAAAATTCCTCGACAGAGTCTGTTGAAAAAGTTATGAATTTTTTTAGTCTTTCAACCCCACTCCACCCTCACTGACGCACCGACAAATGATCACATATCTCTTTTCATGTGTTATTTATCACCCTGAATCCGAATCTGCATTCAAAATTCCTCGACAGAGTCTTTTGAAAAAGTTATGATTTTTTTTAATCTTTCAACCCCACTCCACCCTCACTGACGCACCGACAAATGATCACATATCTCTTTTCATGTGTTATTTATCACCCTGAATCCGAATCTGCATTCAAAATTCCTCGACAGAGTCTGTTGAAAAAGTTGTGAATTTTTTTAGTCTTTCAACCCCACTCCACCCTCACTGACGCACCGACAAATGATCACATATCTCGTTTCATATGTTATTTGTCACCCTAAATCCGAATCTGCATTCAAAATTCCTCGACAGAGTCTCTTGAAAAAGTTATGATTTTTTTTAATCTTTCAACCCCACTCCACCCTCACTGACGCACCGACAAATGATCACATATCTCTTTTCATGTGTTATTTATCACCCTGAATTCGAATCTGCATTCAAAATTCCTCGACAGAGTCTTTTGAAAAAGTTATGATTTTTTTTAATCTTTCAACCCCACTCCACCCTCACTGACGCACCGACAAATGATCACATATCTCGTTTCATATGTCAATTGTCACCCTTAATCTAAATCTGCATTCAAAATTCCTCGACAGAGCCTTTTGAAAATGTTATTGAGTTTCTTGGTTTTTTACATCACTATATCCCCTTATTTTTCCCCCTCGACGAGGCGACAGATAGTCACATACTCTATTTTCAATATCCACTAACTATGGAATTGAAATCTGCATAGAATTATGCGTAAAACAACTTAATAACACGGTAACAAATAATCGAGTAAATTTTTCTCAGTGTATGTTGTGGATGTGGATAACTTCACACCCGTTTTGTAATGAGAATTGATGTATGTTCAAACTGTAGGTAGGTGAGTTGTTCTGCAGACAGGGCCCACCAATAATTTGCTCGCTACCCACCCACCAGTGGGTTGAGACCCATAGATTGGAAAAGCCTGCACTATACTGTAACTTAGCTATGAGATTGGTTATGATTGTTTGGTACTTTAGTCATGGTCAATAATGGAGAGGAGGATGTATGTTTTGTTTCTCCATCATGCAACATACTGGTGACACACTCGAATATAAATGTAGCAACAATGTTTATGAATTGTCACTGTAACCATAAAGGAAAGAGTAATATGACTAATATGTTAATATTGACACTGCTTTGCTATATCTCATGTATTTGTAATTGAATGGATTGGGGGTAAATAATAAGTTTTATTTTAGATATTTCGAATATCAAAGTTAGGTGTTTGTCTTTTAACCGCAAAACTTTTCTCAAGATTTGTAAAATGATGGATTTGAGAAAGAGTAACTTACCTGATATACTTTCAAATTTCTTTAATGAGGTTTATTTGAAAGCTATTAAATGTGAAACTTTTTGATATAATATAAGTAGTATTGAAATTTTTCAAGTTGTCGAGCCTGACAATTTTTGATTGGTGCATTTATTTTTATTTTTTTTTGTTCAAATATTTCTGACAAATGAAATCAGAATTGTTAATTAGGTTTTGTCAAATATATATAGAGAGCAGACATTTGTTGGATAGGTATCGAATGTAAAACTACAAAATTAACTCATTCGTCAAACATTTTTTAATTTTCCACAAATATAGTACCTATGTACTGTTTCAAACTCATTATTTTGTGGTGGATGAATGTTTTCTTTGTAGTTTTTTAGGTTATCAACCTACCACAATCTGAAAAAATTAGGGATATGTTTAATTTAGATTATTTAGAAGAAACTGACTTTAATTGAGGCAGTAGGTAACTTTTTATGGTAGATGAGAAATCTGCCCTTCTACACTTGTTTATATTTCAATATTGATTGTGGTAGGTTAATAAATAAAAAAACTAAGGTATCTAAGTATATTGTTGACAAAATATCACTTGTTCATGGAAATTACCTACACATAGGTAATATTTTCTTCAAATACAAAAAGTTCATAAATCTTCGAAATATCAAATTGAACTTGGAACAGGGGTGTTGTGTAGCATTAGAATCACAGTACTTTGGTGTTTCATACAATTATTTTTTGTTGTTTATGTTTTTATGGGAAATAGAGACCTTTTATTATAATTATTATTTTGATTGGAAGATCAGTTTTATCGTCTAATAAAAAAAAGCAATTGCTTTTGGTGCTGGTAGCAGTAAAACTAGAACATAACCATGGTTATGGCGATTATTATATGATAGAAGATAAACTTTATCTTAATAGTTTTTTTGGGCTGTTAACCTCACACAATCTGAAAAAATATAAATCGACATTGGAATCTATACAAGCGTAGAAGAGCAGATTCTTAATCTACCCTGAGGAGTGGCAGCTTAAAAACGGTTTCTTCTGAATGAAACACATCCTATTAGTCAGGAACTTCTCATACATTTTTGACATTTGAAGAAAAAACCTTTTTAACGATTTATTTAAAAAATGTTAGGGTTGACTTGAAACACACTGACTCATTTTGTAATTACCTATTAATGCAAACTGTGTTATGAAATTTTTCAAGAATTCATTATTTCATGTATTATGTCTTCAATTTATTTAGCAATAGAATATCTTAATTCAGTTCGTTTCCCAATAGGCAAGGGTGATTTTTTTCAAATGTTTCAAGTTATCTATTCTTGGCAAAATTTGAAAACTGACAAGTCTACACTTGAAATTCAAAATACTGAGTTCAACCAAGCCTAAAGATACTCCAAATTTTTCAATTCAACAATTTTCAGGAACACTGATAATAACAAAGCCCCAGAGAGCTCATTTTACAATATTTGATTTCACTGCTTAGTACCACCATCAGCGAGTAATTGTTGTCTCTCATGAGACTATCCCCGGCAATTGATTAGTAATTGTGTCTCACAAATATTTGACTTTTTTGTTACAGATCAATAAATGTTTGACTCCCCACCACTCTTTATTAGATATTTACATATGAATCACATATTCAACATACCTTTGAATAATGTTTCTCCATAATTGGGAGTTGGCCAAGTTGAAACATACACAGAATCTGTTGGATTGAAAAAATAAGCAATTCCTATAGTAGAAGAAAGTCTACTCATAGACTCACTGACTTTTCTCACATCAGAAAATTAAAAAATGACTTTTTTCTAAAGGCATTTTCATCATATCTGTTCATCTGAAACAGCATCAACCATTCTGTCTGCAGCAGTGCCATAAAGTGCAAAGATTTCCATAATTTTTGTTGTTTTTCTGGAGACCTGCCAATCAACTCCAAGGCTAGTTCTTTGCACAATTAGACTGGGCGGCAGTGACAGATTTTTTGGACTAATTTTTTACAGTCTGCCTTTGGAAAGGGAAGTGATTGCATAATTTGCGTTCGTTAAGTTAAGAATTTGGATGGAAGCCTTTTTAGAGACTGCTTTACATTTGTTACACATAAAAACATCGATCAAAGTACAGAAATCATGAAGATATACTGTTTTAAATAATACAGAGTGATTTACAAATTGCCTTAATGCATTGCGAAAAAATTTAATGAAAACCATGTGGGAAGATGTGGGAACAAATAAATAGTTTCCTTTACCTGACAATTATAACCTCAAAAAATATCAGATTGTCCATGGATTATTTCCTGTCTTTCAAGTAGTTCTCATGATGTTGCTTGCTTAATAGTGTTTACATAATAAATATATTTCCCACAGCAAGTATTCATTGTTAATATCCATTCTGTGGACAATGATGACAAATTAATATATCAATATATTCAATTCAAAATATCCACATCAGTTTAATTATGTGACAGCCACACAAAAGTTTATGAGAATTTTACCAATGGAAACCATCTTAGTTTTCAGTGGTACAGAAGTTACAGGAAATCTTTGAAATTTGCATATAATGGAAATATTCAATATAGAGTAATTATGGCAATTAAGATGCCAATACTGCTTCCTAACAGTTTGATGCCCCAACATGGAGTTATCCAAATAATATTATGAAAACAGTATTATAATTTCTAATACTCACTTGGACTTTGGAACAGAGACCTAGTATTAGAAGCTTCGTTCTGCAGAGGTGAAGTTTGTTTCGAGCTTTCCTGACTTTGACATACGTGTTCTTTACTACCAATCCTAGCTACTGATGAATATCCACTCGTAGATTCTTCACTATCTGAATCCTTGTGTCCATTAAACAACTCACTACGACTGTAGGTATTTTTTACACTGTTTATAGAAACTGTGGTAGCACTACTAAGAAATTTTCGAGAATTAATACCAGACGGACCAGCCACTGGCTCCGGAAAATGGTTGACCGTTTTGTAAGCTTCACTGGTATCAACTGCTGTTATGGAGTCCAACTTATTGAATATTACACTGTTATTTTGTTCTGAAGCTTCGGGTAGCTTAGCCCTTTTGGAAGGAGGTTGCATTTGACGTACTTCATCATCTTCAGCCTCATTATCACGTCTCCTGACAGTGGATTTACTGCTATCTTCTCGTTTACGAAACCATTTTGATATAGGCGTACTGTTGATTATTGATTTGAATTTCCCAACAATTGACTGAAACAAATAATAAATCAACAACTGCTCAAGGACTGCTGGGAATTCTAGACACTTTATTTAAATAAGAAATCTAGGTTAAAAATTATCCCATATGTATTTTTTAGTGATAAAATCGTTTACAAAATCTCGATGAGGGTAAAACACACGTGTTTTCAACCAAAAGGCTCTAATTTGAAGAAATTATCCTGAATAATCTATTAATAGTGATGAGAACGCGCGAACTTGCTCCAAGTAACGCATTTTGCCATACCTTTTCTTCATCCTCGTCGTTGATAGACGACGAACTGTAGTTAACACTGTTATTTGAGTCCTTCTCCATAATTGCACCAAATAGCGGAAAATTATAGGCAAATACAAATATAATATTGTAAAATATACATTTTCTGACAACTTTCACCACACGAGGATCAAATATGGCGAACACATTTTACGTTCCGTGTTCGAACTGTTAGAGGCCAAAAGCACAAAATCCAATTTTAACCTTCAGACTTCATACACAGTCAGGGGGTTATGTTGTATAAAATAGAAGTAGCAACATCATAAACGGTTCGCCATCTTTTATCTACGTAGTTCAAAAACAGTTTTGAATAGCTATGAGTAGTCACTGAAGATTTAAAAATATTTATTCTTCAACTAAAGGTGCCGAAACTTGAACTGTCTTTTCAGAAGATAAATTTTTTTTGAAATATTAGAAATTTAACTGCACTCAGTGCCCTCTGTACTTTCATTTTGGTACAAAACTAAGATGCCTGGGTTTCCAGTGGAATATCTTTGGACATTTTTCAGCTACGTCCTTTTTTATTTGGACGAATTTTCCAAATTTGGTACATGAATCCAGCTTTCCTCTTTCGAACTAGTACTTATACTGTGTAATGAAAAATGTTCACCTCGGGTACACTCTCATTCATCCGAATTTCGCATTTGTTTCTGCGAAATTGTGTCGATGCTGTCAAAATGAATAGAGATCGTAGCGCCACTTTGGCAGCAACGTCAACAAATATGCACCAATGGCAACTGAAGGATTAAGGATTGCTCGTTTGCTCAATTTGTAATGCCAATGATTTTGATATCTGATTTGGGGCCGCGCGTGACGTCACACTTATTTGAAATGCAAACAAATTAACTAAACATTGCAAACGGATCAAATCTAGGAAAGGCGTCCGGTATAGGGTATGGTGGCCTAGGCAACAAATGCAACAAGTTTAAAATAGTGCACTCATTTTCATACCTTCTGAAAATATGAAGCTGCTCAACGTTGGATAATTTCTTCCGAGATATTCAACGCACAAACTCCAAATGATGAGCCACAGCTGAAGGAATCTATAAGCCTATTAGACTACCCTCTTCTTATCACGATCAAGACCAATTAATTGAAACTTCTGATACTACTTTTATCAATTATTTGGTCAGTGTTAACAAGAAATAGGTAGTTTGACATCAAAACTCGAGACTACTCAAGACATTTTATTGTGAAGACTATATGTCAACATTGTCAGTTTTGGGACCGTAGCTAGGTTGAACATACAGCATATATCACCAAATACTGTTCTGCAGCAAAACCTAGTAGCTTGTGCTTATGCCTGCTATGTATAAGATGCCTGAAAACCCTGGTGTGTTTACTTATACCTGTAAAAGTTTGGGATAAAAGTAGCGAAATCTGGATTGCTTGATTTTTGATGGATAATTGAGCTTTTGGAGGTTTCCGTACAATATGTACAGATGTCGCCAACGCCAACAGCTCTTGTCAGTCTTGTTTGAAGCTAAATTTGCACTAAGTGAAAATGTGCAGTCGGGCTTTTCCACTTTTATTTGATTGGCTAGTGAGAAGAGATCGCAACCTGAAGGATAATGGGTGGACAATGAGATACCAGTAACAACGTTTCGATATTTAAAAGCAATGAAATCAACAAATAAACACTATAAAACATCGTACACATCAAAATTTCAAACTGACATGACAACTTGTCATCAAATTTGAAAAATGAGAACATAACGCCCTCTACCGAAAATATAGGGGAAACCTTCAAAAGCGTCGATTGTTTTTTTCGCCACAAAAATCTAAACAAAATGTAATCAGTTGAATCACCAGGACCAGGATTGCTAGGCATCTTACTGCTATGGTAACCGTTTTGAAAATTTACCAGTCAACAAAAAACTACCATTTGAGCATTATAAAAGGTCTTTAAGTGCTAATCAACTTTCGGAAAACCGGCAATCAGAATGGTGACTTCCTTTTATTACACACACAAGTACCATTGTTTGAAGTCTATAGTCTTTAAACAATGCAAGTACTCATCAAGCTGTAGTGCAGGTTAGTAAATGTAGCTGATGAAATAGTATAACACGTTACGTGAATAAGTAGCCTATTACGCTCTAGCAAAAATTGTGAGCACGAGTCTTCTGGTTATTTCTGTTGGTTACTAAATGTAGCTGATGAAATAGTATAATACGTTACGAGAATAAGTAGCCTATTACGCACTAGCGAAAATTGTGAGCACGAGTCTTTAGTCGAGTGTGGCAAATCGCGAGTGTACGTAACTAGCCTTATCCTCGAGTTGCGTACTGTGCTTTTTCTACTCTCACCATGCTTCTGCTGTAATTTCTGCTGGTATAGCTCAAATTTCTTCGTTATCCCTCATTTTCAATGATCAACGAGACACTGCGAGCTGCGAGTGACAGCAAGTAGGAAAAAGATTGTTTGCTTCATAGACATAACTAGATACAGTACCAATCCACAAACTTTTAGAAACAAATTTTCTAAAAATATCATTTTTAATACTAAAATTCGCTTAATTCGATTTTTGGGTAATTGAATATAGTCACGAGATCAAATTTATTATGTCAAATGTTATATATCCCATCATTAAAAAAAACGATTCAGAAAGCAGCCGCCATTTAATTTGAATACACGTGTATTCTAAATGAGTCATTACCTAACAGCTGTCATCAAATACTTAATATGAAAGGTTTAAAATAGTGGGAATAGAAAAAAAATAACCAATTGAAAAATAATTTGGGCTAGAAAACGGATTAATTATTTTTTCCATTTACAAGTTCGTAGTTCAAAGGTGAAGTGGCAGAGATATATTGACGAATAATTTGTGAATGTATGGCTATTATTGATTCAAAAGGGATAGATAAACAGATATTTTCGTTTAGGGACGAAATCTACAATAGATTTCGTTGATACGATCCCGAAGCCCTCTTGATTTATTTCTATTTTTGTTGATTTCGTTTTGGAAATATTGTTTCTTTGCTTTTTCTGTAAATTTATTTGAGTTGCATTGTATTCATTGCATATTTGCTTGAGTTGTTGGTGATTGGGGTTTTCAGTTAGTTCCTGGTTGACATCCCGTTTCGACGTTGCAATTTTCTCGCTGCGACACATGTCATGTAGCTGTCAGTTTGCATTGCCAATATTAAAAAATAGCACTGAATGTTACCAAGATGAACATCTACATTATCACAAGTGATATATAAATTCATTCATTTCTAATAATTGATATTGTGATTAAATCACCTTATTACTCAACTTGATTCCTCAAGTCTCGAAAAATAATTGGAATGTTCAAAATCATTAGTCTTCACAATGATGCCACCACATATTTGTGGTTTGCGGCAACAAATACACCATAGAAATAACTAAGTCGCTGCAACTGATCGCACCACAAAAGATTCATGCAACTCGAAAAACTTGCATGAACACATGCAATTTTCTGAATTTGCAGCGACAAACTTGCATCGTCGAAACAGGCTATTAAAGAGTTCTATTGCTTATTGAAGTTGACATCTCTAATGTTATCAATTTTTTTCAACTATTCATTATTTTTTTATTTGATTTCAGTTGTATTTTTGTTTACATGATATTTCAGTCTATTGATGGAATAATTATATTTTGAGTATCATTTTGTTCATAGATGTTGGTCCATGTTTCATAATGGGGGAGCCCAAGCAGGGTTTTCGGGATTTCCTAAAGAGGGGCAGATTAATATACAGGGAGATACCTTGTACCCGGTTAAGTACTTTCACCATTGGTGAGTCCTATATATATGGTCGCCTTTCAAGGATAAAGGATCAGATTAGTAATAAAAAATGATCATCTGAAATTCATCTCGAGCGCGTCAGATTGAAGAAGGGCGTGAAGATGAATAATGTATATATATATATATATATATATATATATATATATATATATATATATATATATATATATATCGTAATATGATCGTAATATATGTATATATACATATATATATATATATATCGTAATCTGACGCACTTTTTCACATTCTAATAACGGCCGCGAGTCTGAGTCACTTTCAAACCGTCAGATTATTATATAAGAGCTTTTTTTAGGTTCACTTAACATCCCCTCAGATAATCTGACGCGCTCGAGATTTTTTTTTTTATTTTCAACCCTTACGTACGACCACCAGCATATCATGGAAACAATCTATTAACATACGTACATTTTTAAAAATATGTAGAACATAGATGATATCAATATCTGAGGCGTTCGATTATGTCCATGCAATAGTTTTTTTTACATTTTTGAAATCTATAGCCGCTTCCCCCACCGATGAAAAGGTATACATTATTTAACATTTTTTCTTTTTATCATCTAAGCTTCGCAACCCAATAGGTCTCTATGACGCTCGAGTAAATCCCGATTTAGCATCGTTTTATCCCCTATCAGTTTGTAGCTCTATTTCAACCTTTTGTAATTAATATACACTTTTTTATTCTGGTGTAGTGAAATCATTTATATAAGAAATGAATTCGGACTATTCCAAGTTGTTTTTATAATCTTCAGTGTAACCATTTTTCTAACAAGTCCATGTTTATATCGCCAGTTATTACATGGATATCATGATAATGTAAGTAAATTTAAGTTTAATGGCAGTTGCATGAACCGGCCTTATAAGTGACAAAATATCCAGTGGGAACAAGCTGTGGTTTATAGCGAATTCGTTTCTATTCTTCTTCTTTTTCTATTTCTTTATATAACGTCGGCCTATTTCCGCTACCAAGGCCAATCACCGACGCCGGTGAGCACACTTCCCCCAACCTGAAATTTTGCCGAACCCTCTGGTATTCCAACCAGAGGTAGGGTTCTTTAACGGGCCCAACATCCATGGACTCGGGACCGACGGCTTTACGTCTCCTCGGAAGGACGGCATTTCCTCAATATATCTTGTGCTCATTGATATATTGTCTGCGAGCTATGATATACTATTTCGCTGCAGCTGTACGGGCTTTCGACACGGTATTTCCCTGCATGGTCACCCATCCAAGTACTAACCGCGCTCGGCGTTGCTTAACTTCAGATATCGAATGACTGTCAGTCAACCTGAAGAGCTGGGCCATGCCCAATTCTTTTCTATCAACTCGTGCAATTTATGTCAGAAACGGTGCATTTCCATCCTCCAACATGTTGAGTGTTGAAGAAAGAGAGTAGTACACTGTGGTAGTCAGTGGCGGATCCAGGATCAGGTCAAGGGGGGGGTCTATAACTCAAAATTTATATATATATATATATATATATATATATATATATATATATATATATATATATATATATAAAAATATATAACAGAAAATCATTGAGCTACCATATAGCAAAAAGTAGTCAAGAATCAAAAAAAAGGTGGAAGAAATTGACAGCAAAATTTGAAGGTGTAGCCAGGAGGTGAAGTAGGTTCGAAACTTAAATTTTCTTTAAATCGAATCGAGTTGATTTAACCCAATCAACAGCATATTCTACTCATACGTAGTATATTCAAATTGTCTAATTTTTCGAATACTACCCATTTTATTTTGAACCTACAACATGAAGAGGACTCTATTTTCATATTTTACTCTCGGCTTGATCCAGCGTCTGAACCGACTGAACCAGAAAAAAAAGGAAAGAACAATCAGTGAGTCCAAAAATTTCAAGCGAAGTTTGTTTGTTTGGGTAACATTCAATCCAGCTCTTGTTTGTACTATTTTTAATTTTTGAGAATTATTTTTTTTTTGAATTGGAGGATTATTGAATTGAAAAAATTGATGAAATTGGTTGTTGAAAAATGAAAATTTACTAATGTTTAAATGTAGCCTGCTCTTCAGTTTTCAATGGAATGTAATAATAATTATTAAAGTTCTTAAATTTTAAAGCAAAAAAATGTATTCTATTTTATTTTTTTGTCTTGCACATGTGATATTTTTTCGTTCCCTAACGAAATTTGGAAATTGGGAGCCAATAGAAATTGAAAAAAAATCTCTCATTTTCCCAATGGGGGGGGGGGGGTCCGGACCCGAAACCCCCCCCCCGTGGATCCGCCACTGGTGGTAGTACTCTGGCAGAGTTCTACCGAAACAATTCGCTATAAGTATCTATTTAAACGTCACGGTAGACACCACCGAGTTCAGAGGGGAGACGCAAGTGAGAGTCTGATCAAAGGATTCATAAATACCTATGCAACTTCACTGAAAATAGCTTTATTTTCAACAGGATAGTTGAATTGTATTAAGAAGGTGGATTATCATTAATGTGTCGCATTGACCCACGCTAGCTGCTTTGTGTACGGGGATGTTTGATACAATTGAAGCAACATAAATTATGACGTGGTGAATACGATGTTCAAAATATGTTCGCATAGCTATATAAAAATATCACAGGAACTTTTTTCATGATTTGTTCCGTGCAGTGAATGCAGACCTAAAAAATAATTCTTTGTATAGAAGTCAACACTGGGATGTATCTTGAACTCTTACGGTTCATTTTTTCTCAGGGGTCGTTTTCCCTTCATCGCGGGGCATAGCCGTTGACTTGCCTATAGGAACTTCATTTCTCGTTGCTTCAACTTCCAGATTCAATTCTCCATTAACTCATGAGGTTGAATTAAGAAACATCATTCGCTGCCATCGTGATAGGTAGAGGTTAATTTTTCCATGGTCGATCTGAAGAAACTTTCCTGTAAACTCAGACTGTAAGAGGTGGACGTTGATTCAATCATTGCCGATCTGAAGAAGCTCTCCTGAAATTCTAAATCATATCCAACAGTAACTTCTGACTCATCATTTGGATGACTAAGGTTTTTCGACGATATATCGATAACATTGTCATCCAGGTCAAGTTTTCTCCTGCCGGATTTTTTACATCTTTTGGGCTCAGACTTCAGATGACTCTCAGAATAATGATCTGGATGTTTTCTCTTTCGGAATTTAACAATATCTGCGATATTTCTTACAAACTGATTGTCACCGTCTATTGCCTCCATTAACTCATTAGTGATAATATCATTCCTCAAATCATCCGAGTTACAGGGTGATTCCTCAACCTCTGAGTTCCGGTTGTAAATTTTTTGCAAGATCGACGCTCTATTTTGTTCGAAGATTTCGGCCCTGGTACTTATGACGTGTTTGAAATCATTGTCATCATTTGCAAGAGTTAGTTCCAACTCAACCAGGCCTTCCATATTATATAGAAATAACGTTAATAACTGACGATCCGCTAAGTGCCAGAGAATCATGTCATAGGAACAGCTGAGGTGGTTTTTGACTGCTAGCAAGGAATCCTCACTATGCGGCGTTTCTTTGAGAGGAAGAAAGGAAATGTTGGAGTAATCCTTACTATCGGTTTCTTCTTCTGGATAAAGATTGCATCCAAATATGCTATTCCTTTTAGTATCCTCTTTGAAATTACTTTGGTCGGGTTCTTCTTTGGCATAAATATAGGACTGGTTGAAGTAATTGTTTATTGTCTGCGAGAAATCCTTACTATCGGTTTCTTCTGCATAAAGATTCTCTCCGAATATGCCACTCCATTTAGTTTCTACTTTACTATCGTCTTGGTCGGATTCCGATGAATTCAAATAGTCCACAAAACTCCGATTCAGCTGCAAATCTACCGAGGTCAAAAATTCCATAAGATCAATGGGCATGCCCGCTACTCCTTCGTTTGATTTCGGTAAATCCCTTAACTCCAGAATGTCGTTCAACATATCGAAATCCATCGAGGCCAAGTAATTCTAAACATCGTCAGGTAAATTCGACTCTAGGAGTTGTTCATTTATTTCCGATATTTTCAGAAAATTCATGAACAATCCTGAATCAATGGAGGTCGTATTATATAGAACATTATTGAATGACTCTTTCTCTGCAAGTTTCTCATCTGGAATAGGTCGCAGTGCATCTTCATAGATATCTTCTACTGAAAAAAATAAAATTAGTCACATATCAATCATAAATAATGGGAAAGGTCAACGTTTTTATGACGAAATCTCCGGAATTATTTCCTGGGAGTTCATCGAAAATTTACTTAATATAATTGTTATGAATTGTATACTCTTTGAGGTTTTATAGTCAGATAAATCAATGTGGACTGTATTTTTATTTTTGAAGTGTGAACAAAATTGATTGTCAAAATAATATTAATTGTCAAAGTCTCGGCTCACAGCACAAGTGATCAGAATGCTGGCTTCAGTTCGTTAGATGTTGCCAGCAGTAATGTTTTTTCTCTAACATACCGCCCGCCTTGAACAGATGAAGTTCAACAGAATAACACACAAAAAAAATATGCAAATTCTCATAAACTGACATTCGGTCAGTGTATCGATTTCAAATCCAGTACACTTTAGGCTGGTAACACACAAATTTTTGTCACCGGTCTTCGGAAAATTCCATCACGAGTTTGTACATCCACAACACGGGTAACTCCGTCAGGACCAGGATGAAGTTCGTTTATTGTGGCTAGCTGCCAGTTGTTGACAAATTCATTGTCGCCTTGGACCAATACTAACGCTCCTGCCTTCAACAGCTCGGGAAACTTTGTCTTCCACTTGCATCTAATCTGCAACTCCGAAAGATACTCCTTTTGCCACCGATTCCAGAAGTGTTGAACTACGAGTTGGAGACGCTGGTATCGTTTTAATCGATTCTCGGGAACTTCTACATACGATCTCTCGGGCATGGTGCTGAATGATCGTCCAATTAGGAAGTGTCCAGGAGTCAATGGGTTAAGGTCGGTAGGGTCAGAACTTAAGGGAGAGATAGGACGGGAGTTCAGTACACTCTCTATTTGCGCAATGATGGTCAGAAAATCCTCATACGTATACGAATTTTCCCCTACAACTCTTTTCAAATGAAACTTTGCTGATTTAATTGCGGCTTCCCAAATTCCTCCAAAATTAGGACTTCGCGGTGGGATAAAATGCCATTGAATTCTATCAGTCGATAATTGGTCAGAAATATCAGCATTACAATTTCTGAGTAGTTGATATAATTCCTCTAATTGCTTATTAGCTCCTTTGAAATTAGAGCCATTGTCAGAGAAAATATTAGCCGGTTTTCCACGACGACTGATAAATCTTTTTAGTGTAGCAAGGAAGGCTTCCGAGGAGAGCTCTGTCACCAGATCCAAATGTACCGCCCTGGTACTCAAGCAAATGAATAAACATAGATACGCTTTAATTTTTTTAGCATTTCGAGTTTTTCTATCCTTAATCATAAATGGGCCACCATAATCCACGCCCACATTCAAAAATGGAGCATAAGAATTAACTCTACTTTTTGGCAGATCACCCATCAGGTAAGTGTAACCTTTCGGTTTAGATTTTATACAAACAATACAATTTTTTATGATTTTTTTACAGGTATTCCGCGCGCCCATGGGCCAAAATCTGTCGCGTATGCTGGAAAGAAGCTGTTGCAGACCACCATGTTTCAATCTAATATGTTCCTGTTTTATTATGAGATTTGTAATTGCATGTGATTTGGGTAATATAATTGGAAAACGTGTATCAAAGTTTAGATCTGCATTTTTTAACCTTCCCCCTACTCTAATTATCCCGTCCGCTAAGAATGGGTTCAGAGATAAGATACAACTTTTATTTGAAATAGCCTTTCCACTTTGCAACGCTAAGTATTCTTCTGGGAAGCAACATTTTTGTATTTCCTTCAATATATATGCTTCTGCATTATTTATATATTCTACTGTTAATACTGCTGATTCAATCAACTTATTATTAATATCTTTCAATTTTAATTTTCGTTTAAAATGCTCCACCGCCTTGAAAATAAATGCAATAACCCGAATCAATTTTGTATATACTGAAACCTTGCTAAGTAAATTTTCGATTAACTCGTTATTATAAATTTCACGATTTACTAATGCAATCACTTTAGCTTCGGGTATTTCAAGAATAGTAATATGTTCCTCTGGTTTCCATGCGGTTGAATCCGAACGAAGCCAAGATGGACCATGCCACCATAAGTCCATAGATTTGAGCGTTTGAGGATAACAACCACGGGATAATAATCACCGCGTATCCAACATAATGTGATTTACTTTGTGAAATAGTTGAGCCAATAATAGAGCTGCGCATAATTCTAATCTAGGCAGACTGATTTTTTTCAACGGTGCGATTCTTGACTTAGCGCATAGTAAATTGGATGTTATGATGCCATTTAATCCAACACATCTGATGAAAATTGATGCTCCATACGCCTTTTCTGAGGAGTCAGCGAAGCCATGTATCTCAATTTTTTCATAAGGATGCGACGCGATTTGTCTCGGTATTTGTAAATTATTAATGTTAACTAACTCGGTTACAAAATATATCCATCGATCAGCTATTTCCTTTGGTACTTCCATATCCCATTCTAATTGTTTACACCATAACTCCTGAATAATGAGTTTAGCGATAATCACTGTGGGTCCTAACAAGCCAAGCGGATCGAACACTTGACATAAGACAGCTAAAATTTTACGTTTCGTAATAATTTCATCAATTTTGATATTTATCGAATATCTTAGACAGTCATTTACCGAGTCCCAATAAACACCTAGAGTTTTACCTGCTTCATTCTCCCCTATCGGTCGGAAACTTAATTTAACGTCATGATCTAGCTGAAACCTGGCCATTAATTTTTTATTATTGGACATCCATTTCCTCAATACAAAACCCGCCCCCTGTAAGATGCTGAATATATCTTTCTGAATTTTTAGCAAGTCTTCTTCAGAATTAGAGCCGGTTATTAAATCGTCCATATAGAAATCCTGTTGGATTACACTACTAGCAGTAGGAAACTCCGCTTCATTTTCTTTTGCTAATTGCATGAGACATTTGACCGCGAGATAAGGTGCTGAGGCAGTTCCATAAGTCACCGTATTTAATTGAAAACATTCTAGTTCCTCATTAGGTTCTGGACGCCAATAAATTTTCAAATATTTCTTTTGAGAGTCATTAATTAATATCTGCCTGTACATTTTCGATATATCAGCTGTCATGACGAAATTATGTTTTCTAAATCGCATTAAAATGGTAAATACATCCTGTTGTAAGGTGGGCCCCACAAATTGGACGTCATTTAGAGACAGTCCTGTAGAAGTCTTCGCCGACGCATCAAAAACCACCCTACAAGGAGATGTTAAGCTTCCAGGTTTAATTATAGCGTGATGCGGCATATAATATCCATCCGCACTTTGTCCATTGTCACTGATCTTTGACATATGTCCTAACTCACGATATTCTTCCATAAATCTAACATATTCTATCTTCAAATTTTTATCTTTATTAAGTTTTTTTTCAATTGCAAAGAATCTCTTTTTTGCCATCTCTTGAGAAGAACCTAATTCATTCATGTTATTTTTAAATGGCATTTCAACAATAAATCTACCCGACTTATCACGTTTAGTTGTCTTTTCAAAATAATCTTCACAATATTTTTCAGTTTCAGACAATATCCTACCATTCTGAGTAACTTCCTCAATCTCCCAAAATTTTTTAATTAAATTGTCTGATAACTCGATTTTTTGTTCTTCAATAATACAGTGACAATTAAGTGACTTATTTTTTGAGAATTTTATATCTAAGTTTCCTGCTACGATCCATCCGAAATGACTATTTTGCAACACTGGCAAATTTTCTCCCAACCGTTCTTGACCTTCACATAGACAAGACCAAAAAACATTGGACCCTAATAATAAATCGATCTCACCGGAAACATTAAAATTCGGATCGGCTAACCGCAATTGATCAGGTACATTTAGATACTCTCTTTTAAATGAGCGTATCGGTAATCGGTCTGTTATTTTTGGCAAAATCAAACAATTTATATTCTTACTAAAATCATTATGACACGATTTCACTGTAATATTAGCCTGTCTTTGAATGTTTGTTAAAGTTCTAGCTACTCCTTTAACGACATGATTTATTTTTGTAGGCTGAATATTTAGTTTTCGCATTAAACTTTCCGTCATAAAATTGCTTTGCGATCCGCTATCCAGTAATGCACGACAATAACTGTAATCGGAGCCATTTTGTACGCACACAATCGCTGTCGATAACAAAATTTCAACTTCCGAGTATCCACAAAAACTATTATTTTCCAATGTCGTATTACTGACCGTCTCGGTTTCTGTCGAATTCAACTTCGCAGTGTTCGAAGCATTTGCTTGCGATGAAGATTGCAACTGTGCAGGTTGTTTCGATTCAGTACCGTACGTATGGGATTCAATACCGTACGTATGGGTATTACTACGATTATCGCTAGGCCCCTTTTCTAAATGTAATAAAACATTGTGGGATTTAGAACATTTTAAACATCGTTTCCCTTTACATTTCCAAAATGGGTGGCCTGCTTTCAAACAATTCCCGCACAACTTCAACTCCCTAATCTTTTTAATACGATCTGTTATTGTCAGATTTAAAAACATTTCGCAATTATATATTTTGTGATCTTTGTGACACAACACACAATATTTCTCTGATGACGTTAGAAAAGTTGCAGATTGTCTCTTTATATTATTAGAATGTTTATCAACAGCAAGCTTTTCTAACGTCTCACACTTTTCTTTCAAGAACCTTTCTATAATTTCAAGCGTAGGACGTTTTTCCTCATATTTGTAAGATTCCCACTCTCTTTTTGTTATTGAATCAAATTTGGACGTTAAGATATATATTATTAGCCTATCCCAAGTATCCACCTTTTCACCCAATGCAGCCAAAGAAGCTAAATTATTCGATACTTGTTTGAATAAGTTTCTTAGTGCTATAGGTGACTCCTTATAAACTGGTGGGCACTCAAAAATATTTTGAATATGGCTGTGGATTATCATACCCTCGTTTTCATAACGATCTTTCATTTTCTGCCAAGCTACTTTATAATTGTCAGCCGTAACTTGTAAAGATTTTATAGTTTTCAATGCTTCTGGAGATAGGGCCTGCTTTAGGTAATAGAATTTTTGATAATCATTCATAATTACATTATTGTCTACTAGACCACAAAAGGCATCCCTAAACTCCAGCCAAGAACCATACTGACCATCAAACTGAGGAAGTTGAATCGGAGGCAATTTAACACTATCAACATTTCGAACATTGTTACCCGTGACAGAACTCTCCCTGGCATTTGAAACATCTGCTGCAGAATTAGTTTCGAAAATATGAATCAGAGATTTAGCTTCTCCTAATACATCAAAATATGAATCCTCAATCTCGGCAACTTCTTGCTGTTCTACCAGGGTTAGTTCTTTTTTTAGTTCAATTTCGGTTTCAATTTCTACAAATTCCTGATATACCGACCCTATACTGTCTAACCATCCACTTAAAGCTCTAATTTTAGCATCATTCAAATTTTCCTTATCTATTTTATCGAAATAGCTTTTAAATTTTGTTAATCTGCCTTTTAAAATGCCTCGTTTGAGGATAAGTACTCTTATTTCCTCTTCCAATTCTGCCATCACTAACAAATAGCAAGTGCAACTGCAGTGTAAGGAAATAAAGGAACTAGGTATGGAAGGAAATAAAGGAATTAGGTATGAAAAGGAACAGACTCACTCTTGCTCTCCGATTCTGCGCTGGTGGAATGGACGATTGCACCTGTGTTCGCCTAAGCGGCAATTGACTTCCAAACCTCAAACTTTTTCACACTTTCTACTACTTTTGAACTCAATACGGCTCGAACTGACCAAAATGTTATGAATTGTATACTCTTTGAGGTTTTATAGTCAGATAAATCAATGTGGACTGTATTTTTATTTTTGAAGTGTGAACAAAATTGATTGTCAAAATAATATTAATTGTCAAAGTCTCGGCTCACAGCACAAGTGATCAGAATGCTGGCTTCAGTTCGTTAGATGTTGCCAGCAGTAATGTTTTTTCTCTAACAATAATAATAATAGACGTTATGTGAATATATACCTTTTATAGCAAAGCAAGAAGATAAACAACGCATATTCAGTTGATGAAATTTGTTTAAGATTTCTCAAATCCTCTCTACAGTTGCACAATTGCAATTATACTGAATTCTAAAGCCTTATCGGTTCAATTTATAAATGCATATGAGAAACGGACCAATCTTTTTAAACCAGGTAAAAATTTGGAACAGGTGACATCCGACCTTTGATGAATAAATGATTTTAATGAATAGACTATATCATAATAGTTACCGCTACATTATTTCATGACAAATAAAATTAATGCATTCGAAGGAATTCTCAAAAATTTACCCATTGATTTAAAATGCACAATAATTTGAAAAAATCACAGTATCATCATCATATCTAGAGTGAGGCTTTGAAAAATATATGTCCCTAGCAAAATATTATTTGTCTTCCACAATTGAAGGTAAAATTCTTATATATGCTTATACATAAATAAAATCCAAACGAAATCAATCGAAATAAATAGAATGGTTAACAACAATAGTATGCAGGAAAGTGGTGGAGGAAAATGGCCATTTAATTTTTATGAAACAAATGGAATTAATTTTCTAGTTTTTGGCTCTTGTAAAAAATGTATTTCAATACATATCCACCTTCTCAAATGACATTCGAACAACACTTATGAAACAAGTGCAATCACGACGTTGCCATAATCGCCCTAAGGTGATAACTTTTATTACCAGGGGCCTGTTTCATGAAAGTACAAGAGAAAGACAATGTGGGTACAGGTAAAAAACGAGTAAAAAAAATTATTTAGCATCGTGTTTCTTTGTGTTTCTCTTGTAGCTACAAGACTTGTTCTTTCATGAAACAGGCCCCTGAAGACGATTGTGAATACAAGCGACCAGAACGTGCATGATGATTCAGCTCATTTCAAAAATAATTCAAGACAATGGAAGTTGTAACCACAAGAAATATTATCAACAAGATTCGAAAAAATGTCTTCACTTGTATTTGATAGTGGGTAATGTAGGGAACCTTTGTGAATGAAAAAAATAATTCATTGATTGGACAATATCCTGATGAACATTCATTCATTGAAATGTGCCATATCACGGAGGAACCCATGCAGAAAATGAATTTGGCAACATTTTTATGAATGAAATAATATGAATAATGAAAGAATGGATAGCATCAGGTATCATATAGGAAGATGTACACAATGTAGGTTGCCAATGGATGTAAATTTATTTGAAGTGCATGTAAAACAAACTGAGTCAAATCCAAATTTAAACAAAAACAGATGACTTTCGAACACCTGTTTCTGTTCTAGATATTTCCTTCTTGTGGAAGGAGCTGTACGTTGGCAGGTGAGACCTTATTGAAATGTCCTGTTATATAAATAATTAGTAGAACTACATCAATCGTTGAAGAATTCTTTGAAATGCTATTGTAACTTATCATTACTAGCTTCGAAAATAAATAGTATCATTATCTATAAACTATGCTCAATTCAATTAGTATTATCATCTGTTAACTCTGTTCAATTAGGTAGCTTGTGAATTATCTCTTCAAACAATAATAATAATAAATGAGGTGTAAAATAAATGCAAAGGTATTCAAAAAAAAAAACTTTCATCAATTGATTGTTGCCTCTTTAGGATAGGGATTAACGAGAACTTATCTTTACATTTGCGATTTCCAACCCGAGTGTTGAGGCTTACGGAACTCGAATGAACCCACTGGCCATCTCTACTTGTGATGTATTATATATTTTCAACAATTACTGTTCTAGAGTATTGTCGTTTTCTATGACATGCTACAAAAAAACATATATTTTAATGTAGTCAAATAAATATACTCTATTTTAAAGGCATACCTTCAGAGCGGACGTAAATAGCCCCCCCCTCTCAACCTTTGAATGGGGCAAGATAGCAGAGTCGGATAAATTCATGTTCAGTTCTTTTTGATAAAAAGCCAATGTTGTGACATAAGTCGCCATGAAGAAGGCACTATCAACTATTTTGTTTGAATAAAAAGCTGTATAAATCCTTCATACAACGACCTATACTGTTTTGAATCTGGATAACTGGTTGAAAAGTTATTGGCGTATGAATTGGACCCTTTCACCCACGGCTTCAAGAAGTTGTTGCCAACAATCGAGACGAATTCTGAAATCCTGATATTTTTCAACAAGATGGTACTCCCCCACTTTTTCATAACCTGTAAGGGATTGGGTGCAGCAGATATATCAATGCATGTGGATTGGTAGTCGCGGTCCGTTGGAATGGCCTGCTCGTTCATAGGATTTGACTATTATTGATATTTCCCTTTTGGGCTATATCAAATCAAAATGTATGTTACGGAACTCGGGACAATACCGATAGCACCAGTAAAGTACAGTAAATAATCGGTGTGCCAAAAATTTTATTTATCGACGTGAGAAAGATTTCATATAAAACCTTATATACAGTACAGTGAATTGTTTTGGCAGTAATAAAGTCGGAAAAAATATTTTATTTTCGATGTCATCAGTGAATCACTGTAAATAATCAATATTCCATATGAAAGTTAATATTCAGGGTGCAGTAAATTTTTTTGACCGTAATAAAGTCGAGAAAAAAAAATTCAGTCTCGACTTCGGGAGAAAAAAATCTAATTTTTGACACGCCGACTATTTCAAGTATTTAACACTTATTTTCGGAAATAAAATAGTTTTCTTTGGCTTGATTGGTGCCGAAACTGCACCCTGTCAGTTGTTAGATGTAATTCTATAAAAGTAGAGGGTTTATTTGAAATGAAATTGTTTCCCATTCGTCTTCTTTTTGGAAGTTTTTGAGATACAGCAGATCAGGTGCTATTTATCCTACAAATTCCAGTAACTAGTTCTGTTGGTAGAACCATTTTTTTATGTGACTGCTCTGCAACATATTCTTTCCCACTACTCATTATACTGTGTTGTCAGCTATACTGTGATTACTTATATTAACAGATTTCAATCAACCTATGGCAATGAAACAATATGGAAACATTGCACGCATATTAGGAATTTCATATCACGTGATGTCTGGGGGGCAAACACCAGTTTTACCATGGAAATCACACCCTTTTGAAAAAACCAAACGAAAGTTTCTGGGTGGCAGATAGGCATCTTAGGGCCAGTTGCACCGCTTTTCTTAAGTTGTGCTTTTTCTAAGCCAGGCTTTGTTGCTATGGATTTGCCAATCAGCTTCCTTGTTCCTTAACGATTGAGCCAAGCTTAGTTGAATCTCTACTGAGTTGAAGCGGTGCAACTGCCCCTTTTAGTGGCAGAACGCAATATTGATTCATTTGATACTTTTGACAATTATGTGGGATGCCTAGTTCCACTCGAGACGTTCATCACCTCCCAAACTGTGGCTAGGAAAGTGTTGCTCACCTCATATTAATATAAAACAGAGATGAATTTCGCCGCTCTGATCACCAATCTTCATTTACATTGGGGACCGGACCAAAATTTTTGAGGCATTGATGGCATTTCATTTGAGGACAATCTATTATTTGCTTGAACAACATATTGCAGGTGTGGCTAGATCACAGCTAGCTATGAAGTCGGCTGCAGCGAAACACGTGTGAAAATTTTTTTCAGGAAACTGTATTTCTTTTTTCAATAGGGATTTTTGTCAAGTGTCGACTATTCTTTTTCCGAAATTTTAACTTTGAAAGAGAATGTATACTCAACAGTGCATGTTGCCATTGGGCGAAAGAACGAAAGAGAAAGCTGCATTGAAAAGTTGATTCTTTATAATATTACTTAAATTGTCTGTTCTTAGTCGAGGTTGACAAAAATTCCGATTGCTAAACCAAATATTGGTATTATCCAAAGGAATATTATTACGCCACTGAAAAAATAAAAAACTCTATCCGAAATCATAAAAGGTGGAATTCGACCTTTTTAACTCTGATTTTCCACCTGACAGTATATAGAGATTAGACATCTTATTCAGCGGTAACTGCCTACGGACCCCCACTACGCCCTTCTTTGACAAATGAAGTGGCGTTGTTGATGTTTCATTCTCCCAAAGAGGCCGCTGAGTTGGACAGGTAGAGGAAGTACAATATGATTGGATTCTTTCCATTACTAATTCTTTAAAACAGTTAGGCGATTGCTGATTGGATATGTTTAAGTTCATTCTTATGTGAACAATTATTTCTAATGAAATCACTTCATAATAATTCCAATAGGACTCATAGAGCTTGAGGTGGGAAGTTTTTGGAAAATATTTCTTTAAAAGTTTCAAGACGGATTTAGTAAGTTAATTACAATTTATTGAGAAAACCCCTTATCTCGATTACAGGACTCTAGTACGACCTCGAGGACCTGAAGTAGCCTGTATTTTGTCTCCTGTTGGTAATTCAACGGAAAGTTTAGAGGATCAGGAAAAACAATAAAAGTCACATAGAGAACTTTTGTCACTGTTTCGAAAAACTCCTCCTTTAGGGAGGAAATTGAGTCAGTAGAAAACTCGAATTTACGATGAGATTGGGAAATTTGGTTTAAAAGTTGAATCATTTTGTAGACATCAATTACCCCAACACCTTACTGATATTATTTGTAGATGAATATCTGTTTTATTTCCCTGAAGATGCTAACATCGTTAGCGAAACGCGCAAATAATATCAATTTAGTGTTACGGTAATTTATCTCCATAAAAAGTTTCAGTAGAAAACCATAAACTTGCAACATCCTTTTTGAATGTAACAGGAAAATATGATAGAGTTGAACCATTTCTGAAAATACATGAAAAATCATCGGAGGAATCTTTACCGTTAACACCCTGTAAATATTTTGGTATGAATTGAAACATAATCTGTGTTATGGAAATTGAGAAGCAAAACGTCCCATGTTTTTTTACCACATATATTCATTACTAACGTTACTACAGTTTCGTTATATACGGATATTATCAAACTAATACTATAAACAAACTGACCTGATGTATAGAAAATACCTATACTGGGTACTGGGTGCACACTATTGCTATACCGGTGAAGATAAGAAATGAAATGCTGGTTAAATTGGGCAGAAGGTGAAACTTTTCCTAGAGATCAACCAACACCTATTTTGGCATTCGACGCGCGAAAATTGATACTGAATCTAAAGACTAGAGTTAGTTGTTTATACACCTGAAGTTTTCCGGTCCGATATGGACTTTGTTACTGCTACTTATTCTAAATAATTTCTCGATAATGAATTAGTGCAATCACTACCTGCAAAGTTTTCTGGTCCGTCATCTGTTATTATTGATTATTCTAATTACTTTCTTAACAATAGGTGGAAAAGTGGGCTGGAAGGGATAGGTCTCCTGTTACCATTCATGCTGTTTTTTCGTTTGCTGAGGGCATCCTCAGCTATTTTTTTTCTATAACGGACCTGTATTTTTCAATACAAATTCTGATGCTTCTTTCAATTCCAATCATCTTGTCGATCTGTTTTAACCTCACACCTCATCCCCAAGATTATTTTCAGCTATACTAAACTCAAATTTGCATGTGTTAACAAATTGTAATTGAGTTTGACAAACGAGATTATTGCATTGGACATTGCTTAATGTACAATTGAGATGAACATATCGAATCGTTCCAAATACCTATGTTTTCGTGTGTATCGGTAATCACTAATCAGGTATCCAAATTGGTTCTAGACATCATGAGAGACGATTCCAGTGAAATACCAAAGAGAATATTACAAAAATATGGAATATTCCGGAGTATAAGGAATATCTACATATTTCATGGATATTTATTAAAATATATACATTAATTTTAAGAGGAATATTCTATGAAATAATTTTTGGGTTTCTATGAAATAAGTTGAAGAAATTCACAGATACTCTCTGTTGATAGGTACGTATATACCAGACGTTCGATTCATTCACGAAAAAGTAGAATGAGTCCATCTATACACCTGTATCTATCGACAGAGAGAGAGAGAGAGAAGAAAAACAAAAGATAATTCCGCAAATATTCCATCATAATCATCGATAGAAGACCTCTTGTGATAGGCCTGATTTACACCTTGAATCTTTCATGTTCCCAGGTAGAGGTTCAAAAATGGGAATCTCATTTGATGAAATCGATGGAAAAGGATCCAATCCTTTGCAAAAAGCCTGATCCATATGCTTCTGAGTGTTTCGGGTTCCTAGGACTTACACCAGCAATCTGTTTATTTGATCTCATTATTCCGAGCGTTGAATCTTGGGTGGCGACAGTAACAATTGTTTACTCACATTCCCGCCATTCCGCTCTTTCCATCGCTTATTGTTGAAAACCTTGGATAAAACAAAAGCCTTCTGCTTATCCACAGTTGGACTGGATGAAGGATGCGAAATCTTCTGGGAACCTTCAAATTTCCCATTGCGCTCTCGCTTTTTTGTGGATTGTATTTTGGAAGTAGCCATTTTTCTTTTTGATTCAGTATTCGATTTTCTACCGTTTCCTTCCTCAACAGGCCATTGAAAGAACGTATATGCCTCACAATTTTTGGTATCCGTAGTTGGAACCCGCTCAGTTTTGCATTTCCTTGTCGTTTCTTCAGAACAAGGTACTTTTTCCAATTCTTCACAGTTCTCTATATCGGCCTGGATTTTTTCTGCAATTTTTCTGGCACGCTCTTTGACTTCCCGAAGAACGTACTCATGTTCGGAACTAACGTTGGAAATTCTTGTTTTTCGAAAACCTGAAATGACTCCTAAAACAGAAAATGAGATCAAATATTACTTAAAGTTATTTATGTATCAAGGGCATAAAATAGGCTTTTATGGACCGCAGCGTGTTGTATATTCATTATATCATTCGGAAACAGAATAAATCAAGAAGTGATGGAATGACTGATACCATGACAACTCAGTCAATTTTTGGAATAAGATTATATAGGCTAGTAGCCATATTTTCTGTCAATTTTTGTGATAACGGATAATTCATTAGTTATTTTGAAATGGATTCAAGTGACAATGAAAGTGTGAATTACACAACAGAAAACAACAAATTCAAATATTTCCATGAATAACTGTTCCAATTGTATTGTCAATATGAAGTTATTATTTTTTTTAAATTAATTATGTTTGTTGTTTTCATTATATTATTGTTCTCAAGTTTTGGGTTTGATCATATTTTGCATCACAGAAATATTAAGAAAATTGTAATATTCAAAGAAGCCATCACAATTATTCAATTACAGATGTACTGAATTATACAGGAAGTCTTATTATGAGTTACCTATAAGTACAATAGGTATATTGATAGTCTGATGATGGTGGTTGATGGATTCTCGACTCGTAATTTGCACTTCTGTATAATTCAGATATATGTTTCGATAATTCTGCATTTATTGAAACCATCGAAATATAGGCTTCTTTCGATATGAGATTGAAATTCACTTTAGCGCCTGCTCAACGTTTTTATCGCCCGCCGGGCGATTAAGTAGTCCACGGGCGCTAAAATGCTACTTTACGCCCACAAATCCGGGCGATAAAGTGCTACTTCATGCCCGGCCGTGTTGAGTACATCTTAATAGTGCAGGAAATATGAAGAGATAATGGAAAAGTGACGACTTATAATCGCTGTAATCTTACCATCGGTTTTCAATTATAGTTCAGAAAAAAAATGTTGAGTACTTCCTAATAGTGCGGGAAATATCGAGGAAAAATGGAAAAGTGGCGGCATATGATCGCTGTGATCACACTATTGGTTTCCATAGTTTGTAAGAAAAGAAAGAGATGTTTTCGTAGGCTTTAAAAGTACGAGAGAAATTGCGAAAAAATGGTAATGCGAAATTAGCGATCGCATACAATCACTGTACCCATAAAAAATTAATTCTAGGCTCTAGCCATGGTCAGTTGCTGAGTTAAGGATTTGAATTATAAGCGTTTTGCTGTTTTGTGCCCGGGTCATGGCAGAAAAGACACTGCTGAAAAATGACCATCATGATCAAACTGATAACAAAAAGAGTCATATAAACATATGTCCTACACTGCTTCTTTTATCGAGGAGCATCATATTGAAGTTGTTACGTAAAAGCTTACTTTCCTCAATTTTTATGGTTTTACATGAGAATGAAAGTAAACCTGAAGCAAACTCCCATGCCTATGCAAAACTCATCTGAGCGTTTTTCTAGAATATGACTCGAAATTGAAGTCATCACTTAGGATATATCCTATATACTAAAAAGCGTGTTAATTAAACAAAATATCTCTTACCTTCCATTGCTGACAGGTACGATAAGCTGTTTTTGAAGCTATATCAAAAAAATTTCGATTGTAGGTATTTAATATTTTCGAAATTAAATATTCAAACTGCTTACATGCACAGATGCGATACGAATAAGGGCATGTCATGGGAGATTTCAGTTCTATATAGATGATTGGGTAGGTAAATTAAGATACCTAGATCCTGATTTGACCGGTAAAGATTTCTAATTACTTTTTCATAAAAGAAATGAACCCATTAGCTGACTGAACAACCTCTTTATTAGATAATCATGAGAAGTCAAAGAACTAGTTTTACATACTTATACCTGTGCACAATTTTTCTTCGAAAAATATATTTTTGCTGAGGTAGTGTAAGCCATGAAGTTCGAAATACGTTTTATTGCAGTGATTCAGTAAATCATCACATTTGTTTTCATATATCCATTGAGAATTATTGAAAAAAATTAGGGATGAACGCTAACAACTATTTATTCATATAATAGTTTTGTTTTTATTTCATTTAGAAATAAATGGTGAATAGCATCTCAAACTGATAATTACAGACAGTGAATTGTGTAAAATTATGAGAAATGCTTGTTCCCTTTCAGATTCTTCATTATTCTCATCCACTGGTGTGATACTTGAATGATCCGGAGACAAGTACAAATCAGCTGACAGGATGCTGAAATCGTTTGGTTTCAAATGAGCAGCTGGTTCAGTTTCAGATTCTTTTTCATCCTTCTCATCTGACGTGGAAATGGAATCATCTGATGATGATAAGTACAAATCATCACACAGGGTGCTATTATCAGCCGTTTCCAAAGGAGAAGTTAATCCCTTTTCTATTTGACCTCTAATCCTCTTCGCTTGGAGTTCGACTTCGTTCAATCGATTTCTATGCATCGAGTTCACTTTCGAAATTCTAACTTTACGTGCACCTGAAAAATAAAACATTTATTGAGAAAATGGAAAGGACGTTATATATACAGAGTGTTATGAACGAAAATACTGATTCTTTTCGTACATTGTAGAATTGACTAACAACTAGTTATGTATGAACTGAAGAATCCCCTTACCCTATTGTTGACAGATGTGATAATTCCAAAATGAATGGCCCAAACGAATTTCAACTGGTAATAAACACTGTTATTGCAAGATGCAGAACTAATAATGAAATAATATCAGTGAAAAGAGCCTATATATAGATCATAAGAATAAGTATCATTCAGATCTAATGAAATTGCTGTTACGTATATCATGATTGTGTAAACTGGATTGCTTGAGAATTGTAAGGAGCCCTACATTACCGACATAATTCCATCAGTGATGAAATAGTCACGGCAAGAATTCCCAAAACCGATTCCAGCAAGAAATCTCAGAGCTTTCATATATATTATATATCAATATCAGTTGAAAGAATAAGTATCATTTCGGACTGTCAAACGGATTCTGTGGTCTCGGTAGTGTAGTGGTTAGCATATCTGCCTATAAAGCGGAAGGCCGGGGTTCGAATCCTCGCCGGGCCACCGTGCTGGGTAATCGCACGTTAAAAGGTAAGGCCTCGTTGATCCATGGCTCGCACAAGTTTCGACTTCTGAGGGTTGACGTTCGTCAGCTGGTTAACGAAAACGAACAATTTTAGAACAATTTTTAGTTAATCCCACTTTTCCGATTTCAATAATTGTGCTATGATGTCGAAACACAAAAACTTCAAATATAATTTTTAAATTCAATACTGGCTATTAACACTTTACTCAATTCTATAATTCCAAAACTGAAATTACTAATTATATGAAGAAGAGCATTGGTGAATGTTTCATTATATTTTCATCCGTTTGTTTCTCTGCTTGAAAAGCATTTGCCAATCATTAATGAAAATAAGATATTTGTAATAGTTGTCACATGCTTGATATTTCGGCGTACAAACCAAATCTGAATTCTATATCGGACCAAAATTCAGTCATAGGTGACGAATCTGCACCTGTGAACGTCTGTTCGACTACTAAATGTTTTTCCTTTCAGATTCACTTCCATGAATGAAAAATCAGATCTCATACTTGAATAAACGTACGTATTGAACATAGGTGTGAAATCATTTGATCATCATTGACAATTGCAAAATTCTGATCCCGAGTAAAAAAAATATTTTTGATCATCCTACGAGCCACCTGAACTCTTATCAAAAGCAAAGCAAACTTTCTTCGACACGTTCATTTCTGAACTATCAAACTCTCCTTACACTGACTTTGAAGCAATTGAATAATCTCCCTACAATCTTAATCTTTTTGAGATATTCAATCACATAAACTCATAGAAACCTTATACATTGCTTTGCAAGTCATTGCCTTTGCCAGCAACAGTGATGTATATATAATGTTATGTTTTTGGTAGAATAACCACATAGTTTCAGAAATAGTTCTGAAAATTAGATAAAATAACATGAAATAATGTATAAACAAATAACATATATAAAAGAAATAAATATTCAGGAATTCCAGAAACGAAAACTATAATCACTTATTATATGAAGAGGAGCATTGGTTAATATTTCATTATTTTTCTATCCGTTTCTTTTCTCTGCTTGAAACACCGCTGCCAATCATTTATAAAAATAAGTTATTCATAATATGTGTCCCCTGATTCATTTTTAGGAGTGAAACACGAATGTAAAGTCCATATCGGACCAAAATTAAAATATTAATATTGATTAATATTAAAAAGGTTATGTAATGCCATGTATCTGCAACGTATTAGTTATATTATATACTAGTTGTGCTGTATCATAATAGAAATAGTCACCAACAATGTATATGATATCATAATATAATATTTTTTTCACATAACAGTTATATAGAAAAAGTTAAGTGGTTATGCTTTTGGTGGAATCACAGCATGATTTCAGAAATAATTCTGAAATATAAAAGAACAGAAAAAAATTTATATTGATATTACGAATATAAAAGAAATAAATATTTAGGAGTTCCAGAAACGAAAACTATAATTACTAATTATAAAAAGAAGAGCATTCGTGAATGTTTCATTATTTTCCATTCGTTTTTTTCTCTGCTTGAAAAACCCCTTCTAATCATTCATAGAAGTAGGATATTCACAACAGTTGTCACATGCTTCATTTTTCGGCGTACAACACAAATCTAAAGTCCATAGCGCACCTTATAGGTAGTAAAATCAGTTTATGGTGACGAACCTGCACTTGTTTTCGACTCCATAATAAATTATTTTCCTTTCAGATTTACATATTGAACATATCTGTGAAATCATTTTGGATCATCAAAATTCTGATCTCGAGTAAAAATATTTTTGTTCATCCTACGAGCCACTTAAACATGATTCTACTTGAGATAACGTGCACAGAAGCGATAATTTTTGTTACTCTTTCTACTAGCAAAGCAAACTTTTTCTGCAAACCCTCCTCACACTGCCTTTGGAGAAATTGATGAATCTTTCCTACAGTCCACATCTTTTTGAGATATTAAATCACATGAACTCATAGAAAATCTATGTGTTGTTAAAAAACAGCCCCCTCTATCATCACCTTAACAAAATATGAAATTATAAGAACTCATAATCAACAATCATCAAAATAACTCTTTTTGAGAAGAAATAAAAACATATATATTGCCTGAGAATGGAAGTTTGGAAAATTAAACAATTTCGCTGAAATAATCGTGAATTATTCATTTGATTGACACAGTTTTGATTGGAAAAAATTGAGGGCCAGATTTATCGAGAGGTTCTAGCACACCCAATTTCACCAGCTTCACTGCCCACGAATCTAGCTGAATTTCAGAATCTTTCGATTCATTCTCGATCTTCAATCGCTTTCTCGATGAAAATTCATGGATTTCCGAAACTCCAGATAGGTTCAAAACTACTCGAGCTGTACCATGAATATTCAAATTGGTGTCCACTCGAGAGGCGATTTTCGGAGGGTCCATCATAGTTTCCACTTCCTGGGCTTTCCTTTTCTTCCCCCTTTCAATAGGATTCACAGTCATTTTGGATGTATATTCACTTTTGCGGATGTCTGATGATGACTTGTTTACCGCCTTTTGAGGAGAACTCGGATGAAGATTATGTGATCCTTGAGAATATACACCACCCTTCATTCCAATAGGAGTCAGCAAAGTCTGCTTTTCTCTATCACATACTGCTGTTGTAATTTTTTTCATCTGGATCGAAGGATCGCTTGGTTTTTTCTCCTTTTCAGTTAATCTTGACGAACTGGCAGATTCAGAAACCTGGTCATTTCTTCGTGTATTCCTATAATTCTGAATTATTTCTCTTTTTACTGAAATATCGGCATTCATTTTTCGATGTGAGTAGGTATCGGATTTGTTGATGTCAATTCGTGGAACTCTCTCCGCTTTTAGAATATTGTGCTCAACACCAGTTTCTCCCGCCGAAGAAGATTTCTGATTTGCTATCCTACACAGCTCAAGAATCCTACTTTCTGAAGATTCTTCTTTCCCCTTCTTCCTCTCTCCACGATTGGATATTTCAGGTTGAACGCTCACTTCAGCTGCATCTGTGTTGGTGGGAACTTTGGTACTTTTTCGACCCCTCTTTTTCTTACACGCCTCAGCCTGAATTCGATCCCTCATCCTCATGGCTTGCTCTTTGGCTTCAATCAATTGGTATCCATGCATCGAGTTCACATTAGAAATTCTAACTTTTCCCGATGATTGACTCGATACATTTCCTACTTTGTCTGAAGGTAGTAAAACTGGTACTGATGAAGAAGGCATATTTTGAGACGATGGATTACTGCCTCCAATTTCCGGGTGATTTCCAGATTTTCTAGCGAAAGCAGAGGGCCGAGTCCTACTGTATTTCCTAGAGGGCACAACGTCTGGAGGCCCATGAGAAATGACCGACAGCTTCGGTGTTTCTGGTGCGAATTTATCGATTAGGTCCACATGATTCCTCTTTTGGGAAAATACGAACGGTATTCTTTCTTCTTGGGGTTTCACCAACGGTATTTGGGGTACGTTATTTACTTTTGATACATCGGGCGATATATGCCTATCATGCATCAAGGTGTTACAAACATCGGATGAATTTGACAGTGGGCGGATATCATTCGATTTCTGATTAACAGCATGTTCCATTTCTGATTCTTTATTATTCTCGTCCATTGGTGTGGTATTTGAATGATCCGGAGACAAGTATAAATCAGCTGACAGGATGCTGAAATCGTCTGGTTTCAAATGAGCAGCTGATTCTGTTTCAGATTCTTTTTCATCCCCCTCATTTGACGTAGAAATGGAATCATCTGATGATGATAAGTACAAATCATCACACAGAGTGCTAACATCAGCCGTCTCCAAAGTAGAAGTGGATTCCTTTTCAATTTGACCTCTGATTCTCTTGGCTTGGAGTTCGACTTCGTTCAATCGATTTCTATGCATCGAATTCACTTTCGAAATTCTAACTTTACGTTCACCTGAAAAATAAAACATTCATTGAGAAAATGGGAAGGGCGTTATATATACAAAGTGTTAAGAACGAAAATACATTACGTTACTGATTCTTTTCGTACATTGTAAAATTGACTAAGAACTAGTTATTTATGAACTGAAGGATCCCCTTACCTTCCATTGTTGACAGAAATGATGATTCCAAAATGAATGGCACAAACGAATTACAACTGGTAATAAACACTGTTATTGCAAGATGCAGAACTAATAATGAAATAATATCAGTGGAAAGAGCCTATATATAGATCATAAGAATAAGTATCATTTCGGATTGTCAAACGGATTCTGCAGGTAGTTAATCCCACTTTTCTAATTTCAATAATTGTGATATGATGTCGAAATACAAAAACTCTTTTCCACATTGAATTGAAATGATATTAAATCAGTATAACATAAATAAAAGTGCTGAATTGAGAAATTGTGTTACTTCCCATTGTAGGATGATTTCGATTAAATGGCACAAGTAAATTTCAATGTTGCTGCCTTTAATGAAACACCACACAACAATATTTTTGCAATATTCAGAAATGGTAACGCACTATACATTGTGATATAACCTCAATGCGTCAGTTACATTACACTATTATCGAAAGATAGATGTTTTTTGACTAAGGTATGTAAAGGTACATTTGTAGCACATGTCGGTGGTACAGAATGTAGATGAACAGTAATACTAAACAATAACAAATAAAATAAACTAAAACAGTTAAGATATATAAAAAACGTACCGAATAACATATACAGAATAGTAATTGAACAAAATATAATAACATCTTCACAAGAAAAGTGACCATAGGAAATCTGTATGTACGATGTTATGCCTAAAAATAATATGTAGCATGTCATCAGTTCTTTGGCGAAAGAGTAAAGATAAAAAAAGATCGTAAGAATAAGTATCATTTCGGACTGACAAACGGATTCTGCAGGTAGTTAATCCCACTTTTCCAATTTCAATAATTGCGCTATGATGTCGAAACACAAAAACTTCAAAGATAATTTTTATATTTATTACTGACTATTAACTCAGTTCCACATAAACATAAATACAAGTGATGAATTGAGAAATCTTTTTACTCCCCATGGTGTGATGATTTCTATTAAATGACACAAATAAATTTCAACTGTTGCTTCCAATAATGACCACACAACACTATTTTTGTTAAATGCAAAAATAATAACGCACTATACATTGTTATATAACCTCATAGCGTCACACAGTGGGGTAGAATCCCAAAAAGCTGGCCAAAAATCAGGAAGTGGCGTAAATGATTTTAAATTCTTTCCTCGGGGGTTTCCGCGGTCGCTGATTACGAATCTGTAATCAGAATTATGATTTTCAAAATGGCGGACCCAAAATGGCAGACATAACTCAACTAATTAGTCAAATTATTCAGTAAAAAATATCCAATCGTATTTCTTAAGGGTTTTTGGGATCGCTGATTACGAATCTGTTATCAGGATCACGTATTTCAAAATGGCGGACCCAAAATGGCAGACATAACTTAACTAATTAGTCAAATTATTCAGTAAAAAATACCCAATCGTATTTCTTGAGGGTTTTTGGGATCGCTGATTATGAATTTGTTATTGAAATGTTAATTTTCAAAATAGCAGACGCGATATATGGTCTATTTCGTAAAAATTTTATATTTTGAAATAGAAAATATTTCATGATTTTTTTTTGGTTTGAATGAGTAAAAAATCTCTTGAGCAATGTATTTATTTTTCAAAAGTATTTTGAGTACAAAGTTTGCAACAAATTAAATAACTCTTATTTATTTCTAGTAACAAAAATCTTGAATGTCATCTTCGATGTTCGAATCATTCGATTCCGATTCTGATGTTGACACACTTGTCAAAATGGTTAAGGCTTTCGCGGCCGAGGTTATTAGTATAACTACTTCTCTTCGGGCTTGAAGGCCGTTCGTCCGTTTTACAGCAATTTGAAACCGGCAAGAATTTTTTGACGCATATGCTTGTTCAGTGCGTACCGAACGACGGCTGAATGTTGACTGATGCCGAGGCGACCCTAGAGCAGTTATATACCTGATAGGTCCGGTATTTCATGCTTAGACTACCTGTTAATCCGACCTTAACGTATATAGACGAATACATACAATTCAAAAATTAGATTTTTGGCCAGCTTTTTGGGATTCTACCCCACTGTGCGTCAGTTACATTACAGTATTATATATAGATAGATGTTTATTGACTACGGTATGTGAAGGTACATTTGTAGCACAAGTCGGTGGTACAGAATGTAGACGAACAGTAATGCTGAACAATAACAAATGAAATAAACTAAAACAGTTGGGATATATAGAAAACATACCGAATAAAATGAAAAGAGAAAATAAATGTAGTACTCAAGAAGTTTATTGAAACATTTTTGACAAAAAGTGTTGTTAAAAAACTGCCCCCCTCTCATCACATTAACAAAATATGGAATCATAAGAACTTATAACTAGCAATAATCATAATAACTCTTATTGAAGAAAAGTAAAAACATATATATTGCCTGAGGATGGAAGTTTGGCAAATATAATTATTCCGTTAAAATAATCGTTCATTTGATATTTCATTCATGAATTAGTCAATTGATTACTCAATATTCCACGTGAAACTTCGACTGATTGTTTCTTTAATCAACTCCTGTCTGCGAACAACTGCAATGTGGCAATGCGATTGCAAACCTACACAGTTTTGATAGGAAAAAATTGTGGGCCAGATTCATCGAGAGGTTTTAGCACACCCAATTTCACCAGCTTCACTGCCCACGAATCTGGCTGACTTTCAGAATCTTTCGATTCATTCTCGATCTTCAATCGCTTTCTCGATGAAAATTCATGGATTTCCGAAACTCCAGATAGGTTCACAACTACTCGAACTGTACCATGAATATTCAAACTGGTGTCCACTCGAGAGGCGAATTTCGGAGGGTCCATCATAGTTTCCACTTCCTGGGCTTTCCTTTTCTTCCCCCTTTCAATAGGATTCACAGTCATTTCGGATGTAAATTCACTTTTGCGGATTTCTTTTGATGACTCGTTTACCGCCTTTTGAGGAGAACTCGGAGTCAGCAAATTCTGCTTTTCTCTACCACATATTTCTGTTACGATATTTTTCGTCTGGATTGAAGGATTCCTTGTTTTTCTCTCCTTTTCAGTCAATCTTGACGAACTGGCAGATTGAGAAACCTGTTCATTTCTTCGTGAATTCCCATAATTCTGAATTATTTCTTTTTTTGCTGAAATATCGGCATTTATTTTTCGATGTGGGTGGGTATCGGATTTGTTGATGTCAAGTCGTGGAACTCTCTCCGTTTTTAGAATATTGTGCTCAACACCAGTCTCTCTCGTCGAAGAAGATTTCTTATTTGCCATCCGACACAGCTCAAGAATCCTACTTTCTGAAGATACTACTTTCCCCTTCTTTTTCTCTCCACGATTGGATATTTTGGGTTGAACGCTCACTAGCTGCATCTGCGTCGGTGGGAACTTTGGTAATTTTTCGACCCCTCTTTTTCTTACACGCCTCAGCCTGAATTCGATCCCTCATCCTCGTGGCTTGCTGTTTGGCTTCATTCAATGTGTATCCATGCATCGAGTTCACATTAGAAATCCTAACTTTTCCCGATGATTGACTCGATATATTTCCTACTTTGTCCGAAGGTAGTGAAACTGGCACTGACGAAGAAGGCATATTCTGAGACGATGGATTACTCCCTCCGATTTCCGGGTGTTTTCCAGATTTTCTAGCGAAAGCAGAGGGCCAAGTCCTACTGTATTTCCTAGACGGCACAATGTCTGGAGGCCCATGAGAAATGACCGACAGCTTCGGTGTTTCTGGTGCGATTTTATCAATTAGGTCCACATTTACTTTACGTGCACCTGAAAAATAAAACATTCATTGAGAAAATGGGAAGAGTGTTATGAACGAGCATACTGATTCTTTTTGTACATTGTAAAATTGACTCACAACTAGTTATGTATGAACTGAAGAATCCCCTTACCCCTTAGATTTCATCAGTCTGAAACGTTTAGGTCCAATGAAATTGCTGTTGAGAATTTCATGATTGTGTAAACTGGATTGCTTGAGAATTGTAAGGAGCCCTACATTACCAACATAATTCCAGCAGTGATGAAAGATTCACGGCAAGAATCCCTGAAACCGATCCATTAAGAGTTCTCAGAGATTTCATATATATTATTATATATTAATATTAGTTGAAAGAGCATATATATATATATAGATCATAAGAATTAGTATCATTTCGGACTGTCGAATGGATTCTGCAGGTAGTTAATCCCACTTTCCAATTTCAGTAATTGTTCTATGAGGTCGAAACACCAAAACTTCAAAGGTAATTTCATATTCATGACTGGCTATTAACATCTTACTCATTTCAATAATTTCAAAAGTAAAATTATTAATTATATGAAAAAGAGCATTGGTGAATGTTTCATTATTTTTCCATCCGTTTTCTTCCCTACTTGAAAAGACTATTTATAATAGTTTTAACATGCTTAATTTTCAGGCGTACAACAAAAATCTAAAGTCCATATCGGACCAAAATTCTTTCAAAGGTAGTAAAATCAGTTGGGTGACGAACCTTCACCTGTAATAGACTCCATATTGAATGATTTTCATTCCAGATTTACTTCCATGTATAAAAAATCAGATCTCATACTTGAATAAACGTACGTATTGAACATATGTGTGAAATCATTTGATCATCATTGACAATTGCAAAATTCTGATCTCGAGTAAAAAATATTTTTTATCATCCTACGAGTCACCTGAACTCTTATTAAAAGCGAAGCAAACTTTCTTCGACACTTTCATTTCTGAACTAGCAAACACTCCTTACACTGACTTTGAAGCAATTGATTATTCTCCCTACAATCTTAATCTTTTTGAAATATTCAATCACATAAACTCATAGAAACCTTATATACATTGCTTTGCCAGAAACAGTGATGTATATATAATGTTATGCTTTTTGGTAGAATAAGCTCATAGTTTCAGAAATAGTTATGAAAATTAGATAAAATAACATGAAATAGTGTATAATGAAATGACAAATATGAAAGAAATGAATATTTAAGAATTCCAGGAACGAAAACTATAATTACTTATCATATGAAGAGCAGCATTGGTTAATATTTCATTATTTTTCCATCCGTTTTTTTTTCTGCTTGAAACACCTCTGCCAATCATTCATAAAAATAAGTTATTTCTAATATGTGTCCCATGATTCATTATTCGGAGTTAAACACAAATCTGAAATCCATATCGGACCAATATCAAAATATTAATATTAATCAATATTAAAAAGGTTATATCAATGCAATGTATCTGCAACGTATCAGTTATATTATATACTAGTTGTGCTATATCATCATAGAAATAGTCATCAACAATGTATATGATATCATAATATGATATTTTTTTCACATAACAGTTATGTAGAAAAAGTTGAGTGGTTATGTTTTTGGTATAATCACACCATAGTTTCAGAAATAGTTCTGAAATATTGATAAAAGAACAGGAAAAAATGTATATTGATATGACGAATATAAAAGAAATAAATATTAAGGAGTAGTTCCAGAAACGAAAACTATAATTACTAATTATAAAAACAACATTGGTGAATGTTTCATTATTTTTCCATCCGTTTTTTTCTCTACTTGAAAAACCTCTTCTAATCATTAATAGAAATAGGATATTTACAACAGTTGTCACATGCTCCATTTTCCGTCGTGCAACACAAATCTAAAGTCCATATTGGACTTCATGTTGAATAGTATATCATGACAACATGTTAATAGGATGACTTCAGAAAAAATAAATGTAGTACTCAAGAAATTTATTGATACATTTTTGCCCCTCTATCATTACATTAACAAAATATGAAATTACAAGAACTCATAATTAGCAATAACTCTTTCTCGATGAAAAGTAAAAATACATATATATATATATATATATATATATATATATATATATTGCCTGAGCATGGAAGTTTGGAAAATACAATTATTTCGCTAAAATAATCGTCCACTTGATGATATCATTGATGAATTATTCATTCGATTCCTCAATATTCCACGTGAAACTTTGACCGATTATTCCTTCAATCAACTCTTGCCTGAAAACAACTGCAATGTGGCAGGGCGATTGTAAATCTACACAGTTTTGATAGGAATAAATTGTGGGCCAGATTCATCGAGAGGTTCTAGCACACCCAATTTCACCAGCTTCACTGCCCACGAATCTGGCTGATTTTCAGGATCTTTCAATTCATTCTCGATCTTCAATCGCTTTCTCGATGAAAATTCATGGATTTCCGAAACTCTAGACAGGTTCACAACTACTCGAGCTGTACCATGAATATTCAAACTGGTGTCCACTCGAGAGGCGATTTTCGGAGGGTCCATCATAGTTTCCACTTCCTGGGCTTTCCTTTTCTTCCCCCTTTCAATAAGATTCACAGTCATTTTGGATGAATATTCACTTTTGCGGATTTCTTTTGATGACTCATTTACCGCCTTTTGAGGAGAACTCGAATGAAGATTATGTGATCCTAGAGAATATACACCACCCTTCATTCCAATAGGAGTCAACAAATTCTGCTTTTCTCTACCACATATTTCTGTTGTTACAAAATTTTTCGTCTGGATTGAAGGATTCCTTGGTTTTTTCTCCTTTTCAGTTAATCTTGACGAACTGGCAGATTGTGGAACCTGGTCATTTCTTCGTGAATTCCCATAACTCTGAATTATTTCTCTTGTTGCTGAAATATCGGCATTTATTTTTCGATGTGGGTGGGTATCGGATTTGTTGATGTCAAGTCGTGGAACTCTCTCCGTTTTTATAATATTGTGTTCAACACCAGTCTCTCTCGTCGAAGATTTCTGATTTGCCATCCGACACAGCTCAAGAATCCTACTTTCTGAAGATACTACTATTCCCTTTTTTTTCTCTCCACGATTGGATATTTTGGGTTGAACGCTCACTTTAGCTGCATCTATGTCGGTGGCAACATTGGTACTTTTTCGACCCCTCTTTTTCTTACACACCTCAGCCTGAATTCGATCCCTCATCCTCATGGCTTGATCTTTGGCTTCATTCAATTGGTAGCCATGCATCGAGTTCACATTAGAAATTCTTACTTTTCCCGATGATTGACTCGATACATTTCCTACATTGTCTGAAGGTAGTAAAACTGGTACTGACGAAGAAGGCATATTTTGAGACGATGGATTACTGCCTCCAATTTCCGGGTGATTTCCAGATTTTCTAGCGAAAGCAGAGGGACGAGTCCTACTGTATTTCCTAGACGGCACAATGTCTGGAGGCCCATGAGAAATGACCGACAGCTTCAGTGTTTCTGGTGCGATTTTATCGATTAGATCCATATGATTCCTCTTTTGGGAAAATACCGACGGTTTTTTTCCTTCTTGGGGTTTCAACAACGGTATTTGGGGTACGTTAGTTACTTTTGATACATCGGACGATATATGCCCAACATGCATCAAGGTGTTACAAACATCGGATGAATTTGACAGTGAGCGGATATCATTTGATTTCTGATTAAGAGCTTGTTCCCTTTCAGACTCTTTATTATTCTCTTCCAATGGTGTGGTAATCGAATGATCCGGAGACAAGTACAAATCAGCTGACAGGATGCTGAAATCGTTTGGTTTCAAATGAGCAGCTGGTTCAGTTTCAGATTCTTTTTCATCCCCCTCATCTGACGTGGAAATGGAATCATCTGATGATGATGATAAATACAAATCATCACTCAGGGTGCTAACATCAGTCGTTTCCAAAGGAGAAGTTGATTCCTTTTTTATTTGACCTCTGATCCTCTTGGCTTGTAGTTCGACTTCGCTCAATCGATTTCTATGCATCGAGTTCACTTTCGAAATCCTAACTTTACGTGCACCTGAAAAATAAAACATTTATTGATAAAATGGAAAGGACGTTATATATACAGAGTGTTATGAACGTAAAATTGTAAAATTGACTAACAACTACTTACTTATGAACTGAAGAATCCCCTTACCTTCCATTGTTGACAGATGTGATAATTTCAAAACGAATGGCACTAACGAATTTCAACTTCTAAAAAACACTGTTATTGCAAGATGCAGAAGTAATAATGAAATAATATCAGTGGAAAGAGCCTATATATAGATCATAAGAATAAGTATCATTTCGGATTGTCAAACGGATTCTGCAGGTAGTTAATTCCAATAATTGTGATAATGTGAAATATAATTTTTATATTCATTACCTGCTATTAACACCTTACCCCTTTTTTACATTGAATTGAAACAATATCAAATCAATATAACATAAATACAAGTGCTGAATTGAGAAAGCGTGTTACTTCTTATTGTGGGATGATTTCGATTAAATGGCACAAGTAAATTTCAAATGTTGCTGCCAATAATGAAACACCACACAACAATATTTTGGCAATATTCAGAAATGGTAACGCACTAAAAATTGTGTTATAACCCCAATGCGTCAGTTACAGTACAATATTGTAGATAGATGTTTTTTGACTAAGGTATGTAGAGGTACATATGTTGCACAAGTCGGTGGTACAGATTGTAGATGAACAGTAATACTAAACAATAACAAATAAAATAAACTGAAACAGTTGAGATATATATAAAACCTACTGGATAAAGTATACAGAATAGTAATTGAAAAAAATTTAAATACATTTCCACAAAAGAAGTGACCATAGGAAATCTGTATTTACGACGTTATGCCAAAAAATAATGTTGCATGTCATCAGTTCTTTGGCGAGAGAATAAAGATGAAAAAAAATCAACAAGGAAAAACAAGTTCATAAGATACATCACAACATATATATTCAAATTAGATGTGGAGGTTCACCTGCATGTTCCATGCGTCAAAAGTGTGTCTACGAGTATGTTCTAAATATTCAGTATCGGAATAAAAACTGTTTTTTTTTTATTTTTTTTTTAATTGTTTGAAACGAACATATTCATATTTTCTATAGTGTCAGGAAGTACCTCAATATGAAATCGTAGGATTTATTTTTGATTTCATCAGTCTGAAACGTTGAGGTCTAATGAAATTGCTGTTACGTATATCATGATTGTGTAAACTAGATTACTCGAGAATTGTTACCGATATAATTCCACCAGTGATGAAAGATTCACAGCAAAAATCCCTAGTATCGATTCCATTAAGAATTCTCAGATATTTCATATATATTATAAGCATTATATATTAATATTAGTTGAAAGAGCATATATATAGATCATAAGAATAAGTATCGTTTCGGACTGTCAAATGGATTCTGCAGGTAGTAAATCCCACTTTTCCAATTTCAGTAATTGTGCTATGAGGTGGAAACACGAAAACTTCAAAGGTAATTTCATATTCATGACAGGCTATCAACACCTCACTCAGTTCTATAATTCCAAAACTAAAATTACTAATTATATGAAGAAGAGCATTGGTGAATTTTTCATTATTTTCCCATTCGTTTTTTTCCCTGCTTGAAAAACCTATTTGTACTAGTTGCCACATGCAATATAGACTCCATATCAAATGATTTTGATCAGTCATCGGAGTCTAACTCAAGATGTATGAGCCTCTGAAGAAGCTAGCCACTCGCGCCAGATATCCATATGTATAATTCTCGCCATAGACACCTCTTACGAGAAAATGGTTAGACTCCGATAATCAGTCATTGGAGACCTCTTACGACTGCCATGCAAAGTACTTCCCATTTTGAAAACTCTCTGTTGTTTTATAACAAACTATCGGACTTTCTGAAAGTAATTACTAACGACAAGCATTTCTACTCTGAAGATGATAACTTATGAAATCGAAATTCTATCCTGAAATAAAAGTGTTGAGAATGTTTGAGAGTTCCGTTGGTTAGGAAACTGAGAAGCTGTACTATTTTTTTAATTATTTTCTGAATTTATTCAAAGTTTTGATGAAATATTACTAACTGCCGTAGTTAGTGTGAATAATCTGCCATACGTACGTATGTACTCGAGTAAAGTGGTAGTACAATGAATCAATATTCATCAACAGATATAGCCATATTTTTATTTATGAGTTTCGAATGTTTGTTTTCAATTTTTTTGTTTGAATTTCAGTGCAGTATTTGATTGAATGTTTTAACTGAGTACTGCAAAGTTTGAGAATTATAAATTTGATTGTTTCGCCGTCTAACTTGATGACATTATTTGTAATTTCATTTTTTTGATTTGATTTTTCCATGTTATGTGTTTTCGCAACATGTTCCATGGCGTTGATTATATAAACAATGAAATTCCGAACCAATATCGCTCAGCGTGTAACATTGTTAAGCAAAAAGGGTGCATGCTCAATTCTACGTATTATCACGAAAATCAAGAAAATGAATTTCAGATAACACCTGCTCTTGACGAATATCTTGATTTTCGTATTCCAAAATATTAACATCTCATCACTTTCTGAGTTCCTTGTTTCTTTTAAAATGCTAAATATCGATTACAAAAAACAAATATTATTATTATGAAATGATTGAAAAAAATCAGGAAAATGATAAGAAGAACTAGTAGGAACATACTTCAGACGGAGCTTTGGTAACCGAAAAATGATCTTCTAAAAATTCTGGTGATTGATTATGAGATAAATATCACAATATATAAAGTTAAAGTTTCAATTATATTATTCAGGACATTTTCTCAGCTCAACCCCTGATGGTCATTATACGGATTTACCTATTTACGTTACCTGCGGATACATTTATTTCCATTGACTAATGAATTGAGGCAGAAATTTGTATAAGAACAATAGATATGTTCAGATAGATACATTTTGGATCTGACAGAAGAATCGGTACTGTCTGTGCCGAAAAAGTTTGTAGTGTCCGATAAGAGGACAAATCTGGAAATAATTATGTGGGACTTATCGTTACAATCGAGAATGCGAGGTAATTCATCTATATTATATATCGAAAGGAAAACAATATTCGAGATGAAAGTAGCATCAATTTTGTGACCATTATCATTTCACTCAGCGCATTTCAATTACTTGTAGGAATATAAATTTGAGGATTGAAATGAGACCGACAGTTTCAACAACAAAACTCGCTGTGAGATCAACTTCTCCAAATTCAATATGGCGGCACTATGGCGTCATGTTAGAAACTATTACTGCCGTGGCCAAACTGTCCTCATACTGCCTTTGAAGCAATCAAAGAATCTTCTACAATGCTCTTTCTTCGCAACTCATTGCCTTTGCCAGAAGCAGTGGTGTCACAGTTCTGCAAATAATCCCTCGTCATCTCCCGGCTTGAATTCATTAATACTTCATGTCATTCATAGCAGATTATGACAACAAGTAAATAGTATGACTAAAAAAATTAATGTAGGTTTCAAGAAGTTTATTGAGACATTTTTGACAAAGTGTGTTGTTAAAAAACATTCCCTTCTCTCATCACATTAACAAAATATGAAATTATAATTATTAGCGATTATTATAATTCTTTTTGAGGAAAATTAAAAAGATATATATTACCTGAGGATGGAAGTTTGGAAAATACAATTATTTCGCTAAAATAATCGTTCACTTGATGATTCCGTTGATAAATTATACATTTGACTGATCATTTCGTTAATCAACTCCTGCCTGCAAACAACTGCAATCTGGCAATGCGATTGTAAACATACACAGTTTTGATTGGGAAAAATTGTGGGCCAGATTCATCCAGAGGTTTTAGCACACCCAATTTCACCAGCTTCACTGCCCACGAGTCTGGCTGACTTTCAGAATCTTTCGAATCATTCTCGATCTTCAATCGCTTTCTCGAAGGAAATTCATTGAATTCCGAAACTCCAGATAGGTTCACAACTACTCGAGCTGTACCTACCATGAATATCTAAACTGGTGTTCACTAGAGAGGCGATTTTCGGGGGGTCAATCATCGTTTCCACTTCTCGGACTTTCCTTTTCTTCCCCTTTTTGGACGTATCTCTTTTGCGGATTTCTGTTGATGACTCCTTTACCACTTTTTGAGGAGAACTCGAATGGAGATTATGTGATTCAATAGAATAAACACCACCCTTCATTCCAATAGGAGTCAGCAAAGTATGCTTTTCCCTATCACATACTGCTGTTGTAATTTTCTTCATCTGGATCGAAGGATCCCTTGCATTTTCCTCCTTTTCAGTTGAACTTGACGGACCGGCAGATTCAGAAACCTGGTCATTTTGTCGTGTTTTTCTATAATTCTGAATTATTTCTCTTTTAAGTGAAATATCGGCATTTAATTTTTGATGTGGGTAGGTATCGGATTTTTTTATGTCAAGTCGAGGAACTCTCTCCGTTTTAAGAACGTGCTCAACACCAGTCTTATCCGTCGAAGAAGATTTCTGATTTGCCATCCGACACAGCTCAAGAATCGTACTGTCTGCAGATACTACTTTCCCCTTCTTCCTCTCTCCACGATTGGATATTTCGGGTTGAACGCTCACTTTAGCTGCATCTGTGTCGGTAAGATCTTCGGTACTTTTCCGACCCCTCTTTTTCTTACACGCCTCAGCCTGAATTCGATCCCTCATTCTCATGGCTTCAATCAATTGGTATCCATGCATCGAGTTCACATTAGAAATTCTAACTGTTCCCGATGATTGACCCGATATATTTCCTACTTTGTCTAAAGGTAGTAATGATGAAGAAGGCATATTCTGAGAAGATGGATTACTGCCTCCAATATCCGGGTGATTTCCAGATTTTCTAGCGGAAGCAGAGGGCCGAGTCCTACTGTATTTCCTAGACGGCACAATGTCTAGAGGCCCATGAGAAATGATTGACAGCTTCGGTGTTTCTGGTGCGATTTTATCGATTAGATCCATATGATTCCTCTTTTGGAAAAATACTGACGGTTTTTTTCCTTTTTGGGTTTTCACCAACGGTATTTGGGGTAGGTTGGTTACTTTTGATACATCGGGCGATATATGCATCAAGGTGTTACAAACATCGGATGAATTCGACAGTGAGTGGATATAAATTGATATCTGATTAACAGCTTGTTCCCTTTCAGACTCTTTATTGCTCTCTTCCACTGGTGTGGTAATTGAAAGATCCGGAGACAAGTAAAAATCAGCTGAAAGGATGCTGAAATCGATTGGTTTCAAATTAGCAGCTGGTTCAGTTTGAGATTCTTTTTCATCCCCCTCATCTGACGCGGAAATGGAATCATCTGATGGTGATAAGTACAAAGCATCACACAGGGTGCTGACATCAGCCGTTTCCAAAGGAGAAGTTAATTCCTTTTCTATTTGACCTCTAATCCTCTTGGCTTGTAGTTCGACTTCGTTCAATCGATTTCTATGCATCGAGTTCACTTTCGAAATTCTAACATTACGTGCACCTGAAAAATAAAACATTTATTGAGAAGGACGTTATATAATATACAAAGTGTTATCAACGAAAATACATTAAAATACTGATTCTTTTCGTACATTGTAAAATTGACTAACAACTAGTTATTTATGAACTGAAGAATCCCCTTACCTTCCATTGTTGACAGATGTTATAATTCCAAAATGAATGGCACATACGAATTTCAACTGGTAATAAACACTGTTTTTGCAAGATGCAGAACTAATAATGACATAATATCAGTGGGAAGAGCCTATATATAGATCATAAGAATAAGTATCATTTCGGATTGTCAAACGGATTCTGCAGGTAGTTAATTCCAATAATTGTGATATGATGTCGAAACACGAAAACTTCAAAGATAATTTTTATATTCATTACCTCCTATTAACACCTTACTCATTTTCACATTGAATCGAAACAATATCAAATCAATATGACATAAATACAAGTGATGAATTGAGAAATACTGTTACTTCTCATTGTGTTTGTGTGATGATTTCCATTAAATGGCACATATTAATTTAAACTGTTGCTTTCAATAATGGAACTCCGCACAACACTATTTGTGCAAAATGCAGAAATAATAACGCACTAAACATTGTGATATAGCCTCAATGCATCAGTTACAGTACAATATCATAGATAGATAGATGTTTTTTGACTACGGTATGTAAAGGTACATTTGTAGCACAAGTCGGTGGTACATAATGTAGATGAACAGTAATACTGAATAATAACAAATGAAGTAAACTAAAACAGTTAAGATATATAAAAAAACCTACTGAATATAATATACAGAATAGTAATTGAACAAAATTTAAACACATTTCCACAAAGGAAGTGACCATAGGAAATCTGTATTTACGACGTTATGCCTAAAAGTAATATGTAGCATGTCATCAGTTCTTTGGCGAAAGAATAAAGATGAGAAAAAATCAACAAGGAAAAAACAAGTTCATAAGATACATCACAACATATATATTCAAATTAGATGTGGAGGTTCGACAAGCATGTTCCTTGCGTCAAAATTGTGTCTACGAGTATGTTCAAAATATTCAGTATCGAAATAAAAACTGTTTTGTCTAATTTTTTTTTATAAATTGTTCAAAACAGAACATATTCATATTTTCGGTAGTGTCAGGAAGTACATTATACAATCTGAAATCATAAGATTTATTTTTGATTCCATCTGTTTGAAACGTTGAGGTCTAATGAAATTGCTGTTACGTATATCATGATGGTGTAAACTGGATTGCTTGAGAATTGTAAGGAGCCCTACATTACCGACATAATTCCATCAGTGATGAAAGAGTCACGGCAAGAATCCCCAAAACCGATTCCAGCAAGAATTCTCAGAGCTTTCATATATATTATCATTATTATATATTAATATCAGTTGAAAGAATAAGTATCATTTCAAACTGTCAAACGGATTCTGCAGGTAGTTAATCCCACTTTTTCAATTTCAATAATTGTGCTATGATGTCGAAACACAAAAACTTCAAATATAATTTTCATATTCAATACTGGCTATTAACATCTTACTCAATTCAATAATTCCAAAACTAAAATTACTAATTATATGAAGGAGAGCATTGGTGAATGTTTCATTATATTTTCATCCGTTTGTTTTTCTGCTTGAGAAGCCTCTGCCAATCATCAATGAAAATACAATATTTGTAATAGTTGTCACATGCTTGATGTTTCGGCGTACAACACAAATCTAAAGTCCATATCGGACCAAAAATCCTTCATAGGTGACGAACCTGCACCTGTGAACCAAATTTACTTCCATGAATGAACAATCAGATCTCATATTCGAATAATCGTACGTATTGAACATATGCGTGAAATCATTTGATCATCATTGACAATTGCAAAATTCTGATCCCGAGTAAAAAAAATATTTTTGATCATCCTACGAGCCACCTGAACTCTTATTCAAAGCAAACTTTCTTCGACACGTTTATTTCTGAACTATCAAACTCTCCTTACACTGACTTTGAAGCAATTGGTTAATCTCCCTACAATCTTAATCTTTTTGAGATATTCAATCACATAAACTCATAGAAACCTTATACATTGCTATGCAAGTCATTGCCTTTGCCAGAAACAGTGATGTATAAATATGTATATGTTTTTTGGTAAAATAACCCCATAGTTTCAGGAATAGTTCTGAAAATTTGTTAAAATAACATGAAATAATGTGTAATGAAATAACATATATAAAAGAAATGAATATTTAGGAATTCCAGGAACCAAAACTATAATTACTTATTATATGAAGAGGAGCATTGGTTAATATTTCATTATTTTTCCATCCGTTTTTTTTTCTCTGCTTGAAACACTTCTGCTAATCATTTATAAAAATAAGTTATTTAGAGTATGTGTCCCATGATTCATTTTGAGGAGTGAAACACAAATCTAAAGTCCATATCGGACCGAAATTAAAATATTAATATTAATTAATATTGAAAAGGTTACGTTAATGCCATGTACCTGCAACGTGTCAGTTATATTATATACTAGTTGTGCTATATCATTATAGAAATAGTCACCAACCATGATATCATAATATAATTTTTTTTTCACATAACAGTTATATAGAATAAGTTGAGTGGTTATGTTTTTGGTAGAATCACACCATAGTTTCAGAAATAATTCTGAAATATAGATAAAAGAACAGGAAAAAAATGTATTTTGATATCACGAATATAAAAGAAATCAATATTTAGGAGTTCCAGAAACGAAAACTATAATTACTAATTATAAGAAGAAGCATTGGTGAATGTTTTATTATTTTCCATCCGTTTTTTTCTCTGCTTGAAAAACCTTTTCTAATCATTAATAGAGATAGGATATTCACAACAGTTGTCACATGCTTCATTTTTCGGCGTACAACACAAATCTAAAGTCCATAGCGCACCAAATTTCCCTTATAGGTAGTAAAATCAGTTTTTGGTGACGAAACTGCACCTGTTTTCGACTCCATATTAAACGATTTTCCTTTCAGATTTACATATTGAACATATCTGTGATATCATTTTGGATCATCATTGACTATTGCAAAATTCTGATCTCTAGTAAAAAATATTTTTGATCATCCTACGAGCAACCTAAACATGATTCTACTTGAGATAACGTGCACATATGAATCCGCAGAAGCGATAATTTTTGTCACTCTTTCTACTAGCAAAGCAAGCTTTCTCTGCAAACTCTCCTCACACTGCCTTTATAGAAATTGATGAATCTTCCTACAGTCCTAATTTTTTGAGATATTGAATCACATAAACTCATAGAAATCTATGTGTTGTTAAAAAACAGCCCCCTCTATCATCACCCAAACAAAATATGAAATTATAAGAACTCATAATTCTATCATCACCTTAACAAAATATGAAATTATAAGAACCAATAATTAGCAATCTTCATAATAACTCTTTTTCAGAAGAAGTAAAAACATATATATTGCCTGAGGATGGAAGTTTGGAAAATACAATTATTTCCCTAAAATAATCGTTCCCTTGATGATTCCATTGAAGAATTATTCATTTGATTCCCCAATATTCCACGTGAAACTTTGACTGATTATTTCTTTAATCAACAAATCAACTCCTGCCTGCATACAACTGCAATGTGGCAATGCGATTGTAAACCTACACAGTTTTGATTGGAAAAAATTGTGGTCCAGATTCATCCAGAGGTTCTAGCACACCCAATTTCACCAGTTTCACTGCCCACGAGTCTGACTGACTTTCAGAATCTTTCGAATCATTCTCGATCTTCAATCGCTTTCTCGAAGGAAATTCATTGAATTCCGAAACTCCAGATAGGTTCACAACTACTCGAGCTGTACCATGAATATCTAAACTGGTGTCCACTAGAGAGGCGATTTTCGGAGGGTCAATCATCGTTTCTACTTCTCGGACTTTTCTTTTCTTCCCCTTTTCAATAGGGTTCGTAGTCATTTTGGACGTATCACTTTTAGGGATTTCTGTCGATGACTCCTTTACCACTTTTTGAGGAGAACTCGGATGGAGATTATGTGATTCAAGAGAATAAACATCACCCTTCATTCCAAAAGAAGTCAGCAAAGTCTGCTTTTCTCTATCACATAGTGCTGTTGCATTTTTTTTCATCTGGATTAAAGGATCGTTTGGTTTTTTCTCCTTTTCAGTTGATCTTGACGAACTGGCATATTCAGAAAACTGGTCATTTTTTCGTGAATTCCCATAATTCTGAATTTTTTTTTTTTTGTTGAAATATCGGCATTTATTTTTCGATGTGGGTGAGTATCGGATTTGTTAATATCAAGTCGTGGAATTCTCTCCGTTTTAAGAATATTGTGCTCAACACCAGTCTTATCCGTCGAAGAAGATTTCTGATTTGCCTTCTGACACAGCTCAAGAATCCTACTTTCTGAAGATTCTACTTTCCCCTTGTTTCTCTCTCCACGATTGGATATTTTGGGTTGAACGCTCACTTTAGCTGCATCTATGTCGGTGGGAACTTTGGTACTTTTTCGACCCCTCTTTTCCTTACACGCCTCAGCCTGAATTCGATCCCTCATCCTCATGGCTTGCTCTTTGGCTTCATTCAATTGGTATCTATGAATCGAGTTCACATTGGAAATTCTAACTTTCCCCGATGTTTGACTCGATATATTTCCTACTTTGTCTGAAGGTAGTAAAACTGGTACTGACGAAGAAGGCATATTCTGAGACGATGGATTACTGCCTCCAATTCCCGGGTGATTCCCAGATTTTCTAGCGAAAGCAGAGGGCCGAGTCTTACTGTATTTCCTAGACGGCACAATGTCTGGAGGCCCATGAGAAATGACCGACAGCTTAGGTGTTTCTGGTGCGAATTTATCGATTAGGTCCATATGCTTCCTCTTTTGGAAAAATACCAACCGTATTCTTTCTTCTTGGGGTTTCACCAACGGTATTTGGGGTACGTTAGTTACTTTTGATACATCGGACGATATATGCCTATCATGCATCAAGGTGTTACAAACATCGGATGAATTTGACAGTGAGCCGATATCATTTGATTTTTGATGAACAGCTTGTTCCCTTTCAGATTCTTCATTATTCTTGTCCACTGGTGTGGTACCTGAATGATCCGGAGACAAGTACAAATCAGCTGTTAGGATGCTGAAATCGTTTGGTTTCAAATGAGCAGCTGGTTCTGTTTCAGATTCTTTTTCATCCCCCTCATCTGACGTGGAAATGGAATCATCTGATGATGATAAGTACAAATCATCACACAGGGTGCTAACATCAGCCGTTTCCAAAGGAGAAGTTAATTCCTTGTCTATTTGACCTTTAATCCTCTTGGCTTGGAGTTCGACTTCGCTCAATCGATTTCTATGCATGGAGTTCACTTTCGAAATCCTAACTTTACGTGCACCTGAAAAATAAAACATTTATTGATAAAATGGGAAGGACGTTATATATACAGAGTGTTATGAACGTAAAATTGTAAAATTGACTAACAACTAGTTACTTATGAACTGAAGAATCCCCTTACCTTCCATTGTTGACAGATGTGATAATTTCAAAACGAATTGCACTAACGAATTTCAACTTGTAAAAACACTGTTATTGCAAGATGCACAACTAATAATGAAATAATATCAGTGGAGAGAGCCTATATATAGATCATAAGAATAAGTATCATTTCGGATTGTCAAACGGATTCTGCAGGTAGTTAATTCCAATAATTGTGATATGATGTCGAACCACAAAAACTTCAAAGATAATTTTTATATTCATTACCTGCTATTAACACCTTACTCATTTTCAAATTGAATTGAAACAATATCAAATCAATATAACATAAATACAAGTGCTGAATTGAGAAATCGTGTTAGTTCCCATTGTGGGATAATTTCGATTAAAAGGCACAAGTAAATTTCAAATGTTGCTGCCAATAATGAAACGCCACACAACAATATTTTTGCAATATTCAGAAATGGTAACGCACTAAACATTGTGTTATAACCCCAATGCGTCAGTTACAGTACAATATTGCAGGTAGATAGATGATTTTTGACTAAGGTATGTAGAGGTACATATGTAGCACAAGTCGGTGGTACAGATTGTAGATGAACAGTAATACTAAACAATAACAAATAAAATATACTGAAACAGTTAAGATATATGAAAAACGTACTGAATAAAATATACAAAATAGTAATTGAAAAAAATATAAATATATTTCCACAAAGGAAGTGACCATAGGAAATCTGTATTCACGACGTTATGCCAAAAAATAATGTTGCATGTCATCAGTTCTTTGGCGAGAGAATGAAGATGAAAAAAAATCAACAAGGAAAAAACAAGTTCATAAGATACATCACAACATATATATTCAAATTTGATGTGGAGGTTCGACAAGCATGTTCCTTGCGTCAAAATTGTGTCTACGAGTATGTTCCAAATATTCAGTATCGGAATAAAAACTGTTTTTTTATTTTTCTTTAATGTTTGAAACGAACATATTCATATTTTCTATAGTGTCAGGAAGTACCTCAATCTGAAATCGTAGGATTTATTTTTGATTTCATCAGTCTGAAACGTTGAGGTCTAATGAAATTGCTGTTAAGAATATCATGATCGTTTAAACTGGATTGCTTGAGAAATGTGGGGAGCCCTACATCCATTAAGAGTTCTCAGAGATTTCATATATATTATTATTATTATTATATATTAATATTAGTTGAAAGAGCATATATATAGATCATAAGAGTAAGTATCATTTCGGACTGTCAAATGGATTCTGCAGGTAGTCAATCCTACTTTTCCAATTTCAGTAATTGTGCTATGAGGTCGAAACACAAAAACTTCAAAGATAATTTCATATTCATGACTGGCTATTAACATCTTACTCATTTCTATATTTTCAAAAGTAAAATTATTAATTATATGAAAAAGAGCATTGGTGATTGTTTCATTATTTTTCCATCCGTTTTCTTCCCTGCTTGAAAAGCCTATTATAATAGTTGTAACATGCTTAATTTTCAGGCGTACAATAAAAATCTAAAGTCCATATCGGACCAAAATTCCTTCTAAGGTAGTAAGATCAGTTTGGTGTCGAACCTTCACCTGTAATAGACTCCATATCGAATGATTTTTTTTCAGATTTACTTCCATGTATAAAATTTCAGATCTCATACTTGAATAAACGTACGTATTGAACGTATCTGTGAAATCACTCCGATCAGCATTGGCAATAGCAGAATTCTGATCCCGAGTGAAAAAAATAATTTTGATCATCCTACGAGCCACCTAAACATGATTCTTGTTAGGATAACATGCACTTTCGAATTCACATAAGCGATAGTTTTTGTTACTCTTCCTACAAGCAAAGAAAACTTCCTCCGCAAACTCTCCTCATACTGCCTTTGAAGCAATTGAAGAATCTTCCTACGATCCTCATCTTTTTGAGATACTAAATCACATAAACTCCTAGAAATCTTAGACATTTCTTCGCATTTCATTGCCTTTGCCAGAAACAGTGGTGTCACAGTTCTGCAAATATTCCCTTGTCATCTCCTGGCTTGAATTCATTGATACTTCATGTCTAATAGCAGATTACGACAACATGTAAATAGTATGACTAGAAAAAAAATAAATGTAGTACTCAGGAAGTTTATTGAGACATTTTTGACAAAGTGTGTCGTTAAAAAACAGCCCCTTCTCACATCACATTAACAAAATATGAAATTATAAGAACTCATAATTAGCGATTATTATAATTCTTTTTGAGGAAAAGTAAGAACATTTATATTCGCTACTATAATCGTTCACTTGATGATTCCATTTATGAATTTAGTCATTATTCATTTGATTCCTCTATGTTTCGAGTGAAACTATTGACTGATTATTTTTTGTTTCAACTCTGGCCTGCAAACAGCTGCACTGTGGCAATGACTTGCGTATTTTAAATCTGAATACACGTAGCATGAGGAATAAAATTGAAGATATTTGTATAATGATCGCTGAAATGAGATATTCAGATATACTATGTTTTTCTGAAACATGGTTTACGACCGAAGAAATAGCTTCAGTCAAACTCAATGGTTATGACCTAGCAGCAGCCTACTGCAGAGATACATTGACTGGAGGAGGGGTAGATCTCTTCATAAAAATGGGTGGTGATTGGATGTACGAGAAACTACAGGTGAGTCAGGTGAACGATCAAATATTTGACGCTGAAGATGAAAAAAACAACCAACAAGGAACAAACAAGTTCATAAGATTCATCACAACATATATATTCAAATTAGATGTGGAGGTTCGACAAGCATGTTCCTTGCGTCAAAATTGTGTCTACGAGTATGTTCAAAATATTCAGTATCGAAATAAAAACTGTTTTTTCTAATTTTTTTTTATAAATTGTTCAAAACAGAACATATTCATATTTTCGGTAGTGTCAGGAAGTACATTATACAATCTGAAATCATAAGATTTATTTTTGATTCCATCTGTTTGAAACTTTGAGGTCTAATGAAATTGCTGTTACGTATATCATGATTGGGTGAACTGGATTGCTTGAGAATTGTAAGGAGCCCTACATTACCGACATAATTCCATCAGTGATGAAAGAGTCACGGCAAGAATCCCCAAAACCGATTCCAGCAAGAATTCCCAGAGCTTTCATATATATTATCATTATTATATATTAATATCAGTTGAAAGAATAAGTATCATTTCAAACTGTCAAACGGATTCTGCAGGTAGTTAATCCCACTTTTCCAATTTCAATAATTGTGCTATGATGTCGAAACACAAAAACTTCAAATATAATTTTCATATTCAATACTGGCTATTAACATCTTACTCAATTCAATAATTCCAAAACTAAAATTACTAATTATATGAAGGAGAGCATTGGTGAATGTTTCATTATATTTTCATCCGTTTGTTTTTCTGCTTGAAAAGCCTCTGCCAATCATTAATGAAAATAACATATTTGTAATAGTTGTCACATGCTTAATGTTTCGGAGTACAACACAAATCTAAAGTCCATATCGGACCAAAATTCCTTCATAGGTGACGAACCTGCACCTGTGAACGTCTGTTCGACTACTAAATGTTTTTCCTTTCAGATTTACTTCCATGAATGAAAAATCAGATCTCATACTTGAATAAACGTACGTATTGAACATATGTGTGAAATCATTTGATCATCATTGACAATTGCAAAATTCTGATCCCGAGTAAAAAAAATATTTTTGGTCATCCTACGAGCCACCTGAACTCTTATGAAAAGCAAAGCAAACTTTCTTCGACACGTTCATTTCTGAACTATCAAACACTCCTTACACTGACTTCGAAGCAATTGAACAATCTCCCTACAATCTTAATCTTTTTGAGATATTCAATCACATAAACTCATAGAAACCTTATACATTGCTTTGCAGGTCATTGCCTTTGCCAGAAACAGTGATCTATATATAATGTTATGTTTTTTAGTAGAATAACCCCATAGTTTCAGAGATAGTTCTGAACATTAGATAAAATAACATGAAATAATGTATAATGAAATAACATATATAAAAGAAATGAATATTCAGGAATAATTCCAGAAACGAAAACTATAATTACTTATTATATGAAGAGGAGCATTGGTTATTATTTCATTATTTTTTTCCATCCGTTTCTTTTCTCTGCTTGAAACAGCTCTGCCAATCATTTATAAAAATAAGTTATTTATAATATGTGTCCCCTGATTCATTTTTAGGAGTGAAACATAAATCTAAAGTCCCTATCGGACCAAAATTAAAACATTAAGTCACCAACAGTGTATATGATATCATAATATAATATTTTTTTCACATAACAGTTATATAGAAAAAGTTAAGTGGTTATGTTTTTGGTAGAATCACAGCATAGTTTCAGAAATAATTCTGAAATATAAATAAAAGAACAGAAAAAAATGTATATTGATATCACGAATATAAAAGAAATAAACATTCAGGAGTTCCAGAAACGAAAACTATAATTACTAATTATAAGAAGAAGAGCATTGGTGAATGTTTCATTATTTTCCATCCGTTTTTTTCTCTGCTTGAAAAACCCCTTCTAATCATTCATAGAAATAGGATATTCACAACAGTTGTCACATGCTTCATTTTTCGGCGTACAACCAAATCTAAAGTCCGTAGCGCACCAAATTTCCCTTACAGGTAGTAAAATCAGTTTTTGGTGACGAACCTGCACCTGTTTTCGACTCCATATTAAATGATTTTCCTTTCAGATTTACATATTGAACATATCTGTGAAATCATTTTGGATCATCATTGACTATTGCAAAATTCTGATCTCGAGTGAAAAATATTTCTGATCATCCTACGAGCCACCTAAACATGATTCTACTTGAGATAACGTGCACATATGAATCCACAGAAGCGATAATTTTTGTCACTCTTTCTACTAGCAAAGCAAACTTTCTCTGCAAACTCTCCTCACACTGCCTTTGGAGCAATTGATGTATCTTCCTACATTCCTCATCTTTCTGAGATATTAAATCACATAAACTCATAGAAAATCTATGTGTTGTTAAAAAACAGCCCCCTCTATCATCACCTTGACAAAATATGAAATTATAAGAACTCATAATCAGCAATCATCAAAATAACTCTTTTCGAGAAGAAATAAAAACATATATATATATATATGTATATATATATTGCCTGAGAATGAAAGTTTGGAAAATTCAATTATTACGCTAAAATAATCGTGAATTATTCATTTGATTGACACAGTTTTGATTGGAAAAAATTGAGGGCCAGATTCATCGAGAGGTGCTAGCACACCCAATTTCACCAGCTTCACTGCCCACGAATCTGTCTGACTTTCAGAATCTTTCGATTCATTCTCAATCTTCAATGGCTTCCTCGGAGGAAAACCATGGAATTCCGAAACTCCAGATAGGTTTACAACTACTTGAGCTGTACCAAGAATATTCAAACTGGTGTCCACTTGAGAGGCGATTTTCGAAGGGTCAATCATCGTTTCCACTTCCCGGACTTTCCTTTTCTTCCCCTTTTCAATTGGGTTCATAGTCATTTTGGACGTATTATTTTCGCGGATTTGTCTTGATGACTCCTTCCCCGCTTTTTGAGGAGAACTCGGATGGAGATTATGTGATTCAAGAGAATAAACACCACTCTTCATTCCAATAGGAGTCAGCAAAGATTGCTTGTTTTTTTCTCCTTTTCAGTCAATTTTGTCGAACTGGCAGATTCAGAAACCTGAACATTTCTTCGTGTATTCCTGTAATTCTGAATTATTTCTCTTTTTACTGAAATATCGGCATTCATTTTTCGATGTGGGTAGGTATCGGATTTGTTGATGTCAATTCGTGGAACTCTCTCCGCTTTTAGAATATTGTGCTCAACACCAGTTTCTCCCGCCGAAGAAGATTTCTGATTTGCCATCCGACATAGCTCAAGAATCCTACTTTCTGAAGATTCTTCTTTCCCCTTCTTCCGCTCTCCACGATTGGATATTTCGGGTTGAACGCTCACTTCAGCTGCATCTGTGTCGGTGGGAACTTTGGTACTTTTTCGACCCCTCTTTTTCTTACACGCCTCAGCCTGAATTCGATCCCTCATCCTCATGGCTTGCTCTTTGGCTTCATTCAATTGGTATCCATGCATCGAGTTCACATTAGAAATTCTAACTTTTCCCGATGATTGACTCGATACATTTCCTACTTTGTCTGAAGGTAGTAAAACTGATACTGACGGAGAAGGCATATTCTGAGACGATGGATTACTGCCTCCAATTTCCGGGTGATTTCCAGATTTTCTGGCGAAAGCAGAGGGCCGAGTCCTACTGTATTTCCTAGACGGCACAATGTCTGGAGGCCCATAAGAAATGACCGACAGCTTCGTTGTTTCTGGTGCGATTTTATCGATTAGATCCATATGATTCCTCTTTTGGGAAAATACCAACGGTATTCTTTCTTCTTGGGGTTTCATCAACGGTATTTGGGGTACGTTAGTTACTTTTGATACATCGGGCGATATATGCCTATCATGCATCAAGGTGTTACAAACATCGAATGAATTTGACAGTGGGCGGATATCATTTGATTTCTGGTTAACAGCTTGTTCCCTTTCAGATTCTTTATTATTCTCTTCCACTGGTGTGGTAATTGAATGATCCGGAGACAAGTATAAATCAGCTGACAGGATGCTGAAATCGTTTGGTTTCAAATGAGCAGCTGATTCTGTTTCAGATTCTTTTTCATCCCCCTCATTTGACGTAGAAATGGAATCATCTGATGATGATAAGTACAAATCATCACACAGAGTGCTAACATCAGCCGTCTCCAAAGTAGAAGTGGATTCCTTTTCAATTTGACCTCTGATTCTCTTGGCTTGGAGTTCGACTTCGTTCAATCGATTTCTATGCATCGAGTTCACTTTCGAAATTCTAACTTTACGTTCACCTGAAAAATAAAACATTCATTGAGAAAATGGGAAGGACGTTATATATACAAAGTGTTAAGAACGAAAATACATTACGTTACTGATTCTTTTCGTGCATTGTAAAATTGACTAAGAACTAGTTGTTTATGAACTGAAGGATCCCCTTACCTTCCATTGTTGACAGAAATGATGATTACAAAATGAATGGCACAAACGAACTACAACTGGTAATAAACACTGTTATTGCAATATGCAGAACTAATAATGAAATAATATCAGTGGAAAGAGCCTATATATACATCATAAGAATAAGTATAATTTCGGATTGTCAAACGGATTCTGCAGGTAGTTAATCCCACTTTTCTAATTTCAATAATTGTGATATGATGTCGAAATACAAAAACTCTTTTCCACATTGAATTGAAATAATATTAAATCAATATAACATAAATACAAGTGCTGAATTGAGAAATTGTGTTACTTCCCATTGTAGGATGATTTCGATTAAATGGCACAAGTAAATTTCAATGTTGCTGCCTTTAATGAAACACCACACAACAATATTTTTGCAATATTCAGAAATGGTAACGCACTATACATTGTGATATAACCTCAATGCGTCAGTTACATTACACTATTATCGAAAGATAGATGTTTTTTGACTAAGGTATGTAAAGGTACATTTGTAGCACATGTCGGTGGTACAGAATGTAGATGAACAGTAATACTGAACAATAACAAATAAAATAAACTAAAACAGTTAAGATATATAAAAAACGTACCGAATAACATATACAGAATAGTAATTGAACAAAATATAAAAACATCTTCACAAGAAAAGTGACCATAGGAAATCTGTATGTACGATGTTATGCCTAAAAATAATATGTAGCATGTCATCAGTTCTTTGGCGAAAGAGTAAAGATAAAAAAAGATCGTAAGAATAAGTATCATTTCGGACTGACAAACGGATTCTACAGGTAGTTAATCCCACTTTTCCAATTTCAATAATTGCGCTATGATGTCGAAACACAAAAACTTCAAAGATCATTTTTATATTTATTACTGACTATTAACTCATTTCCACATAAACATAAATACAAGTGATGAATTGAGAAATCTTTTTACTCCCCATGGTGTGATGATTTCTATTAAATGACACAAATAAATTTCAACTGTTGCTTCCAATAATGAAACTCCACACAACAATATTTTTGTAAAATGCAAAAATAATAACGCACTATACATTACAATATTATATATAGATAGATGTTTATTGACTACGGTATGTGAGGGTACATTTGTAGCACAAGTCGGTGGTACAGAATGTAGACGAACAGTAATGCTGAACAACAACAAATGAAATAAACTAAAACAGTTGGGATATATAGAAAACATACCGAATAAAATGAAAAGAGAAAATAAATGTAGTACTCAAGAAGTTTATTGAAACATTTTCGACAAAAAGTGTTGTTAAAAAACTACCCCCCTCTCATCACATTAACAAAATATGGAATCATAAGAACTTATAACTAGCAATAATCATAATAACTCTTATTGAAGAAAAGTAAAAACATATATATTGCCTGAGGATGGAAGTTTGGCAAATATAATTATTCCGCAAAAATAATCGTTCATTTGACATTTCATTCATGAATTAGTCAATTGATCACTCAATATTCCACGAGAAACTTCTACAAATCAGCTGACAGGATTCTGAAATCGTTTGGTTTCAAATGAGCAGCTGGTTCAGTTTCGGATTTTTTTTCATCCCTCTCATCTGACGTGGAAATGGATTCATCTTATGATGATAAGTACAAATCATCACACAGGGTGCTAACATCAGCAGTTTCCAAAGTAGAAGCTAATTCCTTTTCAATTTGACCTCTGATCCTCTTGGCTTGGAGTTCGACTTCGTTCAATCGATTTCTATGCATCGAGTTCACTTTCGAAATTCTAACTTTACGTGCACCTGAAAAATAAAACATTCATTGAGAAAATGGGAAGGACGTTATATATACAGAGTGTTATGAACGAAAATACTGATTCTTTTCGTACATTGTAAAATTGACTCACAACTAGTTATGTATGAACTGAAGAATCCCCTTACCTTCCATTGTTGACAGCTGTGATAATTCCAAAATGATTGGCACAAACGAATTTCAACTGGTAATAAACACTGTTATTGCAAGATGCAGAACTAATAATGAAATAATATTAGTGGAAAGAGCCTATATATAGATCATAAGAATAAGTATCATTTCGGATTGTCAAACGGAATCTGCAGGTAGTTAATCCCACTTTTCCAATTTCAATAATTGTGCTATGATGTCGAAACACAAAAACTTCAAAGATGATTTTTATATTCATTACCTGCTTTAAACACCTTACTCATTTTCACATTGAATTGAAACAATATCAAATCAATATAACAAGTGCTGAATTGAGAAATTCACATTGTGGGATGATTTCGATTAAATGGCACAAGTAAATTTCAAATGTTCCTGCCAATAATGAAACACCACACAACAATATTTTTGCAATATTCAGAAATGGTAACGCACTATACATTGTGATATAACCCCAATGCATCAGTTACAGTACAATATTGAGGTACTTTATTCCGGCTATCTGAACGCTCTTTTGTCTCTTTTTTCCTAGATACCCACTCCAGTCATGCCACGACATCACATGAGACAACCTGGTAGTCGCAGATATGTGGATTATACTCCAGAAACTTTGGAACGATGTTTAAATGATGTGAGAACAGGACTTTAATCTCAAAGAGTGGCTTCTACCTGTTATGGAATACCTCGGAGTACAATAAAAAATTAACTGAAAGGTCGTTTCAGTAAAAAACCCGGACGACAGTTGGTATTTTCACCAGCTGAAGAAATTGTAGTAGCTGCACACGTGAAAAAACTTTCCGAGTTTGAATTCCCAATTTCAGAATTTGAGTTGCGTCACATAATGAAAACTTTTCTCGATAGGCAAGGTCGTAGAGTCAAACAATTCCAAGAGAATGACAACTTGCCTGGTTACGAGTGATGTAAATTGTTTCTCAAACGACATCCAGATCTAACCACCCGGGTATGCAGCAATATTAAAAGGGAGCGGGAAGCCATCGATGAGGCCACAATCGATTCTTATTTTCAAAATTTAACAAGAAGTGTTGAAGGTGTCTCTGGAGAAAACATTTGGAATTATGATGAAACTAATCTCACTGACGATCCAGGTGTTTCCAAAGTAATTTGCAAAAAGGGCAGTAAGTATGTTGAGCGCATAATGAATTCATCAAAATCTTCCACATCTTTGATGTTATGTGGAAATGCCACGGGAGAATTGATGCCAATGTATGTTGTGTATAAGGCAGATCATTTGTGGACCACTTGGACTGAAGGTGGTCCAAAGAGTTGTAGATATAATAGATCCAAGAGTGGCTGGTTTGATGCTGGCATTTTCGAAGACTGGTTTTTCTCTACAGTATTGCTTCGACTTAAGAAGCAAGATGGCTACGAGGTTCTCATTGGAGATAATTTATCTTCACATATAAATGTTGAAGTCATTAAAGTTTGCGAAGAAAATCAGATCCGGTTCGTCTGCCTTCCTCCCCATTCCACGCACCTCACGCAACCCCTCGATGTCGCATATTTTCATCCAATGAAAGTAGCTTGGAGACAAATAATTCGAAATTGGAAACAAACTTCTGAAGGTCAGAAGTTTGGCACTGTACAAAAAGACCATTTTGCTAAATTACTGCAACAACTCCAAGCTGATGTTTTGGAAGCAAAAGGTATTAACTTGATTTCAGGCTTCAAAAAGTGTGGTATTGTTCCACTTGACAAAAATCAATTGATGAGTAGACTTCCCAAGCCCGATGCAGATCCGGAAGTCATTAGTGAGGCATTCATGCAAGCACTGTTCCAAAAAAGATCATCGATAGCAAAACCAGCTAGTGAAATAAAACGAAGAAAAAACTAAATGTTGAACCTGGAAAGAGTATTTCTGTTGATGATCTGGAAGTCCTCAAATCAACTGAAAATGTAAAACCATCCGCATCGAGAAAACGTGGTCGTCCGAAAAAAGATGCTGTCTCGTCTGATTCCGATGTCAGTGAAGAACATTTCAGTGTTCATGAAGACAGCGCAGACGATGATGACTCAAATATATCTGGCCTGGCAAAAGACAATGAAACGATGAATCCTGATGAAGCTCTAAACCGAACATCTCCAAATCATTCTTCACTTCCAACTAATGCACGCTTCCTAAGTGAAACCTTGAAAGAAGGTAGCTTTGTAATAATTGTAGCATACAATAACCAAACTTAGCCCGGTCAGATTATAAAGTTGCCACTACAAGGAGAACTAGGTCCAACTGTGAAATGTATGGAAAAAGGAAAGAAGTATTGGAGATGACCTGTAAGAGAAGATATCCTCCTTTATAAATGGAAAGATATCAAGAACGAAATAAGACGTCCGAAAGCATTGCGAAGAGGTTTTTTCTCTGTGTCAGAATTGGACAGTGATAATATGCAAATCTGACTCAAATTTGTTCTCATTTCCAACCCAATTTAATGTTTTTTTTTTAATTTTGTTCAATGTCTCGAAGTCTATGCTTTACTATTTGTAAATAAGGTAGAAAATAAAAAAAAAAATTCATGAACTCTCAAAAAGGAAAATTATATTCTTTGACCGCGATGTTGAAGATATGTTTTTAGGAAATATCCATTCCATATATATGTTAGAGTCATAATATGATAGTGGCATTGTCCAACTTCAGCCCAAATATAGAATACCTTTCATTTTCCAGGCAAATGAAGTGGTGTATCAAAGTAACCCCAGGTTGAGGCAAGTTTGGCCCAATTTTTGTTTTAAAAAAAAAATTATTTTGGCATTTTCAATAAATTCATTATTATTCCTAGGAGTTTATTGAAGCCTGAGAGGTTTGTAAAGAATGAGTGCCGTATTATTAGAAAAAAATTTAGTGAACTTGAACATCATCGAAATTTCATCAACAGAAACTCGGGACAAAGTAACCTCAGTTTACTACTCAAGAAGTTTATTGAGACATTTTTGACAAAGTGAGTTGTTAAAAAACAACCCTTTCTCTCATCACATTAACAAAATATGAAATTATAAGAATTCATAATTAGCGCTTATTATAATCCTTTTTGAGGAAATGTAAGAACATATATATATTGCCTGAGGATGGAAGTCTGAAAAATATAATTATTTCGCTAATATAACCGTTCACTTGATGATTCCATTGATAAATTCAGTCATTCATTTGATTTCTCTATGTTTCGAGTGAAACTATTGACTGATTATTTATTTCTTCAATCAACTCCTGCCTGTAAACAACTGCAATGTGATTGTAAACCTACACAGTTTTGATTGGAAAAAATTGTGGGCCAGTTTCATCCAGAGGTTCTAGCACACCCAATTTCACCAGCTTCACTGCCCACGAATCTGGCTGACTTTCAGAATCTTTCGATTCATTCTCGATCTTCAATCGCTTTCTCGATGAAAATTCATGGATTTTCGAAACTCCAGATAGGTTCACAACTACTCGAGCTGCACCATGAATATTAAAACTGCCATGGTTTCCACTCGAGAGGCGATTTTCGGAGGGTCAATCATCGTTTCCACTTCCCGGACTTTCCTTTTCTTCCCCTTTTCTATAGGGTTCATAGTCATTTTGGACGTATCACATTTGCGGATTTCTCTTGATGACTCCTTCCCAGCTTTTTGAGGAGAACTCGGATGGAGATTATGTGATTCAAGAGAATGAATACCACCCTTCATTCCAGTAGGAGTCAGCAAAGTCTGCTTTTCTCTATCACATACTGCTGTTGAAATTTTTTTCATCTGGATCGAAGGATCCCTTGGTTTTTCCTCCTTTTCAGTTAAACTTGACGAACTGGCAGATTCAGAAACCGGGTCATTTTTTCGTGTATTTCCATAATTCTGAATTATTTCTCTTTTAACTGAAATATCGGCATTTAATTTTTGATGTGGGTAGGTATTATGTGATTCAAGAGAATAAACACCACTCTTCATTCCAATAGGAGTCAGCAAAGATTGCTTGTTTTTTTCTCCTTTTCAGTCAATTTTGTCGAACTGGCAGATTCAGAAACCTGATCATTTCTTCGTGTATTCCTGTAATTCTGAATTATTTCTCTTTTTACTGAAATATCGGCATTCATTTTTCGATGTGGGTAGGTATCGGATTTTTTTATGTCAAGTCGTGGAACTCTCTCTGTTTTAAGAATATTGTGCTCAACACCAGTCTTATCCGTCGAAGAAGATTTCTGATTTGCCATCCGACACAGGTCAAGAATCCTACTTTCAGAAGATTCTTCTTTCCCCTTTTTCCTCTCTCCACGATTGGGTATTTTGGGTTGAACGCTCACTTCAGCTGCATCTGTGTCGGTGGGAACTTTGGTACTTTTTCGACCCCTCTTTGTCTTACATGCCTCAGCCTGAATTCGCTCCCTCATCCTCATGGCTTGATCTTTGGCTCCATTTAATTGATATCTATGAATCGAGTTAACATTGGAAATCCTAACTTTCCCCGATGTTTGACTCGATATATTTCCTACTTTGTCTGAAGGAAGTGAAACTGGTACGGACGAAGAAGGCATATTTTGAGGGGTTGGATAACTCCCTCCAATTTCCGGGTGATTTCCAGATTTTCTAGCGAAAGCAGAGGGCCGAGTCCTACTGTATTTCCTAGACGGCACAATGTCTGGAGGTCCATGAGAAGTGACCGATAGCTTCGATATATGCCTATCATGCATCAAGGTGTCACAAACATCGGATGAATTTGACAGTGAGCGGATATCATTGGATTTCTGATTAACAGCTTGTTCCCTTTCAGACTCTGTATTATTCTCTTCCACTGGTGTGGTAATTGAATGATCCGGAGACAAGTACAAATCAGCTGACAGGATGCTGAAATCGTTTGGTCTCAAATGAGCAGCTGGTTCAGTTTCAGATTCTTTTTCATCCCCCTCATCTGACGCGGAAATGGAATCATCTGATGATGATAAGTACAAATCATCACATAGGGTGCTAACATCAGGCGTTTCCAAAGGAGAAGTTAATTCCTTTTCTATTTGACCTCTAATCCTCTTGGCTTGGAGTTCGACTTCGTTCAATCGATTTCTATGCATCGAGTTCACTTTCGAAATTCTAACATTACGTGCACCTGAAAAATAAAACATTTATTGAGAAGGACGTTATATAATATACAAAGTGTTATGAACGAAAATACATTACAATACTAATTCTTTTCGTACATTGTAAAATTGACTAACAATTAGTTATTTATGAACTGAAGAATCCCCTTACCTTCCATTGTTGACAGATGTGATAATTTCAAAATGAATGGCACAAACGAATTTCAACTGGTAATAAACACTGTTATTGCAAGATGCAGAACTAATGATGAATTAATATCAGTGGAAAGAGCCTATATATAGATCATAAGAATAAGTATCATTTCGGATTGTCAAACGGATTCTGCAGGTAGTTAATTCCAATAATTGTGATATGATGTCGAACCACAAAAACTTCAAAGATAATTTTTATATACATTACCTGCTATTAACACCTTACTCATTTTCACATTGAATTGAAACAATATCAAATCATTATAACATAAATACAAGTGCTGAATTGATAAATCGTTTTACTTCCCATTGTGGGATGATTTCGATTAAATGGCACAAGTAAATTTCAAATGTTGCTGCCAATAATGAAACACCACACAACAATATTTTTGCAATATTCAGAAATGGTAACGCACTATACATTGTGATAAAACATCAATGCGTCAGTTACAGTACAATATTATAGAGAGATAGATGTTTTTTGACTAAGGTATGTAGAGGTACATATGTAGCACAAGTCGGTGGTACAGATTGTAGATGAACAGTAATACTAAACAATAACAAATAAAATAATCTAAAACAGTTAAGATATATAAAAGACGTACTGAATAAAATATACAGAATAGTAATTGAAAAAAATATGAATACATTTCCACAAAGGAAGTGACCATAGGAAATCTGTATTTACGACGTTATGCCAAAAAATAATGTTGCATGTCATCAGTTATTTGCCGAGAGAATGAAGATGAAAAAAAATCAACAAGGAAAAAACAAGTTCATAAGATACATCACAACATATATATTCAAATTAGATTTGGAGGTTCGACAAGCATGTTCCTTGCGTCAAAAGTGTGTCTACGAGTATGTTCTAAATATTCAGTATCGGAATAAAAACTGTTTTTTTTTAATTGTTTGAAACGAACATATTCATATTTTCTATAGTGTCAGGAAGTACCTCAATCTGAAATCGTACGATTTATTTTTGATTTCATCAGTCTGAAACGTTGAGGTCTAATGAAATTGCTGTTACGTATATCATGATTGTGTAAACTGGATTGCTAGAGAACTGTTACCGACATAATTCCATCCGTGATGAAAGATTCACGGCAAGAATCCCTAGAATCGATTCCATATCCATATCATTATCGTAATATTAGTTGAAAGAGCATATATATAGATCATAAGAATAAGTATCGTTTCGGACTGTCAAATGGATTCTGCAGGTAGTTAATCCCACTTTTCCAATTTCAGTAATTGTGCTATGAGGTGGAAACACAAAAACTTCAAAGGTAATTTCATATTCATGACAGGCTATCAACACCTCACTCAGTTCTATAATTCCAAAACTAAAATTACTAATTATATGAAGAAGGGCATTGGTGAATTTTTCATTATTTTCCCATCCTTTTTTTTACCTGCTTGAAAAGCCTATTTGTACTAGTTGCCACATGCAATATAGACTCCATATCAAATGATTCTGGTTTCAGATTTACTCAAGTGAAACAAAAAGGAAAATTCTGTTTATATTTTCAAAATCATAATAAAGTATTATTGAATAGAAATTCAGGAACAATTGTAATTAAGTAATTCTTAATCATATTTCAACGATTGCTCAAAAATATTCAAGGAAAGTTATAGCATAGAATTATACACAACATTAAATTTTTCAAACCTTACCTTCTCATCACCAAACAAGAAAGAGAACAGAAGTAAGCCCGCAACTTTGGAGGATATGGTGGGGAATTCCTACTCTTGAAAATTTACACGTGTTGACCTCGATTGGCAAACTCGTGGCAAATAATGTCGCAATTTCTACGACTTATTTATGCGATGTTTTGAAACCCATAAAATTTAATGGGGACAGATGTTCAAAGCACTTGCTGAAGCTTGCGTAATTCGCAACTCACAAAGAATGTTCTTTGTTCGAGGGGGGTATAAAAGCATTCGCACTTGCAAATTCAAGATATTATTCCAGTATCATAGTATTGGAATAGAGTGTTATGGAAAGAGTAAAACAGTAACAGTAATATAATATAGTAACGAAGTGAACGATCAAGTATTATGTACAAAACAGTAGACAAAAACGCGGAGCAGTAATAACAACTGCAATGTGATTGTAAACCTACACAGTTTTGATTGGAAAAAATTGTGGGCCAGATTCATCCAGAGGTTCTAGCACACCCAATTTCACCAGCTTCACTGCCCACGAATCTGGCTGACTTTCAGAATCTTTCGATTCATTCTCGATCTTGGATCGCTTTCTCGATGAAAATTCATGGATTTTCGAAACTCCAGATAGGTTCACAACTACTCGAGCTGCACCATGAATATTAAAACTGGTTTCCACTCGAGAGGCGATTTTCGGAGGGCCAATCATCGTTTCCACTTCCCGGACTTTCCTTTTCTTCCCCTTTTCTATAGGGTTCACAGTCATTTTGGACGTATCACATTTGCGGATTTCTCTTGATGACTCCTTCCCAGCTTTTTGAGGAGAACTCGGATGGAGATTATGTGATTCAAGAGAATAAACACCACCCTTCATTCCAGTAGGAGTCAGCAAAGTCTGCTTTTCTCTATCACATACTGCTGTTGAAATTTTTTTCATCTGGATCGAAGGATCCCTTGGTTTTTCCTCCTTTTCAGTTAAACTTGACGAACTGGCAGATTCAGAAACCGGGTCATTTTTTCGTGTATTTCCATAATTCTGAATTATTTCTCTTTTAACTGAAATATCGGCATTTAATTTTTGATGTGGGTAGGTATCGGATTTTTTTATGTCAAGTCGTGGAACTCTCTCTGTTTTAAGAATATTGTGCTCAACACCAGTCTTATCCGTCGAAGAAGATTTCTGATTTGCCATCCGACACAGGTCAAGAATCCTACTTTCAGAAGATTCTTCTTTCCCCTTTTTCCTCTCTCCACGATTGGATATTTTGGGTTGAACGCTCACTTTAGCTGCATCTGTGTCGGTGGGAACTTTGGTACTTTTTCGACCCCTCTTTGTCTTACATGCCTCAGCCTGAATTCGCTCCCTCATCCTCATGGCTTGATCTTTGGCTCCATTTAATTGATATCTATGAATCGAGTTAACATTGGAAATTCTAACTTTCCCCGATGTTTGACTCGATATATTTCCTACTTTGTCTGAAGGAAGTGAAACTGGTACGGACGAAGAAGGCATATTTTGAGGGGTTGGATAACTCCCTCCAATTTCCGGGTGATTTCCAGATTTTCTAGCGAAAGCAGAGGGCCGAGTCCTACTGTATTTCCTAGACGGCACAATGTCTGGAGGTCCATGAGAAGTGACCGATAGCTTCGATATATGCCTATCATGCATCAAGGTGTCACAAACATCGGATGAATTTGACAGTGAGCGGATATCATTGGATTTCTGATTAACAGCTTGTTCCCTTTCAGACTCTTTATTATTCTCTTCCACTGGTGTGGTAATTGAATGATCCGGAGACAAGTACAAATCAGCTGACAGGATGCTGAAATCGTTTGGTCTCAAATGAGCAGCTGGTTCAGTTTCAGATTCTTTTTCATCCCCCTCATCTGACGCGGAAATGGAATCATCTGATGATGATAAGTACAAATCATCACACAGGGTGCTAACATCAGGCGTTTCCAAAGGAGAAGTTAATTCCTTTTCTATTTGACCTCTAATCCTCTTGGCTTGGAGTTCGACTTCGTTCAATCGATTTCTATGCATCGAGTTCACTTTCGAAATTCTAACATTACGTGCACCTGAAAAATAAAACATTTATTGAGAAGGACGTTATATAATATACAAAGTGTTATGAACGAAAATACATTACAATACTAATTCTTTTCGTACATTGTAAAATTGACTAACAATTAGTTATTTATGAACTGAAGAATCCCCTTACCTTCCATTGTTGACAGATGTGATAATTCCAAAATGAATGGCACAAACGAATTTCAACTGGTAATAAACACTGTTATTGCAAGATGCAGAACTAATGATGAATTAATATCAGTGGAAAGAGCCTATATATAGATCATAAGAATAAGTATCATTTCGGATTGTCAAACGGATTCTGCAGGTAGTTAATTCCAATAATTGTGATATGATGTCGAACCACAAAAACTTCAAAGATAATTTTTATATACATTACCTGCTATTAACACTTTACTCATTTTCACATTGAATTGAAACAATATCAAATCATTATAACATAAATACAAGTGCTGAATTGATAAATCGTTTTACTTCCCATTGTGGGATGATTTCGATTAAATGGCACAAGTAAATTTCAAATGTTGCTGCCAATAATGAAACACCACACAACAATATTTTTGCAATATTCAGAAATGGTAACGCACTATACATTGTGATAAAACATCAATGCGTCAGTTACAGTACAATATTATAGAGAGATAGATGTTTTTTGACTAAGGTATGTAGAGGTACATATGTAGCACAAGTCGGTGGTACAGATTGTAGATGAACAGTAATACTAAACAATAACAAATAAAATAATCTAAAACAGTTAAGATATATAAAAGACGTACTGAATAAAATATACAGAATAGTAATTGAAAAAAATATGAATACATTTCCACAAAGGAAGTGACCATAGGAAATCTGTATTTACGACGTTATGCCAAAAAATAATGTTGCATGTCATCAGTTCTTTGCCGAGAGAATAAAGATGAAAAAAAATCAACAAGGAAAAAACAAGTTCATAAGATACATCACAACATATATATTCAAATTAGATTTGGAGGTTCGACAAGCATGTTCCTTGCGTCAAAAGTGTGTCTACGAGTATGTTCTAAATATTCAGTATCGGAATAAAAACTGTTTTTTTTTTAATTGTTTGAAACGAACATATTCATATTTTCTATAGTGTCAGAAAGTACCTCAATCTGAAATCGTAGGATTTATTTTTGATTTCATCAGTCTGAAACGTTGAGGTCTAATGAAATTGCTGTTACATATATCATGATTGTGTAAACTGGATTGCTAGAGAACTGTTACCGACATAATTCCATCCGTGATGAAAGATTCACGGCAAGAATCCCTAGAATCGATTCCATATCCATATCATTATCGTAATATTAGTTGAAAGAGCATATATATAGATCATAAGAATAAGTATCGTTTCGGACTGTCAAATGGATTCTGCAGGTAGTTAATCCCACTTTTCCAATTTCAGTAATTGTGCTATGAGGTGGAAACACAAAAACTTCAAAGGTAATTTCATATTCATGACAGGCTATCAACACCTCACTCAGTTTTATAATTCCAAAACTAAAATTACTAATTATATGAAGAAGGGCATTGGTGAATTTTTCATTATTTTTCCATCCTTTCTTTTACCTGCTTGAAAAGCCTATTTGTACTAGTTGCCACATGCAATATAGACTCCATATCAAATGATTCTGGTTTCAGATTTACTTCCATGTATAAAAAATCACAACTCATACTTGAATGAACGTACGTATTGTACATATCTGTGAAATCACCTTGATCAGCACTGACAATTGCAGAATTCTGATCCCGATTAAAAAAAAAATCTTGATCATCTAACGAGCCGCCTAAACATGATTCTTGTTTAGATTACATGCACTCTCGAATTCAGATAAGCGATAATTTTTGTTACTCTTCCTACAAGCAAAGCAAACTTCCTCCGCAAACTCTCCTCATACTGCCTTTGGAGCAATTGAAGAATCTTCCTACGATCCTCATCTTTTTGAGATACTAAATCACATAAACTCATAGAAATCTTAGACATTTCTTCGCAGCTCATTGCCAGAAACAGTGGTGTCACAGTTCTGCAAATATTCCCTTGTCATCTCCTGGCTTGAATTCATTGATACTTCATGTCGAATAGCAGATTATGACAACATGTAAATAGTATGTATAAATAAATGTAGTACTCAAGAAGTTTATTGAAACATTTTTGACAAAGTGTGTCTTTAAAAAACAGCCCCTCCTCACATCACATTGACAAAATATGAAATTATAAGAACTCATAATTAGCGATAATTATAATTCTTCTTGAGGAAAAGTAAGAACATGTATATTGCCTGAGGATGGAAGTCTGGAAAATACATTTATTTCGCTAATATAATCGTTCACTTGATGATTCCATTGATGAATTTAGTCATTATTCATCTGATTCCTCTATGTTTCGAGTGAAACTATTAACTGATTACTTTTTGTTTCAACTCTGGCCTGCAAACAGCTGCACTGTGGCAATGCAAGGTATCTTATCGTGAAATATCTGAGTGGGATACATAACAACGTAACAATATTAAAAAGGTTAGGTTGATGCAGTGTATCTGCAACGTATTAGGTATATTATATAATAGTTGTGCTATATCATTCTCGAAACATTCACCAACAACGTATATGATATCATAATATAATATTTTGTTCACATAACAGTTATATAGATAACGTTGAGCGGTGATGTTTTTGGTAGAATCACACCATAGTTTCAGAAATGATTATGGAATATAAAAGAACAAGAATAAATTCATATTGAAACTTCATTTATTAATCGAGGAGTTCGAAACCTGTGTCAAAGAATCGAACTGAGTCTGAACCCATCTAAATTTGTCCACCTGACATTTCTGAACAAGGGAGTTTTATGAGATGACATCAATGAAACAATCATTCAACTAGCAAATAACACACAATATTTGGAAAATCTTCTGGACGATAATTCAAGCTGGAATCCACATACTAATGGGGTATGGGCTTAGCTCAACAAAGGATGTCTATGCCAATCTACGGGATGCATTTTGAAATGGCACTTCAATATATTGACTTTGGGTCAGGTTAGTGAATTCTCGACAGTCTTCATATGTCAAAAACGTATTGAATGACTCATATATAATATTATTCATCAGAAAAGTTGCAAACAAAGGTTCATTTCTGAACGATATTGGCTGCACCATAGATACATCTATACATATCTATACATGTACAGTACTTGCAAGTACCAACTTAATGAAGTTTGATGAAAAGTCATTGATGGAAAACTGATGGACTCAAACTCAGAAGGACTCAGATGCCCGTATGCATATTTCTCGCCATAGACACCTCCTACGACCAAATGGTTGAGACTTTCGCGGCCGAGGTTTTCAGTATCAATACTTTGGTTCAGGTTTTAAGGCCGTCGTTTTGGAAATTTCTCCTTGACGTTCCGCTGGCGCGAGTGGCTAGCTTCTTCAGAGGCTCATAGATCTTGAGTTCGTTGATCAGTCATCGGAGTCTAACTCAAGATGTATGAGCCTCTGAAGAAGCTAGCCACTCGCGCCAGATGTCCAAATGTATAATTCTCGCCATAGAGACCTCTTACGAGAAAATGGTTAGACTCCGATAATCAGTCATCGCAGACCTCTTACGACTGCCATGCAAAGTACTCCCCATTTTGAAAAATCTCTGTTGTCTCATAACAGACTATCGGGCTTTCTGAAAGTCATAACTAACGACAAGCATTTCTACGCTGAGGATGATAATTTACGAAATCGATATTCTATCCTGAAATAAAAGCGTTGGAAATGTTTGAAGAGTTCCATCGGTTAGGAAACTAAGAAGCTGTACTATTTTTTCAATCATTTTCTGAATTTATTCAAAGTTTTGATGAAATATTACTAACTGCCGTAGTTAGTGTGAGTAATCTGCCATACGTACGTATGTACTCAAGTAAAGTGGTAGTACAATTAATCAATATTCATCAATAGATATAGCCATATTTTTATTTATGAGTCTTAAATGTATGTTTTCAATTATTTTGTTTAATTTCAGTGCCGTATTTGATTACAATTCTAATTCGATGCCATTATTTGTAATTTCGTTTTTTTTATTTTTTTTTTTCGCAACATGTTCCATGGCTTTGATTATATAAATAATGAAATTCTGAACCAATATCGCTCAGCGTGTAACATTGTTAAGCAAAAAGGGTGCATGCTTAATTCTACGTATTATCACGAAAATCAAGAAAATTAATTTCAGATAACACCTGCTCTTGAAAAAACAAATATTATTGTTATGAAATGATTGAAAAAAATTAGGAAAATGATAAGAAGAACTAGTAGGAACATACTTCAGACGGAGCTTTGGTAACCGAAAAATGATCTTCTAAAAATTCTGGTGATTAATTATGAGATAAATATCACAATATATAAAGTTAAAGTTTCAATTATATTATTCAGGACATCTTCTCAGCTCAACTTCTGATGGTCATTATACGGATTTACCTACTTACGTTACCTGTGGATACATTTATTTCCATTGACTAATGAATTGAGGCAGAAATTTGTATAAGTACAAGAGATATGTTCAAATAGATACATTTTGGATCTGACAGAAGAATCAGTACTGTTTGTGCCAAAAAAGTTTGTAGTGTCCGATAAGAGGACAAATCTGGAAAGAATTATGTGGGACTTATCGTTACAATCGAGAATGCAAGGTAATTTATCTATATTATATATCGAAAGGAAAACAATCTTCGAGATGAAAGTAGCATCAATTTTGTGACCATTATCATTTTACTCAGCGCATTTCAATTACTTGTAGGAATATAAATTTGAGGATTGAAATGAGACCGACAGTTTCAACAACAAAACTCGCTGTAAGATCAACTTCTCCAAATTCAATATGGCGGCACTATGGCGTCATGTAAGAAACTATTGCTGCCGTGGCCAAACTGTACGGTTTTCGGTCTCAGCTGGGCAACTCAGGTGCGAATCCTGAAAGTACCAGAATTTTTCAAATTCGGTATTTGCTATTGTGCCGTACAGTTTAGGAATGAAAATTTCAATCGTTAAAAGAAAGGCAAAAAGAAAAAATGTTTTCAATGAAGTAAGGAACTGAAGACAAAAAATTTGCTTAGTTTTCGCAGAAAACTTCCAAACTTTCAAAATTGGACCAATTCACACACTTTATAGTTGTTTTTGTTTCCTCTCCAGCTTCAATTCTATCATGGGTCAACGCCAACTCTGAAATTTTGGATAGACACGGATCTGTATTAAAAGATGCAATTTTTCAATTGTCAACACATATTTTGTATCGAAAAATTTCAGTTTTTTTGATACCAGTGAAAGTAATAATTGTCATCAGGTAAACTATTGTTACTTGACTGAATGGCTTGCTAATTGTTAATTGAAGCAATACAAAAAAATTGTGAAATTACTTCAATTCTTATTGAACAGGCGAATTCATTCAAAATTCTGATGTCTTACAAGCTGTATTAGTTTTTAGGGAGTCGATTAGCTCATAATGAGCCAGGCTGATTCATGAAACCATGTTTTTCTAGCATTAGGCAGTCAGTTTTGAGTGGTACAAACGACAGAGGATATCTAAATTTTCCAGCCAAAAATGAGAAGACGCAGAATTGATATGGACCTTTTCGATATTTTCTTCTGTTTCAAACAATATTGTAACCTTCGTTCTGAATATAACCAGTGATTTATGTGGTTCACAAAAGATGAGTTGCCCTATCAATTTATCGTCTTCAATAACAAACCATCTTCTCAAACCTTCTCTCGCGTTGTTTTAATCGCTGTGTTTTTAACTGAAATTGTATTTAGAATCAATACTTTTCGAAATATCCTTTTCGTAATTACAAAATTGAAAAGTTCTATCATAGTAACAAATGGAGCACTTATTGCCTATTATTCTTCCTTTCATAACACAATGACATATAGAGCAAACCAGAATATATATAAAATTGAGAAGTTTATAGTAGTTTTCACCATAAATGGTATTGACTGAAGGATTATAATAAAACCAATTAGACCCTTAAGTTGTACACAATGGGATTAAATCGGGTAGTTTATTGCAGTTAATAAGACAATACCATTTACTGTGAAAAATACTATAATCATGGGAACAAATGCAGCACTCATTGCCTATCATTCAATCTTTCTCAATACAATGACATATAATGCAAACCATGGTATAGAGCTGAATATTCTCTTCACCACCAGCAATCATATTGTGTCATGACAAATACTAGTACCAAATCAAAGACTGGAATCAATGAAACGACACTCCAATCAACATAACAATTCGTTACCAAAATAAAAAAATATGTTGCTTGTTCAGTTCAGCAAAGTGGATGCTTGAAGTTCATCTTTTCTCACTAGGTACAGTTTTTCAGATTCAGGTATAAATCGTGAGAATTTCATAAGATGTTTTATTATACCAGTTTCGATAATTTTAAGGAATGTCCACAAACTGTAATTATGTTGTTAATTCAGATATTTATATGTGAGACAATAATAAAGATTCTGTTGATGGAACTGTAACGATAATCGGGAACTTGGGTATTTTTGTGGAGATAATGAAGTTCAGGAATTATCACAACTTCCATGAAAGGGCTAGAATACACTCTCACCAGGATAATATTTCAGTCAATCCCAGCCAATATCTCGTTTCGCTCAGAAAAAATTATCACTTATGCTCTTCAGTGGGATAATGGATAAATTACGTAACACTTTTACCTGTCCATTGTCCCACTGAAGAGGTCAAATGAAAGTTTTTTCTGAGATAAACGAGATTTTGCCTGAACTAGAATGAAATATTAACCTGAGTGGGATTTTTCTACAAATAGCTCTCTATTTTGCTTTGTGTAGATATTTCCTATACATGCTATCTATTACAATACAATACAATACAATATATTTATTCCTTGGAATGATCATTTTACAATGATATAGGAGTCGTCAATAGTGAAACATGAAATGTATATACATAGTACATACATACATACATATGTACATAGACAAGTGTTACAAACTACAAAAATTTAATTTAACACGTGAGAGTGGTCGGATATAAAATTAATTGTAGACCGTCGCGTTATGTGAATATTCAAAATATTCATCAATACTATAAAAACAGACTTCTACAAGAAAGTCTCTGATTCTCCGTTTAAATACTAAAATGGAAGCTACACTTTTTATACTGAAAGGTAGACAATTGAAAAATTTTGACCCTGCTAGAGATGGCGTCTTTTCGAATAATCTTGTACGATGTTGTTGTAATTTGATTAGATTCCCGTTTCCTGTTGCGTAATTATGGCATTGAGAATTAGTTTCTTATTCAAGTTTACTTTTTTTGACATAAAGCAGACACTTATAAATATAGAGAGAGTTAATATCTTCTTTTGTTTGAAAACAGGCCTACATGAATCAGTATGGCGTAGATTGTAAAGCATTCGAATTATTCGTTTCTGTGCAACAAAAACTCTATTAATATTTGTTGCATCTCCCCATAAAACAACATTATACGATAGTACAGAATTCACAAGAGCATAGTAAACATTTAACAGGTGTTCTTCACTCAGTATTTTCTTCAGTTGCAGTAAGGCATAGAAGCTGCTGTTGAACCTTTCACTCACATAATCGATTTGAAATTGCCAATTCAATGCGTGGTCAATGTGAACTCCTAAAAACTTCGTGGTTTCTGAAGGGTATATTTTCATATGTATGGGATGTACTATGGATTTTCTTTGAAAGAATTGTATCAAAACTGTTTTTTCCGCGTTAATCATGAGTCTATTTTTTGACACCACGTTGAGAAATTTTGACAAATTACATTTAGTTCATCCTGAAGTTCTGATGGACTATTTGCTTCTACGGAAACGGAAGTATCATCAGCAAAAAGAGTTATCGAAGTAGTACCGATATGTTGTGGCAAATCATTGATGTAAAGTAAAAACAGTAATGGTCCCAAGACTGAGCCTTGTGGAACTCCAACATCCAAATCATAAGTAACCGAGTTCACGTCGTCCCATTTCACATACATTTTTCGATATTTCATGTAAGACATGATCCACTATAGAAATTTGCCTCGAATTCCTATGCACTAAGTTTGTTGGATAATATATTGAAATCTATAGAATCAAATGCCTTAGATAAATCGAAGAAGAGTGCAACCACAAATTTTCCTCTGTCGATACCCTTATAAATATTTTCCAAAAAAGTAGCAGTCGCACCCTCCGTCGACCTATTTGATTCGATTTTCATATGCCTATATATAGGCAAGGGAGTAGCTGTTTCATATAGACATTCTCTTACTTTATATCAAACATCTTCGAATGAAATACACGTACCCATAAACAGGAGTGTTTGTAATTTTATTGATTTTTTCAGATTTTACCTCTCCCATAATCTTCTGATTCGGAAAAAAAAAAATTACTAAATCTTGATAAAACTTTAAATTTTCCTTATATACAGCGTTTTGTGAAAATCTGTTTCTTATTTCAGAACAAACGAATTTCCTAGATTTTGATTTGGTGAAATACATAGACCCAGATGAAATATATGATGGGCTGGAAAATATTGGACAAATATCGGAGAGCAAGCAGAAATGGTTCGGAACGCTTTTCTCAGATAAATCAATAGAAAATAACGAAATCGAAACATCTGAACATTTGACGTCTGTTATATGTCCTCCTGCGTATTACACTTCATATAAAAATGTTGATTACAAGGAAAATTATTCTCAAGTTCATCCAATCGAAGTACAAGAACAGTGCGGGAAAATAGAAACACCAATTGTATCATCCGAAAGTTTTGACAGCAATATCTCTTCTGAATGTGATGAGTTTGATGGCGTTTTCCATAATAACGAAGATTCAAGGATTCCAAAAGTATCCCTTACGGATAATACGTCACTTCTTCTCCCAGATACATTCGAAAATAATGTTGATTCTCACGACCCTGTAAGGAGTTTGGTGAATGGGTTTTCCAGCAATAATGAATTTCCAGCAGATGTTGCGAACAATTCCTCAAAATATAACGATATCGATGAAGAGCTGGCGGAAAAATCACTTATATCTCCACTTATTACCAAGGAGGTTATGGAACAGATAGTGCCAACCAAATCTAACTCAGAGAATAAAGATGATTACTGGATAGATTGCTTTTTCAGCGATGAATATCGATATGCTGGAAAGTTACATATTTCTCAAAAGAAAGAAACACAACAAAATGCTGAAACCATTGATATATCGAATGATAGCTGTGGCAGCTCTAGCCAATCCAATTTTCCAGGGCAACATGGGGATATAGCTACGTCCAAGATAAAACAAGAACCGCTAGTAGATGTAGAAAGCTCTTCAGGAATATCTACCAACAGAGCAGAACCATCACTTACAACGCTCAGCCAAGTTGTTCCACAGGTGATGCCAACTGTTATTAACGAAATTGTTGAGGTCAACACCACTACAGATTCCGACTTGATTGAAATCATCAGTTCATGGATCCTCAAAGTGAAAAATAAAAAACTTCTGATACATCTAACAAATTTCATCTTCGACATTTTGAAAAGCTCTGAAGATCATAACAATAATCAGTCATCTCATGCAGAGTGTTTCGCTTCTAGCCACGTCCATTCAGAAAATTTCACAAATGAAAGCAATTATTTGGATGCAGAAATGTACCACCAATATGTACCCACTGAAAAAGAATACAGTCCTCACCCATCTGATAATTTCAGAGTACTGCAGTCGCTTGAAGTGGGGAAACCGGATCCAACATCACGTTTCATCAACGGTTCTCAAGTCAAAAATGAACCAATCGAATTTTTATCGGATAGAACATTCACATCTGTCCCAATGGTATCAGATGAATCTCCCATTATCAGCGATATTGATAAACCCAAAAATATCACGTTTTCGACATTCGTTAACGAAGAAAGTAGGGTTGAATCAAATTCTACGGCAGATATCGATTTAACTGCGAATCATTTCCTAGACAATTTCTCTGATATCAATAGGGTCAAAAAAAATACTGAATTATCGGAAAAATATGTGAACTGCACCAACTGGGCAGTAACTGGGAGTTACAAAAAAATAGAAGGTGAGTGTGTACCGGTTACAAAGTGCACTATCAGAAGACCTATTCGGAGACCAAACGATTCAAACCATAAAAATGAATCAAATAAACACATAACGTCATCTTTTAATACACTAGAATGTGAAGTAATTATTCAGAAACAGAAATATTTCAACGAATATCGACCATCCAAGGAAAAATCAATGAGTACCAGGGACAATGGCAGTTTTGGAACCAGCCGTGGTTTCAAAGTAGGCCAACGTCTGAAAATTCCCTTGAATCGACTTAATAGTTTCGAAAAAGTCAGAAAAAATAATACTCCAATGGGTCTCATTCCATCAGCTAAGCATAGTGAAAGTTCCAGGATATTCAAAATGGCCGGCAATGATGCATTAATATATCCATCTGTAGATCCATCCGGGTGTATTATGAAAACTATTGAAAATAGAGGTATCATTGAATCCACAACTGAAATCACAAACAAGTTTTCTGCAGAATCAACAGCGACTATGTCTGAACTTACGTCTTCAATAAAAAATAGTAGTACAAAAAAAATTGATCAACATATCCAGCCTACTGAATCAAAGGTAGTTCCCCTGAACAGTCAGATTTTCGATGACAATAACAAAAAGCAGTGTTTGAGTACAAAAGGAACTACTAAGTCTATAATAGTATCTAAAGCGGATTTGGTTCCTTACATCAAGCCAAATGCAGCCATATCAACAAACATAGACTCAGATAGCACAGACGCAATATCCATACAAAACCAAAAATCTGAAATAGATTTCCCGTTCAAGGTTCAACCTTCCATTGATGAATCAGGTTCATCTGGTCTTTCGGTGAAATCTGTCATTATTGGCAGTGCTACAGCCAAAGCCTCACAAACTGTTGTACCCACTCCATCTTTGGCTGAAAGAACTGGGAAATATTTCCCTTCCGAGTTGAAACGTTGCCGAAGTGAAAAAAGGGGAAAAAACCTTTTGGAGAGGAACTTAAATTATCCCACTAATGGAAATATGTCCATACTTCCACAAAAGAAAGTTCCTGCAATGGATACCGAATTGTACAATCGTTCCATGATGTACAACACTGAAAAGAAGAAGCATGCTATGCCAGAATCTCCCGTTGATGAAAAAAATAAATTCGTTATTCTTCGGGACGTAGTCCTTGTCAAAAAAGCTGCCGGAGGACTAGAAGCATCTCGGAAAAGACCACATCGATCAAATGGAGTTGCTACTTCATCACATTGCAAAAGGTTGGCAATTTGATCCACGGATGAGACTGATCAGAAAGATAAGCACTGTGGAGTTAACGAAAGACGCTTGATTCAGTGACCGTTGGATGTTCCATCTTCGGCGGAGTCATAATAGAGCTGATATCTATGAAATGTATCGATGTGAGAACTATCAATATGACATGCCAATACACATGACGAAAGTATGAAATGTACAAGCTATTGGAGCTGCGAGATCGTTATAGTCAAAGTAGTATATTGGGTTTGATAATCTTCCAATATAATTCTATCCAGATGTTCCAAACATCATACCATACTCCTGAGACACATGAAAATGAATGAGTTGGAACGAACCAATGAAATAATTGTCCTAAGCTCACGATTGAATGAAATGAAGATCAAATATCGACGGCAAAAATAAAGAGTTTAAGGATTGGAATTTGACTATGGAGAGTGCCTTTAAGAAATCTGTTCAACTGATATCAGAACAAATAGATCAACGAGTTACTTTTCCCAAAATTATCACTAGGAACTAATAATTTTTCATATGTACCTATAAAAAAAAATGAATCATAGAATAAGAGATTTCAATCTGAAGGAGTTTGGAAAAAACCATCGTTAACAATATGAATAAATGAACTTCAGATGCAAAAATATTGTGAACAAAACTTCATTTACAGTTGTTTTGAGATCCATGTATTTCTGGAAAATTTTGTGTTTCTTGGAAGAATCAGAAGAAAAGGTGTTTTGCAGTTATTTATGTATCAATAGGATTACAAGGGCCTTAATCTTCAAAGGTAATTGCTTTTTAATGAAATGAAAACCAAACCATATTTCATTTATATATATTTATTATTTTTTTAATAGTATTATTTTATTTATTCATGTATACACATCATCACAAATATATAATGTACAACGGAATATTCTCTTAAAACAAAATTTCATTGAAATCGATTAGAAATGAAATACAATATGTACCCCGGGTATTTATTGAGGCTTATAATGTTTTTCCTACATGATTAACTATTATTGTACAATAATAACAGAATATATTGTTTGAATATTGCTGGTGCCCGTTGCATGATTTCAATCTTGATGTAGATAATTTGTAAATACAAATTATTAAAAGAGTATGTGTTTGATTATTTCAGATCACGTCCTGAAAGGCAAGGGAAAATATTCTGAAGTGGACGACAGTAGGCCATCTGTCGATACACTAGAATCTGGAATAGATGATACGAGAAAAAATTCGTCCCTAAAAATTCCTATAAAAAGTAATAAACAAGTGATACTAATTCTATCGAGTCGACTTTTCAATATAGAAAATGCCACAAAGCATTATTCAATAATGATAATAATATCAATAAATCGTGAGAATTGGCGAATATTCAGCATTAGATTTTTTTAACCCAACCAGAAAATCATATCACCATATCATAATATCAAGAATGATATGAAATTAATGCTTGTGGCATTTTTCATACTGGAAAGTCGACTCAATGGACCAAATAAAAACAAACCATTTATTGCTTCACCATGAGCTCTTATTCTATCACAACAGAATAACTCAAGATTCTCAACTTCCTGTTTTGGCTATTGGATCGTTAATATTATCCAATATATGGATGTACTGAAGATTTGAATCCATCTCTATAAAAAATCTACGAGGCAGATTTAAGGAGAATCAGATGTGCCTCAAGATCAAACCAATATAGGTATACCTATTTTAGATAGTTATTATGAAAGACGATAGGGCATTTCATCATCGTTTGTAATATTCTAGGGTTAACTAGGAAATGTGTATATTTTTCTGTGTTGAAGTCATCTATTACAGTGAATCAGGGAAAGTCGTATTTCGTGTAAATGAATTTATTTAAAAATCGCAGAGCGCTTTCGGCTATTAATCCATCTTCAGTGCTATACCTGCAAATAAGTAATAGTCGAAGAAATTTATTTACACGAAATACGACTTTCCCTGATTCATCAGTCACGTGTATGCAGCACCAACAAATCTCATCTATTACAGTGACTTGCTTTATTGACTGATTACTTCACTTTTCATTGAATTTGTGAGTGAACCCACACAAACATAAGATCTTATACGAACAAGTTTTATACAGTTGCTGGAAATTATCAAAACAGCAAGGTATTTAATTTCCGATCTCAGTACAATTTTCATTCTTTCCGCTTTTTATTCCAATTTTTTTCCAACTCCCAATTTGATGTTGTATAGACCAGGTATCAAATACACACTGGTTGGTAATGCAAAGCAGAACAACCTAACGATGAGTACCTATAATTTGGGGAGTATAAATGAAATTCTTATACCTACTGACTTCATAAGAATCTTCATTAGCTTACTTGATATAATGATTTCCACGAAGTCCCTACCAGTATTAGTGGTTGAACTAAATATTACAGTAGGTAACTCATTGGTTATATCGAGAAAAATTCCAAGGAAACATACTACCCATCCAATTCAGTGTACTGTATCGAAACATTTTAATGAACGAATTGTAACAAAAAATCGTCTTCGCATTCAACATTGCTTTTCATACAGTATCACTATATTTTCGAATTGGGTCTACACATTTTCGAAACTATGAAAGGATTATTTAAAAGAATAACAGAGTATGCTGGATTAATTAATTTTAATAGATCAATGGATACTGAGCTAACAAGTTCAACTCTTAAATGGTTCAAAATGAAATTTCAAGTGTCTTCATCTAGATTCGTGAAAAAAAAATTCACTTCATAAAATTTCTATATGTGAAATATTCTTTAATCGATATACCATATTTCATATCGGACCGGAAAACTTAAGGTATATAAACAACTAACCCTAGTCTTCAGATTCAGTATCAATCTTTTTTAGATTTAGTTAATATTCTTCTCTTGAAGATGCTAACCTTGTTTGCGAAACGCGCGTCGAGTGCAAAAATATCAGTTTGGTGTTAGGGTAATTGATCTCTATGAATATCCCTCGGATATTCTCTCAGAGAACATTCGAATCAGAACTTGCTGAGGATCTCCCATTGGTATTATAGAAGAGTGTTTGAACGTTTTTGTAACAATATTTCTAATCAAATCCAAATTTGCTTTAATTATTGAAAAACATGATTCTTATGACCAAAGCAGTATAAATAAATAATATAAACCCATATATACATGTAAATAAGACCTTCTCAAGTTGAATACAATTTAAAATCAAATTAACTTTAATGATCAAGTAGTTGAAATTGAAATTTTATACTGATTATAGAAAAAGACAACATTTCTGTACTAGAATCAGACCGTAAAAAGGTCAGCAAGGACAATTTGAAAATGAATTTTTCGAAGCGATCACCGTAAAATCATCTTCAATTATAGTACTCTTCAGTAGAACGCATATTTTTCAGGTCTTTCTTAAAGTGTTTGTTATCACAGACATTTTTGATATTTGCCAGTAGGTGATTATATATCTTTGAGTTTTCATATAATGTCTCCCCCATCGAAAACGGTCGTACCTCCGGATACCACAATCCGAAAAATAATAAGTATAAGAATTTGTATCTACACTTGTATAGATTCTATTATTGATACTTTAATATTGGAATTGGTAACTACGAAGAATATATTTATCCACTACAAAATAATGATGATTTTAATTAACACACAAAGTGAAAATATTTTTATATTTCATCTATACCATGTTATATAATTATACACGGAATACTTTTTTCGAAAAAATCAATAGTCACAAGTTATTAGGAAATACTTTCCACCACTTGGTATGTGCACAACACTTTGAAGGCAGAAACAACTCCAGTTTTGGATTTGGAATAACCTTGTCCACCTCCGCCTATAATATGAATGGGAGAATAACTTGAAACAGGTTCAAAATGTTGCCCATATGTAGCAAGGGATTCTTCTTCTTCTCGGAATGTTGGAGAATCTCAACACTAACTCTTCTTCTTTTTGGTTGTCCTAATATCTTATGGTCTCCCATCGATATCGCAGATGGCACAGAGTGAAATCTTTGGAATGAATAATATTCCTTGATAATACTGATCTATGACTTACTTCGTACTATTGGGATAATGATGATAGACCATAAGGTATCAGGACAACCAAAAAAAAAAGAAGAATGACTGTTGAAACTCTTCGTCATTCCAAGAAGAAGATTCCCCTAGTCAATTCAGGCAACATTTTGAACCTGTTTACATACTCAAGTATATTCAAAACTTAAGACTCCTGCCTCCAAAGTGATGTCTACAAAGTGTTGTGAACAATTCTCCATAATTACATGTGGCTAGTGATTCGGTTCGAAAATGCAAGGTAATTCATATATATCCAGTATATCCATATAACATGGTGTACGTGAAATATACAAATATTTGAACTTTGTGTATGAATTAAAATCATATAAGAATGTACTAGAATATTCAGTGCGACAAAAAAAAAAGAAAATCTTTGTCTTTGCCACGAGAAGGTAAATTGCTTCTTTTTTGTCCAATACCCTACCATGCCTCTACAGCGCTCAACCACAGATGTACTACAAGGAAATATGGAATTCATTGTCGTGACTGCCCGAGAACAAACATAGGACAGACGAACAGACGTGTATCGAGCGGGTCATACGAACTCGAACTAGCAGTACATAATTCGGTCGTGACCTCCACCCCTTTTCAAACATCAGTACCAAACCAGATATTTGACTTTAACAACACAAAGACCTTGCTACGACAAAAATACATTGCACTACAAAATAATTCGCGAGATTGGTTCCCACTTTCGAAACGTCGACAAAACAACGATTCCACGAACTTCTGGTGTAGTGAAAACAATTATTTCAACACCAAACTGATATTATGTGCACATGACGCGCGTTTCATCAACAAGGTTGGCACCATCAGGAGAAGAAATCATATACTAAATCTAGAGACTAGGTTCAGTTATATATTTTAGTCTGAGTTAGTAGGAAAAGTTTTATGTTGTTAGGGAAATATAATTCAATTCACTAATATTTGCGGCCGCCACCCTGGGAAACGGCCGCAAAATATCAACTTTTTGGTTTTGGGTGAAGTTATAACTTTTTTCCATTATATGGGAGTCGGTAAATCAATTTGTATATACTCATTTTATTCGCAATTTTTGCTATATTTTCCCAGTGTATGTGTATAACTAGGAAATACTTATCTGATTCCAGGTATATCAAGGGGTGAAAATTCTCTCTCGGTTTTCAGCTCTGTGGATTTCATCAATGATCCTTCTTCGGGAAGAGGAGAACACGAAAAGAAGGAAGAGGAAGGAAATGTGTCCTTTAGTGAATTGGCAACCAATAACGCTGATTCACTCAACTATGAGAATAATAATATCAACTGGAAGGGATTGGATTCTATCATCGGTGCATTCCCCGAATCAGCTGGCTATGCAAGATTACACATTTTCTCGAAGGGGGGAACTCGCCAAAATGGTAACCTAACGGTCCTATCAAATGAAGGTGTCAGTAGCGTCTGCCTTCCCAACTCTCCAGAGACAGTTCCTATTGATTTCAGAAGAGTGGAACCCAAGCAACAGATTTCCACTGATATCATAGAAAGTTCTGCCTCCGTCTCAACAATAAATACAATGCTTCATAATATCAACGAACTGACTAAATATGATTCTGGGAAACTGAAATCTGAGCAGAACATTTCGGAAGATATGCAGTCTCCTGCTCGTTATCCAGGATTGTCAAATATGACGTCTGATCCTTCAGTGAAGCCTCCCATCAGTGAAAATAACAGTGGAATTGTTACCGGGCTAGATGTAAAATCGACTGAATTCACTCATGCTTCTACGAACAACTGTTCTGTTGTCAATGGAGTCGGAAATAACGATAGAATACCGAAAAACGATCTCCAAAGAACTAGATGCAGGTTGAAAATAAACGGAAAAATAGTATCCGCTTTTAGGACCACTGTCCGAAGACCAATCGATTCCAAATGCATGGATAATTCTGGAATATTGAAAATACTGGGAGAAGATGTACCCGCCATGAGGACTACTGTTGGAGGACACTTGCAAAGACCAAGCTATTCGACACTCACGGAAATTTCTGGAGTAAACACAACGGTGCCTGCTGTGACAAGAAAAGCTGGAGGAGTTTCGACAGAAGTAGTTTCCACTGCTGTATCAAAGAATAAGGTTCAACCAGATACTCCAAAAAATCCATTGAACAGGACTGTTTGTCCAAATTTCATGAGGCAAGCTGTCAGTCTTGATACTTCATCGAAGGTCATCTCGAAAAATCCCACTAATATTCGAGAAAATAAGATCCAACCGAAAGAGCATAATGAAAATTCTGTTGGAGGCAAACCGAACAAGAATATTCCATTGGGTCCTTCATCCAAAAAAGTTTCAGATACTCCAAAAGTTCCATTGAACCAGAGTATTTGTCCAAATATCATAAAACGAACTTTCAATCTTGCTATTTCATCGAAATATGACTTTGGAAACTCTAGGCGCGTGGGAAATGAAAATTCAAAAGTTACCATTCCAGAGTTTTCTGTTGGTAAAGATGATGGAGTTGTCCATTCTCCAAAATTACTTTCTTCAACTCATAAAGCTCCTCATGTGGAAACTGGATATCCAAAATTAAGAATTCTTCCAGACGTTGTTATCGTTGCAAAATCCTTCGTTAGTCGTGAAAAGGTCGTTATTACACCGTCGAATATTAATTCCAGAAACTCGGACGCCTTGTTCGTAGAAAACCAACATTCGAAAGTCTTCCTTTTTCAAAAAGCTAGAAGTATGAAGAGAGCACATCGAAATGATGAATATGACAGTTGGTCATATTTCATCAAACCCAAAAGAGCAAATGTAAATAGGAAAATAGGATTATAAAAAATATCACTGAAAATGTCAACAGAATTCCTATTGCCTTGATGGAGATGAAAATGTTGCGAATGAGGCAGCAGAGACTCAGGCTTCGACGCGAATGACTATTCTTCACTTGACACAAAACACAAACGAGTGTTGGATCTCAAAATACTGTTGAATTTCTTGCTCCTTTCTTATTGGAAGTGAGTTTGAAGTCCATTTTCATTGTACAGAATATTAAAGGAAATAAAGTTTATGTTCGTTGGGGTGATTGAAAAAAAGAAAATCGTTAAGATTCATTTTCAATTGAATTCATTCATTATTAGGTGTCTTGGATGTGTTTTAATTATATTGTTTCTGATAGGCAACTTCTACTACACATTTGATATGACTTTGTTATGAAATTAAAAGAATATATCATCTAGAGTGATCATTTATGATTTCTGGTGCTATTATCAATGTTTATAATTACAGGCCTTGGAGTATTTTGTCAATTGAACAGAAGAGATCAAGATCTGCTGAGGACCCTTGAGAAATGAAAATTGAACATCAACCGTATGATTCCAAAAAGTTCGCAGAGTGTTTAATCGTGATGTCTTCTGGTCTATTCAGTTAATTTGTAACACAAGGAATGATAAATTAAATTCAAATGGTCAGTTGTATATACGATACTTTTTATCTGTAACTCAATTTCATCTTTCAAAATCTATCAACATGAATTCAGAATCTTTCAATATTATAAGTTCTCGCAACAAGAATCAATTCAGGTTATTATATAGAATATAGACTATGGAAGTCCGAACCGATTCCACTCATCTGGAACCTGTGTTAAAAGAACTCCCCTCGCATGTAAATCAACTAACATAATCAACATTATCGGTTTAGCTCCGTATTTGATCATCTAATAGTGTATTTTACTATTATTTATCAACCTGCTAGTTATTATTATTGGGGACTGATACAACAGGTGTTCCTAAAATGCAGGCTCTGTACTGCCAATGTATAACACTTGACTCTCGGACTAGTAAGCCGTGCACTGTTTTCCCGAAGTACACTACGTTCAACTCCAACATACTTTCTTGATGTTCATGCAGGAATACTGTCCAATTTATTCATTTATTAACGAGATAACCCCATTTCAAAAAAAATCAAAACAGAATAATGAATGAATGGTACGTATCCACAGTTCACTGTAGTACACTGTAACTATCAAGTATTATAGAGAAAATGTTTGGTAATTTCACTTTTGAAGAACGTATATATATATATATATATATATATATATATATATATATATATATATATATATATATAGCAAGTATATATCTATAACAACAGGATGTCGCATCCTTCTAATTATTAAATGTATTTACGATAAATTATATTCCATGTAGATGCTGTATACTAAAGAGAGAGAGCGAGTAATCTTGAGGATGCAGTCAATAAGTTTAAATTTTGGGAAAAGGTTAGGTTAGTCTATGTTATACCTTGCCAGGATTGCAATCTCACTTATATTGGACAAATGTCCAGCAACCTTTCAGGTCACAAAACTTCCAACAAAAGCAACTGCAATTATGAAAAAATCACTTTTGTTGAAGCTGATCATATAGGAAAACACAAAATGAATTCTCGACAAAACAAAGTCCTGTGTACAGAAAACAATAACTACAAAAGAATTTCCACTTGTGATACCACTAGTGCTTGAATTATTCCGGAATGTTTTTCGAGCTCACGAATATTTTGAAAACTATTCTATAATTATAGATTCAACAGTTGAATCGAAATTGCCTTGTTCTGTTACGTTTGATTTGGTTTATTGTGTGAGCTTTAACGAAATGAATCGATTCGGTCAAGAAACTGCCAAAGATATTCATTGTACCGACTTTAGTTGCATAAAAATATAACCTAGATTTTCAACACGGTATATTTCTTGCCTACGTTGGCAAAATCTGGCTGCTATTTCTGCTACCTTCTGGTATTCACGTGAAACATTTCAATGAACATGGACGACAACAAGAGGTGCACTCATTGTAACCCATCAGATCTAAACACAATGACGACTTGGACTTCTGGTAAGTTTTTTAGTTCAGCAATGAGCACCTGAAAGAATTATAGTAATAATCCCGATTCCATCTAGGGTAAATATAACGACAAATTTCTATTAATTTCAGGTTCACCTGATACAAAAAATAACGAATTCTTGTCTTGTCGATAGTCTTTCTTTTATATATGAGTCTGATATGACTTTGATGATCGAAGGATAATGAGGTCGCTTTCTACCACGATACCTTTGTTGAGTTCCTTTCCAAAGCTCGAGTAGAAGGCTTTAGAGATCCTTTCACCACACTTTCCATTACCAACCATATACCAACACTCTGAAAGGCCAGTAATCCAATGAAACAACAATGCCTCACAAGATCCGTACTCAAAGCAAAAAGGAATACATATCATTTTTTTAAACGTGATAAAATAGTGATAGTGAAGTGTCAGTGGCTCGTAAATAAAGATGTGGATTAATATTGTATTTTCATTAGTCTGATGAGTTGCTCTAGTGCCGAATTAGAACGTTACATTTTGTTAACTTCTGCTCATAGTGGGTAAGTGATGTGTTACCTATCTCGAACAAAAATTATCTGCTTATGTCAAAAAATTTCCACTATTCTCCAACATTTCCGATGAAATACCTGAGTTGCCATAGTAAGGCTAAATGTATTTGTATACGTATTTTATTTGTCGAGAACTGTTGGTGTGAAAATTTCAAAGAAATGATCTTCATAAAAAACCACCAGAATAGTATGAGTAAAGAATCGATTTCTCAACTATATTTTGCAATTAGAACAAGATAATTTTGTCTCAGTCTATGATCAATTTTTTATCTAAACATTTTTAAAATGATCCCCTAATGAAAATTGTTCAAGATAAGGGCAATGCTATCAGATGAATCTCCTATTATCAGCGATATTGATAAACCCAAAAATATCACGTTTTCGACATTCGTTAACGAAGAAAGTAGTGTTGAATCAAATTCTACGGCAGATATCGATTTAACTGCGAATCATTTCCTAGACAATTTCTCTGATATCAATAGGGTCAAAAAAAATACTGAATTATCGGAAAAATATGTGAACTGCACCAAATGGGCAACTGGGAGTTACAAAAAAATAGAAAGTGAGTGTGTACCGGTTACAAAGTGCACTATCAGAAGACCTTTTCGAAGACCAATCTATTCAAACCATAAAAATGAATCAAATAAACACATAACGTCATCTTTCAATACACTAGAATGTGAAGTAATTATTCAGAAACAGAAATATTTCAACGAATATCGACCATCCAAGGAAAAATCAATGAGTACCAGGGACAATGGCAGTTTTGGAACCAGCCGTGGTTTCAAAGTAGGCCAACGTCTGAAAATTCCCTTAAATCGACTTAATAGTTTCGAAAAAGTCAGAAAAAATTATACTCCAATGGGTCTCATTCCACCAGCTAAGCATAGTGAAAGTTCCAGGATATTCAAAATGGCCGGCAATGATGCATTAATACATCCATCTGTAGATCCATCCAGGTGTATTTTGAAAACTATTGAAAATAGAGGTATCATTGAATCCACAACTGAAATCACAAACAAGTTTTCTGCAGAATCAACAGCGACTAAGTCTGACCTTACGTCTTCAATAAAAAATAGTAGTACAACAAAAATTGATCAACATATCCAGCCTACTGAATCAAAGGTAGTTCCCCTGAACAGTCAGATTTTCGATGACAATAACAAAAAGCAGTGTTTGAGTACAAAAGGAACTACTAAGTCTATAATAGTATCTAAAGCGGATTTGGTTCCTTACATCAAGCCAAATGCAGCCATATCAACAAACATAGACTCAGATAGCACAGACGCAATATCCATACAAAACCAAAAATCTGAAATAGATTTCCCGTTCAAGGTTCAACCTTCCATTGATGAATCAGGTTCATCTGGTCTTTCGGTGAAATCTGTCATTATTGGCAGTGCTACAGCCAAAGCCTCACAAACTATTGTACCCACTCCATCTTTGGCTGAAAGAACTGGGAAATATTTCCCTTCCGAGTTGAAACGTTGCCGAAGTGAAAAAAGGGGAAAAAACCTTTTGGAGAGGAACTTAAATTATCCCACTAATGGAAACATGTCCATACTTCCACAAAAGAAAGTTCCTGCAATGGATACCGAATTGTACAATCGTTCCATGATGTACAACACTGAAAAGAAGAAGCATGCTATGCCAGAATCTCCCATTGATGAAAAAAATAAATTCGTTATTCTTCGGGACGTAGTCCTTGTCAAAAAAGCTGCCGGAGGACTAGAAGCATCTCGGAAAAGACCACATCCATCAAATGGAGTTGTTACTTCGTCACATTGCAAAAGGTTGGAAATTTGATCCACGGATGAGACTGATCAGAAAGATAAGCACTGTGGAGTTAACGAGAGACGCTTGATTCAGTGACCGTTGGATGTTCCATCTTCGGCGGAGTCATAATAGAGCTGATATCTATGAAATGTATCAACTCGATGTGAGAACTATCAATATGACATGCCAATACTCATGACGGAAGTATGAAATGTACAAGCTATTGGAGCTGCGAGATCGTTATAGTCAAAGTAATATAGTGTTTGATAATCGTCCAATATAATTCCATCCAGATGTTCCAAACATCATACCATACTCCTGAGACACATGAAAATGAATAAGTTGGAACGAACCAATGAAATAGTTGTCCTATGCTCACGATTGAATGAAATGAAGATCAAATATCGACAGCAAAAATAAAGAGTTTTAGGATTGGAATTTGACTATGGAGAGTGCCTTTAAGAAATCTGTTCAACTGATATCAAAACAAATAGATCAACGAGTTACTTTTCCCAAAATTATCACTAGAAACCAATAATTTTTCATATGTACAACAATAAATGAATCATAGAATAAGAGATTTCAATCTGAAGCAGTTTGGAAAATACCATCGGTAACAATATGAATAAATGAACTTCAGATGCAAGAATATTGTGAACAAAACTTCATTTACAGTTGTTTTGAGATCCATGTATTTTTGGAAATACACGTAAAGGTAATTGCTTTTTAATGAAATGAAAACCAAACCATATTTCATTTATATATATTTTTATTATTTTTTTATTATTAATATTTTATTCATTTATTTATACACATCATCACAAAAATATAATGTACAACGGAATATTCTCTTAAAACAAAATTTCATTGAAATCGATTAGAAATGAAATTCAATATGTACCCCGGGGATTTATTGAGGCTTATATTGTTTTTCCTACATGAATAACTATTATTGTACCTACAATAATAACAGAATACATTGTTTGAATATTGCTGGTGCCCGTTGCACGATTTCAATCTTGATGTAGATAATTTGTAAATACAAATTAATAAAAGAGTATGTGTTTGATTAATTCAGATCACGTCCTGAAAGGCAAGGGAAATTATTCTGAAGTGGACGACAGTAGGCCATCTGAATCTGGAATAGATGATACGATAAAAAATTCGTCCCTAAAAATTCCTATAAAAAGTATTAAGCAAGTAATACTAATTCTATCGAGTCGACTTTTCAGTATAGGAAATGCCACAAAGGGTTATTTTTATAATGATAATAATATTAATAAATCGTCTTCGTCTTTATTTAATATAGAGTAAGGAAATACAGATTTTGTCTAGCAAGAGAATGATGAGTGAGAATTGGCGGATATCAGCATTAGATTTTTTTTAACTTAACCAGAAAATCATACCACCATATCATAATATCAAGAATGATATGAAATTAATGCTTGTGGCATCTTTTATACTGGAAAGTTGACTCAATGGACCAAATAAAAACAAACCATATATTGCTTCACCATGAGCTCTTATTCTATCACAACAGAATAACTCAAGATTCTCAACTTCCCGTTTTGGCTATTGGATTGTTAACATTATCCAATATATGGATGTACTGAAGATTTGAATCCATCTCTATAAAAAATCTACGAGGCAGATTTAAGGAGAATCAGATGTGCCTCAAGATCAAACCAATATAGGTATACCTATTTTAGATAGTTATTATGAAAGACGATAGAGCATTTCATCATCGTGTGTAATATTCTAGGGTTAACTAGGAAATGTGTATATTTTTCTGTGTTGAAGTCATCTATTACAGTGAATCAGGGAAAGTCGTATTTCGTGTAAATGAATTTATTTAAAAATCGCAGAGCGCTTTCGGCTATTAATCCATCCTCAGTGCTATACCTGCAAGTAAGTAATAGTCGAAAAAATTTATTTACACGAAATACGACTTTCCCTGATTCATCAGTCACGTGTATGCAGCACCAACAAATCTCATCTATTACAGTGACTTGCTATATTGACTGATTACCCCACTTTTCATTGAATTTGTGAGTGAACCCACACAAACATAAGATCTTATACGAACAAGGTTTATACAGTAGCTGGAAATTATCAAAACAGCAAGGTATTTTCCGATCTCAGTACGATTTTCATTCTTTCCGCTTTTTATTCCAATTTTTTTCCAACTCCCAATTTGATGTTGTATAGACCAGGTATCAAATACACACTGGTTGGTAATGCAAAGCAAAGCAACCTAAAGATGAGTACCTATAATTTGGGGAGTATAAATGAAATTCTTATACCTACTGACTTAATAAGAATCTTCATTAGCTTACTTGATATAATGATTTCCACGAAGTCCCTACCAGTATTAGTGGTTGAACTAAATATTACAGTAGGTAACTCATTGGTTATATCGAGAAAAATTCCAAGGAAACATACTACCCATTCCAATTCAATGTACTGTATCGAAACATTTTAATGAACGAATTGTAACAAAAAATCGTCTTCGCATTCAACATTGCTTTTCATACAGTATCACTATATTTTCGAATTGGGTCTACACATTTTCGAAACTATGAAAGGATTATTTAAAAAAATAACAGAGTATGCTGGATTAATTAATTTTAATAGATCAATGAATACTGAGCTAACAAGTTCAACTCTTAAATGGTTCAAAATGAAATTTCAAGTGTCTTCATCTAGATTCGTGAAAAAAAAATTCACTTCATAAAATTTCTATATGTGAAATATTCTTTAATCGATATACCATATTTCATATCGGACCGGAAAACTTAAGGTATATAAACAACTAACCCTAGTCTTCAGATTCAGTATCAATCTTTTTTAGATTCAGTTAATATTCTTCTCTTGAAGATGCTAACCTTGTTTGCGAAACGCGCGTCGAGTGCAAAAATATCAGTTTGGTGTTAGGGTAATTGATCTCTATGAATATCCCTCGGATATTCTCTCAGAGAACATTCGAATCAGAACTTGCTGGGGATCTCCCATTGGTATTATAGAAGAGTGTTTGAACGTTTTTGTAACAATATTTCTAATCAAATCCAAATTTGCTTTAATTATTGAAAAACATGATTCTTATGACCAAAGCAGTATAAATAAATAATATAAACCCATATATACATGTAAATAAGACCTTCTCAAGTTGAATACAATTTAAAATCAAATTAACTTTAATGATTAAGTAGTTGAAATTGAAATTTTATACTGATTATAGAAAAAGACAACATTTCTGTACTAGAATCAGACCGTAAAAAGGTCAGCAAGGACAATTTCAAAATGAATTTTTCGAAGCGATCACCGTAAAATCATCTTCAATTATAGTACTCTGATTCTAGTATAGTACTCTTCAGTAGAACGCATATTTTTCAGGTCTTTCTTGAAGTGTTTGTTATCACAGACATTTTTGATATTTGCCAGTAGGTGATTATATATCTTTGAGTTTTCATATAATGTCTCCCCCATCGAAAACGGTCGTACCTCCGGATACCACAATCCGAAAAATGAGTATAAGAATTTGAATTTACACTTGTATAGATTCCATTATTGATACTTTCATATTGGAATTGGTAACTACGAAGAATATATTTATCCACTACAAAATAATGATGATTTTAATTACCACACAAAGTGAAAATATTTTTATATTTCATCTATACCATGTTATATAATTATACACGGAATACTTTTTTCGAAAAAATCAATAGTCACAAGTTATTAGGAAATACTTTCCACCACTTGGTATGTTCACAACACTTTGAAGGCAGAAACAACTCCAGTTTTGGATTTGGAATAACCTTGTCTACCTCCGCCTATAATATGAATGGGAGAATAACTTGAAACAGGTTCAAAATGTTGCCCATATGTAGCAAGGGATTCTTCTTCTTCTCGGAATGTTGGAGAATCTCAACACTAACTCTTCTTCTTTTTGGTTGTCCTAATATCTTATGGTCTCCCATCGATATCGCAGATGGCACAGAGTGAATCATAGATCTTTCCGAGAATATTATCAATAGTCATCAATCAGAAATCTTTGGAATGAATAATATTCCTTGATAATACTGATCTATGACTTACTTCGTACTATTGGGATAATGATGATAGACCATAAGGTATCAGGACAACCAAAAAAAAAAGAAGAATGACTGTTGAAACTCTTCGTCATTCCAAGAAGAAGATTCCCCTAGTCAATTCAGGCAACATTTTGAACCTGTTTACATACTCAAGTATATTCAAAACTTAAGACTCCTGCCTCCAAAGTGTTGTCTACAAAGTGTTGTGAACAATTCTCCATAATTACATGTGGCTAGTGATTCGGTTCGAAAATGCAAGGTAATTCATATATATCCAGTATATCCATATAACATGGTGTACGTGAAATATACAAATATTTGAACTTTGTGTATGAATTAAAATCATATAAGAATGTACTAGAATATTCAGTGCGACAAAAAAAAAAGAAAATCTTTGTCTTTGCCACGAGAAGGTAAATTGCTTCTTTTTTGTCCAATACCCTACCATGCCTCTACAGCGCTCAACCACAGATGTACTACAAGGAAATATGGAATTCATTATCGTGACTGCCCGAGAACAAACATAGGACAGACGAACAGACGTGTATCGAGCGGGTCATACGAACACGAACTAGCAGTACATAATTCGGTCGTGACCTCCACCCCTTTTCAAACATCAGTACCAAACCAGATATTTGACTTTAACAACACAAAGACCTTGCTACGACAAAAATACATTGCACTACAAAATAATTCGCGAGATTGGTTCCCACTTTCGAAACGTCGACAAAACAACGATTCCACGAACTTCTGCTGTAGTGAAAACAATTACTTCAACACCAAACTGATATTATGTGCACATGACGCGCGTTTCATCAACAAGGTTGGCACCATCAGGAAAAGAAATCATATACTAAATCTAGAGACTAGGTTCAGTTATATATTTTAGTCTGAGTTAGTAGGAAAAGTTTTATGTTGTTAGGGAAATATAATTCAATTCACTAATATTTGCGGCCGCCACCCTGGGAAACGGCCGCAAAATATCAACTTTTTGGTTTTGGGTGAAGTTATAACTTTTTTCCATTATATGGGAGTCGGTAAATCAATTTGTATATACTCATTTTATTCGCAATTTTTGCTATATTTTCCCAGTGTATGTGTATAACTAGGAAATACTTATCTGATTCCAGGTATATCAAGGGGTGAAAATTCTCTCTCGGTTTTCAGCTCTGTGGATTTCATCAATGATCCTTCTTCGGGAAGAGGAGAACACGAAAAGAAGGAAGAGGAAGGAAATGTGTCCTTTAGTGAATTGGCAACCAATAACGCTGTTTCACTCAACTATGAGAATGATAATATCAACTTGGATTCTATCATCGGTGCATTCCCCGAATCAGCTGGCTATGCAAGATTACACATTTTCTCGAAGGGGGGAACTCGCCAAAATGGTAACCTAACGGTCCCATCAAATGAAGGTGTCAGTAGCGTCTGCCTTCCCAACTCTCCAGAGACAGTTCCTATTGATTACAGAAGAGTGGAACCCAAGCAACAGATTTCCACTGATATCATAGAAAGTTCTGCCTCCGTCTCAACAATAAATACAATGCTTCATAATATCAACGAACTGACTAAATATGATTCTGGGAAACTGAAATCTGAGCAGAACATTTCGGAAGATATGCAGTCTCCTGCTCGTTTTCCAGGATTGTCAAATATGGCGTCTGATCCTTCAGTGAAGCCTCCCATCAGTGAAAATAACAGTGGAATTGTTACCGGGCTAGATGTAAAATCGACTGAATTCACGCATGCTCCTACGAACAACTGTTCTGTTGTCAATGGAGTCGGAAATAACGATAGAATACCGAAAAACGATCTCCAAAGAACTAGATGCAGGTTGAAAATAAACGGAAAAATAGTATCCGCTTTTAGGACCACTGTCCGAAGACCAATCGATTCCAAATGCATGGATAATTCTGGAATATTGAAAATACTGGGAGAAGATGTACCCGCCATGAGGACTACTGTTGGAGGACACTTGCAAAGACCAAGCTATTCGACACTCACGGAAATTTCTGGAGTAAACACAACGGTGCCTGCTGTGACAAGAAAAGCTGGAGGAGTTTCGACAGAAGTAGTTTCCGCTGCTGTATCAAAGAATAAGGTTCTACCAGAAGAGCATAACGGAATTTTCATTAAACACGAATCGATCAAGGATACTCAATTGGAATCTTCGTCAAAAAGAGTTTCGGATACTCCAAAAAATCCATTGAACAGGACTGTTTGTCCAAATTTCATGAGGCAAGCTGTCAGTCTTGATACTTCATCGAAGGTCATCTCGAAAAATCCCACTAATATTCGAGAAAATAAGATCCAACCGAAAGAGCATAATGAAAATTCTGTTGGAGGCAAACCGAGCAAGAATATTCTATTGGGATCTTCACCAAAAAGAGTTTTAGATACTCCAAAAGTTCCATTGAACCAGAGTATTTGTCCAAATATCATAAAACGAACTTTCAATCTTGCTATTTCATCGAAATATGATTTTGGAAACTCTAGGCGCGTGGGAAATGAAAATTCAAAAGTTACCATTCCAGAGTTTTGTGTTAGTAAAGATGATGGAGTTGTCCATTCTCCAAAATTACTTTCTTCAACTTATAAAGCTTCTCACGTGGAAACTGGATATCCAAAATTAAGAATTCTTCCAGACATTGTTATCGTTGCAAAATCCTCCGTTAATCATGAAAAGGTTGTTATTACACCGTCGAATATTAGTTCCAGAAACTCGGACGCCTTGTTCGTAGAAAACCAACATTCGAAAGTCTTCGTTTTTCAAAAAGCCAGAAGTAGGAAGAGAGCACATCGAAATGATGAATATGACAGTTGGTCATATTTCATCAAACCCAAAAGAGCAAATGTAAATAGGAAAATAGGATTATAAAAAATATCACTGAAAATGTCAACAGAATTCCTATTGCCTTGATGGAGATGAAAATGTTGCGAATGAGGCAGCAGAGACTCAGGCTTCGACGCGAATGACTATTCTTCACTTGACACAAAACACAAACGAGTGTTGGATCTCAAAATACTGTTGAATTTCTTGCTCCTTTCTTATTGGAAGTGAGTTTGAAGTCCATTTTCATTGTACAGAATATTAAAGGAAATAAAGTTTATGTTCGTTGGGGTGATTGAAAAAAAGAAAATCGTTAAGATTCATTTTCAATTGAATTCATTCATTATTAGGTGTCTTGGATGTGTTTTAATTATATTGTTTCTGATAGGCAACTTCTACTACACATTTGATATGACTTTGTTATGAAATTAAAAGAATATATCATCTAGAGTGATCATTTATGATATCTGGTGCTATTATCAATGTTTATAATTACAGGCCTTGGAGTATTTTGTCAATTGAACAGAAGAGATCAAGATCTGCTGAGGACCCTTGAGAAATGAAAATTGAACATCAACCGTATGATTCCAAAAAGTTCGCAAAGTGTTTAATCGTGATGTCTTCTGGTCTATTCAGTTAATTTGTAACACAAGGAATGATAAATTAAATTCAACTGGTCAGTTGTATATACGATACTTTTTATCTGTAACTCAATTCCATCTTTCAAAATCTATCAACATGAATTCAGAATCTTTCAATATTATAAGTTCTTGCAACAAGAATCAATTCAGGTTTTTATATAGAATATAGACTATGGAAGTCCGAACCGATTCCACTCATCTGAAACCTGTGTTAAAAGAACTCCCCTCGCATGTAAATCAACTAACATAATCAACATTATCGGTTTAGCTCCGTATTTGATCATCTAATAGTGTATTTTACTATTATTTATCAACCTGCTAGTTATTGGGGACTGATACAACATATGTTCCTAAATTGCAGGCTCTGTACTGCCAATGTATAATAACACTTGACTGTCGAACTTGTTAGGCGCGAATCCCACTATACGTAACGTCACCGTCACGTCTCCGCACCGTCACCATCACGATAAATATTCTAACATTGCAAGCAATGAACATAATCACACTGTCAGTCACGTCCACCTCCCGTCGCCGTCACCTCCGTCGGCGATTGTAGCGAGAGAATGTTTGACGTGTCGGTGCTTGTCGGTGGGTCGACTGTACGTGTGTAATACGTAAGTGTGCATTGACTGACGTCTCTGTTCACGTTGGTTTAATATTTGTTTGGAAATAATATAAACTTAGTGTTTTTCTTTGTTATTCTGCCTTCAATTCTATGAAAGAGAGGGAAGAATTGCTGTTGCGACATTCTGAAATATTTATAAAATTTCAATTCATCATCTTCTAATGCCGAAAATAATGTGTGATATTCGCTGTCGTCCTTTCTTCTCAGAAATATATCATGCACCCATAATTGCCTTTTCTTCTTAACTTTAAACTTTTCTTCTTCCATATCCAGAATAAGCGCAATTTGTCCAAGCTCTTCATTTGTGAATTCACTCATGTTCGAACTGACTGCTGCTTGCCGGTTGTCGGCTAGTATGAATTAACGTGGTATTTTCGGTTCGGTGACGGTGCGGAGACGTGACGGTGACGTTACGTATAGTGGGATCCGCGCCTAGCCGTGCACTGTTTTCCCGAAGTACACTACGTTCAACTTCAACATACTCAATTAATGTTCATGCAGGAATAGTGTCCAATTTATTCATCTATTAAAGAGATAACCCCATTTCAGAAATCAAAACAGAATAATGAATGAATAGTACATATCTGCAGATCACTGTAGTACACTGTAACTATCAAGTATTATTGAGAAAATGTTCAGTAATATTGTTTTTTGATCAAAATCGAGATTGTTTGCACTTCTCAGTAATATAGTGATTGGACAAATAACCAATCAGTTTCTTCAACCACTTAGGTACGTACTGTGCAAGCCAGCAAAATTATGTAATGAAATGTATATAGTAAGTAAATATCTATAACATCAGAATGTCGCATCCTTCTAATTATTAAATGTATAAATTATATTCCGTGAACATACTGTATACTAAAGAGAGAGAGAGTTATCTTGAGGATGCAGTCAATTAGTTTGAATTTTGGGCAAAGGTTAGGTTAGTCTATGCTATACCTTGCCAGGATTGCAATCTCACTTATATTGGACAAATTTCCAGAAATCTTTCAGGCCGCAAAACTTCCAACAAAATCGACTGCAATTATAGAAAAATTACTTGTGCTGTAGCTGATCATATAGTAAAATACAAAATGAATTCTCAACAAAACAGAGCTCTGTGTACAGAATCTAATAACTACAAAAGAATTTTCACTTGTGATACCACTAGTGTTCGAATTATTCCGGAATTTTTTTCGAGCTCCCGAATATTTAGAAAATTATTTTATAATTAAAATTAATGATAATTTTCTTGAAATATTTGTGATCAAGAGAAAATTTACAATTTCGCGTGGTATACGGTAAGAAAATTTCACACCATATTGAACTTCAGAAAATCATTTGAAATTTATGTTATTGCCTCTCAAAGTACCTCAACATAGTCTTTGGATTAGATTTAATACTTGAATCGAAATTGCCTTGTTCTGTTACGTTTGATTCGATTTATTGTGTGAGCTTGAACGAGATGAATTGATTCGGTCAAGAAACTACCGAAGTTATTCATTGTACCGACTTTAGTTGCATACAAATATAACTTAGATTTTCAACACGGCACATTTCTTGCCTACGTTGGTAAAACTTGGCTGCCATTCCTGCCACCTTCTGGTATTCTTGTGAAAATTTCAATGAACATGGACGACAAGAGGTGCACATGTATCCAATCAGATCTGATCACAATGACGACTTGGACTTCTGGTAAGTCTTTTGGTTTATCAATGAGCACCTATAATAATTATAGTATTAATTCCCATTCCACCTACGGTAGATATAACCACAATTTTCTATTTATTTCAGGTTCACCTGATACGAAAAATAATGAATTCTTGAGAAAAATGGGTATCACCGAAATATACCAACATTCTGAAAGGCCAGTAAGCCAATGAAACAACAAGGCCTCACAAGTTCCGTACTCAAAGCAACAAGGAATACATATTATTTTTAAATGTGATAAAATAGTAATAGTGAAGTGTCAGTGGCTCGTAAATAAAGATGTGGATCAATATTGTATTTTCATTAGTCTGCTAAGTTGCCCTAGTGCCGAATTACATTTTGTTAACTTCTGCTCATAGTGGGTAGGTGATATGTTACCTATTTCCAACAAAAATTTTCTCTGCTTGTACGGCTACATATCATGAATATTGCAGGACAATTTTCAAAAATCGAATGAATGGAGAATTCACGATAACAAAATCTGAGGAAAGTAGCCCACTTGAGTTTTGGAACATCTAACCTAGAGATATGGTCCCCACTTCAGATATTTATCCACATTGACTTGACTCCAAAAAAAAAGAGTGACCGGTGAAAGATTCATAAAAAACTTGTGACTCTAAACGATAATTTCCATTATAATAATAATTTGAAACAATTGAGAAATATCTGCGATTGTTTTCACCCTTTACTAACTTCAGTAGCAAAAATTGCCACTGGGATTATGGATTCAAAAAATATGATAATTCCATGGAATTATCCATTGGAATATCAACACGCAATTCATTTGTTCAGCAAAATTTTGACAACTGTTTGTGTACACTTATCCTGACCTACTGAAATATATACTTACATTCGGAATATGAATATGGAAAAGAAGTCTCAAAACACAATATATTGAAAAACATTGTAGAGAATAGTCGAAAAGGGTGTATATGCCCGATATGGTCCTACGAGCCGGATTATGTTCGTCATGATATGGCAACTGTTCTTTTGTTCTGGTTTCCGAATTTGTCGATACCAAACTTGGTCAGAACTCCGGAAAATATAGTGGAGGATGTTGTTTTGTATTCAGTTGCAGTCAGAAGGAAAACAAAGCTTTTTGTTGAGTATTAGCTTTCAACTAACAAAGAATCTGATCACCAGCTTTCAGTAAACAGAGTTTCTACATTTTGTCTACGAAAAACTATTCGAGTGTGCCATCATTAAATAGGTTTTTTCTGCTGTTTTTCTTAAGTGCATTTATTAGAGCATATTAATCGTGATCATATCGAAGGATATTTTCGTTACAATCATATTCATTTGTAATATAACCATTATCAATTATTGTAGAACATGAAAAATGGTCCAGGAGCCTTACCTGCCGTAGGTATAGATACCTGATTCGATACATGAGTTAACATTTTTTTTTGTTTCCCAATTTGGCAAGAATGCCGTGTGTTCCTATATATCAAATTGATTACTCCTAGCATAACTGTGGTCTGCATTGATAATGAAAAAAATATACTGTTAATTCCGAAAATGAAGTCAGTCATTATGAACATGAATCGTTGGATTATCAATTTACCTTCGATCCAAATTTCTGAAAAATTCCAAATCATCCTGGGAATTAGGATCTTATCTACAACATATTAATGGTCGGATTAAGGATAGAGAGTGTATTTAAGTAGATTCCAAATCAGAAGGAGGTAGTATTGTTCCTGCTATCGAAGTACCGTAGTCCTTGAGTTGTGAACAATTGAGTATAATCATGTGTGATACGTGGATTGAATCAATAGTACAAGGTAATTTATCTTCAATGATGTGGCACGGTATGATCAAGAAATTTCGATTTTCTTATAAGATGAATATGAAATCCAGCCTAAACAACCAAAAACAAAAAACATCAATATACCTCTTCACACGAAAAAGTTATAGGGCTTTAAATTTTTTTCTCTTGTAAGAACGATTTCCTTGAGTACCGCATCCCAGGTTTGACCTGAACAAAACATCCACATTTACAATCATTGAATATGTGCAATATGTCTGAAATCGGTTTAACAATGTGCCAATCCCTATAATAAAAAATGTCGTGGGCAACTTTGTTCTTTCAAGAGTTATTATATTTCTATTATCCAATCATTGATTTTCCAAAGTTTCTGTATTATTGTTTCCACTTTCCGTGGAAATTGACTCATATAATGAAAGATCTGAATTGAAAAAAATCTTCTTTTATTTCAGATGTATCAACTAGTGAAAATTCGATCCAAAACCTCTCCAACTTCAGCCTAGAGGATTTTTTATATCCATCTGCCCCATCGGAAAAAAAGGAACATGGGAAGCAAAATGAAATGCAAATGGTGTCTTCTGGTGGATGCACCAACAATAATGCTTCATCCAACTTGGATTATGAAAGTTCGACATGGACGGAACTCGATTCTTTATTGAAAACATTCGAAGAATTTGTGAATTCTGATCATTCACAAGATGCAGGAGTAGATATTTCTCTGAAGGGAGGAACGCAGCACAATGATGGTCTATCAGATGAGAGTTGTTGTAGTATAAGCCCTTCCAAATTGTTATTGACACATAAAAATCAACGTAACCCTGAGAAGCCACAGGAATGTTCAGAAGTCATAGTAAACTCGACAGATATATTGAGGAACCATGCCATTCGGACAGAAATAAAATTAACAGAACCTGGACCAGATGTATCTGAAACACAAAGGGTTATCGACGAAATTCCAAGAATAAAAACACCGACCAACAATGACCCAAAAAATCGAGTTATTCGTGCATCAATGTTGGAAATACAAGGAAAGAGTGTGAGGGTTCTCAAGAATTCTGTCAAAAGATTCATCCGAATACCAATTAATTCAATACGCCTGGAAAATTCTAGTTTGAACAAAACGGTTTCTACCGATACACAAGAATCTGGAGGGGCCGCTTCGATAAATGTAGTTTCCACTAGTATTCTGCCAGAGTCATCCACAATCTCTACGAATATTCCATCAGAAACTCCAGTAATTAACACTAGTATTCTGCCAGAGTCATCCACAATCTCTACGAATATTTCAGCAAATACTCCAGTAATTACCAGTGAACTTCCCAGCTCTACAACCAAACGGCGTATTAGAGAAGGTCAACTGATACGAATCCCGATGAGTCGACTTTCCAATATAAAAGTTGACAATGAAACCGACACTCGAATTCTAAACGCGATTACGCCAAACAAGCGTGCTGAAAATGTCATCAGGAGGATTCCATCAGTATCCTTGCCTACGGGTTCATCTAGGGGGCACTCGAATAATTTTATCGGTAATAGAGGCATCATTGGAACAGCATCCAAACAAGCAGTCCAATTTACTCAATCTAATGAAGCACTACTGAAAAAGGTTTACTGTCCTAGTACCATACAGCAGACTCTTTCTCCTTTCACTTTCCCATCCAAACAAGCAGACCAATGTCCTCAATCCAATCAAGGACCACTAAAAAAGGTTTATTGTCCTAGTACCATACAACAGACTGTTCCTCCTTCCACTTTATCGAAATTCTCTTCCAAGAACTGTACTTTTACGCGCCTGGGATATAAAAAGGCAACAGTAAGGACATCTCAAGCAATTGTAAATATTCCGAAGCGTTCTTCTGGCATAAAACACGAATTTGCTACCCCATCAAAAAACTCTGCCAGTGCCCATACATTGTTGGGATCTTCGTCTAGAGGCGCTTTGTGTACTCCAAACATTCTGTTGAAAAGGAAGACTCGTTCAAATATTATAAGACAGGCTTTTAGTCTTGCTCTTTCATCGGAAATCAGTCCTGGGAACTTGAGCACTGCGCCCGCGGAAAAACAAACTCCAAAAGTTATGGTTCGACAGTTCTGTGTTGGTAAGGAGAATGGAGTAGCCGGTTTTCCGGAATCACTTTATACAAACTATAACACTCCGCGTGAGGAAACTAAACATCCAAATTTGAAAATTCACAATAACATTGTTTTCGTTAAAAAATCCTCGATTGGTGGAGGAAAGAATGTTGGTACCTCATCGAGTACTGGTTCTGGTACCTTGAACATTCCGCACGCGGACAATAAAAATTCTAAAGTTTTCGTTCTAGAAAAAGTCAAATCTCTGAAAGAAATACATTCGAATGAAGAAACTGATAGTTGGACGTATTCCATCAAGCCTAAGAGAAGAAAAATATGACTCATTGGACAGCAGTGGGATTCATTTATGAACACTTATTTCTTCCAACGACCAAGGTCTGCGTGATAACATGTGGGTTGTTCCGAGAATGTGGCAGATGGAATCAGATGGAATATAACCTGAAATGGCCAAGAAGAGTAAGGGTAAAGCCAATTGAGTCAACACCCCAAGAACATCCAAAATATAACTCATGGAAGAGACCAGTTTTTCATGACGAACTGACTAGCATTACGTTGTTCATACAGTGTGGTGGTCATAGTCCATTTGATTCTGTCTTCTCAGCGACGAGGACTTCATAGAAATCCACTATGAAGTACCAAGAAGAATGCTATACAACGTAAACCTACCTCCATATCCGCTTCAAAAATCAAGAGCAGAGGAACTTTTACTGCCCCACTGTATATTTGGATATTGGCGTATTTCTACCATAAAGGGAGTTGTGAAAAGGGAAGGTTCATTTATTCAAGAAAACCTGTTCATATGTGATTTGAAGATATGGAACTAACTTCTTTTCAAAGTGGATTTTATGGAGAGTTAGCTCAAAGGGACCAGGTTCCCAAGATACGCCCCCTGGTTGATTAAGCCAAAGTGGACTGTGATATTATTTTTAATTTTATTAATACTATTGAAAGTATACTAATATATTCATCAAGCACCATTTATGTGAAACGTTTACATAAAAAGTCAAAAAACGATAATTATCGTTTATTAAATACTCACGGTTTTGAATGTTTAAACAATGACAAACATGTCACTGATTGCTCTTTCAATGAGCATCCATAGGGAAAAAAAACATTGGAGCAAAGAACTTCGAAGAGAAAAATTGATTAATAACAAAAATCAAAATTCTGAGAATGAAGCAAAGATGAAGGCTTCGACCTGATTTTCATTACTCACTATGCACAGACTGACCTTTAACTTGCTCTTTTCCTATTGAAAGTGATTTGAAAGTCCATTTTCAAAACCGTGTTGTATATTCAATGTAATTAAGTTGTTGTCTGTTAGGATGAATGAAAAAAAAAATTTAATAATTAGGATTTATTTTCAACAATCAAATATATGATGTTACAATGAAACATTCATTGACTATAAAGTTTCTGTTAACAAATTCCTGCTGCCTATTAAATAAGTCCTTATTACATTATTTCCTACCGAACTTTCACGTGGAATCCAAATGATATCTTATCAGAATATTTTTTATGCTTCTGGTGTCTCTTCCTCTATTGGCGAACTATCAATATATAAAATTCATCTGATAAATATATCAAAATGTGCTTTGATATATTCAATAAAAGAACAGTATGCGAAATCGAGAACACGATTAAATTCCTATGGAGTTGAAACAAACTTTTAAAAATGGAACAGAATTCAAAAAGTTATGTTTATATTATCCCATGTGTATGACGTAGTATTTATACTGATGAAACATCAAGACCATTGGGAATGAGAAAATCTGAACATAGACGAAACGTTGAATTAGCTGAACATATCAACAACAAATGTTACAAACGTGATGGAATGGAATAATAATAATTTACTTATCAGATAACAGAATGACACGAAAAGAAAACCCATACAGGCTATTTGTATTTTATTCAACGGATCAATGTTTGATGCGCCCTTGTCCTCTAAAAAAAAACTTTGTTCGTTCCGTTAACCGGCTGACGAACGTCAACCCTCAGAAGTCGAAACTTGTGCGAGCAATGGATCAAGAGAAGTTCAACTGGGAAGAATCAGTTCGAATTAGGTTATGTCAAAATCAACACTTGGTAGAACAAATAATGAATCAGGCCTGTGTCACATTTTCATACAACTCACCATAACTAGAATTAACAGAATACGTTTTTCAAAGGTCTCAAAAAAGAAGCAGGCTTGTTTCTCTAATATTGCCAAGGAAAGGAATAAAATATTTTTTCGTAATTATTTTTTTCAAATTTGAATAAGAGATGATGTTGGCCGATACTCGATGGGAATCCATGACGATATCATTAAAAAAATACTTTGTGTGATTTTCACAGTTAACAAAACGTCTAGTCAAAATCACATAATGAAGACGAATCATCTTCTGAACAAATCGTTCAGGTCAGTCTCAAACTACCTACAGAGTAGGTTTTAGCTGGCACCTGTCAGAAAACAACTACTTCCCTGGATAATATCACGAAGGGCATTACATTATATCCGACCGGTACCAATGCAGTGCAGGTTTTACAGCAGTCTTCAAGTATGCCCATCGATAATGTCGAATGTTTTTGCAATGGACAAATTCGGTTTGTTTTCGGGATAGTTGTTTGATTTTTGATTAAGGGAAGTCATCGACTTCATGTTGTTGATGGCACTACCTTATACTGACGAGTGGCCAAATAGTCCGAAACCGGTCTTCAAGTGTGCCTGTCCCAATAACTGAAAATCAATTTTCTCATTTATATCGCCAAATTCGAATTAAGGATTTTTTTCTGTGAAGAAAACTGCACTGACACCTGTTGGATATAATGCAATGCCCTTCGTAGTATCAGCCAGGGGAGTAGTTGTTTTCTGGCAGATGCCAGACAAAACCTACTGTGTAGGTAGTTTAAGTTTCGAAGGATGATTTCCAGTCTTCAAGTATGCCCATCGACTATATTGAATGTTTTCACATAATGATGTGTTATTTAAGTTCATTTTTCTATTGTACAATCTATGAAATCATATACAATACGTTATGTAACTGACAAAATAGTCAGACGATTTTGTATTTTTATAATATTGCAGTTGCGGATCAGGGCAAATTTACTTCTGCCTCAAAAACAGATATAAAAAAAATCAAATCTTTTTTAGTGATAGATTTCCTGATATATTTCCCAACTCGAAAACGTGCATAGAGTAGCTTCAATGATATTTATCACGCACATAGGAATTGAAGTATTTCAACCACCAGGAAATTTTTTATCATATGAATGAAAGATTGTATCGCTCAGAGAAAAATATCGCTTGAATTCTTCAGCTTTTCTCTCTTTACTTTCTAGAAATTTCTTTCTTGGTGCACCAAATTTATTCATACTGCAAATATATGAGTTTTTAGAGTTAAATTGTTGAACTTTACTAAGCTCATTTTTGCAGTATACGGAATGCTTACCTGACTTCTATTCCATTTTTCATTTGATATATCTGAATAGATAGGTATTTCCTTACAATGAATTTGTTTCTATTCGCTCCAGAAGTCATCTCATAAGTTCAGGTAAATATTTTTTTCTTCTATCATTTCCATCAGTATGTCCACCTCCCTGTTGATTATATATTAAACTTTTCACACTATGGTCTGCCTCTCATTTTTTCGGTCTGTTTACATAGGTAACTACCAGAAATTGACCTTAATAACATTTCCAAAAAGGTAATTATAATCAATCATCCAAGGTATTGGTGATCCCCAAAGTTCTACTCACTTGAGTCGGACGTAGTTTGAACAAAAATTCATTAATTGGGGGTACAGGCAGATATATTTAAGCAAATACAAGATCAGAAAATACTTGTATTGTTTCTGCAATCAACGGGCCGTAACTCTCGAGTAGTGAAGTCTTTTGGATAACTATGGATACTACGTGGTCTGAATCTATAATGCAAGGTGATTTATCTTTATTTGAACCATATATGATGATTTAATGAAAAATGTTGTCAAAATTTTGCCTATACTTTTCTTTAGTCTGAAAGAATACAGTTCAGAGATCTTTATCACTTGCTGTGTTTGAATTTGAGTCTTTGTTTTCCCCAGTGCCGGATCAACCACGTAACAAGAGTAGCAATTGCTACGGGCTCCGCTCGTTCAAACCCCATCTCTGCCTGAGCGTAATTTTTTGAGTAAAACTAATTAAGATGTGGTATGTTGAATTATTTCATCTCTCAACGTCTATTTTCGACATTAAAGCTCATAAAAAATGAATTGAGGAACAATATCAGTCAAAAACGTTTGAATTATCTCGCTTTGATGAATGTAGAATAGGATTTGCTCAGAGAAATTGATACGAAACGTATTATTTCTAAATTTGCTCAAATGAAATCTAAAAGAGTTAGGTACTTCGTAAAATTTTTAAGAATAATAAGGAAACAGAAGAATAAATATGAAATATAAACATTATTTGAAGTACACCATTGATAAAATATAACATTAGCTATTCATAAAAATGTAATATACTTTGTATGAAATATAAACTGTGAAAATGTATAGAAAAAATATTTCGTGTAGTTTCTTCAGTGTTCATTTGTTAGTTTCCTATCAAAATTATTGTGAGTTGTGAGGAAATCTCTTCTCAGGCTTTTTGTACTTGTCACAGCCTAACAGCGCCTTTAGTAATTTACTGCACTATTAATATACCCAAAAAATTGTAACGTATAGATAGCAAATAGTCGTATCGAGTATTGAATTGTATTTTTACCATTTTTTATTTAAAAACCCATAGCAGATCAAGGGCTCTTTGAAAGAATTTGCTACGGGCCTCTTGCTTTCTTAATCCGGCACTGGTTTTCCCCAATGCATATGTATAACTAAAAACATTTTAATGATTTCAGACATATCAACGGGTGAACATTCCTTTCAAACACTCTCGGCCTTCAGTTTGGTGGATTCCATCAATTATCCTTCATATGATGATGTACACGAAGGTATAGTGGGAAAAGGAAATTCATCACTTGGTGAATTCGCAACGAATGACGCTGATTTATTCATCTCGGAGAACGATGATATCAACGGAAAGGAAATAGTTTTTTTCCTTGATGCAATTCATACATCAGTTGAATTTCTACCTACAGATGCATTATATGAGGATCGTGGTAGCATGTGCCTTTCTAACTCTTCAGAGATAGGGTCAGTTCCTATTGATTACGAAGAAGTGGAACCCAAGCAACAGTTTCCCACCGAGGCCTTAGAAAGTTCTGCATCGATCCCATCAACGAAAACAATGGTGGTAAACATTAACGGGCATAATGAATACAAAATTGAAATACAGTACAACTATTCTGATGTAGCCGAACCAATCTCTCCTGAGAATCAGCAAAGTGAACGGAATATTTCGGGAGAAATACAATCTTTTGATTGTTTTCCAGCATTGTCAGACATAGCACCTATTTCATGTTCCAAATCAAAGCCTTCTGGTATCAAAAATTGTATTGGAAGTGACCAGACTTTTAAAAACTATTCAATTATCAATGAAGTAGAAGCAAACGAAGAAATACCGAGAAGAGTTATCAAAAAAACTAGATGTCGGTTGATGATGCAAGGAAAGACAGTCCCTGCCATTAGGACCACTTTCAAAAGATTTGTCCGGAGACCAATCATTTCAACGCACCTGGGAAAGCCTGGAGTGTTGATCAAACAGGGAGATGTACCCACTACGAGGACGACTGTTGGAGGACATATTCGAAGACCAAGTCAATCGAATGGTGTTGAGACCCGGGAATTTGGAGCAGTTTTGGAAAACATATCCACCGATATTCCAGAGAAGAAGGTGCAACCAAACAAGCATAATGAAGATTCGAATAGACGCAAACCGATAAAGGATATTCGATTAGGATCTTCATCGAAAAGAATTTTGAGAATTCCAAAATTTCCAACAAACAGGAGTATTCGTTCAAATATCATACAACAGGCTTTTAGTCTTGCTACTTAATTCGAAATCATTTCGGAGAATTCTAGTTGTACGCGCCTGGAAAACAGTTTTCGTTCCCGAGTTCTCTGTAGCTAAAGATAATGAAGCTGTCGGTTCTCCAGATTTACATAACACTTCGCATGTGAATAATAAACATTTAAAATCAAGGATTCTTCCAGGCAATGTCATCGTTGCCAAATGCTCCCTTGGTGAAATGATAATATTGTTACCCCGTTGAACATTAGACTCAAAATCTCGGACACCTCGAACGTGAGAAATGGAAACTCAAAAGGTTTTCGTTCTTCAATAAATCCGAACACATCAAAATGATGAAGATAAGAGTTGATCATTTTCAAGCTCAAAAGAAGAGAAGAATGAGGATCTACCAGCAACATTTCTCTGAAATTATTACTTCATCTTTATATTAATTATCCTTATTACCTTTTCAATTATAATATCATATCATATCAAATTTTTTACGCACACCTACAACAAAAACATCTCGGCTCAGTCTGACCGATCGAATCAGTATTGTACAGGACACGAAAGGTGTATTGTCAGTCCGACCACTTTCATCTTGAAATTACGTAGATTTTAGGAAATGGGGGAAGTGTCTCTCCAGGATCTTTATAAATTAATTAAGGAAGGTAATAACGAATTTAAAAGTGAAATCAAAGACCTGAGAAGTGAAATTGTGAAAGAAATAGAAGAACTCAAAGAAAAAAATAACAAATTAGAAATACAAAATAGGGACTTGAAAAATCAACTTAATTCATTTGAAAAAAGACAAAAAAAGTATAATTTGATAGTCCATGGAATTAATGAAAATGATGACCTACCAGAAGCAATATTGAGCATTTTGAATAACGTATTGAAGGTGAACTGTAACCTCCCCAATTTCAGAGACATACACAGATTAGGCAAAAAAAACGAAAACAAAATACGGCCTGTTCTTATCGAAACCAACAGCTTTTTCTTGAAATCTGAAATTCTCAAACAGGCTAGAGAGAATTCTCAAAAACTGAAAGAGGAAAAAATTTTCTTTAGTCAGGATTACACAGGAGAAGAACTGGAAAAAAGAAAATTCCTCTACGGCCACCTAAAAGCAGCAAGGGAAAAAAATATTCGGCCTTCATAAAAAATAACAATTTAGTAGTCAATGGTGAAATATTCTCTTATGACAAACTGAAACAGTTGGATTCCCTTCCCGAAAGTCCGACAACAAATCAAGAACCAACTCGAAATCGAAAAGTACCAAGTGAACCAAGTACACCTACTGAAACTAGCAGATTCAACTTAGGCAGTAAACCAGAAGAGAAAAAAAGGAAATTAGAAACAACCCCTCGAAAAACATCCGAACAAAAAATCAATACTAGGTCCCAATACAAAAAATAGTACTGTGTTCAACCACCAGCATCAATTTATTTCATCTATACTGTTCTCAACTATTTACTTTAAAATGTTTTGTTTTTTATTAACTTACTTTACATTGATTCTTATCTCCATTGTGTCAGGTACTTTTGCTTGATGTCATAATTTAACAAAATTTTATATCTACTATCAAATTTTATTCATTCTATTCAGAAATATCCGCTTTCACACCAATTATAACAATTTTCTATTATATTTCGCCATATGTGTGTATATTTTAGTGATTATATACATATATCATGGATAAGTACATCAGAGACTTCAAAGAACGAAAAATAAATACATTACAAACGGAGTCAATTGACCATCTCACTGAAATTTTTGACATTCAAACACATTTCAAAGAATTTCGAATCTTTCATACAAATATTCGATCCATAAATAAAAACTTAGATGAACTAACAATTCTCCTGAGTACTATTCAATTCGAATTCGATATTATAGTGTTGTCTGAAACTTGGCAAATTGGTGATGTATCTATTTTCAAATTATATGGATACGATATATTGTATAATAATGGCAACATTAACCAAAATGATGGTCTTGTAATATATATCAGGCAAAGTTTGAGTTACACATATAAAATTATAGAGATAGGGACATTGAAATCCATACAAATCATTACTAAATTTGGGAACGAAAATGTATTGCTGACAGCATTGTATAGACCCCCAGCTAGTTCTGTAGACTCATTTATCATAGATCTTCATAACTATCTAGAGAACTGCCGAAATGATTCTTCAACTCAAATTTTAATGGGAGACATGAATATCAATATACTGGATGATGAAAATGAGAGTGTGCAGGACTATCTGAATGTGACGGGAGAATTTGGATATTTATCAGCAATAAATGCATTCACAAGAATACAGGGGAAAGCAAAAACTTGTATTGATCACATTTTTATTAAATATGATGAAGAAGTAAATAATATCACTCCAGTTGTCGTTGAAACCACGATTACTGACCACTTCTCGCTCGCTTTGCAGATGACTATATCTGAAACAAAAACAAATATCAAAAATAATTATGTATATAGAAGTTTTCTGAATAAAGAAAAACTGATGAAAGAGATTAAGAAGGAGAACTGGTCAGAAGTCTATACTTCAGATAATATAAATTCAGCGACAAACATTTTCATAAGTAAACTACAAAAATTCATAGAATACTGTACAACAACCATCAAACTAAAATACCAAACTAAGAAACGGCCTTGGATCACTAGCGGTCTTGTCAAATCTGTCAATGAAAAAAATATTCTATATTCCGCAGTAAAAAAAGAACCAACGGAAGAAAATTTAATGAAATATAAAAAATACCGAAATAAACTCAACGATCTTCTCAAAAATGCCAAGATTTCATATTACAGAAATAAAATTTATTCAAATGGGAACAATTTAGCTGGGCTTTGGAAGGTGGTTAATGAGATCGGTGGTAATCAACAGGGAGAGAAAGAGTCGGAAATAAAAAAAATTGAATCCGAGAATGGACAATCAATATCGGACACCAAAGAAATTGCAAATACTTTCAATGATTTCTTCTCAAGTATTGGCAAAAAAATGGCAGAAAAAATTAAAGAAAATCGAACAATAGAACCAACTACTGAGACCTACATCCCAAACACCATAGTATTCTTAGAAACCAATCAACACGAAATAAAAGACTGTATCTTGATATTGAAGAATAAAAAATCACCCGGAGACGACAAGTTATTAGCTGAAAACTTGAAATATCTTGTTGATGACATAACAGCACCCTTAGAATTCATTATTAACTGGGGCATCAAATCAGGTAAATTTACCAACGCTTTCAAATCTGCTGTAGTGAAACCACTGTTCAAGAAGGGAAATAGGCTGAATGTATCAAACTACCGACCGATTTCATTAATTTCCAACCTAGGCAAAATCTTTGAAATGATTATTAAAACACGGATCCTCAACTTCCTCAATAAATTTGAAATCCTGGCAGATAATCAATTCGGGTTCAGGGAAAATAGGTCAACAGATGATGCAATCACTTATCTCACTTCGAAAATCAGTGACTCCATTGATAAAAAATATCCAGCACTTTGTGTCTTTATCGACCTCGCGAAAGCGTTCGATACGGTTAGCCACGACCACCTTCTTAATATCTTGAACAGCATAGGAATCAGAGGGCAAGCGTTCAATTTGATGAAAGATTACTTAACCAATAGAATGCAACGAGTCAAAATTAATAATATCAAGAGCGATTCAAAATTAGTAGAATATGGTGTACCCCAAGGAACAGTTCTTGGTCCACTACTGTTTAACTTATATATAAACGATTTATTCAAACTACCACTAAATGGAGAAGTTGTAAGTTTTGCTGATGATACGGCTATCTTCTTGAAAGATAAAAACTGGGATTATCTGAAAACTAAAGCAGAAAGTGACGTGACTAAAATTTTAAATTGGTTCAAAGACCGCCTTTTAACAGTTAACTATGACAAAACACACTTCCTCCCATTCACATCATACTCTAAATACTTGCCTAACTACAAATCATTGATGGTCAGCATTGATGAACATCAAACCATTTCCATAAATAGTGTTGGAAACATCAAGTACTTGGGTATATTCGTTGATAACACCTTGAAGTGGGATGTACATGTCAATTACATAACAAAAAAACTTCGCTTCATCTTATACAAATTCAAATATTTATCAAGTATTCTAACATCAGACCACCTACGGATTTTATATTATGCACTTGTACAAAGCCACTTGAATTATGCCATTATAGCTTGGGGAGCTGCCGTCAATAGACATATAGAAAACTTAGAAAAGATACAAAAAAATTTCTTGAAAATTATACACCACAAACCACGTACTTACCCTACAAGTACATTATATAATGAAACTCATATTCTTGACATACGACAATTATTCTTTGTTGAATTCCCTCAAAATGTTCAAATATAAAATTAAAAAATGGATACTCACTATACCTCGATTGATGACTCACCAGTATATTGATACCAAAAATACATACTACCTGTAAGAAAAATATTAGTATTAACTATATTTATGTTATTATTATATGTATGTGCGTGTGTATTTAGCATAGTGATATTGAATTATTATCTGTTCGATTTTTTATATATATAAACTGATCTGGAATATCTGAAATAGCCACATTCAAGGATCTCCTTTTGTGGTCAACCTTTCTATTTATTCCCTATTATCTGTTTATGTATTTCGAAATTATCTGTGTGAATAAATATTATTATTATTATATTATTATTATTAACTCAACAACATTCTGGGGTAGATGAGGGCTCTGCTCACATTCAATCACCTTTCCTCGGGAGCATTATGATTATTCGTAGACTGGCTCACCACAGAGCCAGGCAATACTTATTTCCCATTACGACAGACAGAAATCATCATCAAGGAAAGAAGTCTGCCCCATATTGGGGTATAGAACCATAGGCTTTTCGGTCATAAGCCGACCCATGAAAACTTGCGCCAATTCCCTCGGACTATTAGTAAATATTTTTGGGAAAATAGAAGAGCTCGAAAATTGTCATATCTGCAAGAAATAATTTTTAGGTTTTGTTTACTTCACTGACGATCACACGGTAAAATTTGCGAAAAGAATTGTTTCCAACATTACTAAAGTTTTATGAATCCGAAAGATTGCCGAACCCAACTTCACCTCGAATGCTATTTTTGTATAAAAGATTCTCTGACCAAAAAATCACTTCGAAAAAATAATTATTTCAGGAAATGAATGAGCTTTTAGTCTTGATACTTCTTCAAAATTTGATTCTACTAGGCGTGTGGATAACAGAAATACAAAACTTACCTTTCCAGCTCTTTTGGTAAAGAGAATGGAGTTGCCGATCTCCGAAATTACTTTCAACGAACGATACTTTCAAGTATCCAAAATTGAGAATTTTTCCAGGCGTGGTTATTTTTGTTAGGTAAAGAATGTTGCTACCCTGTTGAATATCAATTTCAGAGACTGGTGTGTGAAAAATGGAAATTCGAAAGTCTTCGTTCTCCAAAAGACCAGATGTAGGAAAAGAACAAATCAAAATGATGAAGATTACAGATTGTCACATTCTATAGGCTCAATAGGATACATGTGGACCCATACAGATTCAATAGAAATCTATATTCACGTGACTATAATAATCGCTCTGTAAATTTGAAAGTAGGATCAACAAGCATAACTTGAAACTCCAACAGGAATTATATCATTTTCGGTTATTGAAAACAGAAGTCCTTCAGATTACACGGGTGTGACTCCAATTCACTGGTAATCAACAAAAAAAACTAATTCAATTACATTTCGTTGTAACCTTCCAGACATACCACTAGAGAACAAGCGATTTTTTGGAATATATATAGAGTAAATAACTATATATCTCTACCCTTGTGCCATATTATCAACAGATGTATAGACTGCGGAAGGGTTCCAATAAAACTCAAGGAGGCCAGGGTGGTTCCTGTATTCAAAAGCGGTGTCCGAAAATATTCTCATAATTACAGACCTATATCAATTTTGTCCGCCCTTTCAAAAATATTCGAAAAAATAATAAAGAGAAGGCTTATTTCCTATCTAAATAAAAACAATATAATATCCAAAGCACAATACGGATTCCAAGAACATATTTCAGCACATGATGCGATTGCCAAAGTCACATCATTTTTATATGATGCAATAGATGAAAAAAAACCGTGCGTTGGTATATTTCTTGACCTGGCAAAGGCCTTTGATACCGTCAGTCACAGACTTCTGCTGGAGAAATTGGAACGCATTGGTATGAGAGGCACGGTGTATGAATTATTTAAGGATTACCTAGAGGGACGTAAACAAAGAGTGGGGATTGGGAAGTATCTAAGCTCCGAAAGAACTGTGTCATGTGGGGTACCACAGGGCAGAGTGCTTGGACCGATATTATTCTTGATCTACCTGAACTCTCTTCTATCACTTGATATATCAGGATCAATAATCTCATTTGCGGATGATACAGTCGTACTTTTCAAAGCTGATAGCTGGAACGAAGTGAAAAAAACAACTGAAAATGACATGAAAAAGATTCTGAACTGGCTGCAAGGTAACTTATTGCTGACTGTCAATGTGGAAAAAACTAAGATAATTCCATTCACTTCATATAAAAACTACCTACCAAACTCCAATTCTTTCACATCAAATGAACAACCTGTTGCAATTTCACTTTCTACTAAATATCTAGGAATTCACATAGATTCGTTCCTACGTTGGGATATACATGCTCATAATCTGAAAAATAAACTAAGAGGACTTATTTTAAAATTTTATCAATTCTGTACCGTAGTAGGCTTGAATCAGCTCAAAATCCTCTACTATTCTTTATTCGAATCATTGCTGCAGTATGGAATTATCGGGTGGGGAGGCATATCCAAAACGTACTTAGATCAGATAACAAAATTACAGAAAACGATTCTAAAGATCCTGTACTTTAAAAACTCTAGATATTCTTCAGATGCATTATATGCAGAACTGAAGGTACTGGACGTGAGACAATTATTCGTTAAGAATACTCTGATGTTTGTTTATAAGAATAAGACATATCTACAGGTGATCAAGCACAACTGCAACACTAGAGCTCAAATAGCAGCTCATGCTTATACATCAAGAGCAAATAAGTCCATAGGTCAGATAACTTTCAGTTATCTTGCACCGCGGATATATAACCTTATTCCAAACAGCCTAAAACAAATAAACAATATCAATGTATACAAGAGATGCATCAAAAAATGGCTCTTACATTCTTGTAGGCAGTCTTTTGATAATCTTATAGAACATCTTATGAGCTGATTTCCGAAATGGAACTGATTTCAAAACTAAAGGTAGAATAACTGCAAATATAAATGCCCGTGTACTTCTCAACTAACAAGGATATATAATATCTTCCAACGTTAAATTGAACTATAACGTAAATATGTGTATGTGTTTATATATGTATATATGAATCATTAATCAGCTGCAATGAAGAAATGTAACAAATCACAGACAGGCACCCAGAGAGCCTAAGTGGTATCTTCAAGTCTACATTGAGCTTTCTGATGATTATAGATTATGTAAACGTTAACTATGAATCATAACCACAAATACAGTACACCTATACTTTATCATCCTTGTTCTCTAACATAATACCATTTATAACACTCCACTGTAAAATATATTTTATATATTATACTTATTTCTATATTTATATATACTACTCTGTGTTTTACAAGTGGCTTAATACTACCCAAAATTAAATATGTATGTATTGTATCTATTAGGTATATCAATCATTATGAGTATGTATAATTTTAATCTAATCATATTTGTTTGTTTGTATTTCATTAGTGTATACGTCCACATACAAGCAGAACCCTCTGCTTCCGTGGCATGTCCCTTTATTCACCACCATATTGTGAGTAGTTGAATTATTCTGTAACATTTTGTGAATAAATATTATTATTATTATTATTAGTCTAAAAACTCAAAACTATTCAAACCTCTGTTCAATTATCAATGAAGTAGAAGCAAACGGAGAAATACAGAGAGGAGTTATCAAAAACACTAGATGTCGGTTGATAATGAAAGGAAAGACAGTCCCTGCCATTAAGACCACTTTCAAAAGATTTGTCCGAAGGCCAATTATTTCAACGTACCTGGGAAAGCCTGGAGTGTTGATCAAATAGGGAGATGTACCCACTACGAGGACGACTGTTGGGGGACATATTCGAAAACTAAGTCAATCAAATGCTGTTGTGACCCAGGAATTTGGAGCAGTTCTGGAAAACATATCCACCGATATTCCAGAGAAGAAGGTGCAACCAAACAAGCATAATGAAGATTCGAATAGACGCAATAAGAATATTCGATTAGGATCTTCATCCAAAAGAGTTTTGAGAACGCCAAAATTTCCATCAAACAGGATTATTCGTTCAAATATCATACAACAGGCTTTCAGTCTTGCTACTTAATTCGAAATCAGTTCGGAGAACTGTAGTTGTACGCGCGTGGAAAACAATTTTCCATCCAGAATTCTCTGTAGCTGAAGAGAATGAAGCTGTCGGTTCTCTGGATTTACATAACACTTAGCGTGTGGATAATAAACATTCGAAATCAAGGATTCTTCCAGGCAATGTCATCGGATTTATTTTCTAGTAACCATAAATCTTCGCATGTAAATAATAAATATCCGAAATTAAGGATTTTTCCAGGCAATGTCATCGTTTCCAAATTCTACGTTGGAGGAAAAATGATATTGTTACCCCATGGAATATTAGACTCAAAAACTCGGACACCTCGAACGTGAGAAATGGAAACTCAAAAAGTTTTCGTTCTTCAATGAATCCGAACACATCAAGATGATAAAGAAGACAGTTGATCATTTTCAAGCTCAAAAGAACAGAAAAATGATGATATACCAGCAATATTCCTCTCAAACTATTACTTCATCTCCAGATTAATTATCCTTATTACCTTTTAAATTATAAAATTATGAATATGAGTTTTAGTATATTTTGAATAGCAAATTTGAATTAAACGAGAAGTTTCTGACTATTAGGAAGGATTTCTTTCAAATTGAACTGTTTTTAATTAACTCAACAACTGTTTGATCAACAACCCAATGACTATGAAGAGAAAATTCATCCATGAAAATGTCTTTCGAAGAATGTCATATTATATTGGTAAGGACCATCAAATCTAAACCTCAATAATCGCTACCGTATGCGATATTCTTCAATACAGGAAAACTTACGATACTATGAAAAAGTAAATCTCAGGGTGACATTGACAGGAAATTGAGGTTAGGTATGTTCGGAAAAGAACCATACCCATTTATAGGTAAGGATTTTACTTGTTAATTATTTGAAGCCAGTAAAAAGCAGTAGTAGATGTCACTCATAGTTCTACAACAAACGATATCGACAGAATTCCTTCAGAAATCGGAACTTGTTGGTGATTTCCTACGCCTTTCCTCGGTAGCAGCATGGTTGTTCGTAGACTGGCCCACCATAGAGCCTGGCAATACTTATTTCTCATTACGACGGACAGAAATCATCATCAGGGAAAGAAGTCTGCCCCGTTGGGGGATCGAACCATAGGCCTTTCGGTCATAAGCCGGACCCATGAAAACTTGAGCAAACTCCCTTGGACTATTAGTACATATCTCTGGGAAAATAGAAGGGCTCGAAAACTGTCATATCTGCAGGAAATAATTATTACCGTTTCCGTTCCAGAATTATGTTGGTAAAGAGAATGGAGTTGCCGATTCTCCGAAATTACTTCAACAAACCATAACGCTACGCTCGTGGAAACTAAGTATCCAAAATTGAGAATTTTTCCAGACGTCAGTATATTTGCAAAATCCTCCGTTAGTTGCGTAAAGAATGTTGGTACCCCGTCGAATATCAATTTTAGAGACTCATCGTCTGTGAAAAATAGAAATTCGAAAGTTTTCGTTCTTCAAAAAACAGATGTAGGAAAAGAACACATCAAAATTATGAAGATGAGAATTGGTCAGATTCTATTAGGCTCAAGAGGGTACATATGAACCCATACAGATTCAATAGAAACCTTTATTCATGTGACTTTAATAATCGCTCTATAAATTTGAAAGTAGGATCAACAAGCATAACTTTATATACCTACTCCAAGAAGAATTTTAGTATTTTAGAAATGTTAGAGTGCACCTAATTTAAAGAAGTTTATGTGGTGTTGTCGAAAACAGAAGTAATTCTGTTTACACTGGTGTGACTCCAAATCACTGGTGATCAACAGAAAAAAACTAATTTTATCACATTCCGTTGTATCCTTCCAGACTAACCAGAAGACGAAACGTTGATTAACGATTTCTTGAAATAAATATAGACTCTATAAACTCAAATTTGATCACCACATCAACAATCTCTGTAATAAGTTGTCTTTCGGATGTAACGCAATCCGAGTTATCGCTAACGATTTGAGTCTAAAAGCAGCTAAGTCTGCATACTTTGCTTCAATTGAACCGCATTTGAGTTACGGGATTGCATTTTGGGGCGTATGCTGCTCTGACATTTATATGAGGATGTTTCAAAAAGAGCTTTGAGGTATATGTGGTATCCCCAACACTAGTTTGACTGCACTACTGATATTTCAATTGCACTGTAACTTTCTGGATTATAGACAATGTGAAAAAAAAATATATAAACACACGCCAAAAGAAAATCAATTACTTTCCACTTTTTCAATTGCCAGGAAAATTGTTTAATTTTCTTTGACCAACTACACTATATATGCAAAAAAGGTCCGAGATACGCTCGAAGAACGTTATTCGAAGACCTTGGTATACTTACAGCAATATCACTGTACATTCTAGAATCAGTCACTCTATAAAATTAATAAATACTTTTTGAAAAAAATTAAAACTACTATAACACTCAACGAAGCAACCATATCGGATTATCAAGACTATCCAATAGTTAAAGATTCTATAATATATAACGACATCAACATGTATAATCATCTACCCACAACCATTATAGTGACACCACATATGTCCAAAGCGATTTAGAAGGGATACACAAAAATTCCTCATACGTAAGCTCGTCTCCAGTCTATAGGTAGCCAAAGTTCTTCCAAAGTTCTTCGTACTCTGAGTTAAATGCATAACCCTCAATTTTTATAAATATATTGATACGAATTTATGGTTATATATGCATAACATATTCTTACTTTCTATATAGCTATCAAATATTTCGAATTTTTGTCAATGAATGGAGGTATGTAAATATTGTATGTATTCTGGACATTTTATAATGACATGAATCCACAACCCTCTCGAGCGAATTCTTCTAAAACCTCGTGAACAAATTATATATATGCCGCATCGTCTAAAATATTTTAGGCGTGTGTGTCATATTGATTTATGCATACTGTGAAATTTTCAGATTGATCCGTTGAATAGTTTGCCAGAAACAGCTAATTAACGCTCAACATGAAAAGCCCTGTATGAGTATGAACAATCACAACGAGTATATAACATTCAAAATGAATGAATCAACAAGAAAGTTTTGGGAAAATGAAACACCTGGCACTGCTTACATTTTCAAAAATCTAATATCCAAATTATAAAAGTAACAACTCATATGAGGATGATTCATGGCCGTTTTAAAATGAAGAGTAATCTCTCAAATAATATCAGGCAACTGGTAGGCAATGTCACTCTACTTCTATATCACTGTGAGAACATTCAAAGTTAGCGAATATTTGAAATGAATAACTGATATTTGTTATTGTAACTGATTTTACATCGTTAATATCTATAATTGATTTGGTGAAATAATTGTGAATCTGAACTGAGAGCATTTTGACTATCAAGCGATTGTAATCAATACTTCGTTTCATTTTCAAATTTCAATACTTTTGACAGAATGAATCTGGTGACAATATTTGAGAATCAATAAATATAAATTTTACGCAACCCATTGATATATGAAGGTTTGTTATCATTATCAAGTTGTTCAACCTCAATTGACGCAAAATATTTGAAACCTTCATTCTGTGTATCATTCTTTCGGAATGGAATTATTTCTGTTACAAAATAAAGCTTCACGATTATTATTAAAAGGGAGTATGATAATAAGCAAACCAAACTGAATGGGAGAAATATACTTTTGTTCATTTTACAACCAACAGAATGAAGATTAGGAATGAGTACAACTTCAATTAAAATGCTCATAATAACGAAACCCCTATTCAAAACATGAAACAGGTGTATTATTTGAAAAAAGTATGAAACAATTTGACATCAAACTCTATAACATTTTGATTGTGAAGACGAAGCGAAAACTATTGCTAGAACCTCAAACTCTTTTCCATGATATATCTGTTATGCTTGCGGCACAGTTAAAAATATATTCAGCTTGACTCATGAGCATCTCTTATAGAAATCAGTTCACATGCATATACCTAAGTTATAATTGATATAAAATATTGCAACTAATTACAACATGACTTAGAAGTGGCAGCTTGCTGTCTTCTTTCCACCATCACCCTATCCACGGGATCGCCGGGTTCCTTCCCTGCTGTTTTGTCCAGAATTGCTTCTGCAAGTTCGCTAAATGCCCTTTCTATGTTTATATTTGCCTTTGCCGAAGTCTCCATGAATCTTATGCTATGTTCTCTTGCAATCTGTATAAGAACAAACATTGAGAGCAGAAGCATAAGGATAGCTCAAAAAAGACTATATCTTCAGAATGTGTAGGAAGAGGTTTAATAATATGTGGTATAAAAACATAGAAAGTTATATTTCTCAATTGCTTATATTTTCTTGACAGTTTCAGCAATATAAAAAAATTAAATCAAAACGTTTACGGGTCTTAAAAAAATATAATCAAACGCTCATATAGAAATAAATGAATTAAAGAGTTGTATATTATTTTCATCTTTGGTGTTATAAGGTGGATGAGCCACAATAAACCCTTGTTGGTTGCAGTGGAGGGCCGAACAGACCCACTCACTTCTGACCTATAAGGTGGATGTGAAAACTAAATTTGAAAATCGTTTTGTTTCAAGATATAATTGAATATTGAATATTCCATAAATGTTTTGATATAAATTATCAACTTCTCTAATAACTCTGAAATTTGCATATTTCAATCCCACTGATTTGAAGAAAACATTACGGATATTTCGAAATAGTGAATATTTGATTCTGATTTGATATCACATCTTCATCTCCTATGAGCAAGAATATTAATTTTAAAATTTCTTTTGATCAGTTTCGAATAGTGAATTATCAAAACACAATTTTCTATAGGTTTGAAGTCTTTTTCCATAAGTCTTCTTGAATACAGTAAGTTTTGGTGCAGTATTAATTATTCTTCATTATTCCCAAAAAACAACCTGTGTTCATAACAGGGAACAAGATACACGAATAATTATGAAATATTTTTTAAATTAAAAAAAACTAGGAATCTCTTTAAAAAGTTTTCCAAGTCAAATTGTTTTATTTCACATAAATGTTATGTGATAAGAAATAGTATTCACTTAAACAGGAATCTCTCAGAAAAGGATTCCAAGTCAAATAGTTATTTCGCGTGATTGTTTTACCAAAAAAGATCAAAACTTTTTGTAGAGTTCAATTACCATAACACCAAACTGATATTGATATGATAACAGAAAATTTCTTCTCCTTAAGATGCTAACCTCGTTAACGTTTAATGTCAGTGATATGAGTTTGGCGTAGGTTTATTTATCTCTACAAAAATTTAAAATTTTTACACCGAAGTTTTCAATTTCATCGATGATTCGAAAAATATTAGTAACATTAAAAAAATCTTTCAAAAGTATGATTTTGTGCAACATTTCTGTTATCTGTGTTTATACAGGGGTCGCCATTTGAAACTAAACAGAAGACATTGGTCAAAGGGGAGGTTTTTTTATGTGATTATTAACAATGCAACTTTAACCCTCAAGGAAGGGTGAGACCAACCCTCACTATTTTAATTGAAACAAGGGATCAAGTGATACCTTTTTCAAAAGGACATTCAATTCTCTTTCAAATTACATCTCATTTGTGAAATTCAGTGAGATAGTTTCCGAGATAAGCATCTAATCATTTAATTGTTTTTCCTAATCTAATATTATTTGACCAACGAAATACTAAGGATAAAATGTAATACAAAACGTACGTAATTATTTACACAATTTAAAATGACTACCACTGACTTCCATGCAATGATGAAGGTGTGATTCAAATTTTCCATGAACTGCCTGTAACATGTCTCATGTTATCAGCCGGTATTCTTGTAAAATTCGTTCCATCTGTGTCAATAATTAAGTATGTTCTGCATTACACTTCATCATTAGTATCTTTTTAGCCAAATCATTAGATTAAAAAACCATTACACAATTAGACACTTATCTTGGAAACTATCTGATCGGATATCACGAATGAGATGTCATTCGAAAGAGAACTAAATATCTTTTTAAAAGAGGTATCACTCAACCCCTTGTTTCAATTGAAATGGTAAGGGTTGGTCCCACCCTTCCTAGAGGGTTAAAGTTGCAGAGTTGGAAATCGTATCAAAACACCTTCCTCTTGACCAATGTATTAACATGTACCACCAAAAACTTTTAAATGAACGTGAAATCAGATATTTCAACTGTTTCGTTTTAAATGATGACTCCTGTATATTGTTTGGATAAGACCATATTTCAGAGATAATTTTACTGGAAACCATAGGTATATGTTGAGCATGAGAATATTTTCATCGAGTCATGAGTACTTCTGATATCCCTGTGTCAATACCAGTAATTTTAAAGGCCTAATACAACGTTCTGAAAAACCTTAGATATTTGACCTTTGATATTGTGAACTCCCAAAACACAATTTTGCAACAGATAAATATTCTCTTGATTCTTCAAAATCTCTCTGAAATCCCGGCGACAAAAAAGTTAATGAAAAAGTTACTGAAAATGAGTACATTTGGTAACAACGAGGATACCCAATCTGAATTTTTTCATTTAATCAGCACAATTTACTTATTTCGTAGAAGTTTTGTACTTTTTATATTGGTTCACAGAAGAAAATTCCAAAAAATACTTCCTACAGAAGATGATGTATTCAAAATCAATGCAAATATCATTACTATATCATTGATGGAGGTGTTCATGAAAAATATTCTTTTCAATATTGAAACGTTTTTATTTTCCTCAAGAGAAAATTATCGAATTCCCCATTCCACTGAGTCTCAAATCTCTGATAATGATATTACAAAAAATGAAGTCATTGGTCAACATTTCGAGTATGTTTAATGTTAGCAAGAACCATATTATCAAAACGATTACTGACACCTATAAGGATATTTTGTGAAAAACAAATCCAAACTCGAGTCCAGAATGATCAAGTCCAAATGACTTGAAATAGAAAAATACAACTCACCGTCTCACCCCTTTCTTTGCTTACTGTCCTTTTGTCTGTCATATCACATTTGTTACCTAGGATCATTTTCTCCACATCTTCATTGGCATGCTAAAAAAATTAAGTGAATGATGATGATGTATTTAAAAAAGGAGCTGAAATATTTCTGACCAAACAGGAATTGATTCAAGCTAGTCAGGAAGCCTCCATGCATTTTTAGTTTTGCCAGAGGTTGGATATAGAACAATTTTTATATAAATATTTGTAGATGTAGGGCTTGAGTTGAAACAATCAGTGCTCAGTCTGTGCCTTCACATAAGTTAGCATGTGAAATCACAATGGTCTATTGTCAGTACCTACTTTAATTTCTGTATTTTAATAAGTTTATCACACCAGCAGGGTATAAGAGGATAAAATATAGACAACAAACTGAGGTAGCCAGAGCCAGTCAAGAATAAATTAAAAATGAGTAGTAGGTAAATGATTTGTCACAAGGCAATAAGGGTATTTCAACAATGGAGTTTCAATAAATATAATGAACCTTGGCAAATATATAAATGATAATTTTTGTATGGATATTCAGAAATTTGATATTTGGATTTTTCAAGGGTATTTCATATTGAAGTCTTCTGTTTCTATCTTGTTATTCAAAAGTATACAACACAAAGGAATGACTGAAAACTAACACAAAAACTATCACTATGAAAGGAATACCTAATTTACATTCAAACCAGCAGATAATTTCAGACACTGATTGATACTAAGGAGTTGTTCACCCTTTGGAAGAAGATAATAAGTGTTTAGACAAGACAAAGAACAATTACACGATTACTTGTGTCTAATAACGTTGCAAAAAATGATGTAAGTTCATTTTGTAATCATCAAATTCTAGATACATACCTCATCTATGTTCCGTAACCATTTCACTATATTTTCAAAACTTTTTTCATTGGTTATGTCATATACCAGCATAATGCCCATGGCTCCTCTGTAGTAAGAGGTGGTGATGGTATGGAATCTTTCCTGTCCAGCAGTATCCCATATCTGAAGTTTGATTTTTTTACCTCTCAACTCCACTGTTTTTATTTTGAAATCTATACCTGAAATTCAAAAGATCAAAATGTTACCACTCCTTGGACCTCACCCATTTTTTTCTTCAATAATAACGTTTTTGGACCACATAATTATGATAGGACTAATACGAGTTACCCTCGCATGTTATATAAAATAAAAACCATTAGGACAAAATACTATAAATACTTTACCTATTGTTGATATAAAAGTTGTAGTAAATGCATCATCGGAAAATCTAAAAAGTATGCAAGTTTTGCCTACACCTGAATCACCAATCAACAGAAGTTTGAACAATAAGTCGTACGTCTTTTTTGCCATTTTTTGGATAATATATCATACACTATCTTATTATTTATGGAGATTATAATTATTAAAAATAGAACCAACTGCTACCAACCTAAAATACCAAATGTCAAATCATTCCAATGTCACATGTCGTTCGTTACCAAGGCAATTTTTCGTGCGAAATGTCACTAGATGCGTCTAACACCATGGACCGGAATTTCAATTGTTCCAATTTTCTGAGTCTTCCAACTCGTCAAATTCAGTTGGCATTTGAAAATCTCTGTAGATTATAGCCTTCTCGATTCATCAAGCGGCATATTGCTTTTTTATTTATATTAAAAAGATGAAGCGCTCTCAAAAATTTGGATTTTTTTTTATATCAACCGTTCATGTTCATGAACCATATCTCAATCGAGAACGACTCATGTCATATACAGCTTATCCAATCCAACTTGGCATGGAAATTTGTTCCACATACGGTTGCTCACTGAACTGCCAATATATTCCACATGGCCATCTACAAGGTAATGTCGACATTTTCGATCACTTGATAATCTACGAGTGAAGCTACGAGGTTATAAAAAAATGGAAGGAAAGACATGACCTGAAAACGAAATCACTATTGCCATCTACCCGTAGTATCCACTCCTTAAAACGATATTTCCATAATTTTGGCGAACAAATATATTTTTATAAACAATGGTATTAGGCCTTCAAGATCATATGATGTCTGGGGGGCAAACACCAGTTTTACCATGGAAATCAAAACTCTGAAGAAACAAACGAAGGTTTCTTGGGGGCAGATACCGGTAGTGTTGATTCATTCGACATTTTTGACAAGTATCAGTCATATATAGTATCAGTCAATTCTTGAATCTCCCTTTCACTGAACGTATACGTTGTGGCTAGATAAAGAACAATCAGGGGCCCCAATTCTCGAGACTTTACGTTCGACGAACGAATCGTTCAGGATACCGAAAAGCATTATGGAATGCGTATGTTGGAACTGCAATGGAGCATAACGAGCATATACGTTATGCTGATCTGACGTTCGTAGCTTAGCAACAGCATATATGCAGAACTGCGAGTGATTCAAGAATACCCTATTCTTGAATATCACTCACAGTTCTGCGTAAACGCTGTGGCTAAGCTACGACAGATCTGATTGGCCTCTGTCTAGCAACAACAACATATACGTTCAGCGAACGTGTGGTTCAAGAATAGGGTCCCTGGAATCTGGAATGCCTATTTTGTAGGAAGTAGTGGAAAGCTCGTAGCAGGTGGCGCTCAATAGGATGGATGTTATGTCAGCCGTCATTTGGCAATTTTTTAAATGATTTGATACGAAAGTAATATACTTTTCGTTCATCGATTCATTTGATAATGTTTTGATTGGTCAGCCAACATCTTCCATTATTTCTATTCCGACTCCAACAAAATAAAAAGGAACTTGATATAACGAACCGATCTTGTTTTAGTTTGTTACAACCAGAGAGCTGATGGATATCTCATAGTTCTGCGTTTTGACTCAAGTTCTCACTAGCCCCGCTGACGGAATTATTCAGACTCAGACAACAGGTGAATAGGACATAGCTGCCATTTCGCCCATTTTTCATATAAATTAAAAATAAGATAATAAATAAATTGTATATATATCGCCACCTATCGAACGGGTAGTTTGGTTCATCTTGATGATCTCATTTTGAAAAGTAAAGAAAGTTTTCTTCATCGACAACGATTTCGGCTTTTTCTAACATACGTCGTTTCTGCTATTGTCCGCTAGAGGCCACAACGAGGATTCATACAGTTTCTTCGAAAATATACGTTGCCTACAACTTTAGTCAAAATTCCAGTGCATTTTTTGACTTATTCATTTGGCACTTTGATACATTGCTCTGATATGCAATGCAATATAATTCATGTCATCCCAGTGTATTATTGTCTTTTAAGCAAGTGTGTAGTTACCAGCTACTAGTTACAGTACAGTAGTTTCAACTACTTTATACCCTTGCTACATTAATAACTATTACTACATATTATTTATTTCATCAAATATTAGGCCAAATATGGTGAGTTATTGGATTATATAAGAATACCTCTGAATTTTAAATCTTTTGTCACCTAATAATATGGATACCATGAGAGCAAATAATGAGCCAATAGGACGAAACCTGTGGAAAGTTGAAACAGCTATCTGGCGTTGGATTGACTACGGAAATCAATTCGAACATCGAAATTTTGATTTCTGCCTCTCGTTTTCGGCGGGTCATTTGTTAAGGTTTTCCCGTACGATATGCCCGTTGAACAATATATACTTTGTGTGTAATAGGAGACCTCTACAGGTGTATAAGGAGTTCGAGTCTTAGGTCCTGCAGTTCTGCAGTCCTTTTGAGGTTTACGTGGTTCATACCATCAACACCAGATTCAGATTTTTGTTTCGTAAGGAATAGACATTTCGGAAAATTCTTCTCGTTCGCAAGTTTGGCTGAATGTCACTGATGAGAATAATAACGAGTCGAAACATCTGTCTGTATTCAGATTTGTGAACGCAATCATTTATTTAAACATTGAAATTATAAATAATGCTAATTTTTCTTCAAAGTTGGAAGAGGCGAAGAGTATCCTAGCTAGATCAAGATAGTCGGGAAAGGAAGAAAAAAAGTCAGAAAACCCAGCTGTCCCGGGTAATATTATTTATTCATTTTAATGAGTCTGATATACAATATAACAATTAGTAACGTTAATTTCATTATCAGTGGTGGCACTTGACAAAATCATTTTTTGTGAACTTTTTATCGAAAGTTGTAACTTTTTTGCCATTAATTTCAACGGAAAATCTCAAGCGACATAAAATGTTTGAGTTGCAATATTCATATTCAATCAACTTATTCTGAGAGTGTGAAAGATTCAATAACCGTTTTTTATTATTTTTTTTTTCAGGTATAAACATCATTTCCTAACAGTAAGGAAATCTTGCCCCTTTTCTTTAAGAAACATTATTTATGAAGCTTTTTGAGAGCATTTTGTTAAGAATACAATTCGCGATAGAAAATAAGAGATACGCACCCTATCGATTTTTGCGAGAACACTCAATGGTTATACTCAAGTTTGCATGTGTTTATATGGGTCTGTTCTGTTGTCTTTTCAGTCATTTTGGATTTTTATGTTTTTTGTATGTGTTCGAGCTTTAATAGCGATTGAGAGTTTTTCAAGAAGTTTGGAAATATTCCAGTGAAATAATTGGAAGATTTGCTGCTTTTCATTTACTGTGAGCGTATATTTACTCTTTGTTGTTTTCTAGTCCTGGATATAAATCAGTAAATCTTTGATACAATTAGGGAGAATCATATAAACCAGCTGAAAGCTGCCTCTTCTGATACCTTATTATATATTAAATACATTGAATAAATTTTATATTAAAGTGATCGAAGTAAATTTTTTCAGCTGAGAGATGTAATTTTCAATTATTTCAAGTGTGCATTAATCATTAAATTTTGCAATATTCTTTCAGTAAACCCGACTTGTTAGCAGAAACTCATAAATCCAAGTCTCATCTGGAAGCAACCTCGAGACTTCGAATTCTACAATGTTTTGAAAATGAAAAACCTTCGAATTCGTTCAGTAAAATGTTCTTTGAGTATTCAACTGTCGATTGAGTCAGTTCTCACACAGAAATTAATAAAAAATTGAAAATTTCACGAACAAAAGGAACACGAGAACATCAAAGCTCCATATATAAATATGCAAATCTTAACATGACAATCAAACCATGGACAGTTTCGCGCTAGTGCTGCGATCTTATTTTCTATCGCGAATTCTATGTTCTGTGTCATTTGTCATATCCTGTGTTTTTGCCGTTCTATGATAAGCAAGGTTGTTCAGAGTCAGAAAATGGAAATGTAATAAATATGGTAGAGAAAATGAATATATATGGAATATAGAGTAATCATTGTGTCAAAAGTGGAATGCTAAAACTCTGCACTCAACGGATTCTCCTGTAAAGTCTGACCAAATCAAATGCAGGAGTTGGGGCAATGAATCCGCAATTCATTTGTTGTCGTTTTTGCTATGATTGAGGTATATTTCATATAGGTACGATTTTCGGAAAAATGTTGTGAATAAAATGAGATGGAAATCGAACACTGGAATATCAATGGCCATTTTTTAGTTGCATTCTTTTTTATTCGGACGAGTTTCGCAAATTTCGTACCTACATTTACTCTGCTTTACTCCCCGTTCTTAATATCGTCATTCATGCTACGTTATGAAATACACAGAGACTGAGTTGGCGACTAGTTTTAATTCCCATCGATCGCATTTTCACTTGGCAACTCTATATGTTAAATCCCAGTTCGGTACCATTGAATTAGGTACGAATCTCTGCCGAACATAATTCTCATATTTCATCGAATGATTCCACGATCATCCCTTATTCACAAACACAAGCACCAAGTAATCCGCTCGTAATGATGTTATATCGGTGCGCGATACTGGAAACAGAACAGATATTGTAGACCACTCATAGAGATTAAGCACATGTATACGGATAATGTCGTCAAGTCCATAAGTACTTGCGATTTCAAGAGGAGCAATGAGCCTTATTTATAACATGTGCATACATTATTTACATGCATGATTCCTTTGTTGATACCGTAGACACCATTTCAGTTATTTTTCTGTTCTCTCCCAAGTAGCACACCCCACTGAACATGAAACAACAATAATATTGAAAATCGTTTTTTCAAATCAAATTGCAATATACAGGGTGATAGGGAATGAGTGCGAAAAACTTCTGCATGAATAAATAATTATAGACCGTTACATCGTATTTTTCCCCAACGGGGGGAGAGTTATAGTTTTTTTATAAAACTGACTATTTATATATTGCTCCAAGACCGGTCGGGATATCAAATTAAATTTGATGGGTGTTAAGGGATAGTTTCTGCGTATTTGTTGACATGCAGTTGAGAATTTTATGATCATCAGTAGCGCTTATACGGGTAATGATCTCAATGTTTATGAAGAAAAAAATAGTACGCCACTGAGTTATTTCAAACGAAAAATTATTTTAGAATTGCTCGATTAATTTTCAAACGATGAGATTGGAACAATTAACAGCAGATGTAAAGAGTATAAAATTAAAATATAAAAGGTAGAGAAAGAACGGAAGTTGCCATTTTTAGATGTATTGGTTATAAGGAACGAACAGATAGAAATAGAATTTGACATTTACAGGAGAGACACGAACACCTTCATATACATTCCAGATGACTCGAATCATTGTCCACAACATAAAATGGCGGCACTGCAATTCCTTGTCCATAGGTTAATAACTTTTCCTTTGAAAAAGATAAGTACGACAATGAAAGGAGAGTGAATAGGTACGTAGCTGAAGTTAATAGTTTCAACCCAGAGATAGTTGATGAGATAATTGGAAAATGTAAATTTAAGGAAGACTTCGTAAATCTTCGACTTTTCAAAAAGATGAGACAAATACACTAGTGAACTTCAACTGATATTCGATAAAGTGTATATGAAAGTTTCATAAAAAACCTCTTACAAATTAGAACAGATTCTTGGTAACCCAGAAGATAAATTAGAAAACTCAGAGAAGTTGGGAATTTACGAAATCAGTTGCCAAGACTGCAACGACAAATACTTCGGGGCCAGAGCCAACCAGCTATTAAAATCCGTTTCAAGAAGCATTATGCACACATGGAATACGGAAGGGTAGGAAAATCCAGTGTCACCCATCACGCTCTAGACAATGACCACAAAATTGGTGAAAGCAATCTTAAACTGATCAAGCATGATCATCGTTTATTAAGCATGTGCATGACACAAGACGACGCGGTGCATGTGAGAGTCTAGAAAAGGCAAAATGTAAAAACAGCATGAATGGCGACAAAGTATCTATCCCTTTCAGCCCGCACTTCAATCTATTGTTGAGAAAGTAATCAGAATAATCAATAATAGCAGATGACGGACCAACAAACTTTGCAGGTGTGACTGCACTAGTTCATTATCGAGAAATTAATTAGAATAATTAATAGTAACAAAGTCCATATCGGACCGGAAAACTTTAGGTATATGAACAACTAACACTAGCTTTAGATTAAGTATCAATTTTCTTCTCTGACGATGCTAACCATGTTAGCGAAACGCGCGTCGAGTGCAGAAATATCAGTTTGGTGTTAGAGTAATTGATCTCTAGGAGAAGTTTTGATCAAATTGTGACAGGCATTCTTCAAACCTTTTTTTTGTATGGGGCGCTGTTTTTATCCAGAAAATAAAACATCTTCACGGATAGTTATTCATTTAACCTGCTTGAGGAAGCTACTGTATAGCGAAACACGTGTTAACACTATCATGCTAGTTCCGCAACTAGATAATGTATCAAAGAAGTAACAATTACCCGTCAAGATCTTTCATTTGTTGTAAAAAATTGGGGTCGAATATAAAAAGCGAAAAAAAAAATATCATAAATTACAAAAACAATTTAAAAATGATTCCCAGTTTGAAATAAGTCAGTGGAGTACCAGTTTTTTGTTCGAAAACATTGGGTTCATTACCCGTATGCTCTCCAGTGATGATCATGAAATTCTAAACTGCATATCATAAAATGTGCAAAAATCACCCATCAAATTTCATTTGCATATCCAGACCGGTTTCAGAGCAATACGGAGCCCAGAAAACGAAGCATTTACGGAAAGGAGTTATATAGCAACTTGTCATTATTTTTTCATACTGAAGCACCCCCCTTCCCAGATAGCACAAGTACGTCCAGTGGACGTACTGCATATGTACGGTGAGGATGTATTGTACGTATTTGGGACGTACTTTAGTCTCCGACAGACGTACATAAGACCTCCCTGGAACTTACCGTTTCCGCATAGTCGGTAATCCCAGGTACGTACTTTTCTAGTCCACACAGGACCTGTAATGTACAACAAGGGGAACTGTTTGGGACATTCCGAAAACGTACCTTCTTGTTAATGATATATCGACGAAAAAAATAAATTCAATTGATGTCACTTCTCAATTCTCAGTTCTCATATTCGGAATTATTCATTTCTTCTTTACCAATTAGTCAACTTGAAAATTTCACTCATGCACATGTACTTACCGAATACTAACCTGGAAAAAACTCTGGCTGCTGCGGGACTTGATCCCGGACCTTCACTTTGGATATTTCACTGTTTACCACTACAACGCTCTACGGTATGGAGAGACTTGTTTCTAAAGAAGAGTTGTGTGGTATAGATGTGCATTCGACATTGGGAGCGTAGAATGAAATATTGAATTATCACATTAGGTGGCATATTGGCATAATACTGCAATATAGATATGCAAATTCTGATAATGCTTGAATATTGTTTTTAAAGTAAACTGAAAATATTCAACTCGTCATTTTCGAATCACAACTGAAAGGGGTATCGGGATTTTGAGAGTGATGACTTTAAAATATTCAAACATATACCAATAATGCAATATTCATGATGAATTATTCCCGAAAAAATTTGGAAAAATTCAAATATCGACGTGGTGAATTTCAATACCAGAAAATACGGCCAGAACTTTTTGCACAGCAAGTGTGATATTCCACATCGCCATCGCATATAAGACAGTGATCCTTCAGTGTTTTTTCAAATATATTTTCATTGTTACTGAACTTCCTAAAAAAAATTTAATGTTGTCTCGAACATAGGTAACTAACTTGAAGTCACCATATGATATGCTACTTGGGATAGCGCGTTGGGCCTACCTGACAGGGACGGTAATGTACGTATGTGGGACGTTTCTAGTTCGTACTTTTTCGGCCCACACTAGACTTGAGGGGATCTAGCTGAATGTACAAAGTAGGTTTCTTGGCGTACGTCAAGGAGACGTCCAAATACATACGATTCCCAAAAATGTACGTCATCACTATGATCCTCAAAAGTTTCAAAAGATACGATTTTGAAAGGGACCCAATATGTACGCACCTAGAAGGTCCAAACAGTACGTGCATAGTCCTTCCAAACATGTACGTCAATGATACTTATAAACAGTACGTGCAAGGAATTATCAAGAAAGCACGTCATTGGTATGTCCCTAACTCGTTCCGAAATGTACGTACCTGAAAAGGAGTTATTATGAACGTACCCGGGACACTTACTACCGTACGTACATAGTACTTCCAAGCATGTACGTTTTTATTACATTCCGATTGGAACGGGACCAAATATGTACCTACATGGGACGTCTATATAGTACATACATGAAACATCCGGAAATGTACGTTTTTCGAATGTCTCCCATACGTCCCGGGACGTATCGACGTAACTGGGACATAAATGGTTCGTCTTCAGGACTTCGTGTGCTATTTGGGTTAAAGTAACACACTACTACCCTGTATACTTTGTTGGAGAAATGTAATGTATACGGAATATTATTCCACTATGCCTGTGATATCAACAACAGAAACAACAGTAAGAGAGAAAAAATATTTTCTCACGATATAATATGCAATATTATCATACAGGTAAGTATAAACGTTCCTGTGATATAACAGCTACTCATTTTTGTAAGAATCAAAGCCAAATATTATTGGGACAATTAGGTGAGGTTATTCTTCTACTCTTCTGTATAGTAGTTCTACAGTTTTTCAATGTGATTCTACTTGAAATTGAGATAGTGATAAACAAAAGTGCTAATATGACGGATGAGGATTGTTTTTCTTCAGATATGTCGTCTTGATAGAGATTCGATATCGCCACACAGGCTCTATCTGGTTAAGGTGGTGTAAACTCTATATTGCAAAACACCATCTGCTGGATCCCTTGAGACTCAAAGTCTTTCTACTCCAAGTAGAGGAGACCTCTTACGACAAAGCCGTCACAAATGACCCACCGCCGCGAACAAGAATTGTTTTCGATCTACTTGCAGAAAAAGCTGCAACCCCAGACAAGGAGAATTTTGGTGATCGAAATGATTGCATTCACAAATCCAATGACAGACAGTTGTTTCGTGCCGTCATCGGGTCTCCTCAGTGACACTCTGCTGGACTTGCGAATACAAATAGGAAATAAGTCTGAATCTGGTGCAGATGGCGTAGGTCTCTTATATTCATTTCCCAATTATATTTATTTTTTCTTATATAATTTAAACACTAACATATAAAATGTGTGCATTGATAGATGAATTAATTTCCGATACCAAGCATATACGCATATATACGCATGTATGCACATTCACACATATAGACACATGTATACTTTCTGTACTGAGAATCATTCTTATACACCCTTGAAAGGCAATAAATATATCTTATATATAGTATATGTCTATATAAATAAAGGAATAAATTGATCATGGAATTCTTGAAGAACAAACAATTCATAGACAAAAGATTCCATGGTGAATATATATGGATAATATATTATATATTTATGTTACAATATTTTGGTACAACCATACATAAATAGATCGAATGTTCGTTATTGAAACTGTTCTTGTATTTGACATGAATTTAATGACAGAAACACTAAATATGTGAGACTGAAGATTTAAAGGGGAGTAATTGTGTGAGGCATAAGTGTGTCAAATATTATATTATAGAACAATCATTAATTATCATTAATAATACACGAGCATTAACCAAAACGAACCGAAGGTGGTTTATGCGAGTGTATTAATAACTATTACATGGGAGTTGCATAGGCAAATTTTTCTACACCTGAAAAGTAACGAAAAACATTGATTATTATATTTATATTTGTATGGTGGGTCACACTAATCTGGAAGTGGAAGGAATATTAACATGTATCTCAATAGAGTTCAATATCGTACTGGAAATGTTGATTTCATTCTGAACCGTATTTTTAATGTAGCCTTCCGCCACTGAATTGTATTTCCAATTGATTGAAAATCTGTATCGTAATGAAACATCTGTATCATAATAGCTCATTTATTATGATACAGATTTTTCATTATGATACAGATTTTCAATCCGTTTCATAATGGTTCTCATTATGAAACAGATCATGAGCATCTAAGTGTACTGCTATAGTACGGGTGTGGAAATAGTATATTATACAACGATCGTGTAATGATGGTTATTAATACATGAGCATAAACCGGGATACGAAACGAGCCGAAGGTGAGTTTCGTGTGGTTTATGCGAGTGTATTAATAACCATTACATGAGAGTTGCATACGCTATTTTATCTACGCCCAATAAATAATGAAGAACTAAAAAACTTATATTATTAGGTCTTTATATTGAATACAATAATAGTAGGTAATCAATCGTATTTCTTTGAAGAATTCTACAAAATTATAATGAATGGTATAACTACGGAAAATACAACAATGAGAAATGAAAAGAAAAAAAATGAAAAAAAATCTCTTCTGAGATCAGGATTTGAACCCGGACGTTTCTGATCACTGATCTCGCCATTGACCATTCGGTCATGAGAGCTCATTTGATTTGGTCGAAAATAAAAACATTTGTGTTGCATTTGTCAAATGAAAAATATAATCCTTTCGATTGTATTTTTGTCTTGTCTAAGACATCTGTGGAGGAGAGTCGCTGGTAATTCTTCTATATCACTGCTATAAGACATTTTCATTCGATTATCGAAAATTGACCAAATTCTTCAAAAATTCAGTACATACTGATTTTGACTTGACAAACGTCAAAATGCAAAGCTTGCACATCATGCTTGATTGAAAAATAATGGGTTTCTATTGGTTGAAAATCTGTATCGTAATGAAAAATCTGTATCGTAATGGATTTCATTATAAAACGGGTTGTGGGCATATAAGTGTATTATTAGAGTACGGGTGTAGATAAAATATAATTTTGAATCGAGTTTCTCATTGCTGGTCCAAGCCTCGGTAGGTGCTTTTGCTGTTTTGGTGGCAATAGACAATTGTTGATTTGGAAAAGGACTTTGTATTTCGTGCAGAAAATCATTTACTAAATTCGTAGCAGAGTGCTTTCGACTAAAAAGTCATCATCAGTGCTTACCTGAAAGCAAGTAACTTTGACTTTTTAGTCGAAAGCGCTCTGCTACGAATATAATAAATAATTTTCTGCACGAATTACAAAGTCCTTCCTTTCCAAGTATATTGGTACGTGCACACTGATTGAAAATTTTCAATTGTTGATTGCCTAGGATACTTACTCTGGGAGGTAGAATATCTTGATCGAATACAGCAACCAGATTTCCTGGGTTTCCCTGAAGTTGAAATTTCATATGCGCTACCGAAAAATCAGTGGTATTCTCCAGAGCGCTTGAGCACCCAAGATAATTAGAAGACCCTTGCCCGCACAAGGCTTTGTCTTCTGAGTGTTTAATAGGGAAATATATGAAATAAAATATTGGTTGAATATTTCGATTCTTTGGCGCAATATTGCAAATAATAATATATTCTCCAAAAAAAACAACGTGAATATTCTGTGATATCCGTGAAATTGCGATTATCCTTGTTAAATATGGATTTCCATGGAATATTGGCCAGTTCAATTCAATAAGGTTATATTGGTACAATATTGTAAACAACATATTGGTCATATTCAATGAATTCCACCCATAAACAATCGTTCCTTCATTCTTTTGTTATGTTTCGTTTGATGTTCCGTTTACTCTCATATATTTTCTTTAATTGTTGCATTTTTTATTTGATTACGCTTTTTTTCGATGATTTAGCATGATAACATATCCAATGTTTTCTTTCAATAAGTGGTTTTTGATCATCAGGATATTTCACTCCCTGGTTTAGAATCATCACTTTCATCCTATTCTGATCCAATGAGGTTTTCTCAGCTTTCGATGAAATTATCACTATAGATAACGGAAGTTCCCACCAATACCATTTAAAAGTTCATTATTGCTTCTGTAAAAAATGGAAGGCTCTACAGTCACATGTCATTAGTTTCGTTAGTTGTATCTCTATGCTACCAGATTTGTCTTCCTTTTCTCAACTTCGACGTCAAATCACAAACAAATCCTCATTATTTTTGTTTCTTTGAATATTATTTTTAAATCAGGTCCCATTAGTCAACGATTCGAGTGGAATTTGACAGCAGCGTTGCACAGTTACTTCAACGCTCGTTTTTGAAACTTATCAACAGCATTATCGACACCTAATGCGGATAAAGTAAAGTCTATCCACTGCCTGAACAAAGCTACATTGACATAAACCCCTGGAGCGTCGTACCTCCCACAGGTCAACCCCCAGGACACTATCCCGACCTGTTGATACTTTCCCTTGCGCCCAGCTATTGGGCACATCAACGGACTACCCCCATCCCCTTTGCAGGTATCCTTTCCCGATTCCCCCGCACAGATGAAGCTCTGGTGCAGCATGTAGTAGGGGCCAAGGGCAGCATTCCTCAACGCCCTCAGGCACTTGCCCCTGGGAACGACAGGCAAGGTCACTTTCTTGAGCGTCGCTTGATAGGTGCCCTTTTTGTGGGAGTTCTTCCCCCAGCCGGCTGCCACGCATTTGGCGTGGTCGAAAACTGCCCCTTGTTGCGGAAGGCAGATCACCCCGATATTTTGCATCAGGCGAAATGGTTCGTCTAGGAAGATGAGGGCGATGTCGTTTTGGAGGGAGTTTGCTCGGAACTTTGGATGCTTCACAATCTGAAAAAAATGAGATGACACGGTTATTCAACAACTGTTATATGATCCAATTTTTGTAGAGAGTACAATGAGGAGGACAAACTCAGAACACGATTTATGCATAATGCCTTTCGTTCATGTAAACTCTTCAGATGGGTATATTTGAATTGAATTTGTCATATCATCGATAATAGTTTCACTATGCAGGGTGATACATATTAAAGTAGGTAATGATCTAAGTGGCAACATTTTTTCTCACCCTGTATCACACAAGAATTTCAAGTTCAGGCATGTATCACTTGAGAAAAATAAATTGAAAGGTCAAAATTAGTAATATTAAAATAATGCGTTCATTGCCAGTCAGTCTTTGAATATTCTGGGAATCGATTGAATTAAATATTCAAAATTGAGAATCTCGCAGAACATTTGAGGTTATTCGAGGTATATATTTTTTACAGACGATTGCACCGACTTTTTTCTCATGAGATCATTAGGCTTATGGGCCATTAAACGTCAGTTAATGAAATGTAGCTATTGTTGCATAATAGTCTTAGAGTTTATTAAACAGCCATTAATAAACACTCACTTAACTTAAAAATCCCATTGTTAATGGTCTTATAATAAAAAGTCAGTGCAATCGGCTGCTAATGCCCTTATATATACTGAATTTCATTTCTTCAATAATGGTAGTCTATTGAAATATATTTTCTATCCTTATGAAACTGGAATGGTGTCTCTTATCATATCGGGTTCAGCTTGCTTTGTATAACTATGTTGATGTGTACCCGTAAACGGGTATCTAAACACTCGCTAAAATAAGCGAAATAACGTGGCAGCGAATTGAAAGACAGATCAGAGAGGTATCAAGGGGTCGACATAGTTCACTTTTCAACTAGAAGAATGACAATGAATGAAATAATGTCTTACCTGTTGCACTTTTCGTTCTTGATGAGGTAGGGCCTCCTTTTTGCTCTCCCAGTTCCATTCCCCTGCCCTTATGGTAAGAGGACCTTTCCCTGTGATGCAGTGGGCCGCGGTCAATGCAACTTGTGGATGAATCAGAGACGCTCCACACCTGGAAAAAGACTGTTTGAAGAACATTTTTGCTTCTGAAATTGAGTATTTTACTCCCATTTAGTTAAAAACTCTCCAAACATCACACTTCGATGCAAGGCCGCCGTTTATTGAGGGCAACAACGGGGGGCGGGCGCCCGCCCTGGATTTTAGATTTTTCAATCCATACACCTCGTAAGACACAATATAGACTTGATTTTGCAATTTTTTCTGAACCACTCTCGTAAGTATTGTTCAAAAAGATTTTCATTTGAATTAAATGCAATACTTTGATTTGAAAAATGTGCCCCTTACTAACATTTTGCGTAATGTGCCCCCCTCCTAACATTTTTTGTAACGGCGCCCATGCTTCGATGGATACACTTGTCAAATATTTCTTCAAGAGTACTCTTCACAAATATATATGTGGGTATGTATATACCGAGTGGTACAATAGGTACACCAAAAACCCATAAAAACATAAGCTAACTTCCTCAGCAGAGATTCCAATTGTTATTGAGTCAAATTTTCATATCACAGTGCTACCAGACCCAATAAAATAAAAACATTTTGCGTTATGCACAATAGAGGGTTATTCTATACTAATCACCGGAAATAATATTCCTAACCACAGCCAGAGAGAAGTATTTCTAAGTCCTATGTCCTTTCAATGTATTTCGTGCTCTGAAAATAGTCGAATGTTATCAGAGGATTAGCAGCCTGAAGGAATAAAAATATGACTGTGATTTATATAACCTGGGAGAAATGTATTGTTTTTTTTCATTGCTTGTCAGTAAAACCATCGTCCATAGATATTCTAATAAGTCCGCTCACTCTCAGCAGCGACCCAAATCATCACCGTCCGTCCTCGCGCGTCCCTTGCCTGGCCGGTCGGTCGTCAGTGCCCGTCTGACGGGGGAGCCAGTTTAACAGAGTGTCTCCGATTGAACAGTTCGCATCGTTCCGGCCGGTTAAACTGAGTGCGCGAAATGAACATTCTATTTGAACTTTTATTCTTGTAGTTATGTGAACATTTTTTGATGAGGAAAGAAAGTTACGAATTCTCTGGAATTTATTTTTGGTTGGAGGCTTACTATCTCCTCCGTTTTGAATTTATGGAAAATAATGAAAATTGAAAATTATAAATTTTTATTGACGCGTAATCTCAATCAGGATTGTCTCGAGAATTACTTTGGTCAAATCAGAAATGCTTGTGGAAACGCTAGAAATCCAACTGCCATTCAGTTTACCAGAGCATTTAGAAAACTTTTTGGTATAGGATCTTTTCACGAGACAGAAGGCAGCAATTTTATGGAAGACAGTAGCGATATTTTGCTTAATATAACATCGGAGTCATTGAAAAATATTGAAAGTTTCCAGGAAAAAAATTAAGAAAATATTTCTCCAATTATAAAAATAGAATCAACCGATTATAGGAATTTGATATCAGAGGAGGGAAATGCACTGGTCTATGTTGGTGGATATTTCTTCCGTAGACGTCTCTTCAAACATTCTTGTCATATTTGTTTGGAATATTGTTCATCATCCGAAAGAGACAAATCTACTTCATTTTGTGAGCTCAAAGCTTACAAAGGTAGTAAAAATATATTTGGTGGCTTAACAGTCCCTCCCAATGATTTTTCTAAGTATTTAATACAATTAGAAAATATTTTTGTTTCGTATTTTAATGATTGATGATTTTAATGATGATAACTGCATACATGATGGTGTAGGAAACATATTTCTGAAAGAATATTCCAATGTAGAATTCAGCCATCCATGTAGCAATTTTCCCAAAGACTATTTACTTTCATTGTTTACAAGAGTTCGAATCTATTACACAATCAAATTTGCAAACAGGCAAATAAGATCTCAATGTTTAAATAAACAACATCCGAAACTCAAAATTTTGCAAAATTTGTAAATATTTGAAATATTAGATGCGTTTTTTGACCTTAATAGATTTATTTAGCTGGGGGATGGTTGGGGTTAGGTCGAATAACTGAAACCACTAATATCGTTGCCGACGTTTCGACTTTTATAAAGTCATCCTCAGGGCATTACAAAGTTGCAGTGAATCAGATATAAATACACACATACAGGTGAAAAATTATTAAAATTTGCGACTAGAATCACTTCTGCGAATGAAAGGTCAAGATTGAGTAAATTTGGTACAATTCAATTGACAGTAAAAATGTAAAAAGAGACATGAACAACAATGTTAAAAATGTAGGAAACGGTAGAACCCAATCTCTGGTTTCTTGTTTATTAGAATAAAAATAAAAGGACATTTACATAAAAATTCCCAGTTTTTGATACTGAAATATACAGAAGTATATTCCTGACCGACGAAAAGTTCACTGTGTTAGCGACCGTTGAAAATAAAATTAGGAACTGACTTACTTCCTGCACTCAAACAGAGTTTTGATTTATATATATATATATATAGATATAAATATATATATATATATATATATATATATATATATATATATATATATATATATATATATAATATAAACAAAATATATATTTCAGTATTGAAAACTGGGAATTTTCATTTTTATGTAAATATCCTTCAATTTTTATTTCAATAGACAAGAAAACCAGAAATTTATATGAGTTCAACCGTTTCCTTACTGTAACTTTGTAGTACCTTGACGATGACTTTATACAAGTCGAAACGTCGGCAAAGAAATAATAGTAGTTTCAGTTATTTGACCTAACTCCAACCAACCCCCAGCTAAATATTTGAAATGTGTCTAAATACATATGCCAAAGTACTGAATAGATTATAATTATACTATTAGGTTATACTCAAGAAAACAACAAATCACCATTCAATTAGGTTATATGTAAATAAAGATTATTCATCTTAATTTTTTCTTTATTGTGGAGTCCCTTTATAAGTATCTCACCTTTTTACCTGCCCATAATTTAAGAAATCAGGTGATTCATGCCAGTTATTACAACGAAATATTCCTCAATTTATTGTTATTAGAATCTCATATTATATAATAATCTCAATGAAAGATCATACAAAAACATAAATAGTATATAATGAATATGATCAACACTTGACGCCTGACCCTCGTAGACACACTTTCCAGTAAACATATTGTTCGCGCTGCTGACTGACCCTCGTATAAGGTATTTCTGCTGGTAGCCCGCATGATTTACGACCGCTCGCAAAAAAAGCGGCATATTTCACCACATCAAAGGAGTTACCAGACTTATTAGAATATCTATGGACGATGGTAAAACCATCGTCCATAGATATATCTATGGACGATGGTAAAACTATCCAACTGCTCGGTACCCATATATTCCTATATTCTCACAATGTAACTTTCAAGCGTAATACACATATAGAATAATATATACAGGGTGTTCCTTTCGACAAATATGTAAAAAATGTTTTCATCTACCCAGTATAAATGATTTTATGGCTTCATTATCAATTGAAGACAAAATGAAACTCATAATGAACTGGGCTCTTCAACTGAGTGTTGAAAATAAAGACTGTTGAATAGGATTGCTCCTCTACATTTTTTTGATCATAGCTCCTGAATCGCTTGGTAAATACTAAGAAAACCCTATATATGTGGAAAGTTCCTTCAGGAGGAATTCCAATATGGAAAGCAATATGAATTTGTTGCTTGATATTTGAAAAAATCATAACATTAATAATTTACGCTTTCAATCAGTACCATGTATTGATGATTATATTAAAAAGGGCGAATTCGTAGACTTCTGAAACTTTTATCTGAAAATTTTATTAGATTTTTTGTGATAATTTCTCTCCACTTTAAAGTTCAATTCAAACTTCTTGTGGCACATACTGTATACAAATTCACTTCATTATTGGGGAAATGAAAAAATATTCGGGACTACCATGTACCGGAGGATGATGGTGGGGTATGACCTTCAAAAACGTTCACAAACAGCTCCAAGAGTTCATACAGTATTCGGGTTCGCAATATATATTTATCTTGGACGGTTTAAAATAGTCACCCACCCAATTATTGTAGATATATTCGAGACCAACCCTTCACGCCTCAACAGTCCAACAATTTCGAACCGTTCCTGGACTGTTTTAGTTGTGAACCCGAATATGGCTAATGAATACTCCGTTTTGTATTCAAACATGTCCGCTTGGAATGTCATCATAGTTTATAGCAAACACAGTGCTAAGCTATCACGACATGTGCTGGTGACAACTGAAACCATTTTTCTTGGAAGAGTTGAAACGCTTTTTTTTGGTCTTTTGCCTTTGGTCAAACGAAACTCATACTGCCGGCGATCTAATACAGGAGTCACCATTTAAAAAGAAACTGACGAAATATCTAGTTTCACGTACATTTAAGAAAAATCGGTCGTACACGTAATTCTATTGATCAAGGGGGAGGTTTCTGGATGTGATTTTGAATACTGGAACATTAACCCTCTAGGAAGGGTGGGACCAAACCGTACAATTTCAAATGGAATAAGGACTCGAGTGATACCTTCTTTGAAAGGCATTTAATTTTCTTTCGAATGACATGTATTTTTTTCAATATAATTATTTGACTAACACAATACTTATTATTGTTGGAACGTCATTATTTCGTGTTGGATAATATTTGTTCCGTAGTTTTCTGGGGTAGATTAAAAATCTGCCCTTTTACACTTGCATAGATTCCAATTTCAATCCTTATTTTTCAGATTGTGGTAGGTTAGAAATCCAGAAAACTACAGAACATTTACACATATTTTCAAAATGACCACCACCGACTTCCATGAAATGATGAAAGTGTTGTTCAAATTTCCCACGAACTGACCTGTAACATGTCTAGAGTTATCAGCCGGTATTCTTGTACAATTCGTTCCTTTAGGTCATTTCAACATCTGTGTTAATAATTACGTACGTTTTGTATAATGAATCAAACAATTAAATGAGAAAAAAAGTTACACATTTATATCTCGGAAACTATCTGAATTCATTTGGAAGAGAATTAAATGCCCTTCTGAAAAAGATATCACTTGACCCCTTATTCCATTTGAAATAGTAAGGGTTGGTCCCACCCTTCCCAGATGATTAAAGTTGCAGTGTTGAGAATTGTATCAAAAACTTCCCCCTTCACAAATGAAATTACATGTACGACCAATTTTTTTGGAATGAACGTGGAATCAGATAGCAATTGTGAATCAAATCGATTTCTAACAATTAGTCTTTACACAATTGTTGGTAATGATATTCTTTTCTGATTTGTATGGCTCAGATTTGATTTTGGATATTTTGAATTCTTTTCAATGTCCAAGGAATCTGTTTTCAATGTGACTGATTCTGAATTACTTTTCAATATTATTACTGGATTGAGAATGGAGCGGAATTCCGATATTCGGTTTGTAATTGAATCCAAGGTGTTTCAATCGAGTTCAGTGTCAACAGACTCATTCAGTTATTGCCTGGAATGACTCTTTCAATTTTATGCACAGGGTGATTTTTGACAGGGGCTAACCCGACGTGTATTTCGAATGAAAATTGGGACATGAAATGAAAGATCATGATCCATTCGTGTAAAAGTATTTCGAACTTTCTCTTTTGGTTATACTAGAAGTACAATTTTTTTTTTAATTTCAAGACCACGATTTCATTTATGAAAAAACGATGACGTCCTGTAGGCAGCGAGTGACGTAACACTACTAATTCTTTCATCAAAGAAGTATTGAATAAAATGCCTTCTAAAGTAAAATTTGTCCGACCTTGATGGGGGCGACTATTTATGACTAAACTGTAGAAATAGAGCACAGCATAAGCCTCCAACAAATAAGAAAACGGAACAGCTGATGGTGACATCGAAGAAAAAAAATCTTAATTTTTATTGAGTACTTTGTACGTTCACTATATACCTGTATGTTCTACCGTCGAGAATTCCCAACATCCACGGAAATTCAGCAAATTCTGCCTCCGTATCCCCCAGTATCCTCACTCCAAAATATTCGTCGAAAATACTTCTTTTCACCACCACTCCAACGGGAGTATTCATCCTTTTGCCGCATTCTAGTAAACAGCATACGTTGAGATCGGGCGATGAACCAGGCGGAGAAACATCCAGAGTTTGTTGCTCCTCGATTTTTTCATCCATTCTGAAACATTTTTGAGGGCGGTTGAAGTTAATATAGTGTACTTCATCAAGAGGATAGAAAGGAACATGAATAATCGATTCGAATGTTTAGGACGCGTTAAAATCAATTTGGATTAAAATTTGCTAGCATTAATATAATGGCATATTACATAACGAGGAGAATAAATAGGCTATTACGCAAGAGCAAAATTGTGTGCATAAGGCGTTAGCAGAGTGCAGCTCCTCTAGTACTGTACTTTTTCTACTCCCATTATGCTCGTGCGGAACTTCTGCTGATGGAGCAAAGATTTCTTCGATATTCCTCATTTTCAATGATCAACGGGACACTGGATGACAGCAAGTAGGTTAAACAATTGCTTGTCGGTTCATTGATATAGCTAGACACAGTACCAATCCAGACACTGTTAAACAAATTCCCTGGAGAAATAACTTTCAATTCAATTTTTCAAAGAATTTGCGACAACAATTTACTGTATTTGGTTTTCGGACAATTGAATTTAGTCATGAGATCAAATTCATTAGGTCAAATGTTACATATCCCATTATTTGAAAAAACAACTCCGGAAGGGTCTGTCATCAATTTAGAATCCAAGTGTATTATAAATGACCTAACAGTTTTTTATATGCAGATTCACACGAAAATAAAGCACTGTAATGTTCAAAGAACACCGCGTGGATTAAGGGACAGGAGATACGAATTAACATTCACTTTGAATTTTTGAAGTTTGTGAGCCTCAGGAAAAACCTCTTTCGGCAAGGAGTTCCAAAGTTCATCTGTTCTATTGAAAAAAGATCCCTGAGCAAGAGAGGTTCGACAGGTCTCCAAATTCACAAAGGGATGATATTTGTCCTCGTCGAGTCATCCGTGTAGATATTGCCAAGGTTGAATCGATTGATAACAATTCAGAAGAGCACCGACCGGAAATTATCTAAAGAAGAGAGACAAGTCTCCGATCTTTCTACGATGTTCCAAGGAAGTGAGCCAGTCTGTGAGCGAAGAATTACTTACAAGACGGATTGCCTTTGTCGAATAAGTAATGAACGGTTTGAAAAAGTGGGAGTAGAAAAACTTTATATTGATTTTTCACTAATTTTGTTTTGACATGAAATATTCAACTGATATTGAAGCATTATGGGTTATATATAATGGAAGGAGAGAGCTGAATTTTTATGTGATGTGAAAGGGACTGAAAGGGATACTGAAAAAAAATCATCAAATACTCTCTATTGGTATATGTTTTTTCATGAAGTATATTTGACGCAAATAGGGCGTTGAATGACTTAGAAGCTACTTTTACATGCTTAATTTATTGTGTGGAAATATCCCTAATGTTATCTGACTGATTTGATTTGCATGTGCCCCGAATACAAATTGGTTAAGAAAAAGTTATATTCATGTGAGTATGACACGTTGTGAGTTGGAGAGAAGTTTTAGATTGTTTTCATATACATATATCAAAAGAGAGAGATTGCTAATTTTGTATGTCACTTCTTCTATTGAAGCTTCATTTCTTGTCAGAATCAATTTGAACGAAAAGCTGGAAAAAGTTTCTCATGAATGTTATAATAATAATAACTTCAAAAAGTTTGAAACTTGCAGCAATAGTTCACGGAAGAGAATGTTCTGTTTGGTATTGAAGTATGATCTTTCTCCAGCTCAAATTTGAAAATGAGTTCATTGCCTCAGACAAAAAGATTATTATTTTCTTCTGTTCATGTGTTGTATGGTGTTGAATTGCTTTAGATAGCATCACTGTGTATACTTATCAGTATAGAATAATAATTCTGTTGGGTATTCAAAACTGCTTATTCATTTGTCGTAGGACAAGTTACCAAAGGACATATTTGAACAATTTGTATGGATTATCATTCTTCGTATTCCTCAATCACAAAAGGTCAGGTAGTCACTTCTCTTAGTAGGTGTTTTGTGGGTTACTACTGAAAAAATCAATAATTGATATTGAAATTATCCACCACCAAATAATGACATTTATCTACACCCGTACTCTAATAATACGCTTATATGCCCACAACCCGTTTTATAATGAAATCCATTACGATACAGATTTTTCATTACGATACAGATTTTCAACCAATAGAAACCCATTATTTTTCAATCGAGCATGATGTCCATGCTCTGCATTTGACATTTGTCAAGTCAAAATTGGTATAGATATTGAACTTTTGAAGAATATAGCCAAACTTCGATAATCATAACAAAATGTCTGATACCAGCGATATGGAAGAATCACCTTCGACACCTTCACCGACAGAAATACAGTTAGAATGATTAAATTTTTTCTTTGACAAATTTTGTAAGCTCTCCGTAGCCGAGCCGTCTGTGGCGCTGACATTGATTATTCTAGCTGGAGGAGACATTGGTTCGAATCCGGTCTCGAGTTATCTTTTTTTTCTTTGATTTTTGATCTTCTTTTCATATCTCACCGTTTTGTTTCTCGAAGTAATACTATTTATTACAATTCTGTAGAATTTTTCAAAGAAATTCGTTCAATTAGTATTATTGTGTGCAATACAAATATAAATATAATATTTTGTAGTTCTTCACTATTAATCGGGTGTAAATAAAATAGCGTATGCAACTCTCATGTAATGGTTATTAATACACTCGCATAAACCATACGAAACTCACCTTCGGCTCGTTTCGTATCCCGGTTTATGCTCATGTATCAATAACCATCATTACACGATCGTTGCATAATATACTATTAAACAGTACTCAGGTACCCATTATTATGTTTACTGAAATCCATTTTGCATGTTAATCATATAAATTTATTTAAAGAAAAATTCTATATTATACTATTCAATATATATACCACAGTTGGTTTCGATAATGATTATTAATTGATTTCATTTATCGCAAGCAACCCTCAAGTTTTGTTTAAATCGAACCAAGAACCAGCTTAGGTGAAACAGTTACTTCCTGAAATGATTCAAGATATTTCAGTGGTATACATAAAACTTGCAACAAATGACTCCATTATCCAAGTAATAAGACTTCATACTACTTACATTTTTTCGAAAAAAAGTGTTTTGAAAGCAGTCGCAGAAGGCTCTTCTCCAGGACAATTCAATTTTCAGAATCATGAGAAGCAAATGAGTACCTGTTATCACTGAACTGATACGCCACTGGTGAAGAAATATCCTCTGACAAAGAAAAACCCACTCCCGTCTTTTCTGTGCCTGAAGTGTCACTCTCACGTGCATATTTTTTCATGAATAAACTATTTTTAATTTAACACACTTTTAAAAAAAACCATTGCTTAGCGTACGTGAACAGAATAATTTTACCTCACATCAACTCCATCTATTCCATCCAAAATATCGCTTTCTCCGTCAATCAGTCCGCTGAAATCTTTTTTACACTGCCAGTATGGAATATAAAAACAGTTCCTATGATCCTGATAATCCATATCATCAGCGTCATCACGTTTTTCCATCGGTTCTTCATACGTATTCACCGATAATAACACTAGTAAATAATATGCTTTCATTTTTATAGAAACCACTAAAAAGTGCTTCACTGTTAACTTGCAGAATCATTGTGAATTAATGTTTCCTTCCAGCTAGGTTCTAGATGCAGAGGTAGATATGTTTAATCAGGTGATTATCCCGATTGATTTTGACTTCTTGGATACCTGGAGATTGAGTGGTACCTGTATTAATTGAGTTACTGATTTCATTAGAAGAATGTTTGTACCTGGAAATGGGATTATTGACCGGATTGTTCGAATTTGGAGAAAGATTGTATACTTCCAGTGAAAAGTACATAATACACAATAGCAGTTGAAAAGTCATACAGACAACATGATTCGATTCAAATATGAATAAATACTATGTCGATAAAATCGTTAAATATAATGTTTCAATATTTGATTAGAACAATATGACTCAGTTGAAATTATCACCGAGTTCCAGAATTGTTGATTTTGATGTTGTTTATTACAAAAAAAAATGATACAGGTTCGATAATTTTTGAAACAAAAAAAAATTGTAGGGGAATCTATCGGGAAGAAAGAGAATTTATCAAAAATGAAGGGAAAAATAATTTACGGGGGGATCTGAGGTCGGGAAGTGGAAGAGGATGAGCTTCTGAGGGTGAAAATCTGTTTATTGCAATTTCCGACAAAACTACAAGTCCTATGTAAAAAAGTTAAACAGCAAAGTTGTATGTAACGAATAGATCTACAACTCTTGTATCTACACCTTTTTCACAAAACCTCAGAATTTGTGTTGAAAATTTAAATAGCAAAGTCTTTATTTTTTCATTTTTATTTTTTTTTCACGAAATTTGGTGGAAACTCAACATTTTAGGTCCTAAACCCACAGTAATTTATTTGAAATCTTTATTTTTCCAACATATTTTGATTTAATATCGAACAAGCACCCAAATTTCAATCGAAAAGTCTACCGACAAAATATCTGCCTTTTCTCTACTTTTTGATGGTGTAAAAACATGAAAATTATTATGTCAATTTTACTCGAAAAATCCAAAAACAAACGGAAAAACTATAATCCAAAACATTTTTCACGTCTGATAGGTTCTTTGAGAAATATCGTTGCATTTCTACATTGTGTTTCTAGTTGCTATACAACATCTGAATTTACCGGAAAAGGAAAGAAAAGTATCGTAAATCCATTATAAGACCATACAAATAAATTTGTCAAATTCGGCAAATATTTTCAGTAAAAAGATACAAACAAAGATAGAAAAAAATCGATTACAATTATTGATAATAATCAAACACTGATTCAATTGAGATTTCGAAAATATCAATTGGCAGAAATTAAATCATCTTCCATATTGGCAAATCTCCTACAACAAATAGCCCACCGATTATTTTAAAAAGCAGGTATTATAACAGGAGATTTTCCGATTGAAAATTAGGGTGTATTTTTAATATTAGGTCAAGATAAGTTGATTTTTTTGTAAAAAAAACTTGGTTATTTCAATTTTCTACACAAATTTTGAGGTTATGTTGAGAAAGTGTGAATCTCTTTATTATCTTCAACTTTGCCATATAATTTTTTTCCATAGGACTTTTAGTATTGCCGGAAATAGGAATAAACCGGTTTTTACCATCGAAAAGTCACCCCCTTCCACTTCCCACTTTCCTTATTTTTTTAAATTTTTGTCTGCTTTTTTGCCATTTTCAGAGGCTTCAGCCATGGACGATGTTCACCGATTTTTTAGTGGTTAGACAGAAAATAATGAAAGTTTGAACCATTTTGTAGGAAATTCGATTTCATAACAAATTTTATTGGTTTGATATAATAAAAAACTGAGAACTTTTATATATTTTCTGTAGGACTCATGTATTTGAAACTTTTTCTAGAATTCTCCCTGACACCAAACTGATATATTTGCTCTCAATGAGCATTTCGCTAACAAGGTTAGGGTAATTGATCTCTAGATAAAGTTTCAACACTAAAGGTTTCAATCTCATCGTTTATGGACTCATATATATTTGCAGAACTCCCTAAAAGTCTCCTGATAAAAAATCCAACGAGTTGATTATTCTCGTAACTTGTTTCGATCTAATAACAATAATTTGACAGGAGTATTAACTGGTGTTAATGCCGAAATTTGTTCCTGAAACTGTTTTGAGAAATGATTATTCTGGTTTGTAATTCCCAGATCAAAATAGAGATAATACAAATTTTCTATAAAAGAAGTACCTAACATAAAAATAAGCAAACATTCTTCTGCTGAAATGCGTATATCTCTGAGTGAAAGCATTTAACAGTAGTCAAGTTTCTACCCTAACACCAAACTCCATTCACTCGCAATGGAAGCGCATTTACCTAACCAAATGTCCATCTTCAGGAGAAGAAATTTATAGCGAACTTACAAGAATTAAGTTACTGGTATTAAGGAATAGAGAAACTATCTGAAAAAATCTCTTTGAGAAGGAATTGAGGAAGAACTTGTGCGGAACTTGTTTCCTACGTATTACTATAGTCGACGCCAACTAAGATGAGATTTTGATGCACATTGTACCGCCGCCCCAGAAGATAGCTAGTGGTCAAGATTTCTGGCTGTTGCGGCCACTGACAATGCGAAATATGACTTAAGTGGGCGGAGTCTTTTAACACAGAACGATTTTACGTTTCTGGTCCGACTCATTTTAGTTGGCGTCTATGCTCGACGTTTGGATCGTTTTGAAATATGACAAAATGATGTCAGAGTCAGAGTGGGATCGCCCCTCTATCACCAATCATACTACTGTAGCACCACATTTCCAGTTGCTTTCACTGTTCCTGGGGAGTCATCAAGGTCATAATGGGTAACTCTAGATTCATCTGGTCTTCCTTCACCATATGTGAGCAATATGCTTTTCAAGACGAGTTTTTGAAGCTTGCTGACTTAGTCCAATATACTTTTTGCTATAGTTTCCAACAACTGATGATGTATATTACCAACGTTTTGACTTTTTCCAATTCGTCTTTCGAATACCCTGGACTTACTGTGATACATGAATGGTTCTCATACAATTTTCATGTTCACTTTTTGAAAATCATTCTAATCCTTCTAAACTGAGATGATAATTCACTAATAATTGATTTCTATAGCAGACAGTAACCCGTTTCAACTATAAATAAGCTGCTCGGAATAAGTTCATCAAAAATTTATTCGAAAGAGGCCGCTTTTCCCCCAGAATCAAAATCAAAGTTTGTCAGTTCAGCGATGCGAGTGACGCAAAGCACTTATTAGCAATTATTCCACGATGATAATAATCTTATTATGTCGAAATATTACCTTCAAAAGTGCGTTCTTCGTGTCTCGGATGGATGTCAGCGTGCTGTAAAAGACTTTCTTATAATTAATTAACTGATGTACATAATACGCCAAAGTTATTTTGAGGTCTTTATAGGGTTTTGCCTAATTAGACCTTATTGACGTGGAATAAGGAGACTCCAAACAAATTCAATTCGGTTGGATTACAGTTTGTTAATTAGCAGTTTGGATGGATGGAATATTTCAGGACCGTGTCTGTTCCTTGGGGATACATAATAAATTCGTTTTGAAATATTTCACTAAGAATCTGACGAGCGTAATATTATTAGTCTGAAGGCATTGTTCATTTTGAGTCAGCTGATTTGATATGTTAATTAAATTGTGGGACTCATTTGGCAATGAAGGCTCGTTTGAAACCTGATGCAAACAGAAAGTATATTATTTTTGGTGGTGTGGAACAAATTCCTTCGTTATCACTCTTTTTCAATGATCGACGAGACAGCAATTCATGACAACAAGTATGTAAAACTACTTGTCGATTCATGGATATAACTAGATTCAGTAGCAAGCCAGAAACTGTTGAACAATAAATTGCCTAAAAATATGATTTCTGATTCAATTTCACAAAAAATTTTCCTCATATATAAACTGTCCCATAAGAGCAATGCAATTATCGAAAACTTACAGCGGTAATTGCATTGTATCAAGTCACCATAACAACACATTTGAAACCGTATAGCTAGACGTCAGTAAACATCACAAATAAATGTCAGATAGACTTCAAAAATAGAAAAACATTTCGCGTTTTGGTGAGTGCTCCATATAATCTATAGAGGAAAGTATAAACGAACAAAAAATAACGTTTTTCTCCAAATGACATTAGAAGCGGCCTTTTAATGACACTTGGCAGGCTTAGAAGTTGTACTTTTTCTGCCTAGGCAGAAAAAGTTCGTTGCTAGGCAACCTTCCAAGTAATAATTTAAATCAAACTGGTTATTAAAATTGACAATGACATTAAGAAAAAGAATAGACAATCAGCACATCTTCAGAGAAAGATCCTATATTTTTCTTCTGTCTATATTCCATGAATCTGCTGTATGTGAGTTCATATACAGTTCTTGATTTTTCCGGTAAAAGGTTAAATTCCACATCTCTTATCTCAGGTGGTGTTAATTGCATCAACTCATCCTCACTTTGCAGTAAATCCATTTCTAACATGACAACTTTTCAAAATTTACAATGACAAAGTGAACAGTAAACAAACATATTCAACAAACGTCATCAGCGGTAAACATAGTAACGCAGGGCCCAGTTACCTTTGATAAAATAATTTAGTTATTTGGATATTGATAATGGAACGCAATTTAAATATGAAAGGGTCGATTTTGCGTGGAATTGGAACAAATTTGAAGAAAAAATTATATGTTTCACACGGCAGAAAAGCAGATTTAATGTCTAGTAAAACAAATAACTATTCCTTGAGAATTTCTTTATCCGTGAAATATTCCAATGAATTATATTCGTGCAAAAAAATGACCAGATAATTTTGCATTCAAGCGCGATATCTTATACAAATTGCATTCGGTTATTTTCATATTTCGTAAAAGAGCCCTCGTCCTTCGGACTCGGGCACTTTCGCCAAAATATGAAAATAAACTCTGCAATTTTTAGATATCACGCTGTCTTGCAAAATTATCGGTAATTTTTATGCACTCGTGCAATTATAACCGATAATTTGAAGAAGAAATTCGCTGAATTTCGAATTTGTATTTATAAGGTTAAATGTTACATATCCCACCATTTCACAAAAAAAACTTCCGGAAGCGGTCGAAATGAATTCAAATTACAGGTGTATTCTGAATGAGCCATTACCTCTCAGCTGTCAAATACGTGATGAACGGTTTGAAATAGTGGGAGTAGAAAAACTCTATCACATACCGAGGCCCAAAATGAATGATTTCTCTTGAAAGGCTGGTAGCAGAGTTGAGCTGTTTTTCGAGAAATAAATTTTATTTTTTGCCAAAGTTTGTATAATATTTCATTCGCGATCATTTTGAACGAAATAAACAAAAAATTGATATTGTTGGAACATTGCAGAGAGGTCGGAGACTTGTCACTCTTCTATAAATATTTCAACGGCCGGTGCTCTTCTGAATTGTCCTCAATCGTTCCACCCTCGGCAGTATCAACATGGATGACCCGACGAGTGCAGAATTCCCACCCCTTTGTTGTAAACTAGGAGATCTGTCGAACCTCTCTTGCTTAGGGATCTTTTCTAACACGCTTCTATTTGCTTGGTAGATATCTATGTTGTAACGGAAACTTTGAACGTTTTAATCAACTTTGAAACGTCGGATTAATTTGGGTTTCAGCATACTCATCAAGGACCGACAATATGAAAAAATCGTCCCAAAATACTTACTAGGACCTTCAGAATTAACGATTTCAACAAATTGATTCCGACCATTTATTTTTGGGATATGTTCATTTGTCTATAGGAAATAAAAAGGGATACTCGCGAATTATAATACACATAACATCATTTTGAGACAAAAGAATCACTTCCAAATACCTTTTGCAAAGCTAAATATTATCAGTTTTTCTCCAGACTGTATTGGGTCAAGGTTATTCAACAAAATACCTGAATCAATAAAAAATCGTACAAGGGAAATAGAATTCAAAGAAATGAATCAAAATATTTTCATACGACAAAGTTTTTATACTGTGAAGGCATTTTTGTGTATGTAATATACCTATTTGTAACATGCAGTAATAAGTTCGAGAGTTTTTTAGTTTCGTATTCCTATACAATGTGTGTTGTCATCTCTGGAGCAAAAATGATAGTTTGACATTTCAGTTCTTTGGTACCGCATAATGATGTTACAATGTCTCCATATTTCTCCACACTACTGAATCATGGAAGATGAAATTTTTTGTTCATACAACGATGAAAAAGACATATTATCTCTTCAGAAGTATATATAAGTTGCCTTAGCTCACCAATTCGGTCATTCAATCATGACGTGAACTCTAATATCTATTCATTATTAAAAATTTGGTAATTAACCATAGATTTCATCGTCAATTCACATGTCGACACTGACCTCACGTGCAGGAATTGACTCCAGTAATCACGACAGTTCACAGGAACTATTTCAAAGCGTTTTATCACCTCGGTCGTTTCCCAACTAGTGTAGTAGCAAAGAAAAATAACTATCCTATAACAGTGGGAGAGCAGATTGAGAATGAAAAGAAATATCCACTCTGTACTTGGCCCCCTTACGGAACTCCTGTGGGATATTCCGTTCTAAGAAAAAGCGAATTGAATTGAATGTTACAAGTATCCTACTCCCATCGTTCTCGAGATTATGATATGATGATGGCAAATTGGTTCAAACGCAGAAAAAGGTAATGCAATTCCGAGTGAACGACGCTAAAAGGAATCCAGGGGCTTTCGCTGACGCAGAACACATCGATTATAATACTTTCCAGCGTTTTCAAATCTTCTTTAATTCCGCTGATAAACGATCGAGATTTCCACTTGGAATTTGCTGAGGTTCCAACATCATTAACTGTCGTTTTTTGGCAAAAATGATCTGAATGCAAATTTGATCATCGAATTGGATTGCTGATCACTTTGAGTGTTTGAATAAAAAAAAATTTGATGTTAATGAACCCGTGACAATTCATCATTGAACATTGCATATTTCAGTACAGGGGATTGAGGATTTTGCATAGTTCGGCAGGAAATATTTTTTCCACAAATAGGTGCAGCATGACGTAAAAACACAATATGCTCACAAGGGTGTTTCTATATTGACTTATTTATCCGATGAAATGAAATTAAGTTATGGAACTTTGTTAGAAATGTAAAATTGTTTTGCAGAATATTGTTATAAATTTTTAAATTATCGATATGCCCAGTAGTTTATCTTTTACCTGTATTTATGCCTTTTTTATTTTAATTTAACTCTTTTTCTAGCTCTTGCTGTCACATGTTGTGATTTAAAGAAAGAATCAAATAAAATGTTTTCAAATCCAATATATTACCAATTTTTATTGAAAATTTTGTACCTTTTTCATAAATGTCAGATTTCAAATATATTACCGCTTTGATCAAACAATTTTTTTATCTTTGGGTTCCCCGATCTAAAAGAAAACCAACTTATATACTAATGAACCAACTAAAACATAAATAATGCAATTTGGACAAAAATGCTGCTCGGTGCAGTTCCGAAACAGTTATAGACACAAATTGAAAGATTAATAAAAAAACGAACACAACGGCGGAAAAATTGTTTCTTAGGTTATATTGTGATGATGGGATGGGTTATAAAATGAAGTTCTGGTCGAAGATTGAAAAAACGGGGATAGAAATGTTCACTCGAAATAAATCAAACAGGATGTGGATTAGTTTTGTGGTACCTGGAATTATGCTACCGTCTATCTTACTGAAACATGTGAAACTGACTTTTCTGGTACGTACTCGTTTTCCTTTTCTTTTTTACGGCTGTGAGTATTTGCTTTGATATTATCTGCTTACTTATGCTTTTCTTTCCACTTTTCCTTTCCAAAAATTTTCTCAACTTTTCAAAAATCTCTCGTACCCTCTTCTTGTTGATTTGTTACTGCTCGTTGCTATCACTACCTATCGATTTAAGGAGACACTTTCACAGGCCACTTCTTATAATCTAATTTTCTTTAATACTATTTACAAATGATCAATATATATTGAAATCGAATTTTCAAAGAATTCCTGATGGTATTCCATTAAATTTTTATCTTTCAATTGATTTCTTTTATTCAATTCCTTCTAATTACTAATAATGAGTCTGTTATTTATTCTATGTCAAAATTTGTGTTTTGTTTTCATGACTGTTTTCATGTTTGTTCTATGTTTGTTGTTTTTGGTTAGCCAAAATGAGCTAGATATATTGTTGGTAACATATAAATACTCAATGTATTTACTCTCTTACATATAAAATTCACAATTTCACATTTCTCGAATGAACGATGAGTTTTGGAACCTTTGGTGTAGAAGTTGAAACTTTCCTAGAGATCAATTACACCAAACTGATATTTTTGCACTCGACGTGCGTTTCGCTAACAAGGTTAGCATCTTCAGGAGAAGAGAGTTGATACTGTATCATTTCGTCTTGGCGAAAGATAAAGTTACTCTCTGGAGAAATAGCCCACCTTGACTTTCAGCCTCGGTACGCTGTATTTTTCTCTAGAGAGAAATGATTCTGTTTTTGCAATGGTATTTCATCTCTACTTAGGCGAAGCTTTGTGATGACGAATAGTTATTACACAGTGCCTATTGATTGGAAGCTTTGTGGATGGATGATTCCACAAGATATTGTTAACGTATCAAATTATTTCTTCACCAGTTAAGCTCGCCAGTGCCAACTTTCTCGTAGCATTCCTGTAAAGATGTTTAGTGCACATAATTTTGAGTTAGAATCCGCAACGTTGAGAAATAAGGTAGAAGCCCTGGAAGAGAAAATAACTACAGACATTTTGGAATAATTTGTTCAGGAACTTTCTAGCATTATAAGTGTTCTTGGCAACTTCTCGTTCTGCTATGGTACTGTCCCCAGTTCCCTCAAAATTGCCAACATTATAGTAATCCAGCCAATTTCGTTGCTGACCCCTATCTCCAAGATGAATGAAAAATGTGTTAATAAGAGGTTGTGTGCATATTTGGATGGAATGAATTTCTGGTTTTCTAGCCAATATGGATTTAGAAGAGGATCCAGTACTGCTGTGGCTGATTTTGATCTGGTCACTCAGATACTAAACAAAAGAGACATAGGTTTAGGGTTCACATTGAGTCTCAAAAAAGCTTGACACTATGAACTCGAATATCCTGTTGAAAATATTGGAATATACTGGCGTGAGATGGAAAGCTTTGGACTGGTTTCAGGATCATTTTGAAGGATGGAAATAGTTTTTAACTACAAACAATGTGCAAAGTAACCTTTCTGACATAAACTGTGGAGTGCCTCAAAAGTCAACGTTGGGACCTACTATGTTATTAATCTACATTAACTCAATCTCAATGCTACAGTTCAAAGGAAGCATTCAATTGTATGCGAATGACACAGTTTGCTGTATTTTGGAGAGGATGTCGCAAGACTAAAGTCTGATGATGAGAGTGACCTAACTGCAATGAAGGAGTGGTTGAACTTTCATAAACCCACATTAAATACTGATATATGATCATATCTAACAAAGATGAATAGCAATGGGTTACCTTGTCATGAAATGGACAAAATCCAAAATCAATAAATCATAAATAGATCATATAAATCTTACATGCGAAAAAATAGCTCCAACCATAGGAGTTATGGAAAGAACCTCAAATCATTTAACTCCCAAATTTGTTAAGTTATAAAGTCGTACGTACATCGATATATTCGATTGCAATAACTCTCTACTGTTGACACAGAACAGTGAAACTCATAGATATGGGTTACGTAACGTAAATTACCTGTAAACTGTTTTGATGCGAACTGTTAAGGGACAGAGAAGTTTGGAATGTAGTGGTGTTGATTTATATAATAGAATTCCTGTTGAAACTAGAAACATGCCTTTCGGAATAGATTGAACAAATTATTTTTTCTGGCTTTCACAAAGGACGGTTCCAACTTTTTCATAACAACTGTGATAATGAAATAACAACTGTAATACTGAAGTTATTTTAATTCAGTGTAATGCAAATGATCTCAAGTAATATATGATGTTGAATGGAAATCACATATAGCGTCTGCTCGTGCTTCTTAGTTTTATTGTTTGGTAGCCAATTTGTATGGTTCAGAGTGCTTGTGCATTATTATTATTTTTTGAATAAAAAACAAATCTTTTGATTAAGAAACTCACCACGACCTGAAAAAATCAAGAATCAAGTCAGAAAATGCGCAGGTAAAGATGGGGCCACCATCTCCAAAATAAAGAAGTGATTGAAGTGATTTGGGATATACGCAAGTGTAGAAGGGTAGACTCCTAATCTCCCTAGAAAGCTATTGATCCGAAAAAATGTCCCTTCTCAGTAAAAATTACACCAAAGTAGACAACAGCCTGTCGTATAACTCAAATTTCATTATCGAAAAAATGGAAGAACCAATATTCATAAAAACTAGTTTTTTTGTCATTGAACCTTATTCAACGCTAAAATTAATGAAAGAATGAAACTTCTTGAAATATTGTTGTGAGATTATAGAGATGTTTCTAACAATTTGTTTTCAAATAGCAGTAGGCCTGGATTATTCAAATGTAATTGGTTCATATCAGCAGCGTGGGAAATATAAACTCTCAATTATTCGATGTGTATACAATGTGTAACCTCCATTTCCTTCCAGCGAAGTTTTCCTGTTATTCCATGACCTTCCGCCATTCACAAGTTGGCGAACTTTGTTGAACACGTCGTTACTGGGGCCGCTTTATTCGATCCCCTAATTGAATCACCTGCCTTATCAGCCGAACTATGGTTTGATTATACTCAGTAGAATAGAATAGTGAACAGAGGATTCTTCGCCGGAAAATCAGTTTCCGAACAACTTCCCAACTGAACGCAATTCAATAAACCTTGTTCCGCTTTCCTCTGCTCTCTGTTTTGATGAAACCTAATAAGGGAAATGGTCCTTCGTAAACAGTCTAGGTCGCTATCTGGAATTAAAGAATGGGTTTATTGTTTCTTTCCGTTAAGCAGCTGATGTTTCCTTCAGAAGGTCAACCTTCAACTCTCGAAACGGATTCTCATGTTTCGAGGTGTGATTCTAAGTAAAAGTTCCGGCAAAATATAACCATGCAAAATGTAACTTCTGTCTCCAGGACAGAAACTAGTTGTATAATAAAAATAATAATATAAGTTATTCAGACAGGAAAAAATTGATTTTATTAGATACAATGATACTGGATTATCAATAAACTCCACGGCTCCCATGAAGTTTCTTAGTTATGGGAGTATTCAATTTACATATTCATCTGGTGGTTTCAATGTTATACATAAAAACGCGCACTCACCTACACTTACATAGGTACATATATAAGTGCGATAAATGAATTTGAATGAAAGTTCGAACATAATAGTAAATTATGCAACGATCGTGTAATGATGGTTATTAATACATGAGAATAAACCGGCTCGTTTCGTATGGCTTATGCGAGTGTATTAATAACCATTACATGAGAGTTGCATACGCTATTTTATCTACACCCAATAAATAATGAAGAACTATAAATATTATATTATTTGGTATTTATATTGAACACAACAATAGTAGGTAATCAATCGTATTTCTTTGGAAAATTCTACAAAATTATAATGGTATAACCACGGAAAATACAACAATTAGGAATGAAGAGAAGAAGAAAAAATGGAAAAAATCTCTGCCGAGGTCAGGAATTGAACCCGGACGTTTCTGGTCACTGCGGCGCCATTGACCACTCGGCCATGAGAGCTCATTTGATTGATCGAAAATAAAAACATTATATGTTGAATTTGTCAAATGAAAAATATTATCACTTCGATTGTATTTTTTTTTGTCTAAGACATCTGTGGAGGAGTCGCTGGTAATTCTTCTATATCACACTATAAGACATTTTCATACGATTATCAAAAATTGACTAAATTCTTAAAAAATTCAATACCTACTGATTTTTACTTGACAAACGTCACAATGCAAAGCTTGCACATTGCGCTTGATTAAAAATAATGGGTTTCTATTGGTTGAAAATCTGTATCGTAATGGATTTCATTGTAAAACGAGTTTTGAGCATATAAGTGTGTTATAATAGTACGGGGGTAGATAAATATGAATATAATATGAATTCAATATTGAACAAGAAAAGGAAAATGCGGCATTGTTGTTCTCAATACATATCTAATGCCCAAACTTTCTAACTAATCCTTCAATCTTTTTTTTATATAACTGGTGATTGTTTATATTCCTTATGTTTTGTGGTATTTGAGAATATATTCGGGGGGCTGAATAACTAAGTTTTTTATTCTTCTGTTGGAGAGATAATACTTTGTAAAAGTATAATTTTGTTAAACTGAATATGGGTATTGCACGAAAAAGACACTCAGAGGGGTAAGTTTTGTCATTGTTATATAGAATTTTCAGGAAATATTTTTGAGTAATTTCAAAATTTTTCAGGTGACACTCTCATGCTCTTCCCGACCCTGAAATATCATACTGTATATGTGGCTCAACGAGAGAATGGTATATTGTTTTTAGCGTTTTAGTATCAAGGTTATTATTCGAATGCTCAATGGTAAACTAAATTGAATTTAATTACTTAATTTTTTCACTATTTTATTCATTTGAATATCCCACCTCAGGTATTCGTCCACTTCTATTACAAGATACGTTATAGAATCTACCATTTGTACCAACTGGTTATTACCGGGTATTATGAGATTTTGCATATCAGGTGAGTTGATTTTATTGCAGGAAAATGATATGGATTTGGTTTCTACCTAGTTCAGCGTGAGATTAATTGCAGTAAATCAATCTTTAATTTTTCTCAGATCTTCTTCTGCCTTCAATTTTGCCTCTTTCCAAGATGCAGTGGAACAAATGACACAACAATACCGACACAATGCCATTCAAATCAAGATTAAGTAATCCATTGATGTATATTAGGAACAGTACCTGACCAAGTACCGTTTCCTGTGGTACACCAGTTTTCACTTGTGGGACATCACTTTGTGTATCATCAATTTGTACAAATTGTTTTCTTCAAGTCAGGTAAAAGTGAAAAAGTCATCGAGTATTTGATGGTTGACAGTATCAAAGCCTTTTACCAAGTCTAAGAACACACCAATTTTCTTCATCCACAGATGTTTATATATATTACTCGTGATATACTATTTTATTCTCTCTAGATATTACATTTCTAAAACAGTATTGTTGTTTATGACAGTAATTGTTTATTTCCCAAATTTCCATAACTCTTCTTTTTATATTTTTTTCTATCAATTTTGCGACAGTGCTTATGAGATAAATTGGCCTATACTTCAATACCTTTTTTATATTTCCCTTTTTATACAGAGGTTTTACAATGGCAATTTTCAATATATCATTCAATTCCCTATTAGTTTTATATGTTCGAAAGTTATGCCATCGTGCCCTGGACTTTTATTAGTATTTATTTCTTGTATAACCTCTACCACCTTTACTAGGGAAGTGGGTCTGATGAACATTTTCTCGTTCATTATACATTTCGGAATTGCCTTTTCGGGTTTCATGATTTTTCCGCCATTTGTATTTGAATAGTGTTGATGATGTTTCTTTCATATACGAGAAAGCCCTGTAATGTTCAAAGAACATTGCGTAAATCAAGGAACAGGAGATACGAATTAATATTGACTTTCAATTTTTGAAGTTTGTAAGCCTCATAAAAAATCTATTTTGGAGTTCCAAAGTTCGGTTCTTCTATTGAACAAAAATACCTGAGCAAGAGAGGTCCGACAGTTCTCCAAGCTCACAACAAAGGGCTGATAATTTTGCACTCGTCGGGTCATCCGTCTTGATACTACCAAGGGTGGAACGATTGATGAAAATTCAAAAGATACTTCAAAGAAGTGGGCGAGTCCGTGAGCGAGAAATCTGAGCTCCATACATGAGAACCTGATCCTAGGAAAGGCCGTATCTGTTGATCATTAAAAGCTGACAAGAAGTGAAGTAGAGCGAAATAGAAATCCAGGCTTCTTGAAAGCACCTCCAGAGATCGATCTCACTTGTTTTTTTATGATAGATTTTACTGATCGGAATTCCTAGCATCGAGATACCTGACTTTGCAGGAATAGGTATAAAGATAGATCGGCTGTTTTCAAAAAGAGACATGTCTATTCATGAGGACAATTGAATTATACGGTTCTATCAAAATGCAAATTAGGCGACATGAATCAATACCTATAATGATAAAACTGGAAATTTGAACAGTTTGTTTTCTGCCAAGAAGATATGATTCACACCATTTGAGAGCAACCAATCGGAATCAAATAATATCAGGCTCAAGCCTTGCAAAATAAAACAACCCTCAACTTCGTCTATTCGTTTAAGAAGCTGAACTCTCAAGAAGTTGGAATAAGAAACGTATGAAACACTATGTCGCCGCCTTGATGTGTTGGAGGATGCAATAGCTTTGATCCAGGAACCCTGGATAATTAAGACCAGAATTACTGGTTTCGGTAACTTGACTGGCCAAATTTTTAGCTCACCAAGCAATCAACAACCCAGGACAGCCGTTTACGCTCCCAGGAAATACAGAGCCTCTCTGATGGCACAATTCTGCACCTCAGACCTAACTGCGGTTAAAGTGGAATGTCCAGACGGAAAGGGCAAATATACGGCGTTGATACTCGCATCGGTGTACCTCCCCTCAGATGCAGCCACTCTACCACCCACAAGAGAGATGGAAGTGCTAGTGGACCACTGCCTAAACCAGAGAATGGAGTTGATTTTGGGCTGCGACTCAAACTCTCACCACCTGGGCTGGGGCAGCAAGGATATCAACGCCCGAGGTAAGTCTCTTTACGAATACATAATTAAGAAAGACCTAGCAATCTTGAATAGAGGCACGGAGCCGACATTCATTAACGCCCGTAGCCAAACATTAATAGATCTTACGCTGGCGACAGCCATGATATCAAATAAAATTCAAGACTGGCAAGTGTCTGATCATATTTCTATGTCAGACCATCGCTGGTTGACTTTTACGGTAAACCAGGATCTCAGGACCACTGTGAAATCCCGCGATCCGAAGAGGACGGATTTAGCTCTATACAATCGACTCTTAAAAGGAGCTCTGCGGGAGACAGAGGCCCTGACTCCTGGCAATAGTGAAGAATTGGAAAGGTACACGTTATCTATCCAAAACAAAATAGACATTGCCTATAAGGAATCCTGTCCGATGAGGATGGTACAGACAGAAGGCACAACCAATAAATGGTGGTGCCCTGAACTGGAACACCTCAGAAAGACAGCGAGAACGTCCTTTAACAAAGCAAAACAATCAAAACTCGAAGAGGACTGGGGAATATATAAAGCCAACCTCAGAGAGTTCAAAAAAGTCTGCAGACAAAAGCAAAGAGAAGCCTGGAGAGCCTATTGTGAGGCAATCGAAGATTTCCCGCAAGTCTCGAGGCTACAGAAGGCACTCTCAAGCGACCACCATAAGAGTATCGGCATCCTGACGAGGGAAAATGGCGACAAGGCCACCAACCTCCGAGAAAGCGCCGAGATTCTTATGGAAACTCACTTCCCAGGTTCTGTCTTCCCAGGAACGACGAACCGGACGGAAGTACCAATAACACCCTCACAATACGACTGGCAATTTGCTAGCACTATAATTGATGAGGACAAGATAAGGTGGGCCATATCGGGCTTTTCCCCCTTCAAAGCACCAGGACCTGACGGTATAAGACCAGCCCTACTACAATGGGGACTGGATATTCTCATGCCGCACCTGGTCGGAATATTCAGAGCCTCATTAGCTCTGAGGTATGTTCCCAGTAAGTGGAGAGAAGTACGAGTGGTGTTTATACCCAAACCAGGAAGGATGGACTACACCTTACCAAAAGCATTCCGACCAATTAGTCTCACATCGTTCTTTTTGAAAACAATGGAGAGGCTGTGCGAGCGGTTTATAAGAGATGAAGTCTTAGTTCACAATCCACTTCATCCATATCAGCATGCATATACTCCGGGAAGGTCCACTGATTCGGCCCTTCACCAAGTGGTTGGCAGAATCGAGAGATCATTGGATAATAAAGAATCCACCCTGGGTATATTCATAGATATCGAAGGAGCGTTCGATAAAACGACCTTCCCAACAATCACCCAGCAACTTAACTCCAGGAATATACCCCTGGTAGTAGGAGAGTGGATACTCAAGATGCTCTCTAGTAGAGAAATAAGTATAAATGTAGAAGACATTACTGTGAGAGGACTGGTCATGAGGGGATGTCCGCAGGGAGGGGTCTTATCACCCCTTCTTTGGAACATAGTCCTGGATACCCTGATAAATCGCCTCAACAGTAATGGTTTCTACACAATTGCATATGCAGATGACATAGTTATTCTGCAGACCGGCAAATTTGTGAACACACTGTGCGATAGAGCGCAGGATGGTCTCAAATTAATAGAAACATGGTGTAAAGAACACTCACTGTCGATCAATCCCAAGAAGACGGAGATGGTCCTTTTCACTAGGAAAATAAGCTTATCAGGCTTGAAACCCCCCGAAATCTTCAAAAGCAAACTAAACTTCTCTGAAGAGGTGAAATACCTCGGTATTACCATCGACAGGAAGTTAACATGGAACTCGCACATTCAGAGCAGAGCAAAAAGAGCATATGTGGCCTATGAGCAGTGTCGGAGGACAGTGGGACGCACATGGGGCCTCTCGCCCCGTGTAGTCACCTGGATCTACATTGCAATAATAAGACCTATGCTAACGTACGGAGCCATTGCATGGGGACCAAAAACTCTACAAGCAACGGCCATCCAAAAACTATACCAAATACAGCGAATGGCTTGTCTGAACATCACAGGAGCCATGAGAACAACACCAACCGCAGCAATGGAATTAGTTACTGGTCTGACACCTCTGGACCTGCACGTCAAGGAGGTTGCGCTAATGGCCATGCTACGATTGCGCACGGCTGGTGTAAACCCCGAGGTAGGAATGGGTCAACTGAGGCGGGGCCTGTGGAGGGAGGCACTCACTGCGGTGCCTCTGCTACAGGCAGCCAGTGACGCAATTGAACCCAGGTTTGTGTTTAATAAACCCTACAAAATACAAATAAAACAGAACACTGAGGCGGATGCTGCAAATGCAATACGCATATACACAGACGGCTCAAAAACCAAAGAAGGATCAGGATGTGGAGTTTACTCTAGATCACTTAGCCTAAGGATTAAGTGGGGAATGGGAAAAAATACCAGCGTGGTTCAAACAGAACTGGCTGGTATCTCAATCGCCACAAAGGAGCTAACCAGAAAAGGAATTTCTGGCAAAGACATAATAATCTACACTGACAGTAGACAAGCCCTACTAACCTTGAATAGACAACGTATTATCTCAGGGTTAGCACTAGAGTGCCATCAAGATTTAGCTAACGCCTCGGTAGATAATAATATCGTACTAAGGTGGGTGAAAGGGCAGGATGGCGGCTGGAATGAACATTTTGGGACCAGGTGACACCCATGGCTTGACAACTTCGACAATTGCGGAACTAGCCAAACGTTACACCCATACTCAAACCCTCAAAAGATGGGATGAAACCAAAGGATGCAGTTTTGCCAGGATCACCCTGGGCGACCCTGAGAAGCTGGATCCAAATAAATATTTGGCGATGACCAGGAAGAACCTACGTTTAACAGTGGGATTTCTGACTGGACACTGTCAACTAAGGAAACACCTCCATATTATGGGGCTAGTGGACACACCTCTATGCAGGATGTGTGAACAGGAAGATGAAACTGTCAGGCATGTCTTATGCGAATGTCTGGAGCTATCGTCGATAAGAGAGTGTGTGTTCGGTGAGTCTTGGCCTACACCTGCCGATATTAAGGAGATGTCCCCTGGTGACCTGTCCTCCTTCCTGGATAAGGCAGGATGGACAATGTCCTAGGAGGGCGACTCCTTGGGAGGATGTACAATGGGCCATATTGTGGCCTAAGTGCTGTGGGTCTATACTCACCCTCCCTACTCTACAGATACAGATAACACTGTTATTAATCATTAATCAACTATTCTGAATTTTAGATTAAATTAAGTGTCACATACATCAACTATATTCAAACAGTTTCTAAAAAATTTAAATTTTGTATTAGAAAAAGCTTTAGTCAACATATCTGCTGGTTGATCATCTATTGATATATATTTTAAAACAATTTTATCCTGGTTCACACAATCTCTTACAAAATAATGTCTTATGTCTATATGTTTAGTACGTTTGTTCTCTAGTGTCGAAGCCATCTTTATGCAAGCCTGATTATCCTCAAACACATAAATTGGAAAAATATTCGTATTTAAAATTTCCGAAAACAATTTGTCCAAAAAATAAACAATCATTTAAGCATGTTGACAAGGCTATATATTCGGATTCGGCACTTGAGAGCGCAACAACATTCTGTTTTTTTAGTCTTCCAATCAATGATATTCTGATTCATTTTAATAAAATATCCTGACACACTTTTCCGATCTGTAATGTCGTTTGCAAAATCAGCATCTACATAGGCTTGTAACTGGACGTTGGAATTGTCTGACTTTATAAATTTTACACCATAGTCTTTAGTTTGTTTCAAATATCTCAAAATATGTTTTAGATGATTCCAATGTTCAGTATCAAAACAATTTTGAAATTGGCTAAAATAGCTTACTGCAAAACTCAGATCTGGCCTAGAGCCTAACATTATATACATTAATGAGCCTATTAATTCCCTGTAAGGAAAATTTTCCTTACACTCAGTTTTAGATTTTGTCAATTTAAGTTTAGGTTGAATTGGCAGGTCATGAGGTTTACAATTTACCATATTGAATTTTTTCAAAACTTTGTTTATCAAATCGGTTTGCTTTACATAAACAGCATCACTGCGCTTTACAATTTCTAGCCCAAGAAAATTCATATTAATCATATTTCCGAATTCTCTCATTTTAAATTTTTTAGCTAAATTGATTTTTTTAGACTCTAAATTTTCCTTAGATTTTGAAAAAATTATCAAATCGTCTACATGTATTAACAAAAATGTTTGATCATAAAAATACATACAAGGATCTTTCTTGGATCTTTGAAATCCCAGATTTATTAAATATTCATTAAATAACGAATTCCAGCACTTTGGAGATTGGCGAAGGCCATAAAGTGCCTTTTGTAATTTACATACTAAATGCTTTCCATCCACTTCCAAACCTTCAGGAGGAATCATATAAACAGGTTCTTGCAAAGTTCCATTTAAGAAAGCTGACTTCACATCAAGTTGAAGTACATATAAATCATATTCTACAAATAAAGACAATAAAATTCTTATACTAGACATGCGTGCCACAGGCGCATATATATCTTCACTTAAAGAGCTCTGCTTGAACCCTCGAGCAACTAACCGCGCTTTCTTTTTTACTTTTCCATCCACGATTTTTTTCAAAGAAAACCCACTTAGAGTCTATTATTTCAGACTTATCAGGTGGCACTACTAATTCCCATGTATTGCACTCCTTTAGGGCTGAAAGTTCTTCTTCCACAGCATCTCTCCATCCTTGGTCTTTTTCCATAGCCTCTGTATAGGTTTGTGGCATGTCATCTAACAAATCTCCTGCGGACAAAACTGCAAAGAGGTTTAACTCATCGCTGTCAAGGTCATAGTCGAGTAGGTGTTTTGGAAGCTGTTTATTTCGTGAACTTTTTCTTATGTTAATCACACTGTTTTGTATTTCACTGTCAGGTTCTACTTGTTTCATCCTTTCCTGCTTTCCTTTATTTTCATCTGGTTTTTCTTGTTCAACTTCCTTTTCTTTTTCTACCTGTTGGTTTTTATCATTTTCTATATATATGTTTGGTTGTATTGGTCCGTTAGTTTCGTTAAATACAACATTTCTTCCATGAATTATTTTTCTTTCATTTGCATCCCAAAGCCTATAGCCGTTATCTGCGTACCCTATCATAATAAACTTTTCACAATGCGAGTCTAGCTTTGATCTTCGCAGCTCTTTTGGTACTAGATTATATGCAGCACACCCGAAAAGTTTGATTTTGCTTAGATTAGGTTTTTCCTTATACCAAATTTCAGCCGGAGTTCTATTGTCATTCAGGGCATTAGTTTCAGTTCTGTTTAATAAATATATTGATGTACGAACTGCCTCACCCCATAATTCTTTCCCTAACTGAGAATCAAATATCAAACATCGAGCTTTTTCCATTATGGAGCGATTTAAACGTTCCGCAACCCCATTTTGCTCAGGGTTGTAGGCAACTGTGTATTGGATTCTTATTCCTTTTTGTGTGCAAAAATCTTTAAACTCATGGGAGGTATACTCTCCTCCGTTATCGCATCTTAACTTAGATATTCTCATATTGAATGTGGCCTCAACCAACGAAACATAATTTTTAAATTTTTGTAGAGCTTCACTCTTGCTTTTAATCAAATAACAAATGCAGAAATGGGAATAATGATCAATAAAGGAAATATAATAACGCTTACCATCATAAGTTGCAGGGTTTATTGGTCCACAAATGTCAGTTGATACGATTTCCAATAGTCTATTCGCCTTTTTCTCTGCATTAATTTCGTGCAGAAAACTTAGTCTGGTTTGTTTACCTTGTAGGCACACTTCACATGGTCCTGGAGCAGGGTACCTTGATGAATGCCCCATTTTTCGATGCATTAACATTTCGTTATCCTTCGCAAGTATGGCTCTATGCCCTCCACTCGGTTCCTCATAACTCAAATTCACACCATTTGAGAGCAACCAATCGGAATCAAATAATATCAGGCTCAAGCCTTGCAAAATAAAACAACCCTCAACTTCGTCTATTCGTTTAAGAAGCTGAACTCTCAAGAAGTTGGAATAAGAAACGTATGAAATTCAAATAAAGAACTGTAGACCTCAGCCCAGTTGATAATTATATTGATGGTTCACAATCGTAATTTGAAATAAGTTTCATGTGCTATACCTAATTCTTTTTGGAAATGCAACCAATTTTATATTTTCCTGGTTTCCTTTTACGATCGTGCCATCACAGTGAGCAAACGAGAGATTATAAACTTTTTTATAACCTTACTTTCAGCATAGTTCATTCGGTTTATGGTGTCATTTACCATGCTGATTTGGTATACACTTTGGACGAACCGTTCGTGAAATTTTTAATGAAGAATTTCCGCATTCTGGTGTTTATGAGCTTTATGTCATAAAGGAATATGAAAGGCTTGAATATGTAATAGTTAATAAACATCAATTCGGAGACAAAAAAGGCCAATGGAACGTAGCGAAAACGATGAATCAGATTTTTTTTCAGATTTCATGTTGCAAATGATCATCGAATTCCTGAACAACTTATGCCCAGGAAGGAATAGATATTCCATGATTATTCTGGAAATATTTTTTAAGGACTTTTTAGCATTTCATAAATTTGTCTTAATATACATCCTTCATAGATATTCACTGAAGATGCTCTTGGCGAACCGTTTGGTATTCTGAGAATATTTTTCTAATAATATTCCACGTATATTCATAATTATTCGTAGCACATTAGATTGAGAATGTTCCAAGAATGATATTCAGGGAATATTTATAGAATATTCAGGATATACAAAGATGATTTCAGGGATATGCGAAAAATGTGTGGTGTAAAAAAACGAGGATTGATACAGAAAAAGCTTGAAATTCCAATTGAATAAAGAATGCTCCTGATTATTCAAAAAAAACAAACACCGAACGAAAACAAGATAGAGATAGACTTAAAAAAAATGAGATGAAAATTTGAGCAAAACTAAAACAAGAATATATAAACCATTTTTTTAATTTTAGTCCACTCAAATGGCTTTGCAACGGCTAGTCTAGACTCCAGAAGAGAATCAAACAAGCATTTTTTTGTGTTATGAATGGACGCAACAATTATTCACTGATTTACAAGTATGTCAAAATTTTAGGATTCATCACATCGTACCTGCAGTTAGAAATGTTGAATTGTCTGGTCTCTTTTACAGACATTGGGTTCACCATAAATAATGAAAATTTGAAAGTTCCCATCGATATCATCTGAGCTAAGACAGTTATTCGGGGCAAAGGTCAAAATTTCAGGTTTTTTGAGTTTTCCTAAAAAACGGTGAATTAAAGAAAGGAAAACTTCGGACCAAAGTTGTAGATCTTAACATTCTCTACGATATGTTCCATATGAATCTACAATTTTGGTCTGAAGTTTCTTCTCGAGAAAAACCGAAAAGAGATGGAATTTTGACCTTTGACACCAAATAGCTTCCTAAGCTCATATGGGATTGACGGCGACTTTTGAATTTTCATTCTTTATGGTAAGCCCAAGGTAATTACCAAAATTTGGCTCTGTCAGAATTTTTGTTTTTCGATCACTATTTTTATGTCTAACTTGACCGGATAACATTTGGAACTTTTCTTTGATATTTGATATTACTTAACTTCGACTTCACAGTTAAATTTTATTGATGAGACCCAATTTATTTGCCACATGCTATGCTGAACCTGTGGACTTTGAAATTTACCAAAAAAATAAAAAATCGAGATTTCATTGGAAATTTTTAAAAACGACTAACGGAAAATCTGTTCAAATTTAATTCATCACTGAATTTTAGCTTTCTACGGTCACGTTTTCTTTTTATTTTTATCGATTTTTGCTTTAGCGAGCAAAATATGATTTCAGAGTACCCTGAAAAATATTTGGAAATACAGATTTTTTTATATTTACCCATTTTATGCAGAACTGTTTATAATTCAAATTTCCATTTTTTTTTCAATTTCCGATCATCATTTGAATTTGAGTATCTAGAGGAACTCTTCAACAACAAAACAATTGGTTTTTTTTCTACTACAGGCCAATAAAATTGTTCTCTGGTCGAATTCCCCATAACTGCATTTCTTTCATTTGATTTCATTTTTCGTAAATATGACATTCTATTTTGCTTATTTTGTAGACTGCTCAAATCAAAGAGTGAAGTTTGTTGATCGGTCGGTTGACTATGCACTTCAATTTCCCTAAATTTATCAAGTAATTTTAAAAAGCAGTCTCTCCAAGAGTAATGGAAATATTCCTGGATAAAATACTTCGAGCAAGTGCAAGAATTTGGGAACGTGATGAGTAACAAGTGCTTCTTTGGTTTTATGATGCGGAAAAGGTGAAATAGACCCGACTTCCCAAATTTGAAAGGCAATAACTTCTGGACTAGGAAAAAGCGCCTCGTTTTACTTCCTAATTTGTATTCTACACATCGTTATATAATTTTTTGTGGGAATATTTTTCAAACGTGGTATGATAACCAAACTTTACTTCGAATCGAAAGGCAAATCGTTAAAGGAACAAATTCCGAACATGTTTCCATTATGGTTCCAGATTATTCCGTGAATGATAATAATAATGTATTATGGATCGCAGGTAATATCCTTCGGTACTACAAATCACAAGCTATATTTGTGCTTTATTTAGACTTCTGGTAAGTGAAGAAAGTGGAAACATCGCACGTGTTACTATCTCACAAGTTTCAAATCGAAAACTATAAGCTACACTGAATAAAAAACGAACTATGAAAAACGAATCAACTCAAAACTACAATGAACAATAAGAGAACTCATAATTAACTGGAAGTGGGACCCATTCTTCAGAACAATATACCTAAAAATGACGTAAGTCTCGTCATATGATTCTAAATTATGTGTTTCTGCATCAAGAAATAAATGAGAAGGGGTTGTTATCCTTATGTTTTATCATCATGAAAATTATCTATATTTTTTTCTCTTCTACCTAATATATCCAAAAATTCGAAATTGTAGACTTTTCACTTGTCAAAATCAGAGTCTTGCTCATGCAAGTAGAATGAGATAAGAAGCCTATTACGCACGACCAAAAATTGTGACCACGAGGCGTGGGCCGAGTGCGATAATTCGCGAAGGCACGTAATTGGCCTTATCCTCGACCTGCGTACTGTACTTTTTCTATTCTCACCATGATTGTGCGGTAATTTCTGGTGTTCTTCATTATCCCCCATTTTCAATGATCAACGAGACACTGGATGACAGTGGGAAGGTGAAACAATTGCTTGCTTCATGGATATAACTAGATCCAGTACCAATCCCCGAACTGTAAAACAATAAATTTCCCAAAAATATCATTTTCATTTCAATTTTACAAAGAATTTGACCAACAAAAAATTGCTGAGTTTGGTTTCTGGGCAATTGAACGTAGTTATGAGATCAAATTGATCAGGTCAAGTGTTACATATCCCATCATTTAAAAAAAAAGCAATTCTGGAAGCGGCTGCCGTTAATTTAGAATACACGTGTATTCTAAATGGGTCATTACCCAACAGGTGTCAAATATGTGATGAACGGTTTGAAATAGGGAAAGTAGAAATAAAGTATAAATAAACATAAAATTTATCAACTGCTATGGCAGCTGCAACCTGCAATCGCAGCAACAGCAGCTGCGTGTGAATTTATAAACCAAGCCCAACTGCAAACCAAAATTGGAATATATCCATAATAGTCCAAGAGACGAGATAGAGGTCGACCTTCACCCATCTGTTTACCGGATGAAACATACTTTTTAAAGGGTTTCATAATTTTTTTTATGCAGATTCACACGAAAGGGGATCCCGCGTGAGTCATACAGAAGGGAAGGGGATACGAATTAACATCCACTTTGAATTTTTGAAGTTTGTAAGGCTCAGGAAAAACCTCTCTTGGCAAGGAGTTCCAAAGCTCAGCTGTTCTATTGAAGAAAGATGCCTGAGCAAGAGAGGTTCGACAGGTTTCCAAATTCACAACAAAGCGGTGGGAATTCTGTACTCGTCGAGTCATCCGTGTAGATATTGCGAAGGGGGGAACGATTAATAACAATTCCAAAGAGCATCGACAGTGAAAGTATATATAGAAGAGAGGCAAGTATCTAACCCTTCTACGATGAAGTGAGCGAGTCTATGAGCGAAGAATCACCAACAAAACGAATTGCCAAAAAAGTTGAGGCTTTCGCGGCCGAGGTTTTCAGTATCACTACTTTTATTCGGGTTTGAAGGCCGTCGTTTTTTGGAATTTTTTCCCGACGTTTCGCTGGCTCGAGTGGCTAGCTTCTTCAGAGGATCATTCATCTTGGAATTCACTCCGATGACTGGAGATTGTTTCTTGCCGATTCAGGTAGTGGCATAAATACAACTTGCGAAGAAACAATCTCCAGTCATCGGAGTGAATTCCAAGATGAATGATCCTCTGAAGAAGCTAGCCACTCGAGCCAGCGAAACGTCAGGAAGAAATTCCAAAAAACGACGGCCTTCAAACCCGAATAAAAGTAGTGATACTAAAAACGAATTGCCTTTCCCTGAATAGAATTTAGAAGCCTCAACCAATGTTTTGGAGCCGAACTCCACACATGAGAACTGTATTCCTTGACAGGTCGTATCTGAGCCTTGTAGATCATTAGAAGCTGACGAGAAGTGAAATATTTCTTCGCACGAAATAGAAATTCAAGTTTCTGGGGTTCCCCCATGAGAGATTATCACTGATCGTAATTCCTAGCATCGAGATACTTGATTTTGTAGGAATAGTAACTCCTGACATCTGAATACTAGATGATGATAGACGAATATGCCTATAATGGCTTGCCTATCAAAATATGGTCCAAACTATATACAGTGAGATTTTTTATGAGTTGTCAGGGTTTGAAATTTTCGAACAGTGTACAGGGGAGAACGAAAAATAGAATTTTGATCAAGAATAAACAATCCTGGATGTGATTCCAAATTCGAGTATTGATTTCAATTCTAAACGACTCCTCTTGATTATGTCAAAAATGAGATGTGGTTTAGACCTGATCAAAATTCCTCTTTTTCTTTCTCCCCTGTACACTGTCCGGAAAGTTGAAATTTTCACATTTGAATTTGTAAGTAGTTTGCAATACACCAATTTTTATGAGGAATGAAATTATATGACAAATCAAAAACGAAAAGTTTTCCAATTGATGGAAAATTTTGAATCTCACTCAAGATGAATAAAAACCCTGGTGTGTTGACTAATACCTAATAGATTGTAAGCAAATTTTCTCGACTTTTCGCTATCTTGATTTTGATCAATTTTAATTGAAGAGATGCCTTCGAAAGTTTGCCAGCAGAGGCGCACCTTATGTGATTTCAATTTAATCTGTGATGCCATGATATCCGTCTGCTCGACGGCCATTCGAATATCTATAGATTTATAGGTTATGTTTCATGGTCTCATGTTTTGCATGCAATATTTAGCTTTCCCGCAGAATTCTAGAAATTATGTAGTTATCACATTTTGACTGATTATGAGGTATTCCTTTTGCTTTCAATTTGATGAAAAATAAATCAAAAAGTCAGTGATTGTGATGTGATTTTAAATCTTCCGAAACAAAAGTTGTGAGTGAAACTGGAAAGTATTGATATCTTATCTTTCTACTTTCTGAGGAACCGAAGATAGGTAAGTACTTTTTTCTCCATAGTGTGAAAAAATGCAATTTTAATGTGATTACGAGCCGATGATATGAGGGATAAGTAATACCTACACGTTACACGAGCGTTTCATTTTGAGCTTTGTAAATCGGTTCATAATAAATCTAACTATCACTATAAAATCAAACAAATACGAGAACAGCAACGATAAACACTTAAAAAGAATATAAACAAAAAAAACGTGAAAAGAAACAAGAACTAGGTACATGATTTTGAATATTAAAGAAACTTGCATGCATTCAAATTCAAATCGAACTGTCAAACATTTCAAAAATAATAATAGCTTTTTATCAGACGAACTTGACCTTACGTATTTTGTATACTGATAATTCTATTGGTGAACGAAAGATCCCGCAAGAGTTTATCCAATGAGACCGCCGGTATCGAAAATCACTCGTAAGCTGCCGCCTCAATGAAAATGTACCTTTAGAAAATCGCTTTTGTATCACAACCACCTACCGTCAATAAATGTAAGTTTACTCTTCGATTTCTCAGGTCGAGAGGGATTGGCTAAACAAAAGCATATCGGCCAACGCACCAGGGTTTTTATTCATCTTGATCTCACTGTTTATAGTCTGAACCACATTTTGATAGGCAAGCCATTATAGGCGTATTCGTCTATTTATGAAACCCTATAAAAGGTATATTTCATCCGCTAAACAGATCTCTTGGACTGTAAGTGTGACACTGTATATTCCGCTGATCTATGCTCTCAGATATGTTCGAGCTAATTTGAGTTCATGACTGAAAATGAAATTCAAATTTCCAATTACGTAGATTGACGTGCAAATAAAATACCTCACGGGATATCGCATGTCATCAGGGAACCTGAAATATTCGCAACAGAATTCAAGCTCCTACATTCTAATTACACACAGAACATGATCGTATCATCTGATAGGGGGTAATTGAAAACTCATGTCTTGATGCAGCGTGTATTGTCTCTAGGGCAACACGGTATTCATAAATCAATGAAAGAGCTTCGAGGCTTATCAGGGGGTTATTAGCTACTGCGGCGGACGTATTTTGTGAGGTACGGTTCGATTATTATACTCACGATCAAGGCTTCTTTGTTACCAGGAAGGTTTCCTGCTGAACAGTGCGTAGTATATCGAAAGATGACTCGGAATATGTGTACCAAGCAGACTCTGGAGTGATTTCAACTTCTCAAGATATAAAAAACTCAAAATGTGAAGCAAGTTGGCGCAGGTGGTTGTGTGATCGGCTCTTGAACGACAGGTTCAAACTACTTCAAATTTCGCAGAAATATTCTTCAACGGAATTGATGGAAGACGTGTTCCGTATTTCATTAAAATTATTCGTCTAACGGGGTTGAGAAGTGGTAGAAAGTTATTTTAGGTTATTCAACGCACAGCCTAAACCACCGATCGTACAGATCTGAAACTAGGAGGGTGTTTTCATTGTATGACGTAGGCATCCGATAACAAAGGGTTTTCCAAAATTCAATCCCGAAGGGGGTGAAAAACGAGGTAAAATTTGTGTGGGACAACGTACTTCGATCTACTTCAAATTTCGCAAAATATTCTTCAATGGAAAATGTGTTTCGTGTTTTATCGAAATACATGGCCTAACGAGGTAGAAAAGGGCCCCTAACTGAAGGCAGAGCCTTGTGATGAACCTAATCAAACTTTGTACTGAGAACTACACAATATAATTGCATTACAAAAATAAATAACTGAAAATCTTTTGGTGGATTGTAAATATTGAGGTTTATTCGATGATGAGTGGGGTCTGACGGAGAAATGCACAAAGGAAATGAAAGCAATGAACAAAAATAGTTTAGTTTCATCGACAACTAAACCTTCTCCCTTCCTCGGATAAGAGAGCCAATTCTCCGGCTCCTTCGCCAAAATATTCGTTCTATTCAACCTCGCTAGAAAAACAAATCGTTATTTCTGAAGGTCCTGATAGGGACATCGCAACGATTTTTCCATTCCATTGCCATAGGTCCTTCATGAGTATACAACAAATTCAAATTATTTTCGAAGTTGGTCAAAACCGAGTTCAAAGTTTCCGTTACAAAGATAGATACATACGAAGCTAATAAAAGCATGTTTTAATTTTAAATGATTTTGTGTATACTACCATCATAATCTTGACCTTACTTGGTATTCATATACAATAATCGCATGCTGAGTTTGCAACTTTGCTTACTAAGGCAAAATGCTCAGCGCGCATCCGATCAAGTTTGCAAATTTGGAGATTGTTTATTTCTATCTGTATCTGTAGAGTAGGGGGGGTGAGTGAAGACCCCCACAGCACTTAGGCCACAATATGACCCATTGTACATCCTCCCAAGGAGTCGCCCTTCTAGAACATTGTCCATCCTGCCTTATCCAGGAAGGAGGACAGGTCACCAGGGGACATCTTAATATCGGCAGGTGTAGGCCAAGACTCACCGAACACACACTCTCTTATCGACGATAGCTCCAGACATTCACATAAGACATGCCTGACAGTTTCATCTTCCTATTCACACATCCTACATAGAGATGTGTCCACTAGCCCCATAATATGGAGGTGTTTCCTTAGTTGACAGTGTCCAGTCAGAAATCCCACTGTTAAACGTAGGTTCTTCCTGGTCATCGCCGAATATTTATTCGGATCCAGCTTCCCAGGGTCACCCAGGGTGATCCTGGCAAAACTGCATCCTTTGGTTTCATCCCATCTCTTAAGGGATTGAGTATGGGTGTAACGTTTGACTAGTTCCGCAATTGTCGAAGTCGTCAAGCCATGGGTGTCACCTGGTCCCAAATTTATTCCTATATAATCGTATCAACTTCGATGTATACGAAGTTGGAATATTGAAAAATGGAATTGTGAATGTCAAGTGTTTTTGTTTTAAGATATTGAAGTTGAAGTTGTCCCTTTTTTCATTTTATGTATTTGTTCAATTGGATTCGAATAATTTTGCAACGGACCGAAAATCAAAAACTCCAGCCGACCCTTACCCCCTTACAAGCTTCTGCCCCCTAGGCGCATGAATAATTAAGAAATCATCATTCAAACAACCTCATTGTGTCCCTGGTGGATTGAAAAATTCTGCATTTGAATACTTCAAATCGAGACGTCGACTCCGAAAGAAATGAATAATATACAAAACTCTATACACCCGAAATGAAAAAACAATTAATAACTGGTATTGAAACAATCCCACTACATCTTCTAGTCACAAATTATATCGCTAACGAATGCTCTTCAGAAACACAAATTTGAGACGAGTGCAATTGCTTCATTGTTAAAACTTTTGAGTTTCCCGAATAATTGCAAGTATAAAGGACGAAACTGAATATAATTGGGAGGAAAACTTCTGAAGTCTTCTTCGAGAAGTGCAGTTGAATTCAAGTAAAGGGTGGGTTCACTCACAATGATGATCATCAGAATGATTCCACACAATAGAATATTTGAAAAGGTACGTGGAAGTTTATATAATATTTGTTGTGAATAACAATCGAACCAATGATTTCACATAATTTTATATGCATGACGCAATAACCTAGTATTTTGATGGTTATTGGGATTACAGGATAATGATACGCCCTCTGGTGAAAAGTTTCAATGTTAAAATATACACCAGCATGTGACGTCACAAGACAACTGTCAAGCAGCCTGCTGGACAAACAAACCCTACTTCCATAAGCAACAATGGTAATTTAATGAGATTATTATCGTAATTATGAAGAAATTACGGGTTTACCCTAATTTTGGGTATACCCTTAGTGTACCTGACATATATAAATGTATAAATTTTGCAATCTATATTCATTATTCTTCCTGCTTGCAAGGAAATTGTATGTGAAATGGCTGATAAAAGTGATTATTTCAACACCTTGTTTATGGATATCCAGAAGAGATATTCAGAGAAACTGAAGGAAAGTAATGGATGTGATCCCTATTTATTGAAATTTGGGGACTGTAGTAATGCTGTGAAATACTTTCCAAAGTTTCATGACATGTTGTATGACATTATAAACTTTTTTGTATATGAGAGTGCATGCACAGAAGACTTCAAGACTATGAAAGTTTGGATTCATGCAATATGTTTATATCTAAATGGATTAAAAGGATTGGAGTGAAGCTTGTGAAAAACATACTGAAAATGTACTTTAATAAATAATGATTTTTGAAAGAACAGATTTAGGATATGTTATATAAGGCTCTACAAAATTATAAACCACAACCATCTTTTCTTATGGTAATCCTGTATAAAAAAGGCATTTGGATGAGTTATGCTTTAAACTTCCCAATGGGAATGATCAAGTCTGCAAAGTTTCCCGGAGATGATGGATTTCACGATAACAATTCTGCAACTCGAAATCAATATCGGGACATAGGTGTTCACCAGAGTTTTGTGCATGTTCCACTTCTTCAACTGGTTGATTTATATCATTCAGAGTTTGATTTTGCTCATCAATAATATTCAAGTTTTGAACAGCTGGATCACTCACACAAAGAATCATCATCAATTTTATCCATATCAACTGGAATATTTGCGATGTCATTTTTATCACGCTGCTCCCTACGATACAATCTCTGAATGCTTTGAACTGCATTGATATTTGTTTTGTAGCCAAGTACCCAATTGATTCGGTACCCAGTCTATATTGTCAACATCTTTGAGTGCAATTGGCTTGTCTGAAATGAAAAAATAAAAATAAAATTATGTTGCCAGTTTCCTAGATTTTTTGAAATTATCTTTTACCAAATGTTTTGAACACACCGTTGCCCATTTCAACTTATAAGAAGTTGAATCTGCTCTTCTAGTTACCTGAATCCACAATTATTTTTCAGCAAGAGGATTGATCTTTTTTCTATTGTCGAAAATAGAAGGGAATCGATGGAATGAAACATTATGTCTGCCGCTATTACTTCCACATTTCACAATCGCACAAAATTGAGCCTTTATTGAGAAAAAAGATTTTAAAATATGACATAAACACACACTCAGCATAGGTAAATCAGGTTTGTACGTCCAGCAGGCTGGATTGACAACTGTCATTTACTGTCGTCTGTCAGATATGCCCGCGGTCTATTGTCAAGGTGGTGCTTATCGAATGAAGTCTTGGTCACAGTGGCGCTGCGATATTATTGTGAAGTTTTGGAATACGAATAGAAATATAACTAATGTTTATCAAGCACAATTTATGGTTAAAGTTTACACGAAGCCTGAGGGAACACTGAAAACTGTTATTGTCGCTCATAAAATTTCTCTATTTAAGATTTTCAAAAAACGTCTAAGTCCTAACCTTAAACAGCAATAGTTGTCAAAGTTGTGCTTATTAGTTGGAGTTTTCTCAAATGTGGCGCTACGATCTTAATTTGAAATCCCAATAGTTTGCCAGCCAAGTGCCAAGTTCCCCAGAAGTCGATCCTAGGATCCCTAATTTTTTTACTATGCATCGATGACCTTCCTATTCATATGAGTAAAGCAACCAACGGAAGCAGTCCTGAGGAACTGCGTGGTAATTTGAACAAGTAAAAAGTAGAATTTAAAGAATGGTGCAAGATAAACTCTTTGATAGGTAACTTCAAGAAAAAAATTTGCATGCAGTTTTATTACAGATCTCGAATGCAAAAAAATATTCGGGTGGAGGTGTTGAATAATACAGTTCCTTGGAACCTTTATAAATGCAGATATGAGTTGTAAAAAATGATCAGTGGTAACTATGATATTTGCAACTTGAAACTGATTCAACACAACACGATATTCCGAAGAACGACGGCCTTCAAGCCCGAAGAGAAGTAGTTATACTAATAACCTCGGCCGCGAAAGCCTTAACCATTTTGTCAACACGATATTTATTATGCTCTGATCCATTCCCATATTTCCAATAACATGGGGATGTTCTAGTAGTACCAAAGGAATGTTTCTTTCACAAAAAAGAATTATAAGGCTTATCCTCAATTTTGGAATGAGAAACTCATGCAGGACATATTTCAGGAGGTACAAAATTATACCCATTATGTATATATGTCTTCAGATATGTGATGTTGTTTCTCAAGTAAATTTATTTGTATGAGACAGTATACCATTGTCACCAAGGAGCGATGATCTCATCAAAGTTCTTTTTTCTTAGACATTCTTCAACGATCTTTCGTAAGATAACAGAGTAATCAAAAATAAAAATATATTTTAGTAGAAACTGAGAAATTTCTTGCAACAACACTGTTTCTATAGCGTTTCTGAATTTCTCAATTGGAAATAACAACAATGAATGATATTGAATATTCCTTACTAATGTAAGTGTCCTATTTTATTGTTATACTTTTATATTCCTGACTCACGTACAATTCTACATACCTTATTTTGCGTAGATTTTATTTATCTGATATTCACTAACTGCTATCTTGTTTTGACGTGTCCTATATCATATATTCGATCCAACAGGACTTGAAAAAGTACTCACCTACATATTGATTCTACTTGACAGGTCACATGATCGCCTAATTGCTTTTTGAAATTATTTATTGAATCACGAGACTACTTAATCTTATAATTACTCCTGCATGGCCGTCCAATCAATGTAATCATAGGCGGTCATTTGCATAGATTGACTGAGCACAATAACCCGCAGACTTACAGAACATCATTATTCCCAACTACAATGGCCAATAAAACATTTCTTGACGATAATTAAGCAACACTACCAGTCATTCGTTGGCCTAATGGCACGAACCATGTACCGGTGAATTTATCACTTTGTCTGCCGCAATAAATTCTCATTCATAATGTTCGTTGTACATGAAGCAAACATAAAGTTGAGTTGTTGCAGGAACAGCTGAAGGATTAGCATGCATGTGGTCATTGGGGATGTCTCGTAAAGAAGAGTACAATGAAGACTGCATTTATCGACATATCTTTCAGGGTGGAAATTTAGATTGTTCTTTGATCCGAACGAGTTCATTCATGGGTTGAAATGCCCAATGACCTGGTTGATTAGCTATGGCAGTGGAAAAAAATGTGGTAGAAATGCACTTTTTTATATATATAGATTCACACGAAAGGGAAACAAAGAACACTGCGTGAATCAAGGGACAGGAGATACGAATTGACATTCACTTTGAATTTTTGAATTTTGTATGCCTCAGGAAAAACTTCAGCTGTTCAAATGACGACAATTCAGAAGAACAGCCACCGTGAAAATATCTGTTGAAGAGAGAAATGTCTCCGACCCTTCTTCGGTGCTCCAACGAAGTGAGCGAGTGAGTGTAGATTTACTAACAAAACAAATTGCTTTTTTTAGAATCACTTAGTTTCAATGAATGTTTTGGTGCCTAGCCCTACACATCAGTACTCTATTCCAAAACAGGCCGTTTGTCTGCCTTGTAGATCATCAGAAGCTGACGTGATTATTACTGATCGTAATTCCTAGCATCGAGATACTCGACTTTTTCGGAAAAGTCACTCTTGACACCTGCATGTTGGATAAAGATAGATTGACTTTCTTTGAGAGGATACATGCCTAGATTTTCCCAGCATTCAATTCCACCAAGTTGATATTACCCCATCTTATTATCATTCAAATCATCATTAATACTATTGATGCTAATGCTTCTTTGTAATCCTGTTGCTTGTGCTGATATGGGGATTCTGTAAGAGAAATTGGTATGAAGAGGACTGTCATCCACAAAACTATGCACTGAACAAGATGCTCTCTCCTGCAAATCATAGATATGGAGCGGAAACAAATTGGACGTCAGAACTGAACCCTGTGGAAGACCTGCATTCATTGAGAGAATATCATACGATGCTCCATCAACAACCACATACAGAGACATATCAGACAAAAAACTCTTCAACAGAGCAAACAATTGAGGAGGTGAACCATAAGACAGCAGTTTAGAAAGGAGACCCCGATGCCAAAACCGATCAAACAGAGATTTTGTTTACAACAGCCAACGTTTCTCCGAATGTTTCCAATGAATGCTGCCAAATATGTGAAACATACGCCTATAAATCACTGGCTATTTGTAAATATTAACTCTATTGCCACTTATACAGGATGTTTTTTGAAAACATGCTCATATCAATGGTGCAAATTTTTGGGGTCATTTCAAGAAAACACTTCCGAAAGAACATATATATGTTCTGAAAGTTTTATCTTTGGAAAGTTTGAACTTAGATATTTAAGAAAGAAACAAATCATTTTCTGATAGCTTCAGTACGATCTCAGATATTTTTCTCCATTGGAGTGTTATGACTTTTGTGTTGTGTTCAATCGTAAATAAAAAGCTTGTTATTGCATGTCCATGCAAGTACATCCGCAGGTTGTTGATGGTTTGCTTGTTTTATTTTGTTGTAATAAGCACCTGAAATAGAGTGGTTTTTATTAATTTTTCACAAAAACAGAACAAGATACTAAAAGAAAGATGGGAACGAAGAAGTTGTAGTTTTAGAAGATCAAAGCAAAAAAATTTAAAAATTGTGAAAAATCAGATGCGCATATTTTTTTGGCCAAAAATAGTTGTTGGGGTATCTTCCGGGACGACATTTGAAATAATAATTTCAATCTGGTTATGGTCAAATCGGGCCCTAATACCCCGAGTTACCCCCTCCAAATTTTTGGAAAATTGTTCTAAAAGAAATTGTTCCAATATTTTTTGTGCGATTACCTATCACGGTCGCGCGGCGGGGAAAAGAACCCTGGTTTTTCGCTTAAGAGGCCAATGTGCTAACCTCGACACTACCACAACCAAATTTATTCACACATGTTGACACCCTTTCCTTTGAAAATTAAGCATTACCGGACCTATGCTTATATGAAATTTTTGTTTAAGAATTACTCAAAGAATCACCCCGTTAGTCAGCTACTGTATTAGCACCCTGTATTGGAGGTATCATCCATAATGAATTGTTAAAACTTTAATTTTACAGAAAATGACAATTGGAGTAATTGCTGAGACTAAGCAATGTGACTCTTGCACTCTCATTTTGAAATTCAAGATAATGATTTTACCATATATTTTCGTTTCTCGAATGCTCCCAAAAATAGATGAAATCTTGCACTTAATGCTGACATTCACAATCGTTATACAAGGGGTAGTCATTATATAATCCCGTACAGATTCGGATTAGAGGAATCAAAGAAAAACGAATATCATTTATACAATGCGATATCCATGTATACGATACGTCGCCCACAAAGATCAAAACACTCAATCACGACCTCTTTAAAAAACAAAAAAGAATTGTTTTTGTTTTCAAGTCCGTCCTGTTCTACTGATGAATATTTGACTGCCAAACACAATTAATATAGGTATTATCACTCAACTATCAAGACTTGTGTTTCTTTTCCTTATATGTTTTATACTTACAAGTAATGATATCTTTTAATTTTCGTGAACTTTTCACTTGACGTATCATTTTTTTCCAAACAAATAGATATTATTCATTTATCAATTCCAATAAACAACACTGATTTATGACTGGGATACATACACGTAGTGATATAGTGATTTACAACTGGTTCAAATTCAACAGTTATATAACTGAAAAACAAATATATAAATTAACATTTATGTACTGTTTCACATTTGAAAAATTTATGAATTATCTATCGATCTATGTATCTAATATTTTAGGGTGGAGCTACAAAAACCCAATTTTTCTGGTTTTATATATATTTATCCCCACTCTTCTTATTATCCTGTGAGATTGGGATGTTCGGTTGGACCTTCGCAAACATCGATGTACCAATACAGAAAAAAGTCCACGAGAAACGTTCGAGTAAGACTAAAAAATGCTTCGTTGTGAAAAATTTGCAACATAATCAAATATGTCATTGTCGAAATACAGACACAAAATTACTGTTTGAGATTTTTGAGAGTCATGCTTTTATGGTGGATGATTTTTTTTCCTTAGTTTTTTGGGGTTCTTAACCTACTTCAATCTGAAAAACTAGGAATCAATACTAGAATCTATACAAGTGTAGAAGGACATATTTCCAAAATCTGGAAGAGGAATATTTGTCAAGAAGTTTCGAAAACGAAACCAGATATGATACCGAAACGTCAACAACGTTAAGTATTTAATTGGTTCTTGTATTCTTTTTGAAAGGCAAGTTTGAGCCATACGAATTGTTCTATTCAGAACAGAATGTTTTTCAACTGACGCAGCAACTTTCCGGGGTAGATTGAAAATCTACACTTGCATAGATTGTGGTAGGTTAAAAACCCAAAACAAAACCAAAGAAGATCGGACATATTATTTCTTATACATGCTAATTCAAAAACTTTGTTGAATATGGAAACAAGGAAAACAAGGATAGAAGGATTGATGATTTTTCTTGAAGATTGGAACTACTTTATGGTGAAATTCATCTGGAAGAATGCGCCCAGCTATTATTCCCCCTCACTCCCATATTCCAAATAGTTCTTTATCGTCATCATTTTCATTATCCTCTACTCAATAATTTTCCCAACTCCCAATATTTACGTAGGAGAAAACAAGGATGAACATAATTCGTGAACGATCCCTCTAACCCCCTGCAGTGACGAAAAGGGAATAAATACTTTGGAGACCATACACCACCCTGGAACATCAATTCCGATAAGATGTTCTAAATCGCACCTCTTGGCCGACGCAGGCGTTAAAATTGTAACGGATGGCTTAATTTAGTTCGGTTCATGTTGAGTTCAGAAGAATAAATTACAGGCAAGAGCACAAATGAACTTATTCGAGGTTGATGAGTGTTGTAGGAACACGCGAGGCCATCTCATAATCTTACTGGTTTGTTGGCCTGCATATCGTAAAATACCATTCACGTTTGGTGTTGTGTGTGTACAATGTATATCCCGAATTGTATAAAATCTGAAGCAGGGACTGCGTCTTACACGCAACTATATTGTTAACTCTTATGATTAGATTAGTACGTAAAGTATTGAACCGAAAAATATTGGGACTCTGGTAGTCCTGAGACATGCACGAAAAAATGTGCAACTAATATAATCCATAACAAATTCGTATAGTTGGTTGATTCCACACGAAAATTTATTCAACCATTTGATGGTCGTTTTCTCACCCACATATATAATGATAATAATGGTAACAAATGACTTTGTTGTTTTCTTGATTCCATACAACTTATACTTAAAAAATAATGAACTCGATTGTGTTCACAGGAAAACTGAAGTTTGGATTCCGCGAACGTCACCATATTGCTCTTCTACCTAACCTTATCGGACCGATATCATTTCAATATAAAAAAATTATAGAACTAATATTTTTTCCGCCTACCTCCAAATCTGAATTATACATATTGTAGAGAGCTGAGTCGCACTTTTCCTCCCAAGGGAAATAACTTGTACGGCATTGAAAACTGAAACTATATTCTATTATATATGTATAGTTTTCTCGTGAAATTTTTCGCTGAATTAGTTTCAATTCAGTGACTTATACAGACAATAGAAGTACGAACCAATACCAGTCGTTTCAGATAGGATATCTCCACTAAGCGAATTAATGTTATTGTGATAGTACTGGAAGTATATTTTGTAATATTTGATTTGAATTTTTTTTTATCGGTAAAGTTACACATATATTTTTGAAACTTCTCCTAGAGATTAATTACCCTAGCACCCAAACTGATTATTTTCCCTATCTCATGTGTGCAAAATGCTCCTTGAAACGGGTTGTAATAGCTCGTCGGCTCTGGCCGATGTATTTGCTGTTGCAATCTTGACAACTGATTTCGTAAATTCCCGACTTCTCTGAGTTTTCCAATTTATCTTTCGGGTTGCCAGGATGCTGTTGTAATTTGTAAGATGTTCTATATGCAACTTTAATATACACTTTATCGAATATCTGTTGAGGTCCTCTACTGTATTGAAGTTCAAATGGGATTACTTTCAGTGCACTCATCTTTTTGAAAAGTCGAAGATTTACGAAGTGTTTCCCTAAGTTTACATTTTCTAATTGTCTTATCAACTATCTCTGGGTCAACTTCAGCTACGTACCTATTTACTCTCCTTTCATTGTCGTACTTACCTTTTTTCGAAGGAAAAGTTATTAACCTATGGACAAGGAATTGCGGTGCTACCATTTTATGTCGTGGACAATGATTCGAGTCATTCGGAATGTATCTGAATGTGTCTTTGCCGTAAAGGTCAAATTCTATTTCATTCTCCTCGTTTCTTATAGACAAAACATCTGAAAATGGCAACTTTCGTACTTTTTCTACGTCGTACGTGAATTTTATACTCTTATATCTGCTATTTACTCATCGCTTACATATGTTTCTCACAAATAACATAAATAAAATAATATTGATGCAATATTCAGAAATAATGTGGTAACTTTGAAATAAAGTAGAAGAAAGCTTGTAGCAGTATTATTCTTATTTGACTAAAACAGTAAGTATTTTAGGTTATATAATGTTCCATATACAATGTTTGTTTTTTTGTACATAGAATAAATTACCAGAATTCACAGTGTTAATCTCCTTCAACAGAGTTCAACTACCCAAACCCCATACTGAAAGCACTCATGATGTGTATTAAACGAACAAATATTGCAATTTCCTGCAGATGATTTGTTGGCAGAAGTGTATAGAGTGGAAGTATTTCCAGTTCTATGAATGACATTTCTATCCATTAAAAAATCTGATCAACTGACACTTAATCAATGGTAGTTTCTCAGGTCCTCTGAAAGTTGCTAGGGCGGCCCTGATATAAAATGATGGTGATCTCGATCTCATTGATGATTGTACAGGAAACTGTGATATTTTTGGTTATGTTGACAATTTCTTGCAGTGCCTCATAACTCATGAATAATTCGAATATCACTGTTTAATCTTGGGATACAATCGACTATGATCAACCACTTCTATAAACTCATATTGACAGCGTGGTATTCATAACGGCATCCTTCATCATTATTGATATAAAGGATTTTGAATTTTGGTGAAGGTACCCCAAATTATGGTGAATGGTTTGCACGTTTTGGCGGGAGACGCTATAATGAGTGACGATTTCCTATAAATATTAACAGGGAGATCATATTCAGAGAAGTCGTCGAAAGAAAAGTATGCACCTAGCTTTTCTCTTTTATTTGGAATTTGAAGCAAGAAAACTCGGACAAGTGAAGTTTCATTTCAAATGGGATACATCCTACACATATTTTTTAACCTCTGCCCCCGAACCCCTAGCAAGAGGTTGTCACTGCCATTAAATTAGAAAAAAAGTGAGGTCGAATGATATCATGTGAAAGAGTACAAAATAATCATACCAAAGATACCCTATTCATTGAAATTCAACCAAATATTCAATGCCAAATCGGCTTCAACGAATTGAACCCTATAATTTTGGTACTTAATGAAAAACGAACTTCTGGTGATGAAGAATCAGAATAACTATGGATACTTCTGAATAACTTCATTTTAACAAAAACAAGAATTCAGTATCGAAATTTTTCATCACAATCAAATTCTGTCTTGTTTGATTCAGTTTGGTTTATGTGAATTTTTTTCAAGTCTACCATTAAACATGCGTAATTCCATTTCAGCACGAGTTGAAATTGTTAACTTTCATTTCCAGAAAAATTAGTTTCACTAGACTTGATGCTAGTTTGTTTGAGGATATTTACCCCGATAAAATGGTATGTTGCCAAATTAGTTAGGAAGTTTGTTGATACCTGGTTCGTCTATTCTATAATGTGAAACACCAACCGCAGAACCTCATCAGGACAACATTTCAGAAATGAATTTCATCAAGATCAGTACCAAATTTTTTTGTAGAGATCAATTACCCTAACAACAGACTGATAATAATTACACTCGACGTGCGTTTCGCTACAAGTTCAGCATCTTCAGGAGAAGAAAATTGATACTAAATCTAAAGACAAGTGTTAGCTATTCATATACTTCACAATTTTCAGGTGGTGCGGCCACTACCTGCGAAATTTTTCGCTCCGATATGGACTTAGTCTGTTATTACTTATTATTTTGATCAGTTTCTCAACAGTAAACTGAAAAGCGGGTCGTCCAACATGCTCTGGACAATGACAACAAAAATGGTGAAAGCTGACACTGATCAAGTATGTGCATGACTCCAGCTACTCGATGCATGCGAGAGTCTAGAAATAGCAGAACTCAAGATTAGCATGAATGGTGACAAAGGGATTATCACTTTCAGCCTCCTTTTTGAGATATTGTTGGGAAATTAATGACAATAATCAGTTGAAACTTTCTGTTGAGATCAATTACCTTAACACCAAATTGATATTATTTCCACCTGACGCGCGTTTCATTAAGAAGCTTAGCATCTTCAGGACAAGAAAACTTATACAGTATCAAGTTTTTCTCCTTACCGAACTTCATCAGTGTGGGCTCATCATGAAGATATATTCACCAATGACACAATGCTGATATCGAACATATAACCTATCAGTCTTGTAGATCATATTTTTCAGTATTCAAAAAACTAGGGTACATTCCTCTCAGATGAAATTTACCTAATTGAGGTCAAACATTTCTATGAAATATGTATGTCACAAAGAGATCCACTCTGAACAAGAGAATCGTTAATTCTTATCACAATGAAGACTTGGTTGTAATTCCGATTCTACCACCAGTAAATTTTAATATAACCCTAAATCTTTATCTCAGATTGACCCGTTTGAACAAATAACGAATCCTCTGTAAACATTGAGCAAAATAAGTTTCATCGGAATATATCAACGCCCTGAAAGGCCAGTAATGTAATGAAACAACAAGGCAACCTTATGGAAATATCATTTGAAGAGATGGATACTACGGGTAGATGGCACTAGTGATTTCGTTCCCAAGTCATGTCTTTTCTTTTGCTTTTCTTACGGATGTCGTAGCCTGAATCACACATTTTCTTGATTGATTATATTACCAAAAGATGGCAATCAATTCAGAAATCAATGTCATTTATCAAGTCATGCTCACGAGGTCTTTGGAGTTCAAAAGAAGGCAATGAGAATTATGGGGGGTGCTACCTATAGAGAACACTGCAGGCCATTATCCATATATTTCAATGTATTCACTATGACAAGCTTGCTTATTTATAAAACCTTGATCTATATCAAAAGGAACATTTCTTGTCTACCAAAGAATGAACAAGTACATGATTATTTTACCGGTAACAACATACAATTATACCAACCTTTTGATGGGTTGAGAGTGTCGCAGAATCACCCCATGTACAGTGGTGTGGAGCTATTGAATAAGCTCAAGGATGATGATGATGATCCAAATGTCAAGGTACCTATTCAAGAGTAAACTAAAGTCACTTTTGTTAATGAAGGCATACTACACAATTGATGTATTCCCCCAAGATTCATAATTCAATGTTATATTTAAATGGATGTATTGCAAATGCGGTGTCAAATGATATTGTTATACTTTTAATATCTATGTGTGATTTCACTCTATTGAGTGACTGTCTGAGTGTGTATTTCAATGCTTATTTTTATCGTTCATCTTGTGTGTTTTTACTTGTTGGAATAGTTAGTTCCAGTTCTGTTAGGTCTCACTTGACATAATTATAAAAGAAAACCGGCCAATTAAACTTTGATTGATTGTATAATTCATGTTCCAAAGATTATTCTATTCGACCCTATTCTGAAGTTTTATAATCTTTCTTCAAACATTTCAGTCGAACTCACATACAGACCTCTGCGCCTGAGTAGGGAACTTTGTCGTGCATTGTCGGATAACGGAAATATCGACATTATAGTGTAGATGGCGTGAGTAAAACGCCTCAAATCCTTTTCACGAAGGAATTGAGTAGATATATATCTCTATAAACAATGCTCAAGATGCATATATTCCTGGTGCGATCTCCGATTTGATATTGTTTCGTCGAAAACTCTAGACACGATCAATCATATCCACGGAATTGACTGCAATTTCTAGTAGATGGTGCAAGAATTGAATTCTCATCTTTCATCTTTTGACTTATGCATTACAATTTATTCGAATTTTGCTAGAAGTTTTCATTAATTGTACTGTTCCTTTCAACCAGCTATCTGTTGTTTCCAGATCAATTCTCTACCGTAGTTTTCTTAAATATTTGTCGTTTATCTGCCGTAGCTTTCATTTATTAGTTTATTTCGGTTTGGTTAGTATTTAATTAGAGTGTTGTTTTGAATAGTGTTTCATAATAAATATCGAACACTGTGGTATCATTTGTGGACGAAATTATCAATCATCTTTTCATCTCTATCAAATCCCGATGGTAAGTAAGAAACATTCAATACACAGTACTCAAGTTCAGCTGGTCAATATAACGCAAGATTATTCTGACGCTGATAAAAACAAAGTTTATCTTGCTCAGTTTTTACTATGGTAGAAGTTATATTTGTGTTATTTGCTGATTGCTTTTCAGAATTTCCCAGTTCAATATATTCATTCGAAGTTCCAGCATTAGTGACAATGGTTGTTACATAACCAGAAAAAGGATGCAATAACAAAAATTCAAAATCATGGAATAAAAGTTTTTCGGAGAGTGTTTTCGAATACGGTCCTCTTGTACAGCGCCAAAATGCAACCTTCTTGATGAATTAAAACTAATCAGGTTGATCTGGAGTATGAAGGATCCAGTTCATTTCGAATTAAACACTATAATGCTCAATAAACTGTATATTAACGTATTATTTATTCCATATCTGTCTTCACGTCTGAACAGAAACAAACAAACATCAAAAATATAGCGAATTCCTAGGTAAGGACTCGTGCAATATTCAACAGAACTCGTGTATCTTTTTATCCTTCATTAAGTAAAATAAAAAAATAATAATAATATTTATTTCTTCGGCTGAAAAGTACAATTGAAAGAAAAAAGTTCAATGCACAATAAACAAAGAAAATGTCAATGTCTAGTTCAAAAGTGAATATAGAAAACATATAGATGTAAGTAACTACATATAACCATATTCTAAAAGTCAGTCAAGATAATATCAAAAACACAATAACACAAACAATCCAAAAGTGCCAATAAATATCCATAAGCATTAGAAGTATGAATGTAAAACAGGTCAATAGAATAAAATCAATATACAATTTCTCAAGCATTCGATGATTTAAGGCAGAGCACTTATAATAGTAAACGATTTATATTTGCTGAAGCTGAAGATCTCAGGTTAGTTGATCCGTGAACTCTTGAATGGTGTAACAAGACCTTTGAAGCAGCATTTTTTTCAACTGACTCTTGAATACATTAATATTTGAGGAATTCTTAAGAGTGATTGGAAGCATATTGTATAATTTACACCCACTGTACTCTACACTTTTTTCATACAATGAAATTCTATGAGCGTTTGATAAGACCAGCTCCTTAGAACGAGTATTGTGGTTATGTTTTGTACGAGAAGACTGAAAACTGTATTTATTTTTGCAAACGTATGCACTAGCCTCCAGTATATAAATGCTGGCCACTGTAAGAATTTTTAGCCTTTTAAAAGCATCCTACATGAATCTCGGTACCCTAGCTTAGCAATTATTCTAACAACATATTTCTGGAGGGGAAATATCCTTTGGACAGAAGCACTCATACCCCAGTTGAGAATACCATATCGAAGGTGTGAACTGAAGTTTGCATTGTACAATGTGAAGAGTATACTAGAGCTGCAGTAATTTGACATTAATCTAATAGAATAACAGCTTGTTTTTAGTTCATTACATAATGTATCAATATGTTGATTCCACATTAATTTTTTATCTAGAACAATTCCCAGCATAGTTACAGTTTCTACAGGACTAATTGATTCATCACTATTTTCATATAGTATCACATTCGATTCCCTTTGTCCTCGTCTGCCAGGCAATATGGTATTGGTTTTAGATTTGTTGAGTTTTAAATTGTTTTCAGCCACATTATTATTTTATCATATATATATATATATATATCTCAGCAGTTTTCTGGAGTGCATCAAATAATCAGAATATTTGTATCGTCAGCATAACTTTCAAGAAGCGGAGTTGGTTTTACTCATAAATGAAATTACATCATTAGCAAATAACAAGAAAAAAAAAAGGGAAACATACGGACTCTGCACAAGTTGTTTTAGATAATTCGCTATCAGAAATTTCGTCAGACTTCATGATGTCATGTGTCTAGAGTTGCCGCTTGATACCATCTGTAAAGAAAGTTCAGGAATGTGAATTTTCCAGGATGTCATTATCAAGTGAACCGAAGGTCTAGCGTTTTTGACGAAAACACTGATAGTGTACTGTTATAGAAGTCATTTCACCAGGAATATATGCATCTTGACCATGTGACCATGGTAACGTGGAAGTAAAAACGCATGCCATTGGTCGAAAACGGTTGGTGTAAATTTTTCAAAGTAACACTTCATCAAGTATCAACCAACATCATCATCTCCCAAACTCGTCTAAATTCGGTTGGAATTATCCACGGGGAGATAATATTTTATTTTTTGCATTCCAATCCTTTCAGGAGTGTCTCGTTCCCATCACATCAAAAAATTCCAGGACAGTCGAGCATAATCCATTCACCCACAAATATTTTAAATTTCCCATTTAAATACCCTTGGCAGCGGTCCAATGAAATTCTCATTCACGTTACCCTTCATTAATGTAAATTACAAAATTCCTATTTATTGCACGGAGAGTTTAATTTCGTCACACGATAAATTAAAAAGTTGCGATACAGCCTCTCCCCGGCCTTTTCTCTAAATTTATCAATTTCGGAGAAGTGACGGTTTCATGGGATATAAGTAATTAAATTAGTAGTACCAGCTAAGACTGCAACTTCTAATGAACTTCGGGACTGATGAAGATTGAGGGTCTTATCGGAGATTATATGCTTGGAGTATTTTTCCTCTGTTTTCCCATTTACTTGGGGGGAGAAAGTGGTGAGATAATAAAGTTTACGACGTTCAAATGGGGCTGTGTAGTCTAATTTAGGTGAATCTATCGGATTTAGTCTCAATCAGTATCCGCTTGTTTCCCTAGAGGGAGAGAGAGAGAGAAAAAGAAAGAAATACTGTGTATTTTACAAAGAACGTGATTTTTTTTGTCTCTACTAATTTGATGTTGCCTTTACTGGTTCCATTCTCAAATTGAACAAAGTTAAATATCATCGTATTCAGTCAACAGTATTGAAGAACATTTTTCAATCACCTATAATAATAAAACAAATGTTTTTTTGCACACCTTCGAGCTACAGATAAAAAAAATATGTTTTTCAACGACTGTTGAATATTGTATCCATTACTGATGTAAACAGTTAATATGACATTTACCCAAGACTGTTACACATGGCCAGCATAAGGTGCATTAGTTCTGGGAGTTTATCCGTTGGTTCGTCGCTATTGACTTTCAACGTTTCGCCAACATCTCAGTTGGCATTTTCAAGAATGTTACTCCTCTCCCTTGGCGCTAGCAACTGTTGTTTGAAAAACTTCTGCCAGTTTTTAAATAGTTTCTCGGTCGTAAATTGTAGCCGATATGATCCGTTCCATCAGCCATCGGGTCGATAAACCTTCACTGTAATATATATATATATATATATATATATATATATATATATATATATATAAAAAAAAAACGTCCAAATTTGGAAAATCCTCATACAATGAAAATTAACCTTGGGGTTGCAGTCATAGATTGAGTTAGGCCTGATATAGTGAAACTCTTTATTAAATTGTCGAGCTTTCGAAAATCTTTATTTTCTTTATCAAGACATCTGAAAAACAATGTTTATTGTTACATAAAGCACTTAAAACATGTAAAAATTGAAACTTACTAATGTGAGATTAAATATAAAACAGCAGACGAAAAATCCTTGTCCATCACAAACAGAAAAAACATTTCTTATCAGAAACATTCATGAAAAAACTGGGAAACATGTCTCCGAAAATATCACTGGGACGTAATGGAACCATTCATCCTTATTACATTAAAATGCACGAATTACTACATGTGCATGTGATTAAAAGAACAATTTGGAAAATTTTTTTTTACATTTTTCACATTAGCGACCTGTTGAGTGAACAGAGCACATGGCCCAGTGAGAGCACAGAGCATGGAACTGCAGGGAAAACAGCACAACAGAACCAAATGATGGTTGACAACATCTTGTCACCTGTCAATGGTTCCACTATTCCGTGTCCAAAACCAGAGCATGTGTTACATTCTCAGGGTCGGAATGTAACACATGCTCTGGTTTTGGACACGGAATAGTGGAACCATTGACAGGTGACAAGATGTTGTCAACCATCATTTGGTTCTGTTGTGTTGTTTTCCCTGCAGTTCCATGCTCTGTGCTCTCACTGGGCCATGTGCTCTGTTCACTCAACAGGTCGCTAATGTGAAAAATGTAAAAAAATTTTTTCCAAATTGTTCTTTTAATCACATGCACATGTAGTAATTCGTGCATTTTAATGTAATAAGGATGAATGGTTCCATTACGTCCCAGTGATATTTTCGGAGACATGTTTCCCAGTTTTTTCATGAATGTTTCTGATAAGAAATGTTTTTTCTGTTTGTGATGGACAAGGATTTTTCGTCTGCTGTTTTATATTTAATCTCACATTTTTACATGTTTTAAGTGCTTTATGTAACAATAAACATTGTTTTTCAGATGTCTTGATAAAGAAAATAAAGATTTTCGAAAGCTCGACAATTTAATAAAGAGTTTCACTATATCAGGCCTAACTCAATCTATGACTGCAACCCCAAGGTTAATTTTCATTGTATGAGGATTTTCCAAATTTAGACGGTTTTTTCAACTAGTCCAGTCAAGAGACTACCCTTCTCTATACATATATATATATATATATATATATATATATATACATATATATATATATATATATATATATATATATATACAGGGTGTCCCAAACTCGATGGCCTATTAGACATTTCTGGAAAACGGGATATAGGATTATTTTGAAAATTTGATTTCTTGGATAATTAGTTCTGTTCTATCGATCTAAAATATTTTCAGCGCTGCGACGTTGCCGCTTATATTGAAAAGTAGCAGCAACTTTGATATTTTAAATAGGACACCCTATATATTATTGCATTTCTCGCTTTGTTATTGCTTTCCGATTATTTCTGTATGATACTTCCCTATACCTATCTCTAGTGGTTTTCGAGAAATTCATTGATTTCCTTATTTTTTGTGCGAAACATAGCTTTATTCAAATGCTTATTACTGCGGTATTCGGATTCAAAGACAGCTTAAATTTTGGATGTAGTTTGACAATGCCCTGTGTATTAGTTGTGTCTAAAGAAATTCTTTCTCCATTCTACAGGGTCGTTCAAAATTTGTGATTTTACCGATACATACGAAAGTGGTGAAAAGTACATTTTTTCAAATGGAACATCCTGTATATTATCGAAAATCCTGAAAGACAATTGAAGTTCCTTTCAAATGATGTGTCATGTTCCTATACCTAAATAGTCAGGTTTCCGAAATAAATGCAAGTTTCTATAAAAATTGGATTATTTGTACATATTTTGTATCAGGTGGCTATGAAATGTCATGGAACATGCCATTATGAAAATTCGACAATTATTGCATCAATAATGAAACGTTTGCGCGTCATTAACGTGAATTTGATTAGAAATGAATCAAAATAGAAAGCAATAATAATTCTAATGGAGTTTGATTAGAAAAGAATCAAAATGGAAAGCAATAACAATTCAAATGAAGTTTTGATGAAATTGATTATTCTTCATGGCCAATGTGATCTAATTATAGCAAGAACATGCAAATTGTTCTGTAGTATATTGAAGTGTGTGACTATCATTTTCAATTCCTATAACTAATCAAAATCAATTATATTTCCCAATTGAAATGATCTAGTGTGCCGTGACCAGAAAAGAGCAAAACAAACTTTAAGTTTGACAGGCAGTGATTTTCATAGTGTTTCTGTCAGAAGAAAGTATTGAAAATAAAAAAAACTCAAGTAAAAAAAGAGATATTTGAATTAAAGTTGGTCTCATTTTGGTAGCAAAACAAATACAAAATAATCAATATTTGATAAAAGGTAGAGATAGGTATACGACATGTTTAGTAAAAGTTATTTGTATTTATCAGTAGAATTCAAATGCGGAACAAAATACTGGCTGTTCGCCATTCGAAATTAGGAAGTCGATATTAGTTACAAGCAGATGTGGCAACACTGTAACGGTGAAAATATTTTCAAGAGGTAGATCGCAATCACTTATCGTGGAATACAAGATTTCAAGCATTTATGTCCCACATCTCCAAAAACTTCTAATAGGCCATCGAGTTTGTAATAACCTGTATATTAATCATTCTTTGTACAGTCAGTTCGTCATCTTCATAAACTTCAATATACTACAGAACATTTTGCATGTTCTTGCTATAATTTTATCGCATTGACCATGAAGAATAAACAGTTTCTATTTTGATTCTTTTCTAATCAAATTTACGTTATTGAACGCGCAAACGTTTTATTATTGATGCATTAATTGTCGAATTTTCATAATGACATATTCCATGACATTTCATAGCAACCTAATACAAAATATGTCAAAATAATCCAATTTTTATAGAAACTTGCATGTATTTCGGAAACCTGACTATTTAGGTATAGGAACATGATACATCATTTGAAAGGAACTTCAATTGTCTTTCAGGATTTTCGATAATATACAGGATGTTCCATTTGAAAAAATGTACTTTTCACCACTTTCGTATGTATCGGTAAAATCACAAATTTTGAACGACCCTGTAGAATGGAGAAAGAATTTTCTTAGACACAACTAATACACAGGGCATTGTCAAACTACATCCAAAATATAAGCTGTCTTTGAATCCAAATACCGCAGTAATAAGCATTTGATTAAAGCTATGTTTCGCACAAAAAATAAGGAAATCAATGAATTTCTCGAAAACCACTAGAGATAGGTATAGGGAAGTATCATACAAAAATAATCGGAAAGCAATAACAAAGCGAGAAAAGCAATAATATATAGGGTGTCCTATTTAAAATATCAAAGTTGCTGCTACTTTTCAATATAAGCGGCAACGTCGCAGCGCTGAAAATATTTTAGATCGATAGAACAGAACTAATTATCCAAGGAATCAAATTTTCAAAATAATCCTATGTCCCGTTTTCCAGAAATGTCTAATAGGCCATCGAGTTTGGGACACCCTGTATATATAGAGGAGAGGAAGTCTTTGCTGACAAGTTAAGAACAAAACTCGGGAATTATATTTGGGACAGCAGCAAAAGCGAAAGTGTACTCTTATAACAATATATTTCCAATATTTCGACAATCAATTGTTGTCATCATCAGGGAGCTACAAAATAATGTTAATGAATGAAAATATGACATAGAATTTTTATCCTTACTTACATTGTTAGTGAGGATGGTCGCATGAGATGGTTAAAGAAGTCAGATGACACATAGTAAAATTGTTATAAAACATTGATACGTATCAGTACAACACATAAACACATTAAAAACTATAATCTTCTTATTTTAATGAAAAGGTGCAGTGACAAACACCATGTGGAAATGATGAAAAAGGATTGAAAATTTTGTGGTTATAAAGGCGCTAAAGGTTATTTGTCAAAAATGTCAAATGTCACTGAAAACTTATTGCTGAGACACAATTTGGCCTTAGCCGCTGAGACCTCAATGCCATTGCAGGTGCTGCAAAAGAGGAGGTGGGAAAATGTAATATAGTATTAAAAGATTTGAAAATTTTGAAATTAGTTATGTGAAAAAGTATGAATTTAATATTTTGATTAAGTAACGTCACTTGAATTGCCTTCGAGAACTCTCGAATTGCCATCAATCAATAATAAATATGAATAAATTTCACTCAAATGATTGAGATCGGTTCTTTTATTTAAACAATTTGAAGATTGAGAAATGAATGCCATTTCTAAGAACATTCTCCTCGAAACATTCCTTTCAATTGATAAAATTTTTGTGGAACTGAAATTCATTAAATGTCCTTCCTTGGAAGTGTGTTCACTCAGAGCACATCTTTCAGGATGGAGTCTGCAATCGCTTCTATGTGAAGAAATGCGATCTTTCAACAGTCTTCCAGTCTGTCCGATATACTCAGAGTCACAGTCATTGCAAGGAATACAGTAAACAACATTTGATTGGGATAATTTTGGAACTTTGTCTTTCACATTAGAAAAGAGGGAATTAATTGTAAGAACCGTTTTATTGGCTATTTTAATATTTTCTATGTTACTAAAAATTCTGGCAAGTCCAGGTGTGATCTCAGAAATGAATGGTAGACTAATGTATGAAAAATTACTATGGGTTTGATTAGGATTTTGATTAGTAGATGTAAGTTCTAAATTTGAATTATTATTCTGATTTTGAGAAAAAGTTAATGGTGACGTGCCAAATAAGATCTTATTCAAAAGTGAAGAAGGATAAGAATTATTAAGGAATAATTGTTTCAAAATATGGAGATTCTTCTGGTGAAAACCCTGGTCCGAAATGCGAAGAATTCGATCTTTCATCTGCTTGACCACGTTTACCTTCATCGACTCTTTATGGTATGACCAATAGTTTAAATACCTACCAGAACTGATAGGTTTTCGGTACCAGTCTACCAGTATAACATTGGTGGAAGTACGCATCAATTTAGTATCCAGAAATGGAACACTAAAATCTGCATCCTCCTTTTCAATGGTGAATTGGATAAACTGATCATAGCTGTTAAAAATGTCTACTATCTCGTCAACTCCAGACCTAGGCAATGCCAAGATGATATCATCAACATATTTTTTAATGAAAGATATATGAAAAGGAACAACATTTAAGACCGTATCAAGCAAGTCATCCATCACATAATTTGCTAAAATGGGGCTAATTTTAGGCTAATTATGCTTTACCCAAAATTCACAAACCTACATTATCAGTTCGTCCTATTATTGCTTCCATAAACAATCCCACTGAACTTTTGGCATCTTTTTTGACTGACATTCTGACAAGGGCATATGATTCTGATAATCCATATTATATTAAAGATTCTTTTGAAGTTTCAAGTAAATTTAACAGATTTCAACTTCCTGAAGACTATGTTCTTGCAAGTCTAGATGTTGTCTCCCTCTTTAGCAATGTTTATTTAGAGTATTGCATAAGAGTAATTAAAAAAAATTGGCATAATATTAGTACATATTGCAACATTCATGAAAATGACTTCATAAATTTACTAACCTTTCTTTTCAACAATACATATTTCTCTTTCAATAACAATATTTATAAACAAACTTTTGGTACACCTATGGGTGCTAAAATTAGCCCCATTTTAGCAAATTATGTGATGGATGACTTGCTTGATACGGTCTTAAATGTTGTTCCTTTTCATATATCTTTCATTAAAAAATATGTTGATGATATCATCTTGGCATTGCCTAGGTCTGGAGTTGACGAGATAGTAGACATTTTTAACAGCTATGATCAGTTTATCCAATTCACCATTGAAAAGGAGGATGCAGATTTTAGTGTTCCATTTCTGGATACTAAATTGATGCGTACTTCCACCAATGTTATACTGGTAGACTGGTACCGAAAACCTATCAGTTCTGGTAGGTATTTAAACTATTGGTCATACCATAAAGAGTCGATGAAGGTAAACGTGGTCAAGCAGATGAAAGATCGAATTCTTCGCATTTCGGACCAGGGTTTTCACCAGAAGAATCTCCATATTTTGAAACAATTATTCCTTAATAATTCTTATCCTTCTTCACTTTTGAATAAGATCTTATTTGGCACGTCACCATTAACTTTTTCTCAAAATCAGAATAATAATTCAAATTTAGAACTTACATCTACTAATCAAAATCCTAATCAAACCCATAGTAATTTTTCATACATTAGTCTACCATTCATTTCTGAGATCACACCTGGACTTGCCAGAATTTTTAGTAACATAGAAAATATTAAAATAGCCAATAAAACGGTTCTTACAATTAATTCCCTCTTTTCTAATGTGAAAGACAAAGTTCCAAAATTATCCCAATCAAATGTTGTTTACTGTATTCCTTGCAATGACTGTGACTCTGAGTATATCGGACAGACTGGAAGACTGTTGAAAGATCGCATTTCTTCACATAGAAGCGATTGCAGACTCCATCCTGAAAGATGTGCTCTGAGTGAACACACTTCCAAGGAAGGACATTTAATGAATTTCAGTTCCACAAAAATTTTATCAATTGAAAGGAATGTTTCGAGGAGAATGTTCTTAGAAATGGCATTCATTTCTCAATCTTCAAATTGTTTAAATAAAAGAACCGATCTCAATCATTTGAGTGAAATTTATTCATATTTATTATTGATTGATGGCAATTCGAGAGTTCTCGAAGGCAATTCAAGTGACGTTACTTAATCAAAATATTAAATTCATACTTTTTCACATAACTAATTTCAAAATTTTCAAATCTTTTAATACTATATTACATTTTCCCACCTCCTCTTTTGCAGCACCTGCAATGGCATTGAGGTCTCAGCGGCTAAGGCCAAATTGTGTCTCAGCAATAAGTTTTCAGTGACATTTGACATTTTTGACAAATAACCTTTAGCGCCTTTATAACCACAAAATTTTCAATCCTTTTTCATCATTTCCACATGGTGTTTGTCACTGCACCTTTTCATTAAAATAAGAAGATTATAGTTTTTAATGTGTTTATGTGTTGTACTGATACGTATCAATGTTTTATAACAATTTTACTATGTGTCATCTGACTTCTTTAACCATCTCATGCGACCATCCTCACTAACAATGTAAGTAAGGATAAAAATTCTATGTCATATTTTCATTCATTAACATTATTTTGTAGCTCCCTGATGATGACAACAATTGATTGTCGAAATATTGGAAATATATTGTTATAAGAGTACACTTTCGCTTTTGCTGCTGTCCCAAATATAATTCCCGAGTTTTGTATATATATATATATATATATATATATATATATATATATATATATATATATATATATATATGTTAGCATGAAGATTTTTACGGACGAAGTATGATGCATTGTTTTTTCGGGTTTCATTTCGTGTTCTGTGGTTTTTATCCTCTGAAGGATAATTCTCACAACGTTTCGGCAAAGTCTCATTTGTCATCTTCGACTGTCGAGTTCGGAGATCGGAACTCTAGACATCACAGGTGTTGTCGCAGTTTGACTCACACATTTTATTGATAACTTGCATACTGCCAAAAGATAGCACTCAACTCAGAAAAATAAGTGGAATTTTTTGTCAACGTCGTGTAGATCATTTCTGTTCTGAAGATTATTTCAATGCCTTAACTCTCATTCCCTCAAACTTTTATCGTCAACTCTGTTTCGAAGCTTCATTATCTTTCTTTCAACATCTCAGTCAAATCATGTCAAACTGACAGACAGAACTCTGAACCTATTTTTGTTTTCATAGTGGGAAACTTTGTCGTGCATTGTCAATTGAAGGTTGATATCGGAATTGTAGATGGCGTTACAAAAACGCTTCTAATTTTTACTCAGGCATTGAGAAGCTATATATAAACAATGTTATTACAGTGTTTCTTTTCAAAATTTTATATGTGACCGTTAACCGTGAATTTTGCTTGATGAAAAACTTTGTCGTGCATTGTCAATTACTAAATGGAATTATGGATATCATAGTGTAGTGGCGCAATTGAAAAAAATCTTCATTTTCAAAAACTCACCAGGAATTTTGAGTGTGAGAAGTGAATGTGAGTCCTCTTCCATTAGATGGCATCCTGGATTCCGAAGAATAAGAGTTGAATATTTGTTTCCAAGAGAGATTTTTATAGTTTTGTGGTTTGAAACATACTCACTCGAAGTATGGGAAATATTTGGGTTTTTCTTCGAAAAAAATTGTAATTTTCCGCATATTTTTTGAGGAATTATATGGTCCTCAACCATCATTTGAATAAAATACTGCTTATAACTCCTTTAGGTCTCTAGTTCGTCTTTTTGATAGGGGTTGTATTTTTCTCTTTGTTGAATGTATTTTTACTACCAATAAGAGCCATTATTATTATTATTATTATTATTATTATTAAATAAATTCGAATCGTATCCTTTGCAGAACTCAAGGTTCCAGAATCTTTCTAGATTGGAAAAGAAAGTGGAGAAATAATCAAGTTCATGACGTTGAATCAGTATCTGTTTCCTGTAGGAAAAAAAGATGCTAAGTTTTTGCCAAGAAACCTGAATTCTGGCTATTCCATTTCTCGTGGGCTCGGTTTGGCCTACACTAAAAAATAATCAATTCAGGCTCAGGGGTTAGGTGAACTTCACATCCTGAGCCTCGTTATTCGGTTCCATTGACCGTGAATACTGCAAATATTAGTGACGAAAAAATTCAATTCAACCAAGAATTGTAGTTTAAGAATGATGCTATTCAAGAAAGAGTGCCAAAAATGATACACATGGTATATTGTGGGCGACATACCCCAGGAAATCATATATACGTTCAGTGAACGATAAATCCAGCAAGCCTCGACGATTCCAAATGACGATATCATTTCCATTTACAATTCCCATCTATTACATCGACGTCACTTCCAATTCTTTGGCCAACTGGAGATGTTTGTTTGGGTCGAAAAAATAAAACGTGATGGGGGCAATCCAATATCTTCCTCCATTACGTCGGTGGAGGGTACTGAATATTTAATTTCTACTTTCTTGCTCGGTCGTCCATCGGTTTTATTGACTACATCGCCGATTCACACTTACGTTGCCACACCTTAAGGGCTTCAGAGAGCTTCTGCCTATTTGGAGTGTGGTCTATTTGCATCAGGCCGCGAACGCTGCGAGCAGTAATGGTTTCTTTGAGTTTTGATACTTTATGAGTCTCGTGGAGATTAATTTGACATGAAGTCGAAGCAACACAATCATTTTCAACCATTTTCTGTCCAGCCGAAAATTTCAATTGAGGAGTGATTCGATTCTTTGCTCACAGACTCGCTCACTTCATTGGAACATCGTAGAAGGGACGGAGACTTGTCTCCCTTCTATGGATAGTTTCACGGTCGGTGCTTTTCTGAATTGTTATCAATCGTTCCACCCTTGGCAATATCTTCACGAATGACTCGACGAGTAAAGAATTATCACCCCTTTGTTGTGAATTTGGAGACCTGTCGAACCTCTTTCGCACAAGGAATGTTTTTTCAATAAAACAGCTGAGCTTTGGAACTCCTTACCGATAGAGGTTTGCAGGCTCACTAACTTCATCAATTCAAAGTGAAAGGTAATTCGTATCTCCTGTCCCTTGTTTCACGTGGTGTTCTTTGAACATATAAAGAAAACTGTTTGTGAAATTCTAATTTCCGCTCAAAAAAATTGTATATGTGGAGAAATATGCAGAAAGTAGAAAACGGGTTTATCGAGAAAACTATTACAAATATCTGAATAAAAAAAGGAAGAGAATGAAATTCTTACATAAAAGTCTCAGGGCTACAGGCCCTGAGACTTTTATGTAAGAATTCAGGGCCTGTGACAACTCCTAGGTTTGATTGAGAGGTGACATAGGGCTACAAATGGGTATTACTACTTCCACTTCCTTCCAGAAAGGATAAGCCCGGACGACTGGGAAGATTGCTAAGTCGAAGCGTAGGCTGACACTTAGCAACACAGAGCTGGTGTTCTCGAAAGTAAAATGATAGGTGATGAAGAAATTTCCATTCTTGGGATTCCTCCAGAGCTGGTTGAGGTAGTGAATACTGCTTCATTAGAATAATTACCAAATAAATCGAGGGAAAATACAAATTTGTATATAAACGGTTCATGGACTATCGCAAGAATATTAACAATAGTAAAAAAAAAAATCATTTCCTCACAGCAATCTTGAATTTTTACTCGAGAAATTTGGTCTGACATGTCAAAAATACCTAGCGATTTGTGGAAAATATGTTTTACTCATAAGATTAATAAATCAAGTAATGGAAAATTCAGGTATCATGAAAATGGGTCAATTGAGGGTTACAGTTAACATAATCAGCTTCAAAAAAGTATTAAAAGTTCATTTATGTGGGACGATATTTTATGATGTTTGAGAGTTTGACACTTGATAAGTTTATAATGAAGTTTTCATTTAATGACATTTTTCACAACAGTTTTCTATGTTGTCATATTGAAATGACATTGATGATTATTTCATGTCGTTCGTTCATCGAATTTATCTCCTTAATGAATATTCATATTGATAGGACCTTCGAAATTTCAATAAAAATTATTGTAAAGGTTCCATTTCTTGAGCCTAGAATTTCCGAAAAAATTAATGCATGATAAATTCATAACCAATATTCTCTAATCACGACAAACATGGCCAAAATCACTGTTTTATTAATTTTCACTTCCTGTACTGGTTCATTGATTAGTTCCATATTCATTGTTGATCATTTTCACAAATATATTGATCTATTGAATCCAATGGGTATTCAATGATGAAAAGAAGAAAACTGAATAGAAATATTCGAATCATCCACAGAATCAATCGAACGCAAATGAATGTGAGAACGTAATTTTTTATTTGATGGGATATGGTTGGTGCAGAAATCAGCTGGAGAGGTTCAAACTCTGCTCTCACCACTTTACACATATCTCAGTGGTCGTTATAAGGCTATACTCTGGCATATAAAGCTCTAATTAAAGCTTTCAGTGGAATATATTCTTTGAATTATCACAGAAGGTGGAGTCCGAGGAAATTGATTCTATTGCCTGGACTAACTTTCGGACAGATGGAAAGGTATTGTTCGCTAAATGTTTCGATTGTAATGGAATACACTATCAACCAGCTGACTTTGTTTCTCTTACGAACGTCAACCCTCGAATGTTGTAATTTATGCGAACTAAGAATCAGCCATATTTTACCTCTCAACTCATGATTCATATTCATAGCACAGGAGAGGAAGTTAAAGTTCGGCTAGGTTCGAACTACTATCCAGATCATGGGCGTGCAGAACAGTGCTTGATCTCAGATACTGGTTGGAACATGCTTTGATTCACCAGGCATCTCCATATGCAATTGCTGATAGTCTGGTCAAAGTAGACCAACGAATAGGAATGGAGGTACAAAATTCGCACCAGGCTCAAAATTGATAGGATTGTTTAAAACACTATCACAAATAAACAAAAATATATTACAGTTTCCTGTATGATTTTCACTTACAAGTGAAAATCATACAGGAAACTGTAATATATTTTTGTTGATATGGATTTTCTTCAAGTATCGGCCAGTTCAATTCAATTTATCACAAATAAAATCTAAAGAATCCCCATCGATCCAAATACCTGAAAAAATGTACTTGGGGACGAAGGTCACAAAAACGGGTTTCTCCCATGGTTGATGGGTCTGCGAAGAACCATGTTATACCTGGGATATAGCGTAGGAAGTCATTCACAAGGCCCACCTGCTGACTTTGATCGATGGCGTTTGGAATAAAAATGCCATAAATAACATTCACTACCACAACTACAAAGAATGTTTGAACCAAGGCTTCCTTCCAAATGAAACATTCTGAATATTGATCAAGAAGAATCCAGTGTCACTCAACAATGATTGTCCCGGAAAACAGAGAATTTCCACTACAAGAATTGAAAAATTCATGACTCTCTAAAATATTTTGTCTATGAAGCATCTGGTACTTGGAACAGAGTTTTCAGGATTTTTGATCTCGAGGGAAGCATAATAAAGTTATTAAAGATGTTAGCCTTATCGGCCGGTAATGAATGAATTGTTAGATATTTCAGAGTTTCTTAGCCGTGATCCGCAAGTGAATGTTTCTAATAATGCTATATTTGTTGAAGAACTTTGTGTCGGACTGTCGAAAATAACCCTGATACCTTTCCCTCTATAAATGGAATAGTGCGTTTTGATCCGCTGGCATCGACGTTTTATGGATGTTGTGACTGATCTTTTTTGTGATTGTAGATGTTTCTATGCGAATAAATTTCAATGGCCCCATTGTGTTTTGTCGAAATCAATATTATGACCTTCCAACCGAGCTCGTTCAGCCATTGCCGATTTTTGTGTTCGGCCATATTGACAACTTTTTTGTGATCTGTTAAGGGCATTTTCGTGTTCTTTTTTGTGGTTCCAATATGGACAGAAACACAACAACACGGTTTTCGGTAATCTCCCGTTATAGATAATGGGACGTGTGTCTTTTGCAGATTTGAGGCTTTCCTGGATTATCGTCGTACGCTTGAGAATCGCTCTCACGCTTCCAGAGGCCTTTCATTGCGGTCTGTTATCCCATTGATGTAGGCAGGAAAGTACATCCACTAACTTTCCGCTCGAAAGCATACATTGAGACCCTCTATCTGGGTCATACGGGTTTTTTGATTCCGGCTTCGCTGCAACCTTTCTGGGTCAGAAATACGTCTCGCTCTTTCCACCAAGGTCGTGATCACTCAATTTTTTTGTCGAAGGTGTTGGTTGAAATTCTTGTACAGATATCGATCTATGTGGTGGGTTTCCATAAACTATGCCCAAGTTTTTCATTACCCCGCCTCTGCACCAACACATCCAGAAATTAAATTTTCTTCATCTCCAACGAGGATTGGATCTTTGGTTCCCAGAAATTCAGATTTTCTTGAAACTTCTTCGAATTCAACATATTATTACCAACATATTGTAGCCAACAGAAAGATTGGACCGGCGCAGGCCCTAGAACTTGTTTTTTGAATTTATCCATAGAAAAGTTGGAACAGAAGGACTCGATATAATTGTAATGGCTCATCCTCTTTGATTAACAAATATAATTTCAGAATGCAAGTAGTGTAAATCTTTGATTAGTGAAAATATATACATTCCAAGCAAGTCAAAGCATTCCGTTTATTCATCCAACAAAACAAACCCAAGTATAAGACACGTTCCTTCGAGCCGGATTTGACGAACAAACATGATAATTGTGTTGAATTCGGGGAACTATGTACCAAACCACAGCAACATTCTTGAAGAAAATAATACAATAATCGTTAAATTCTAGAACGATTGAACGAGTATTATTCTCAATTGAATTCGAAATGAAATCACGATCGATATCAAATGTAAGATTATCGGTAACAGCACTTGCAGAGTTCCTGAAGAGGTAAAAGCTTTCTGCATAGCCCTGCGGGTTGAGTGTACGACCGTTAACTTCATATTTACTTCGGTATTGAATTTTGTTTTCCTCATATGTATACTAGTTTCCACATTTTTATTATTCGAGTTGATATGTACAAATTTGTCATTACTAGCTTAATGAAATTGAGATAAAATAGTTTGATACCTAATATCAGCAAATATCAATATATTTTTTTTGAGAAATACATTTCGATAAAAGGAAAACTTTTATCAAAATGGATGATATATTCTGTAACTTTGTCTTTACTGAAAAAACATTTGCATTCAAATTTCTTTTCTCTGAATTTTCAATTACTGCCATATGTGGATAATAGTCTGAAAGTTTGCTATCTTTATCAGTTTCAATTACAACATATAAGTGTTGTTGATGAAATCCTTACCAATGTAGGTACTAGATGAAGGTTGAAGTTCCGTAGGTTTGTGAATTGGATTATCTCTATTCGGAGTACGATAAAAAGCTATGATAGTTATGTTACTGATAAATACTCCTATGCCGATACATTCCGATATTAAATAATATAAACGAAAGTGATTGTAGGAATAAGACAGTGCTACGTGAACCGAACTCAAGCGATATGTGACCACAAGTTCATTGGGGAAAAATAAATAAATTGATTTGAGACTCATAGTTTAACCAAGATAATAAAATGTTATTACAGAATACAGAGATATTACCACTAATGATTTATGGACTACCACTGAAATAGGGGTTTCACTCAGGCTGAAAGTCAGCAGAACATATCTGTAACCTATGGAATAGCAAAACAACTGCCTAGAGCCTAGACCCTTCTGCAACCTTTTCCGTTTCAGTAACTAAACACAGTTTATTGGATACATAAAAGATATGACAATGGATCCGAATGTTCATTCGATTTCCCAAAATTGTACAATGGCTTGTGATTAGGAGCTGATAGGTAGCAAGTGAACATAATACTCCTATGCTCATACTCGGTACTCAAAGATTGTAAAGGATGAAAAATGCCAAATAGGTATCACGTTTTCGAAGTCCTCATTAAAAAGTATATTTTCATATCATGTCCTCATTAAAATTATCAATGATAATGAAAATGATCATAATGAAATAATGGGTCCTCTGGAATTCTGGTAATGTTAACAAATGAGCCTTTTTGAAATTATCGGTCCTATCAAAATTTCTTAAGTTATCTCTCTGTTACGAACATTATTAATACACTTCTACATCTGGTATGAACATAGGCAATATAACAACTATATTAACTTTTGTTCTGTGCCTTACTGTATTATGATATGAATCTTAAAATACGAAATATTTTTTTCGCCACAAAATTATGACTTTGAAACAGTACTGAGAATAAATCACTTCCAAACATTGGATGCTCCTAGTTTTAACTGGAATTTTGATTATACATTACACATATACATATTTTCATTGAATAATTCATTCTTTTTCAAGAACAGCATAATAACATACATAACTGTTAAGAAATGTCAATGTAAAACAGATATATAAAAAAACACAGAGACTAATGGAACGAATAACTGATAAAATGAAAAATTATTCAGGTACATACATGAAATTCAACGTGTGACAATTTTCCTCTAACAGCAATACTTCCACTACTTTTCTGAAAGTTATCACATTCCCATTACTTCAAATAATATTTCATTGTGAAACATACATCCCATACAGAATAAGTCTCTTTGTACAGCGAAATATTATGCTTGTTGAGTAAGAGCTGATCTCTTTTCTTACATTATAGAAAATAGAATAGAATAGATGGAATTCTACCATACATTATAAAAGGCTGGAATGAATGGTTAATGAAACCTTCGCTGCATATTTTTGAAGTCATACTATCAACAAAATTTTTTCCTTCGTTGTGGCAAACTGTCATAATTGTCCCTTTACCAAAATGCTCCAACCGAATGTATATTGAAAATCATAGAGGAATCTCTCTTATGTGTGCACCATCCAGCAGATCATTTACCTCAAACTGCATCATTATGTCGAAAATTAAGTAGCACATCAACAACATGGCTTTGTAGCTAATAAATCTATTAATTCAAAATTATTCCTTTCCATGAATCACGATTATGAAACTCTAGAATCAATATCCCAATTAGATACAATATTCACAGATTTCCGTGAAGCATTTGATGGGGTTGATCATGATATTCTATTAGAAAAGTAACATAGATTTTGGTTGACAAATAATTCACTTGAAATATTCAAAATTTATCTGGAAGATAGATCATTGATTGTTAGACACAATGGTAATTCCTCTGGAAAATTCTATGCCAACTCAGGAGTGCCTCAGGGTTCCAATTTGGGACCTTTCCTATTCATTATTGTTCATCAACGATTTACCTTCAGTACTGCAATACTCAGATTTTCTGCTCTCTCTTTGCAGATGATTTAAATATATATATATATATATATATATATATATATATATATATAGGTTTCCGCGGTCAGTTGTGTGTTGTTGTTGAGTTCGGGTTGAACCGCGTCTGTTGTTTTGTTTTGTTATATATATATATATATATAATATATATATATGTATATTATGTATATGTATATGTATATAATAATATATATGTATATATATATATATATATATATATATATGTTATTAAATATATAAAGAAAGAGAGAGAATTTTTAATGGAACGCCTTATAAAACTACTGAGTTACAACATATGTGGTCTTGGTAGTGTAGTGGTTAGCATATCTGCCTATCAAGCGGAAGGCCGGGGTTCGAATCCTCGCCGGGCCACCGTGCTGGGTAATCGCACGTTAAAAGGTAAGGCCTCGTTGATCCATTGCTCGCACAAGTTTCGACTTCTGAGGGTTGACGTTCGTCAGCTGGTTAACGAAAACGAACAATTTTAGAACAATTTTTAGAACAATATGATTCGCCGTTCGCTCGCTTACAATTTTTCAAATTTTTCTCTCAGTTTTTATGCAGTTGAAACTGCATCAATGGGAAATTCTTTCGATCATTTCTCCACTCATGTTGGGATCCACACTAATGGAGGGTACCATCAAATGTGTGTACTGAATACAATTTAAAGTTTTTTTTTTCTCCAAATCAAAAAAAAAATTACAACGTGGTGAATATGATTGATCGTGTTATTTTAACTCACCGGGAAAAAAGCAGAGAGAAAAACCAATACAAAGATTCAAAATCAATGGCGTAGCAATTTCTCTTATGTTTATAGCAGGAGTGGACTATCGGCAATGAGTTTTAGAAAATGATAATGGGATCGATAATATGGAAATGGTGTTTTGGAAATAATTGGAAAAGTATTGTAGATGTGATTGCAAATATATGAACCATCCTTAAGATTATTATGTTGAGTAAACTATATGAGAACCATATACCAATAAGTCATATAATATTTTTAAAATACCTTAAATTACACAGAAATCCTTCTTTATTATTCTATGAGCTTCTGATTGCTTATGAGGTGAATCCGTCTATTTCCTATAGACTGAATGAAAGTCTCGAACATAATATGGAATGATCTTTGAAAAGAACGGCTGGAAAAATGAGTGTATTAGACATTCACTCAGCCTGAAAGAGATACATCTTCACAAAATTTTCTTCCCATATGTGAAAGAACCAGCAAGAACGATCGAGGAAATAGAAAAGAGATTCAACGTCAAAGCATATGCTATGAATCCAAAAACAGTCCATCATCGGAGAAAGTATTAGGCCATTGGAAGTGAGGATCTGAAAACATTCAAAACAGAAAAGCGAAAATGCTGATTTGGGTGTTCGTGATATTGGTTCACGTAACTTTCATTCAAAATTACAAAGTAGTTTTTATTGTCTGAACCTGAAATTGGAGTCATGGGAGAAAACGATTTGTCCAACAGATATATCAACTTCAGCTTACCGAGAGAGAAACTCCTGTGAAGATTCTCTCTGTAGATATCGTGTGCTATTTTATAGTCAATTTCCAATAGTCAGGTTGTTGCGATTGGAGTTCAACTATACACTCATCGATGAAGATGTATTTGTCAATGATAGAATGTCTGCTTACAGTTGAGTCTCACATGATCTCCCAAAGGGTTTTATTTCAGGACCAATCCTAATAACGATTTGGTTCATGTCACCAAAGATATGCATTACAATTGGCGATGTTGAGGGAATCGGATGATGGATAAATTTGAAATTTTTACTCAAGCAAAATTATGGTTTTCTTTTTCTATATTCTAAATTGGGGAATATGATAAGTATATTGTCAGAAGAGAAAAATACAGCTTATCCACACTAATATTGTAGGCCATGACAAAAAAACCCTTCTAGGAATGAATTTCAACAGGGTGAACACATATAATAGGTGTTTTTTTATCTCAGTCTGCTTCATAGAGATTGCTGGCTGGGCATATACGTTATTAGTTCTATTCTAAAAAAAAATTGTTCTAAGATTGTTCGTTTCTGTTAACCAGCTGACGAACGTCAACCCTCAGAAGTCGAAACTTGTGCGAGTAATGGATCAACAAGGCCTTACCTTTTAACGTGCGATTTCCCAGATCGGTGTCCCGGCGAGGATTCGAACCCCGGCCTTCCGCTTGAAAGGCAGATATGCTAACCACTACACTACCGAGACCAAGATGGATTGGATAAGCTGTACAAACCTATTGGAATTATAATTCCATTGCATTCAAGTATGAACGTATGATACACTGCAGTTTTTATTTAGAGGCGTAAGAGACATCACTGAATATTCATTTACACAAACCTTTGGAAAGGAATATACCTTTATATCGAAATATTTTTTTCGATAAAGCAAATCATGAACATTTCATGCTCTGGAGTGATGATCTTCTTGTTTTAATAGGTGATTCACAACACGAAGTTTCGATCAACCGATTGTGGAATGGAATATACAGGGTGAGTCAATGAAAACGGATCAGCCGATTTCCCATGGCATTTAGTAATAAATTCCTTGAACACGTTCCGTGATTTTCTTTTCATTTATATTTTTCGGGACTGGAAACTTCTACCCTATTTTCAATATGAAATTGAATACCTTGTCCAAATTAAGTAATAAATATTCTTGAATAAAAAGAATAATTGTTTCCATTTTGTTTTAACTCAATCGTAATTGAAAACGTGAGTTGCCCGTAGCACAATTTTAGACAACTTAACACAAACTTCAAGAATATGGACTCACCAGTTGAGGTTCCAATATTAGAGAGTTATTGCAAACTTACAGAATGTATACCGTATACGTTATACCTTAGCACTATAAACGTACGACGTTATACCTCAACAAATTTTGTTCACTATTGCGCATGCGTACATGTCATTGTAAGTCATACCGCATACTCCAAATGATATGCAATAACTCCCTATTGACTAGTGGGCAGCTCACAAACTTTACAAACAAATGAATACCGAGAAATGCGATCCAGTCGATACGGTGCCCATTCGGCAAATACAAACTATCTCCGTGTTTCTATGTGTAACTTGGTCCGTCGTGCCCGGAAGCAATGTTGCGGTTACCCGGTAATGCAACACTGACCTCCCATTTCCTGGTAATCTGGAGTTACAAGGATTAACATATCATTGCGGATCGGGTCCGATCATTTCTAGGATGACTGTTTGATGGGAACTAATTCTCTTCTCCCATATCAGAGTCCCTAGGGCGGAATTCCTATCAGGCGGAAACAAGATTCGGCACAATTATACAGAGAGATCGAAAAAATTCTCTGATATAAGGAAATACGTAGTTATTTATCGTATACAAGGAAAAAAGATCAGATCCTAGTGTGCAAAGCGGAGGTAGACAGAAAACCGAAAGCTAAATTCTAATATTTTTCCTGTGTACAATACACATTTTTTTTCTGTGACCATGATTTAATATTGAACAGATCAGTTCAGATCAGAAATACAAGCAATAGTATTTATCAAAATACTCAGGGTTGACGTCTCGGAAACCAAATCGGCTTCCGTTCTCTAAACTTTCACAAATATTATCTTTTAGTTTCGTTTTCATGTTCGTTTTTTGTAAATGTCAGAAATATTTTATAAGTTGGGAATCAGAGAGAATGTTTTCGGTAATAATTGCACGAGTGCATAAAAATTACCGATAATTTCGCAAGAAAGCGTGATATCTGAAAATTGCAAGTTTATTTTCATATTTTGGCGAAAGTGCCCGAGTCCGAAGGACGAGGGCTCTTTTACATAATATGAAAATAACCGAATGCAATTTGTATAAGATATCACGCTTGAATGCAAAATTATCTGGTCATTTTTATGCCCGAATGTAATTCATTGGAATATTTCACGAATAAAGAAATTCTCAAGGAAATGTTATTTTTTGTTCATTTATACTTTCCTCTAGGAGTACTCACCAAAACGCGAGATGTTTTTCTATTTTTGAAGTCTATCTGACATTTATTTGTGTTGTTTACTGACGTCTAGCGATACGGTTTCAAATGTGTTGTTATGGTGACTTGATACACTGCAATTACCGCAGTAAGTTTTCGATACAATGCAATTACCGCTGTGAGTTTTCGATAATTGCATTGCTCTTATAGGACATTTTATATATGGGGGAAATATTCAAAAAGATTTTCATTCGAGTTCCAATTGTTAGGAAACTCTTCTTGTTGCTTTCACTTTATTTGATTAGTTGTCTGAAGGACTAAAATGCTGGAAACCGAAATGAAAACTGTTTCTTTAACGAAAATCCAAATGGAACTGTTTCTTGAACGAGGAACCAAATGAAACTGACTTCTCAAAATCACACGCGAATTCTTCCCAGCACTCCGTTATCTGTGTCGCCAACAACAGACTGCCAAGAAAGCATTTCCTGTTTATCATGCAACAATGTTGCAATGAGGTATTACTATTAAGAAACGGTATTTTTTATAAGTCCATAAGGGCTGCGAGGATGTAACATGTATAGATTCCAATATTAATTCTTATTTTTTCAGATTTTGGAAGATTGAGAACCCAAAAAAAACAAAAGAAAGAATCCAAACAGTACTATCAATTTGATTATGTGATTTGATTTGAAATTTGCGAACTTACTCCAATTTTTCTCTGAGCTATCTTTACTTATGTGCATGTATGTATATATATCCAGAAAAAAAGCGAGTACTTTTCCCAGGAAAAAAGTAATTTTATAAAAAGTGATATTTTGTTACCTGTCAACAGGAATACAATATCGAATGTTTTTTCATTCACAGAAAGAACGCCTTCTTTCTAATTTTGAAATATATAGTATCACTTTTCGAAATTGACCAGAATATCTAACCTATAGCAAGAAAACTTGGTTGTGCCGATGTCTTCCTTTCAGGCTGAGTCAATGTCCAATATATACTTATTTTTCCAGCAGTTCTTTTCAATGATCTTTCCAGATTATGTTCGAGATTTTCATGAGTCTATAGGAAATAGAAGGATTCACCTTATAAGCAATCAGAAGCTCATAGAATGAACAGGGTAGAGGTTTTTTGTGTGATTTGAGGTATTTTAAAAATATTATATGACGTATAGGTATACTTTGTTCAACCATCCTTTGCCGTTACGTCATACGTTGTCCAGCTTTATCTCTCATTCATGAAATGGATGAGACGGAATTATGACGTCATTAAGGTATGTCTAATGTCGATGTGAATTTTATTTGTTATTTTTGACAGTTCAGTTGTCATAGCTGATTTGTTCAGTATTTTTGATCATTTTCGCCTTTTTCAGTTGATTTTTCATTGTCAAAATGCCTTTCCGGTATAATGAGAAAGAGCAAAGCTTAATTTTGAAGTTATTTGACTACTTGAGAGAAAGAGATGCTGGAGTACCGCTTTTACCTTTAAATACAGTCTACAACGAATGTATCTACCTATGTTATGCAAAATGTAAGTTTTTATTGATTTGATTTCATAAAATTCTATAGCGTGTTGCTGATGCTCCAGAAATATCTATTAGAACCAATCAAAAAGTAGCTACCAGTGGAATGGAGACAGATAAGGACTACAAAGTCAAAGTTCATCTCGGACATGTTTCTGCTCGAGGATCATCAATTTATATCATACATCAACATGCAATAAGAACACGAGTGTATGCGATGTATTCTGCAGGTAGGTAGGTACCAAAATTATTTTGAGGTTGAGTGTAAAGTAACATTCAACTTATATAAGACAAACGTAAAACAGCAGAATACGTCACCGATTATGACGTAACGGCAAAGGATGGTTGAACAAAGTATATATGGTTCTCATATAGTTCATTCAACATAATTATCTTAATGATGGTTTCCTACGTTTGCAATTACATCTACCTTACTTTTCCAATTATTTTTACATACCGTTTTCATATTATCGATCTCATTATCATTTTCAAGTGCAATGTCGATTTGTACACGAAAACTCATTGGCAATAGTGTACAGCTGCTATAAACATGAGTCAAATCGCTACGCCATGGATTTTGATCTTTTGTATTGGTTCCTGTCTCTGCTATTATCCCGGTAAGTTCAAATAATCATTTTCACTACGTCGTTATATCTATTCTATGGAAACGTGTTATATTGTCTTTTTTCTTCTTCGAATGAGATAAATGAAAATGAGACAAACAGCTCCCGATTTTTGCTCTATTGTGTAGATATTTTCAATGTATGCTACCTATTGGATCGAATTTCCATATATTTGGTGAATAAATTGAGAGATAGTACAGTGTTGAACGAGCAGAGGATGATAGCTATTTTTCACCTGTTGTGTAATGATACCTACAACTGTAACACAATGGAGTTATTGTGTTATCAGGTCGTAGCCCTAGAAAGAAGTGAGTTCCATGTAATTCAGTACCCTTCATGTCATATGTCATGTCAAACGTCTTTGAATGATGAACGCGTACCCATCAACAGAGAGATTTTGTGTATTTCTTCGATTTAACTTTTTTTTTCAGAAGTTGTGATTTCTGTTCTTTTCAATTCCGAAAAGAAAAAAAAAAGTTCCGCAATCTTTATTCCACCCGAGTACCCAAATATAATATTTATTGTGGAAACCTGAACTCCATCCATGAAACCTGATGAAATATTCAATACTTCATTATTATATTTCCATTAGACAGTTTCCAAAATCATTTAACGCGTTCCACTCAACAATAGTTTCTTCAGGCGTGTTACATACCTCTTTTATTTTTATCGATAGAAATTCTACAGCGGGCTATAGAGGACATACAAGTTTAAATTATTGGTTGGTGGTATATGGTATGAAGTGATCAATGGTTGAAAAGAACATGTTGAGCTAGATCCATGATAAAGCAGAGTGGGACGGCTTGAGTTTTTCCTTTTTCTCTTTCCTTCTTCGACTAATATGAACTAACAAATTATATCGAAGATGTAGGTAACAGCAATGATGTAAACAATATAGCTTATATTTATATATTATCTCGGACGGTTGACCCATACACATCCAATTCAGAGTTTTATTGTGTCTAAGAAATATCAACCGTGTTTGTTTCAGAGACGTAAACTGCTATGTTCTGAATGGGTAGAATATCAATATTAACGGTATCCTGATGAATTATTTTTTTGCTTTCTTCATCTCCGAATGATTAACGATAAATTGTCTTTTTCATTGAAAGTTCTCAGTAATTTACCCTCCTTTCCACTGAAGATCTCAAGAGATAATTTTCTCTGAACGAAACGAGATCTTGTATAGGTTGGAATGAAATATTTGCTTGGTGAGTGAGATTTTGTCTACAAATAGCTCTCTATTTTGCTTTGTGTATATATTCTTATGTATCAACAAAAAGCTTTTGTAAACATTTTTTGTTTTTTTTTTTTTTTTCATAAAAGTTGTAATTTCAATTTTTTGATTGGTAGAAAAAGATGCCAAAAATTGTTGAACTAACTTCATTCTCTCCACCAAAATACCCAAGTATCTAAATAGTATCCTCATTATCTTTATTCATTAGAACACACAGAATCAGATCAATCGAATTTGAAAGGTAACAAGCACATTTTAAAATAAACACAGTTATCACTACATATAAGTTGAAAGAATCAGAACATTCAACTACTTCGTCCATGGCATTGGTCCAGTAGTCTCTTTTTCAACTTTACTTTGAATAAATTGATAGCAACGCAGGTCTTCAAAGATTCAAGAAGCTTATTATAGCAAATGATACCCTGATGCAACAATGAATTTCCTGTGCTTTTTTTATTTTATTTCTGAACATATATGTCATTTTGTGAGCGTGTATTGTGTGTGTGAATATTATTGTTGAATACCAGTTTAGAAGACAAATACGTAGGGGTGAGAGAGATTTTCATTTTATGTATAAAAACCGAAGCTTGATACTCTAAATGATGTTCTACTGACATCCAGTTTAAAGTGCACAATATATTTTTGATCGATGTATCTTTAGGAACACCCAAAATTATACGTATGGCTCGATTTTGCAGCTTGTGCATTGTATCTTTTTCATTTTTATTTGCTACGTACAGTATTGATGACTCAAAAGTTAAATGTGGTAGGATAATAGTATCACATACCGTAATGCGGGACCATTGACGAAGAAACGGTGCTACCCTAGATAGAAAGTTGGTGTTTTTTGAGATTTTATCGCTTACATATGTTACGTGGTCCTTGAATGAAATATTTTATTTTTTCAACAACTTCAATTTCATTATTGCCAATACTGATTTTCAAACTGTTTTTGAGGAAGTCATATTGTTGTTTATTACTTATTAGAAGAAATTTGGTTATTGACGCGTTCAATTTGAGTACTGGTAACCTTCATTCGCGTAGATCCCAAGATGAGTGGGAAAATGATTGAAACCATTTCCCATTGATGTGTGAATGATATTCACACAACGATGCAAATTTTTATATCGTGAAGACTACCAAAGATGAGAAAACAAGTTTTTTCATTATGTCAACTGAGCTCTTTCTCACTGATATGTTGAAACTCAATAGTTTTATATGGCGTTCCATTGAAAATTCTTCTCTCTATATCTGAGAAATGTATCCCTCCCATATATTTATCTTGATGCTTAGTCGATTTATCAAGCACTAATATATATTATGTAACCAATTAGTGGATAACTTCCATGTTCCTGTGCATCAACTATTTTCAATAATAAATGGAGTTATAGTGGAAGAATAACCATTTTATTTCTTCCAGGATTTATAGATGAACCCTCTTGGAAACCTACAGCTGGAACTTGTAAGATCGAGAAGACTCTGATTCTCAAAACTGTGGCCTCAAATAAATTTGTGAATGGAAAGGATACAATAAATTTGGTTTGGCTCAAGAAGTACGCATTCTATCGAAAGTGGACTGTAGAAGCAGGCCTAGGATGGTTCGTTTTCAGAAATGCAGTGAGAGGAGGAGGCGAGTGAGTATCGTTTTCTTTGAAGAAGAAATTCGAAAAATATTACCAATGACGTAAAAAATTAACTGTTGCAGAAAATTTATTTCTGCAACAGTATTCGTGTGTTTTTCCCCATTTTGAACAAGCGCTCAATTGCAACTGTGATTTTTATGATCCTATCAAAACTAATAAGTTGAACTGAAAAAATGCCCCCACACATAATTTGATGCCCCAAACATAATTTGATGATTATCAGGAGTGTTTTTTTCATAGAAGGGTTAAAATTCGGAAACTAATGTTTATTTTGAAAAAGGTTTGGTTTTCTCACCCCATAAAACTCAGGTATCTCCAATACATAAAAAAGTATTCAATCAAAATCGCTGACCTTTTTGAAGAAAAAAAAATTAATTTTTATCAAAAATCAAGGTTTATGCTGAAAAGTCATCCCAGCAGAAGTTATACATTTTGTATTATCTATAACTTATGTGGAGTGTTTTTCAGTGATTCTTCCATAACTTGCTATAATACATTTATTCATCATTTCTGAACTCTATTTTTCAAATATATACAGATTTACACTAAAGGAAAGCTCTGTGATGTTCAAAGAACACCGCGTAAATCAAGGGACAGGACATAAGAATTAACATCAACTTCAAATTATTGAAGTTTCTAAGTCTCAGGAAAAACCTCCCTTGGAAAGGAGTTCCATAGTTCAGCTGTTCTGTTGAAAAAAGATACCTGAGCAAGAGTGGTTCGACAGATTTCCAAGCTTTCAACGAAGGGCAGGGAATTCTGCGCTCGTCGGGTCATCTGAGATGATATTGCGGAACGATTGACGACAATTCAGCAGAACGTTGACCGAATGTTTTAATACCGAGCCCAACACATGAAAATTTCATTCCAAGACTGGCCGTATCTGTTCCTTGTAGATCATTAGAAGCTGACGAGAAATCAAGTATTTCTTCGTATTAGCGATATATCTCACATAGTTTTCTCACGAGAGATCATGACTCATCGTAAATCCTAGCAGCAAGACATTTGACTTCGTAAGAAAGAAAACTTACTGACTTCTGAATATTGGATAAAGATAGATCGGCTTTCTCAATAATGATACTTTATTTTCCATGTAGACAATATACATTGTAAAGGAATAGTCAAAAAAAGAAGTAAAAAATAAAGACATTTTAATAAACCTACAAGTAGAAACGTCACCTTAAAACTAAAACTTTTCAGTAATTCAATTTTTCAACATTGTATAAAGTATAAAATGATATAAATACGAATAAAGAAAAAAACAATCAAAATATAAAAACAAAATTAAAATATATTGCTCGAAGTCGAGGAAAACCCGCCTGCATCGTCATTCTTGTGTTTGATGTCGTACAGCTTTTTTTTCCCATTGCAATTGAAACTCTGGGAGTTTTTGGAAGCTACGCTTCAAAATTCTTCGAGTCTGTTGGTCAGAAACTGATATAAATTTCGAAAGAACCTAGGGCAAAACATTATCTGATACAAAGAATCAGTATCGCCATCCAAAGAGGGAATGCTGCTTCCATCCTTGGGACTATTACCAGACCAAATCGTCAAATGGCTTTGGATTCTGATGAACTAAATCACATTTGTTTGACAGGCTGCAGGAGTTGTTCGCCTTGCTTCAGTTCTCGACGAGGAAGTTCTTCGCGCCTACCGATGTGCTGCGCGAAGCGAAGCCGCGAAATTTCGAGCAGGGCCAACAGCACGACAGCTCTGAGTTTTTGTGCATCTTGCTGGAGCATTTGCACGAAGAGGAGAGAAAGTACGGAGGGGCGAGAGAGGGGTCGACGCCCAAGCAAATGAACCCGGAAGGTGCCGAAGGTGAAGCGGTCTCTTCAGTAATCCCAACCTTGGTGCAGCAATCTTTTGTGGGCAAGACTTTAACTTTATCACGATGCGTAGAATGCGGCACCAAAAGCGAGAGAGGCGACAAATTCAGAGAGCTGCAGCTGTCTTTCACCAACCACTCGGATAACCAAACTGTGCAAACGCTCCTGGATTACTACCTACAGCCCGAGAAGTTGGTTGGTGACAACCAATACCGTTGTGACTTCTGCAGCTGATTGACGGATGGCGAGAGGTTAACGAACATCGTCGAAGCTCCCGCAAGGCTGATACTTACCTTGAAGCACTTTAGGTACGATCCGGCGTCTCACCAACACATCAAGCTCTTGCAGAACGTCTCGTGGGACGAGCACCTCTTCCTGAACAGTTACCGCTACGAACTGTACTCTGCGGTGGTACACTGCGGCTCAAGCTTGGATTCCGGTCACTACTACACGCTAGCCAGGGAGAAGAAGGGATTGTACAAGTTTAACGACTCCTTGGTCTCCAAGGCGACGCAAGAAGATCTAAGTCGCTTTTCGCCGTCGGATACACCGTACATACTCTTCTACAATAGGGAAGATGTGTCAGATGTGGACGATCTGTCGTACGCTGTGTTGCCTTCCAAGTTGCAGTTGCTACTTCAAAACGACAGTTTGGAGCTGGAGCGCGAGACAGCGAGACCGTCTTCGAAACTAAAATACCCTACTTATCTTATCTAAAAATTGATTCGATGAATAAAAACTTTGTTCAATTAAAAAACTTTTTAAATTTCTCTTGAACATCACAAAGTTATATTCTTTCCTCAAATGATCGGGTAGTTTGTCGAATATTTTTATTCCAATGTATTCTGGTGCAAATGAAGTCTTGCATTTGGCACATGAAATCTATTTTCTGTTCTAGTGTCAAGTACGCGAGATGTAATGCTTTAAAAGGTGTGCGCTGACCAAACGGTTTGGTATAGATGAACATAATGTTCGCCAAAAATGTTGGTCTCTATTAGATCTACAAAAAAGTCTGTGAAACTTTATAGCTAGCTTTTATATTTGAATCACTACGAAGGATTTTTGTTAATCTATAATATATATTTATCTACACCCGTACTCTAATAATACACTTATATGCCAACAACCCGTTTTATAATGAAATCCATTACGATACAGATTTTCATAACGATACAGATTTCCAACCAATAGAAACCCGTTATTTTTCAATCAAGCATGAAGTGCAAGCTTTGCATTTTGACATTTGTCAAGTCAAAATTACTAGCGACTCCTCCACAGATGTCTTAGACAAGAAAAAAATACAATCGAAAGGATTATATTTTTCATTTGACAAATGCAACACATATGTTTTTATTTTCGACCAAATCGAAGAAGCTATCATGGCCGAGTGGTCAATGGCGAGGGCAGTGAACAGAAACGTCCGGGTACAAATCTTGACCTAGGCGGAGATTTTTTTTTCATTTGTTTTCTTTTAATTTCTCATTGTTCTATTTTCCGTGGTTATACCATTAATTATAATTTTGTAGACTTTTTCAAAGAAATACGATTGAAAACCTACTATTATTGTGATCAATATAAATTCCTAATAATATAATATTTTTAGTTCTTCATTATTTATTGGGTGCAGATAAAATAGCGTATGCAACTCTCATATAATCGTTATTAATACACTCGCATAAACCATACGAAACTCACCTTCGGCTCGTTTCGTATCCCGGTTTATGCTCATGTATTAATAATCATCATTACACGATCGTTGCATAATATACTATTATCTACACCCGTACTCTAAAAATACACTTATATGCCCACAACCCGTTTTATAATGGAATCCATAACGATACAGATTTTTCATTACGATACATATTCTCAATCGATAGAAACCCATTATTTTTCAATCAATCATGATGAGTATACTCTGCATTTGACGATTGTCAAGTCAAATTCGCTATAGGTACTGAATATAGCCAAACTTCGATAATCATAACAAAATATCTAATACCAGCGATATGGAAGATTCACCTTCGACACCTTCACCGGCAGATATACAGTAAGAATGATAAAATTTTTCATTTGACAAATTCATGATTTATTTCTTTATTGTTCAAATCAAGTTTTCTGAGCTCTCCGTAGGCGAGCGGTCTAACGCGCTGAGATTATATTAGCTAGTTGGACTAGTTGGAAGAGACATGGGTTCGAATCCGGCCTCGACTAATCTTTTTTTATATCTGATCTTCTCTTTATTTCTCATCATTTTGTTTCTCAAAGTAATTCCGTTTATTACAATTTTGTAGAATTTTTCAAAGAATTTCGTTCAATTAGTATTTACAAATATAAATGAAATATTTGCAGTTCATCACTATTCATCGGGTGTAGATAAAATAGCGTATGCAACTCTCTTGTAATGGTTATTAATACAATCGCATCAACCATATCGGCTCGTTTCGTATCCCGGTTGATTTTCGTGTATTAATAACCATCATTACATGATCGTTGCATAATATACTAATATAAGATGCTTTGTTCTGAATAACTGACTGACGGATCAAGGCACAGCCTAAACCGCTGATCGTAGGATACTGAAACTTGAAGGGTGTGTTCTTTCAATGACGAAGGCATCCGACATGGAAGTGTTTTTTGAAATCCTAACCCCGAGGGGGTAGAAAATAGGGGCAAAGTTAGTATGAGACAGCGTGAGCTCTAGGTGCAGTATACTTCATATTTCTTTATCAGAAAAGATGGAAGGCGTGTTCGTATTTTATTAAAACTCATTGCCCAATGGGGTAGAAAAAGGGGTTCTTTTCATTTCCGACTTCTATCAAACACTCTTTCGATGAAACTTAGTGCCAAAAACTACACAATATAATTGCTTCACAAAAAATAATTAACGTCCAACAAAGTGGGCACGGGTCGGCTACTGAAGAATAAGAGTCCTCCGTGTCAGTAAAGGTTCACCAAGTACAGTTATTTATTCATAAACATGTTTGCTTTTGTGGAATGAACCAAATGAAGAAAGGGACTTGAAAACTTCCTATAACTATCACGAACAGTCAGTGTTGATATGTACGTGTAGGTAATTGATAAATGCTTGATTTATGCACGTAAAGGGAGGTTAATCTTAAACAGCTACTTCCCTGCCAATATGGTGCTATCTCACTGAAACATGGAAAGCAAAACTCCTAATTACTTGTTCAGATTAATTAGTAAGCGATCTGATAATCATTCTATCAATTTAAGAAAAGATACATTTACCACTCCATATCATGTTACCGCCAAATACGAGGGATGTTTCTCTTATTTTGGACCGAAGTATCTAAATAATTTATTACCGTATATTCATTTGTCTATATATCAATTCAAAAAAACTTTGAAAATTCATTTCTTAGATGTTCAAAAATGTTAGTAACCTTTTATATATCCCCATGATAGTTCTTTATATTATTCCTGTGTCTATTGTAACCGTTAGTTATAGTCTTACTGCATGCTTATTTTTTTCTCCTAATTTTGGGACGGGTGGAAGATAGCCTCCGGCTAACCCTTTTCCTATTGTGTATAAAACTTGTTTTTGCACAATAAACGTTATTATTATCATTATTATAAATAACTTTTTCGCGTCTAGTTTGTACACCAAGCACACGAATTTTGATAGTGACAATAGAAAATTTCCACACAATTAGGGATGAATATTAATTCGTGAAAAACTCACTCTCCTGGATAACATTTCAAGATATGAGGAAGGAAACTAGCTGTTGAGATACTCTTTTTGTGAATGAATTGAACGTCTGTGAATGGTAGACAAGTTGTCAAAAAGTTGTTCCTCATACTCATATGTCTTTTGTACAGGAAGCTCCTAGACGTGGAAGGAGGATGTGAAAATGCAAAACCTGGCACGAAACTCGTTCTTTGGAGCAAAGAAGTAGCGGAGGATAATAACAAGTTTGTAATCAATTCAGACGGAACGATCCAGAGCCTTTGCAGTAATGATTTATATCTCAAAGAAGATGGTAGTAACGTTGTCCTAGCAGCTATCGATAACCCAAGCACTAGTTCTGAACCAATCAGATTTGTCTTAAGACCTTGAGAACGCTTTCCACGAAATGATTTCGAGATCAGACCCTGAAATTGAATGAGATTATAGCAATTATTTCGAGATAGATGTTTCATTTGATATCCTCTCCTTCACTTGATTATTATAAAATCTTGACTCCTAACCTGCAGCGATACTCATTCTTAATTATACCAGCATCACAAACATATGGCAACTCATGTAATTATTTGCAGATACAGTAAGAGAATATAGGTTGTGTCTATCATCACATTTTCAAAATTGACTCTTAGGAATAATTTTCCGCTAGTCTCATGAATCATCTGTGTCCAAAAAAGTGTTTGTTCTCTGCGTAGAACCTTGCCCAGGGTTGAAAAAACTAGAAGAATTGACTGCGTTTGTGAATAATATATTGAAAGTGAATGACAACAACTGGAGTCCTGATTATTCGTAGCATATTTTGTTGATTGTGATTCACATGAAACAATAGTGAGTAAGGTGATATATCGAATCATCTTTCAAACAATTTGTTCAGGCCAGTCTCAAATCTACCTACACTGTAGGTTTGGCTGGCACCTGTCAGAAAACAACTATTCCCCTCGTCCATGGGTGGATGGCGCAATGACTTCGTGTTGTTCGCATCAGCTTTGGTCGGGGCTTGATACTATAAAAGTTTTTGATTTTCAAATATGGGAAGTCATCGACTCTATGTTGATGATGGCACTGCCTTGTACTGACGAGTGGCCAAATAGCTCGAGACCGGTTCGCAAGTGTGTCCGTCCCTATGAGTGAAAATAAATTCTTTCATTTGTATCGCCGAAAGCAAATGCAGGATTTTCTTTTGTGAAGAAACCTGCACTGGCACCGGTCAGATATAATTCAATGTCCTTCGTGGTATTAGCCAGGTAAGTAGTTATTTTCTGACAGGTGCCACCAAAACCTACTGTGTAGGTAGATTTGAGACTGACCTGAACGAATTGTTCGAAAGATGATTTGATTTAACGCCAGTCTTCAAGTATTCCCACCGACTATGTCGAATGTTTTTAAGATGAGATATGTAATGGGAAAGAACACAACGAATGAACTAGGCAAATGTTCAACTACGAAAATTGTCTCCAGACGTCAAGCAATGAAAAGGTGAGGTTTCAATATTCCTATCAAGGAAGCATGTCGAAAAAGTGAACATGCCTAAAATTTACTATCTTCCGTTTCATTTTTTTTTTCAGCTGTTTTCATATTGTTTCCATTATCACTCATGATAATTTGCGGTTCTCCACGTCTGACAATGGATCATACCTCCGTACGTGAAGACTCTGGTAGGTTTTGTTCGACGAAATGCTGGAACTTGTTCCATTTCTGGTGCATCCGGCTCGAAGGACCTAATGTCGCGAATTAATAAGAAATCCCTGAATTTGTAATTGAATTCTGAATTCTATAAGGACAATCTGTTCAAAATTTTGTCAACAACATTTATTCACAAAACTTTTTTTTTGAAAGGAAAGATATAAATAGTTATCTTATACGTTTGAATATAACACTTACATTCACTATGAAGACATTCAAACAGTATGTACTATACCTACAGGGTACTTTGAAAAGTTTCAATCGGAAATGGTTAGGAGCCAACTAAGGTAGATACAGATATTTTCAAACAGAATCCTGTGGTCACCCTCACTCAGTGCGTGTTCCGCCACCGCCGATTTGTCAGTTTGCCCTGGCCTGCAGTTCCTTTCATGCTCTTTCAGGCTTTCATACTAAACTGATTGCCCCCAACCAGGGTTACCATAGCCGACTGGTACGGGGGGCGATAGAGATCCAAAAACATGCGGACAATTTCAACAGAAAAGAAGAAACTTTGAGTCTAAACAGAATTTGGAATCCCGTTCTGAGGAACTCAAGAATAACTAATGAAGTCACGGCAGGTAGTGCGGCAACTAATAATGATGATTATTCCCCGAACCCAACAGAAGTAATTAACACTCCATACCACCTACATCACAATAAATACGCCTTAAGCCTTAACAAATCGAAATGTTGTCATCGGAAATGAGTAAGCCTCTGAAGAAGCTGACCACTCGCGCCAGCGAAACGTTAGGAAGAAATTCCAAAGAACGTCGGCCTTCAAGCCCGAAGAATAGTATATTACTTTATGAGGCGGAGAAACATGACTTTTCTTGACGCGCCCGATATTACGCGCCGAACGAAGTGAGGCGCGTAATAGAGGGCAAGTCAAGAAAAGTCGCTTCTTTGCCGAATAAAATATACTATTTTTTTTTTCAAATGTAGCAATTTTCAACCATAAATAGTACAATTCATGCGCTATTTTTACTCGAAATCAACTGTGACAACTATCAAAGTCGTCTAGATGTTAGAAATTAAAATAATTAAGTCGTCGGTGGGATTTGCGTCTCCCTGGTTACAGTTGTTTGACAGTTATTTTATGTTATTAAAGACAGCTTATTGTTGTTGCAACCGCAAGCGCAAATTAAGTGCGAAAATTGAAAACCTAAACAAAATTGAGTTCGCGGCTAATGATGCAGTAGCACGTTTGGGGCCCTCCAAGTCCGGAATAAAGTATCGGTTAGCGTACAAGCACTTCCAAGAGTGGTGCGATACAAGAGGAGTACGGCAAGTTACCGAAGACGCTTTACGGGCATATTTTTATATAATGGAAAATGAAAATAAATGGAAATCTTCTACAATGTGGTCACGATACTCTATGATAAAATCCGAGTTAGTTATTAGAAAAAATGTGGATATAAGCAAATTTTTAAAGTTACGTGCCTTTCTGAAATAATTTTGGTATACTGGCATGTCACATTATGACACTAAGTACCAAAAATTCAATTTCATGGAAAAATTTCCAAAATACGCTTGAAAAATGAGGCAGACTATCTCCCGAGAAGTCGCCAAAGACGGATCCTTTAATAAATTCATTAATTTAATCTTCAAATTTATTAAAATACGACACGTAACTGACAAAATAGGCTCCAAAATTTGCATCTTTTTAATTTTGCAGTTACGTATCGCGGCGAATATACCAATTTGCCCAAAGAACAGATATTATAAGGATCAAAACTTTTTCTTTTTCATTTCTGGGGGAGAGGAATCCCCAAAAATAGATTCCAGAACAATATATTTTTGTTTCTTGCCAAAGCCTTTGATACCATCGATCATAGGATCCTTCTGAAAAAATTTCAAGGAGCCCAACATCCATGGACTCGGGACCACTGGCACTACGCCCCCTCCGAAGGACGGCATATCCTCAATATATCTTGTGCTCATTGATATATTGCGTGCGAGCTATGAGATGGTCTTTTGCTGCAGTAGTTGTATGGGTTTTCGACGTATGGAAACGGAACACGGCGTAAGTATGAAGGAGACTTTTTGAAAATTTTCAGCGGGAATTTGTCGAAAAACCGCACAATTCACAAAAGACATCAAGGGCACCAAGAGCGGAACAAAATGTGCATTTACTTAGGAATGAAAAAAATATTCAAAGTTTTCATTTTCGGAAGATTAAGTCTTTGGTTTGAAGCTTCGTGAAAAAAATTTCCTCCTTGTAGATAGATGTCCTCAGAATCAGATCATTCGATGGTGTGTGGTGCTCCACTCCTACCTATTTCATGATTCTTCTTGTTGCATGTTTTTTCGTGTTAACTTTCTTTTATTCCTGATGGTCTTTTCATTGGAAAACTTGCCAGACTCACTTGGTATCTGATCTGTTATTTTTCCCGCCACTTCATTTATGGAAAAAATTCAACTATCCTGATGATTTTTCTGCAGAATGTGGTTTTCTTCCAGTAACCAACCATTCAGATATCCTTCCATATATTATGATAAATATTTCATGGTATTAGTAAATAACATATGACCTAAATGAAATCTATTGGGATGCTCATGAAAGTGCTATAAGAAGGTTAATTTCCTAGTTTGAGGTATACCCCCTTGCAAGCTCTATATGGTTCTTAGGTTGTTTTCTCATTATAATTATCTCGCACATAATTATTGTCGTCCTCAGTTATATCGAATGACTTTGATAATACTTTTGTAGTTTCCGAGTTCACCATGACCAATGCATTGTTATTTTCGATACAAACGATAAAAATACTATGATCTTCCTAAAGACATGAGTGAAATTGGTGTATTATTCAGTCTAGCTTTTTGTATCAGTTTTTGTTCGTCTTCTATTTACGGTGTGTTCAAATATCATCCTTCATAATCGTCTTCACAGTTTTCTAATGAATGTAGAGGAAATCTCGAATGAAAATGAGGAATTTCAAAGAATTCAGAAAGAATGAAACACTGATAGGGGGGCAAGTAACTGTGACTTAAGTTCTGGTGTCTTCTCATTCTTTTATAATGCACCAGTTTCGTTTCTTAGGAAATTATCCTAGCTAGAAACAAGCGATTTTACTCCCCAGTAGTATTATACCGAGCTATATTATCATTTCATTTCAACATTTCCATAATATATCATCACAATTCTGAAACAACATTTTGAGACAATGGTTTGAAAATGGTTAAGGCTTTCGCGGCCGAGGTTCTCAGTATCACTCATCTTGACTGTTATTCCGGAATGATAGTCAAGATGAGTGAGCCTCTGAAGAAGCTAGCCACTCGCGCTAGCGAAACGTCAGGGAGAAATTGCAAAGAACGGCGGCCTTCAAACCCGAAGAAAATTAGTAATCCCGTATGGAATGAGGTATAAGATATGCACCTTCAAAAATTCACGGAAGAATCAAAAGGCCCACAATTAAATAGACTCTTATATTATGTGAAGCTTTTGCTGTCGTTTTGTTACATTCAGTAAACCTGGACTCTTCTCAATCACTGATGATCACAAACTTGTGAAAGAAATCAAACATACAAACGATATGATGAACAAACTCGATACTTTGCGAATGAAGAAATAACTATTGGGATTCCAAATTAAGATCGCAGCGCCACATACCAACTAATAATCAACACTTTGACAACTGTTGCTGTTCAAAGCTAGGACCCTGACGTTGTTTCAAAACTCCAAACCGTCAAATTTTTCGGGAGACTATTACCATTGTTTATAGAGATATAGTTAGCCAAGGATATGGGACTATCTTTTGGAGGGATGGACACTATGTAGTAAAACTATGAAGTAATAAAACTCATTGTCGATCATTCTTGAAGGCGATGTGGCCAATATCAGTAATACAGTTATATTTTTCTTCGACCAGGTTACTACTTCAGAACTCTCTTTCAAGTATCATATTGATGATCAATTTTAGATATGAACTATTTTTCCGATAATCATGAAGAACTCAAATGAAAGGAACTTTATTAAATTCAATATTCAATTCATGCCGACGACATCCTCCGGAAATTCCAAAAATTAGTAGTACCTGAAAAATTATGAAATTTCAATCGTTGAAAACAAGTTCACTATGTATCACTATTTCAGTACACTTCTTCAAGTAGAGTTATTTCTGGAGGAAATTGGTTCGGTACATCCAAATGATACTAAAACTGAATGAAGTAATATTCGATTTGAGTTTACATCGAATATTTTCTGTAAGTTTTTTACTCTGATAAGGTTCGCACAACTGCAAGACGTATTTCGGCATCGAAGAACGTTCGAAGTCTTTTCGTTATTTTTGAGAAGCGATGTTATGTTTCTATTGAAACACATTGACGAATGAAAATATGCCGTTTCAGAATTCAAGTCAACAGAAGAGAAATGCTTTTTTGTGCATATCATCCATGTTGGGATATAAACATGTCCAGGGCACAATGAATATAATCGCAACGATGTTTATTCACTTCCAAAATGATATATACTTATTATGAGAACAATAATTTTTGTCATAAGAGGAAAGAAATTCACTGCAAGTTGGCATATTTTCCATTCACGATATACTAGGAAATACTTTTGACTAGCATCCTCCTTTTGGCACCTCGTTGAAAGTTATCTGTTGTATTTATTTGCCAGGCATATTCAGTCCATAATCCATTGAGATCGCTGTGGTAACAAAATCCATACCACCATGCGCTATCTGAAAAAAAATTTCACTGCTGAGTTTTCTGTCTTCTAAAAGTGAAATAGATTCACATTTTTTTAAATTATCTGTGATAGCGACACACGTTTCCTGACACAAAATTCAACTATATCGGGTTGCAGTCAATTGTCTGCGGACAGGAGAGAAGAAAACTCTTTGTCACTCATCAAGCTTTCAAAGACATCTGAAGAAAGCATAATGTAATACTACAGTACTTTCATCAAAAGAAAGTATACTTACTAACACGAAGTTTCATGTGAGAATAGCAAAACAACTTCCGAGGGTACTAATATTTGTCGTATTATCAAAAGTCTTCACTATTACTGTTTCGAAGTTTGAAAAAACACGACACACATTGAAATTTGGTTGGTTTGAAATTATTAATAAAATCACTAAAATACACGTCAGTGAAACACACGGAAAGTAAGTATTTGAAAGGGCAGTTTTGATTAGAAAGAACTTTGACAGACATACTGGACACAACGACAACTGGCGCGGGTAATTCCAATTTGGTGATTGGAGATGAAAACTGTGACGCTCCAATTGAAACAATGGAACTTTTTTTTCGCCTCCTGTTAAATGTATCCCTCATACTACTTACGATATGTCACGGCACAGTTTTCAAGATTTGTATCTTGATCTTTATCCTTCGTTGAGAATTTCTGACCCGAGTGGTACGCCATAGAGTCTCCAATTTCCCCGCCAAGAAATTTGAGATGACTGAGAGAATATCCATCTGACTCGGGGCCGATTTTGAAACCGCTATAATTTGCATATCCTTTGGTTTGATTCTTATCCACTAGCTCAATGAGTAACTCACTCTCTGCAGCCGCTGAAAATGAAAGCTTCGCCTTGTGATTTCTAGTTAACCAATTCACACCTAGTCAAATATCGAGGTCTCTTTCTCTGTTACAAAAAAATTACGCCTTGTAGAGTGTTCGTTGATATTCCCAAACAAATATTATTTCTCGCCAATCTCACCGTAATATTATTTATAACATATCAACAATCATCAAAAGTATTGAAGAACTATTGATTGCTATGGACATTTCTTTGAATATTACGATATGCATCAGTTCCAGGTTTCTCCTCTTTTAATAGCTGACAGTATGAAATCGACCAAAAAAACTGTTGCTACGCATCGATCTAGCAAAGAAATACTGCTAGTTAAACATTTAATACACAAACACACATTGAATGATCACTATCCCCTACTCACTTAGAGAATAAATATTTTCTAATCCCAGCCAGAATTCCCTGCTTAGATCACCGAATCCATCTTTATATTCCTTCCATCCCAAATAGAAATCTTGAGATCCGTCTATTCTTTTCTGGATATGGGTCCATCCCCCACCTCTGATTTCCATTTCGCAAAGGACATGAAAAGGTCTTCGGGATATATTTGGTTGTATTTCATAAACACCCGACAAATGAATACCTGGAAAATGAAGGACAATACTGAATATTATGAAAAGTATATTCATACATTTGGCTATAGTACTCCAATGGTGCCTTGTTTAGAATCTGATGAATGAGAATGGAATACAAACAATTGTGTTTTTTTCTTACCCAGTCGATTGTTACTGAAAAATTACTTTCCTGACCAGTACCAGGATTGGCGTTGAATTAAATTTGACAAGTGCCACTGTGGGGTTCTTAAAAAATTCTTGCATATGCTTTTCGTGATAAATGACGAAATTAAATTCAAAATATTGTGATGGACACTCTTGCACACTGGTTTCAAGTTCATTGGCCTCTCGTCAGGGCAAGTTAGTTTCCACCAACAACTCGAAAGGCTGGAGCGAACACTGAGCAGAATCATTCGTCATTGCGCCATCCACCCATTGACGAGGCAATCCATTCGCGCTCCTATTTTTGAATGAGGACAGACGTATGAACTCTAAGACAGACAGAGGAAAAATGTTTTCTGGCCAGTCCCAACTATATCCACTGAGTGGTCAATGAACTAATACTGTCAAGAAATATTATGAAAGACGTTGATGAAAAACTATTCACAGATTTTTGAATCTCTCGAAGTAAGGGTTTTGAGTAAGGTATTCATCCAAATTTAATAAAAATAAAGATATATTTTTTTCCCTCCAGAAACATCTGCATTTACCTATATTACGGTTAATTCTTTTTTCAATTTCATTAAAATGATATAAGCCTGCCTGAACAAAATGAGAATTGATATTGAAGTCAATACAAGTACAGGGGGTTGAATAAAAACAATTCCTTTAAAATTAAATACGCTCTCTCAGTCAGCAAGCAACTCTTTGTATAAGGTATAGGAATACCTCTCTTTTATGATATATACACACACAAACACACACATATATGTATATATATATATATATATATATATATATATATATATATATATATATATATATATGCAAGATGAATTTTTCTGGGTTTTTATCCGTTAGGTATCTTCTGATTTGTTCGACGTTTCGAATTCCATTTTGAATTCATTCTCAAGAACTGTGAGACGAATATCTGTCCATACCGTCCTGGTCAATCACTCCCCTTACGAAGTAACCAAGCAAGAGTAAGCAAAGACTTCAATTGTCTGCTCTCCATGGAAACTGGTATTTATAATGATTTTCCTCAATCATTATCCGACCAAGTCCGATATCAAAGTTGTATCCTGCCCATCCAGGTATTATGTAGAAATTGATGGTTTCACGGATCTTCGATATGCAAGATGAATTTTTCTGGGTTTTTATCCGTTAGGTATCTTCTGATTTGTTCGACGTTTCGAATTCCATTTTGAATTCATTCTCAAGAACTGTGAGACGAATATCTGTCCATACCGTCCTGGTCAATCACTCCCCTTACGAAGTAACCAAGCAAGAGTAAGCAAAGACTTCAATTGTCTGCTCTCCATGGAAACTGGTATTTATAATGATTCTCCTCAATCATTATCCGACCAAGTCCGATATTAAAGTTGTATCCTGCCCATCCAGGTATTATGTAGAAATTGATGGTTTCACGGATCTTCGATATGCAAGATGAATTTTTCTGGGTTTTTATCCGTTAGGTATCTTCTGATTCGTTCGACGTTTCGAATTCCATTTTGAATTCATTCTCAAGAACTGTGAGACGAATATCTGTCCATACCGTCCTGGTCAATCACTCCCCTTACGAAGTAACCAAGCAAGAGTAAGCAAAGACTTCAATTATCTGCTCTCCATGGAAACTGGTATTTATAATGATTCTCCTCAATCATTATCCGACCAAGTCCGATATTTAAGTTGTATCCTGCCCATCCAGGTATTATGTAGAAATTGATGGTTTCACGGATCTTCGATATGCAAGATGAATTTTTCTGGGTTTTTATCCGTTAGGTATCTTCTGATTTGTTCGACGTTTCGAATTCCATTTTGAATTCATTCTCAAGAACTGTGAGACGAATATCTGTCCATACCGTCCTGGTCAATCACTCCCCTTACGAAGTAACCAAGCAAGAGTAAGCAAAGACTTCAATTGTCTGCTCTCCATGGAAACTGGTATTTATAATGATTCTCCTCAATCATTATCCGACCAAGTCCGATATTAAAGTTGTATCCTGCCCATCCAGGTATTATGTAGAAATTGATGGTTTCACGGATTTTCGATATGCAAGATGAATTTTTCTGAGTTTTTATCCGTTAGGTATCTTCTGATTTGTTCGACGTTTCGAATTCCATTTTGAATTCATTCTCAAGAACTGTGAGACGAATATCTGTCCATACCGTCCTGGTCAATCACTCCCCTTACGAAGTAACCAAGCAAGAGTAAGCAAAGACTTCAATTGTCTGCTCTCCATGGAAACTGGTATTTATAATGATTCTCCTCAATCATTATCCGACCAAGTCCGATATTAAAGTTGTATCCTGCCCATCCAGGTATTATGTAGAAATTGATGGTTTCACGGATCTTCGATATGCAAGATGAATTTTTCTGGGTTTTTATCCGTTAGGTATCTTCTGATTCGTTCGACGTTTCGAATTCCATTTTGAATTCATTCTCAAGAACTGTGAGACGAATATCTGTCCATACCGTCCTGGTCAATCACTCCCCTTACGAAGTAACCAAGCAAGAGTAAGCAAAGACTTCAATTGTCTGCTCTCCATGGAAACTGGTATTTATAATGATTCTCCTCAATCATTATCCGACCAAGTCCGATATTTAAGTTGTATCCTGCCCATCCAGGTATTATGTAGAAATTGATATATATATATATATATATATATATATATATATATATATATATATATATATATATATATATATATATATAGAGAGAGAGAGAGAGAGAGAGAGAGAGAGAAAGTTATTTGCTATGAAGCAAAATAAATCAGGAAACTGATGAATAGAATATCAAATTCTCTGGTCTATATATATGTATTCTTGTATTGTGATAAGCAACTTCACGAGAAATTGCTGACCAATAGGACGCACATCATTCAGAAGGAACTTTTTTTGAATACCGCATCACCTTTTCAGGGGAAATTAAAAATCTGCCCTTCTATACTTGTATAGATTTCGAAAATCATTCTTATTTTTCTCAGGTTACTAACCCAACAGAATAGTACTATTTTACTTCATTGCTAACTGCTGAAAAAATTCCGTTAGTGATTACTGAAACAGAAAAACATTCTGCACCAATACCCGATCTGGTTATCTCAAGCGACATTCAAAACATAAAACGTCTCATTTTCAGGAGTGTTCATCATGGCTGTCATGCACCATAAGAAGGTATAGGCTTCTTCGAATGAATAATCAGTAACAACTTTTTCCTAATATTTAGAACAAATTGCTAATTTGGATAGCAAAACGAGCGACAAGCGCAAGTTAATTCAGTTTCGGGGTAGGATAGCAAACGATATCTGTTGACATTTCTCACTGTCCAAATAGTCTTGTCTTACCCATAACTATTAAATTTTTACCTCTCTCTTGTACTTCTTTGCAGTCCTTTGGAATACTGGTTGTAATATTGGATCTTGGATTGAGAAGTCTATTTTTTTCGACTGCATCGTGTAAACTGGAAACAAGTTTATTTCATTAGAGACCGGTGATAGGTAAAGTTTTTCAATGACTTTTATCGAACTAAGGTCGGTTTCGTTTGTGATGCATATGTAAATATTTCAGAACTCTTTTTCTGCTATCATATTGACAATCAATTCTAGATTTAGTAGAGTATTCTTTCGATATCAATGAAAAACTAAAATGGAAGGAACTTTATTATGTTCAATATTGAACGATATAAATGAAACTAGTAATGTCATATTGAAAAATGGCAAAAAAAGTAGGTTATGGTGAGACTCGAACCCACGACTATAGAGAGGATCGTCTCAGAGGAGTAACGCTCTTGGCCACTTGGACTGTGAATTATTGGTTTGAGAAGTAGAAGTAAGTCCTTCAATTTCACAAAAATAAACGTCAATTGTGAGAATTGAAATTGAATTCAGCCTTGGATGAAACAACTTGGATCTTGTATTTGTTGGTAGACAGATCATGAGTTGACTGGATTCGCCTACTTATCCGTTTAGTGAACTATAAAGAAATCAGCATATTCTCGGGTGAGAGTATAAAAAAACTCATTCTGGAAATTCCAGCAATAATTTTGAAAATATAGAAAATCAAGTTATATTTATTCAATGGTCGGTGGTCTAGCGGTCGACGGTGATGTCGTATATTCGATGAGACAATCTCACTAATGAAAGAATGTAGGCTTTCACGGCCGGTGTTGATACATCGCAAATTTTTCGGGATAGAGGGCCGTGTCCTGGAATTTCGAGTTTCGGAGCTTTCCAGGACACGGCCCTCAAGTCCGAAAAACGTGCGAGACAATTCCACTGCTTGTTCAATTCGCAGTCGGGGCATAATTTTTTGACTTGCTTGGTCAGCTAGGCGATTGTCGGTTTACTAGGTAGCAATCGTACTAGGTGCCAACCGATCCATTGACACTGAAGGTTTTTCTGGGTTTCAGTACAGTTGAAATAGCAAATGCGCTACTGTGAAAATCAATGATATGTCTCAGACCGCTTTGGTACTTTATATTCCGTCGCCCTTTACCCACACATCTACTTGACGCACTCGTAAGAGTAGTCAAAGGGAAAATATAAAATAAAAATTCAAAAGGACGATATCTGAATGATTATCACCACAAATGCTGGAAAATCGTCACAAGCAACCATTTGATTGAACAACAGTAAAAAAAAAATCAAATAGGTATTGTTGGGTGCAAGACTTATGTGACAACTATAAATACTGAAGAATTATCAGTATTCAAATTCTGAACTATATTATGATAAAAATGTCACAGGATAATGTAAAGTTTATCAATGAGTATTTTTATCAAGTCTTAACTAGTTCTATTCAATATTTGTATTGGTCTTGTGAGGGAGCCTAACATAATAGATATATGATGAAAAAAATGGTAGTCCCATAAGTACCCAATGAAATGTGCCTTACACGATCGATAATATTGAAACCATACTATTAATCCAATGCATTCGCTTTGGTCACCAATGAAAGGAAAAAATTAGATACAAAAGAATATGAGGTTCTAGGTCCTCAAAGGAAGCCATTTTTTTATCAGTTTCCATCCCGAGGACCAAAAATACACAGGAACGAAAAAACTTGTATTGTCAAGGAAAAAGTTAGTGCAACTGCATCTCGACGATAACACACGTGTGACGAATAATCATCAATGATCTGCAATAAAACGCCAGTCATACTCTAAACGCGGTATGTTGTATTTTTCTTCTATACTACAAACGTTCGTTAAATATGTGTTTTGGTCACATGACTCACTGTTATGTATCTCAAGGCAATTCCCATGCCCATGAATTGTCGTAATGTTTTTGTCCACAATGTCATTTGCCTTGTTCGTTTCATACTATTGTTCATCAAAGAGCAATGCACTGCATCAATGATTTTGTTTCAAATAATCGATCGTAGCCCGCTCCAGAAAATATATTTCAGAACGTAGCAAACTCACATGACTTCGCATGAAGAGCATGACATGTTATCGGTTATAATTGCACGAGTGCATGGAAATTATCGATAATTTTGCAAGAAAGCGTGATATCTAAAAATTGCAAAAGTTTATATTCATATTTTGGCGAAAGTGCCCGAGTCCGAAGGACGAGGGCTCTTCTACAAAATATGAAAATACCCGAATGCAATTTGTATAAGATATCACACTTGAATGCAAAATCATCTGGTCATTTTTATGCACGAATGTAATTCATTGGAATATTTCACGAATAAAGAAATTCTCAAGGAAATGTTATTTTTTGTTCATTTATACTTTCCTCTACATATTGTATGGAGCACTCACCAAAACGCGAAATGTTTTTCTATTTTTGAAGTCTATCTGACATTTATTTGTGTTGTTTACTGACGTCTAGCGATACGGTTTCAAATGTGTTGTTATGGTGACTTGATACAACGCAATTACCGCTGTAAGTTTTCGATTATTGCATTGCTCTTATAGGACATTTTATATATGAGGGAAATATTCTTTACAAGTCATGGATTAATTTGTGAAATGGTTAGAAAATTTTAGGAGAAAATATAATATTTTTGTGTAGAAACCGAGGGTTTGGGGAAGTTATTATCACAAAAGTCGGTTTCGAGCTAATCTGCTCTGATTGAATTAACATTTTAATTACTGCAAAACCGAGCCTCTAAGTCAATGGAAAAATAATACAAAACTTCAACAAAAAAAGTTGCATATAATACTGAGCAAAAACTCTATGTTGATCTCTGAGTAAATGATTCATAGATGTTCAATTCATTGATAAAAAAAAGTTTATCTAGAAGACCTACTTCTCTGCTTACATGGTGTCACTGGCGCTGAGACACATAGAAATCAAAGTTTCTTGACTAAAAAAAGATACCACTTATAGTATATTTCCACACGAATGAAATATACGAGAAGAGAAGAAAATTCATAAATGGGATAACATTTCATTCTGAAACCCAGACAAGTGTGTTTCGCTCAGGGAAAAAATTCCACTGAGCTCATTATTGGTTATATGTGAATGAAAGAAACGTCTTCGAATAGGCTTTGTACATTTTTTTCATTGGCTTGAGAAAGGTGAAGCAAAGAATTACTTTCTCAAAATATCAGAAATATCTGAAAATATATTGGATAAGAAAAATTTCTACTTTCCAATGTGGTGCGTTCCACAATGAGATGGCAACGCTTGAGAAAGAATATACGAACAATATTGGTAATGTTCTATAAGATTCTTCTGTATATATAGCTAGAAGGATTTCACAAAAAATGTTCGATAGAGTCGAATACTTTCAAGTGAATATAATGTGCCAGACAGACGTTCATGAATTCACATATTTTTCATCTCTTATAGGTTAGTGTTAGTACCTGGTCTGATTTTTGGTGAGGATAGATATGTTATTCTTCAATTCTTCCAATCCATATTCCACCTTTCCCAATTTTTCACTTTCACTACTGATCCCATTGAGAGCTGCAGAAACGTTCATTTTTAGTTCTTCAATTTGATGTACCATTTCATTCAGAACTGCTGACATATTCAGAATCATATTTGTCACCCCCTCTAATCTATTCAGGAAATTCTCATTGGAGTCATTATCCTTCTGAGTTGAGTCCTCAATTCCTTCTTTTTTATGAGTACCTGGAAAACGAAGAATTTTTCATTTTTTCCATTATCTCTGTTGTTTTTTATTTTACGCTTCAGATGTAGAATAGCCCCCAATGGTTGAAAATTATATAGACGAAACTTTGAAAATAGTATGCAAAGGCAAAGTTGCATATTGTTGAGCCCATTATCATTACGATGAAAAATTCGAGCTAGCTTTACCTCTATCGAAGAAAATAGGAAAATAAAAAAAATTGTTGCGACTTTCAACGAACCACAGAAACGATTGAGAAAGTATTTCATTTGATGTTGTTCTCCTTGAAACACCCCCAACTATTTTTTTCAGTACGGGCCCGTATTAGAACTTTTTTACAATTCTCGTCGGTCATAATCAATGAGAAGATGAAATATCTATCGAAAGTTTCATTTGGATCGAAAGCATTTTAATGATACTTTTGAATTTTGTGACATATTTCCCTGGGCAGTTCTCCTTGAGAAAGGAATTGATAACAACCCATAAAATTGCAGAGAAAGACGCCACGAAACACATCTTCCTACTTTTAAAAGAAATCCGCGCTTTACTGTTGATGACTTTGGCGTTTTTGTATAAATTAAAAACTATGACAGTGTGAAATTGACGTTTCTTTTTACTCCAGTCATTACGTCGGAAAAATCGGGTTAGAAATGCAAATGAACCGAGAAAGCCAAATTGTAGATATTATGTTGGGGGGGAGGGCTAGAAATGCAAATTGTCGACCAAAATAACCTTGTGGGTTTTCCGCCATTTTGAAAAAGGGTTAAACTCAGTTTTTTCATGATTACTCGGTTCCCCGTTGAGATACGAAAATTTTTATTGAATACTTTTTTGTTGCTTTTTGCACGATCTACAATTAAGGTGTCATACATTTCTCACGTATCGATCATCGTTATCGAGATATCGATGAAAACAACCATAAATTTGGGGAGAACAAATTGTTTTTCGCTATTTTCTTTTTTCTCGTGAGAGATATCGGGGAATGTTTGGAAATAAACTTGTAGAGCGTGTCCAGACCTACAAATTCTTTTTTTAATTTTCTATTTCCGACAAAAGTTACGACCTCTAGCGCGCCGCAAAGTCAATAATACTGTGTCCGGTTTTTATGTAGCCGCTCGCACGGTTCTATCCACACGTCAGGGAATTATTGCAATACAAAATGAATTAATAAACCAGCCAAATTATATATCAAATACATGAAATTTATAATAATAATAATTGTTATGCAGCAAAAATAATAATTACAGGCAGTCATTTTTTTCACACGTTTTTCGGCGTTTTGATGATCCTGGCTGTTCAATTTTCTCCTTGGTAGACTCTTCTAGTCGTGAAACTTCGTCAATCGCAGAAAATGGTGCAGTGACGGTCAAAAAAATCGTCATCGTTATCATCGTGATCGTCGTTTAATAAAATATCGACTCTGGCGACATTGTCGCACGTCTGTCCACTATAGTGAAGCCAAATAACGGAGCAACTAATTCCTGCTTTCCTGCACCCACCAGCAGCTCAACATTTTCCTTTACATTTGCACGAAATGAGATTTAGAGGTTCAGGTGGAGCGGGTGCGGCTGTGGTTCAAATTGGTTCAAGCCCGTAATTACTCTGTCGCCAACCCCATTCCTGAGGATCTTTGAAAATTCCGAGCCACGTTTGTACTTGAAGATATGTCCGGAAAACGTGTTGGCGGACTGCGTTTTCCGTTGGTGGGAGTAGTGAAAGATTATTCGTCTTATGAAAGAATGTAGGCTTTCACGGCCGGTGTTAATACATCTCTGGTTTTTCGGGCTTGAGGGCCGTGTGGTGGAATTTTGACTTCCGGAGCTTTCAGCTACATCTGTAGCAGCCATCTTCAGTGGCGTGGTCTTAATTGAACCCCTCTATGTGAGTTTACTACGACTGATTGCAAATCTGGAATTGACTCGTTTTTATTTTTCGTTCCGCCAGCGTTCTCTTGGAACTTGATACCAAATTTTTTTTGTGATTGAGATACATAAGCACAAGGATAACTTCAACAGAAAGAAAGAGGGACTAAATTTGAACAAAATTTGGTATTCAGTTCTCTAACTCTAACGGTCGCTCTATGGCGAGACGCACCTTGCAGCTTCGGGCGCGCTGAGGCCGACTTTGTGGCGCGCTAGAGGTCGTAACTTTTGTCGGAAATAAAAACTAAAAAAAACGAATTCGTATGTCTGGACATGCTCTTCAAGTTTCATTTCGAACATTTCTCGATATCTTTCACGAGAAAAAAGAAAATAGCAAAAAACAATTTTTTCTCCCCAATTATGGTTTTTATCATCGATATCTCGATAACGATGATCGATACGTGAAAAATGTATAGAACCTCAATTGTAGATCGTGCAAAAAGCAACAAAAAAGTATTCAATACAAATTTTCGTATCTCAACGGGGAACCGAATAATGATGAAAACACCATAAATTTAACCCTTTTTCAAGATGGCGGAAAACCCACAAGGTTATTTTGGTCGACAATTTGAACTTAAGCTTTTGTAGCCCCTCCCCAACATAATATCTAAAATTTGGCTTTCTCCGATCATTTGCATTTCCAAATGTATATAATGACTGGAGTATTGATCTTACCAAGCCGTCTATTTATACCCGTGGTCTATACAAACGTTTTTGTGATACTAGTAGTTATTGCATCAACAATATACATTTTTGGAAATAATTCGAAATTCCAGTCGGTTTCAACATAGTCTGGTTGCTACCAAAGAAGATGAACATCTAACATAAAGTGTATTTTGTACCACCGCGGGCAGTGAAGTTTTTTGAAAATTATTCAGATGAGACTTGATATAGAATAACAGTGACGAGTTTCTTACAGGGCTGGTACAGATTTTTCAACATTATCAAAATCACATCTTTATACGCAACTTTTCCTCCATTCAATGTGAATTTCACTGTTTTGAGATGCTTCGTTTCGAAGTTCACTAAATATAATAATTCTGTACAGTTAGTGTATTGACAATAATTGATCTACACATTGAGAAGGATGATCAAAGTTTGGAATCATTAGCGGAGAGCTTGAAAATTTTAATATTATTACTGAGATCTACAGCGGTACAAAAGCAAAAAAATATCGCCATTTCAAGGATCACGAGCAGAAGTTAGATTGCAGAGTGTTCATAGATTTATCGACCTGATTCATTTTAGAGACATGATAATTAATGGCGATTTCTGCAAATGAAACGTCTGCATGGTATGAAAGAATACATCTAGCTTCATCAAACAGAATAGCACTATTTCTCTCAATTTGACAATAAACTCTGTTATTTTGATCAGCTCCAACTCCTTTCGAAATGAGCAAACAGAAGTTTCCAATTATACACAAACTTTTTCAAAGTTTCATGGTGTGAAAGTGACAAAACGATACAAATGCAAACTTTGAGATATTAAAAAAACTCACCTGCTGTAGTACTGCGAATCTTGGATCGAATAGTATCTTCGACATCGAAAGGAGTTTTCTCACCAACATCCAAACGGATATCCAGAACTTTGCTGAATCGGAAGTCTACCGGATCTTTTCTATTTAAGAACTCTTTGAGCAGCTCATGATCTTCATTCTGAAGATATATACCTTGTTAGAATTATTCGAGGCATTTGTTTCCATATTAGTAATTTGAACGAATTGAATAGTGAAAGCAGTACTTTTTCATCCGAAATAACGAAGTTTTCTCATACCTATGATGCGAGAGTTTTTGTACTAGCTCACTGTCAAGAAAACGAAATTTATTCTGGATTACCGGCTATAGAGTGTTCAGAATGAAATTATTTTTATTACGACTGGTGGTTTTTGTACTCGATGGCTGGTTCTGGACATCGATAATAGTAACGTTGAAACATTATAACTCAGAAAATTTTTCGGAAGTATCTAATTGTTAGATAATTTGTTGAAAATCATCTTTGATCTGCAATACTCTCCAAGGTAGATCTTTCCAGCTGAGTAACTTACCGATTCTATCTCGTTATCTACAACTGCTGCAAAAACTGGTGCTGTGAGGAAGAGCACACCAAAAAGGTTGAACAATGTCGTATACATACTGATCACTGTGAACATTCATCATCTATTACTGATATTTATAGTAGTTTAGGATTGTACTTATCTTTCGATGAGGCAGAGGAAAGTTCTGTGCGTGGGTTAATGATAGCTGCTTCCCTATGGGCCGATAGGAAATATGTTTGAAATGATTTTTGTAGAGAGCAAATAATAATATCGTTTGAAACTGGCTACCAATGTACATGGTGGAGCATGTTCACATGAATCAGGGTGAATCGAAATTGTACTTTTCGATCGAAGTTTTACTAATCTGCTGTTTTGAATAATTGAATAAATCAACTTTGAATCATTGAACAAAAAAGGAATTCATTCTTCACAGTATGTAGGTGATTTTTTCCTGCTTCTAATAGCTTGGACCCGAGAATCCAAAGGAACTCTAGACGATTCTGAAAAACGGTTGGATGTATCAGTTATGAAAGTCGACAGTGGTCATTTATATGAACGTGCTATATGACAGAAAAAAAGATAGTTACAGAGTTGACGGTTGTGAAATTTTTCACATGGAAGAGCACTCGCAAAATATCATTTATAAACCTCATATATATATATATATATATATATATATATATATATATATATATATATATATATATATATATATATATATATATATGGTTAACGAAGTTGCTTATAAAATATGAAGCGAGAAAATCAGTGCTACTTACTGTGTTATTGAGAATGGTTGCTAATGTTGGAAAATGAATGAATGATTTTTGAGTGTATTGTCAGACTTAACATTCTGTACATGATACTGTCAATTATTCAAAATATGTGGGATAAAATATGAATAAAATTTTCTCGTATATATATATATATATATTTATATATATATATATATATATATATATATATATATATATATATATATATATATATATATATATATATCTATCCTCGATCTCCAGTAATGAAAGCCAGTCAGTAAGATAACTCAGACCTAGAGGCAAGGTCACTCAGTCTTGAAAATGGCTCCGAAATGGGAGCCGAAACGTAAACCAGGATATCATTACAGACGCGGATCAACCGGAAGTTCCAGCCAGCATATATATATATATATATATATATATATATATATATATATATATATATATATATATATATATATATATATATATATTCGTTCTCTTGAAGTCATTCAGACATTCAGAAGCGATTTCTAAAACTGATGCTATCAAAGAGCTTGAGATATCCAAGTGATACACTATATGAAGAATCGGGATTACTAGATATAAGACAATTATATTACAAAAAATGTAATATAAGACAGCACAAACACAAGAATTCGTTAATGACACTCACCCATGATTATGATACCAGGCGTCGCAAACAGTTCCAATGTCCTCGGATGCACAAATCGGTGGGTCAGAAATGTTATTACCAGTATCTGGGTCCGAAACTATATAACAGCTTACCTTCGAACATTCAACAAATACCAAATATCAACCAATTCAAAAGTAAACTAGTCACTTTTATAAGAAACCTACCTAGAGAGAATGTCCATAATTTAATAACATAAGACAAAAAAAAACAGTTGTAATCATGAAACTTGAATCTCACGCCACTGAAATATGAAATTAGCCTTCTCTGTCTCGTACTCTATATAATATGTACATATCATACTATTTTAAACTGTCAAATTACTTAATATTTGTATCTCCTTAGTTTAGTTTAGTTTATCGATACCTTTCTAAATCATGAAACATTTTAATATTTGTAATCCTCACAAACAAGTATGAACTTCTGTGAGACGTTCTTCTATGTGTTTGTTTCTTTTTTTGTAACTCTAACGAAGCGAAATAAACACTATTCTATTCTATTCTATATATATATATATATATATATATATATATATATATATATATAAAAAGAATGGAATGGTCAATAACAATAATCTTGGAAACATGACAAAAATCAAATGTTTCAAAGTATAAAACAATATGAATTGAAAATGACCCTTTACCGAGCTGCGCCTTCCAAGGAAATTCGTACAAGCACGAAAGAAGGATTGATGGACGTGTTATGAACGATTTTTTTTTTATAAATCAATCATTAAAATATGCTTCAATGCCCAACATCCACTTTTATTGAGAAAGTACCTACAAGGGTGCCACTACGTTCGCAATCACTTTTGAGGACAAGGTCAACCTGCGGGTGTCCTCAGATTGGCAACAGGAAAACTAGAATTAGCCAGAATATCGGGGTGCGTGCCGGCTAGTAAAAACGGAGCATCCAGAGTCATTCAGGTTAACGGAATAAAAAAACACCCTATAGCCTTACAATTTCAGAAAATTCGAATAAAATATACGTCATATGTACCATATATACCGATGCTGCAGTTTCCTTCGTTATTGTGTGATATGACTCGTCGCACGATTCTCAACTTTTTTTTCAGAGTTCTATATACAACGACTGCCACTGTTAACCTAAAAGTGCAGAAATTCGTTTCATCTCTTTCGGCTCGAAAGCGTGAAGCCTATATTTTTTCCAACTTCATGCTTCGAACAATCATTGGTGAAAACGCATCTAATGGTTGAGAAGCTAAGTTTACACTAATCCTTAAGGGACCCACCATCATAGATACTGTTCACGTCGCGGGCATAGAAGAAGAATTTATATTCGGAATGGATTTGATGAGTGACAAAGAAGATCAGATCAAGAAGTTTGGATGGGAGGAATTTGTCCTTACTACTCCAGCAAAGAGGGCAAGAGCTGCGAAAAATGAAAATTGAAAGAATTCCTGGGTTTTCGGAGGATGTAGTTTGCGCTAGAGTTAAGATGTCTAGAAGGATGGTGCTGGGACTGATGCGATATTGTTTAGAATTTTATGGCGACACTCATCTGTCATTAGTGTCATTTTTACGTATCGTGGTGTGTTTCTCAAATTCATCGCTAGTTGACGCTAATTGGAAGTGCATAGTCAACCGATCGATCGACAAACTATATTCTTCGATTCGAGCAGTCAACAAAATGAGCAAAATCTAATGTCATGCTCATAAAAAACAAAATCGAATGGAAGGAACACAATTATAGGGAATTTGGCCAGTATTCTGAACAAATAATATAGGTGATTGATCAGTCAGCGTCCAAAAGTAAAAGTATAGCCAGTCGTCAGGTCGGCCGTTTATACATTTCCTAGGAAATTTGTAACTCTTTTCGTTGCAAATGCCATCTGAACTGATTTGATGTCAAGGGGTCATGATGCTTATTTTCATAGTAGGTATGTGTCGCCAAGTTTACCCCAAACATGCCCAGGTATAACTCGGTACACCATCCTAGACATCATAGCTACAGTTGATCAAGACCCTCAGTGCTGCGTTGGAATAGTACAGCCATGTAATCCCCCAGCTATTTGGTTCTAGCACGAGCACTGGTGAAGACAAAACAAGCTATCCCAATGAGAGTTGACAACGTGTTTCCAACCTCAGCCTCGTTCAAGGTATGATGCCAGAGATAAGAAAATAGTATCAATTATGGAAAACCAGCTCCTTCCGAGATACCTAGCACTGTTGACAGGCCAATACACCCAAAACTGGCATGCAATTGTGCCACTCTCTTATAATTCACATTGAGAATTTCTTTCCTGAAGTATCCTGCACTGGCAATACCCTTCGTGGTATAGGCCAAGAAAATAGTTATTTTTTGACAGGTGTGAGCCCATCAACCTATTGTGTGGAGACTGGTCCAAGCTAATCATTTCTAAGATGACTATGTAAGTTTTTCACTTCAAATAGGTATTGCTAAGTGCCTACTGAGTATTCTTCAGCATTTATTATGATCTCATGATATGAAGAATTTTCTGAGAAGATTTCTCCAAGTATGTGTTGATCATATTATTTGTTGAATACTGTTCAAAGTACATGCTGAGCACACTTCTTGTTGAATGTTCCTTGTCTACAGCTCATACGTAACTACACTGCGGAAGTAATCAGTCCTTTCCTTGAACAGGAAAAGATATCGAAGTCTTAGTTATTTTTGACGAAATAGGTAATTGTGTGATATCACTCGTCACAGTAAGGGTGCTTATACAACGACTTCCACTGTTAACCTGAGAATGCAGACATCCATTTTGTTTCCGCAGAAACCTCAGATGGAACGATAAATGTTTTCAGTGTCTGAAGTGGAACAACTGAATGTGAGTCGAAAGTAAAATATGCGAATTTACCAGTCTTAGATAACACTAACCGACCCAGAGTGATGAGACTATAAAGTTTCTGGTTTCACCCGCAATATTGTTTGTCTAAAGATATTCATGAGGTATCAGACTTTCAGTGAGACACTTCCCTCACAATTAGTTTTCTTAACTGGTTCTCTTAATTATGATAGTGATTAGGCGGGAAGAAAACGCAATTCAAAGTGCGGATTTTTCTTAGAATTTGTGGTGAAAGAATGAATTTTCTCTCACTGTTCCTGAGTTGATGATCTAGTTTGGGGGATGTTTTGATGATAGAAAAATTGCTAGTTGTTTCCGGGCATACACTGAAAAGGGGAAAGACCTTACCGTTCATAATTTATTTCAGAAAACTGGGCTTCAGTAGTACGTGGTACGAATGATTTTCAATCCCTTTCTATTTCCGTTTGATATCTGTTCCACGTAAACAGGCTTTGAAGGACCTTTTCACTTTCCAAAATGAAAAACCACATTCGGTATTGTTGAAAAATGAAACTATAATACAGGGAATACAACTACAAATTACACCTATTTTGAACCGAGTTTTAAATTATTCGTGAATTGAGAAGCGACGACAACATCTAATTTTCATAATAGAGTCTCTCTCATTTTGATACTTTTTTCCTAAGGAAATTCATTGGAATTTGGATCCGAAAATACATGATAATACAACACGTAATTGATTGAAAGTACTCCAAAACATCAATTGAATGCCTGATGTCGACTTTGAGCAAAAACGTGTCGGGTTGATGTTTTGCAAGTCAGAATGTTGACAAATTGCTTTGTTCTGTTGGTACAAAATTAGTTCAAATTCCCAAAGTAGATATATATTCCGTTAGAAATGGGAAGAGATCGCGTGTTACTCCTGCAAGTGTCAAGCTACTGATGTTGCTGCTTGTCTTTAGCGCTGTATCATTCAGTAATAGTTTTCTTTTTTCGTCAAGTTGCCTGAAATGCGGGGTCGGGAAATATATTTTGCGTACGAGCTCATTGCAGGTATCCATGTGACATACTAATAAGGGATGCCATTTTCATCTATAAGAAGATCATGGACAAATAAACAATATATACCGAATTCATTGATACCCTTTGTATAAATCGCCACTTCCATACTAGTTCAGAAAATGAATCTAAAAAAATGGTAAAACCTCGCAATTTTTTCGTCCAGGACCGATTTGTACAAAAATTTGAGATAAGGCTTATTCATTTTCTACATTGTGCCGTTGTACGCTTTCTGTTTTTTTAGGGCCAGTTTGTCAATAGAAGGATTAATAGGTTATCTGTCAGATATATGAAACAAATGAGAGGGTGTGCGTGAGAACTGTTTGGCAGTGATAAGGATGGAAACTGTTGGTTATTTTTATCTGATAGATATCTTGCATTGAAAAACCGGTCCTTAAGGGTGAAACTACTCCTCATTGTCAAAAAAAATGGAATAACATTAAAAACCTAAATATGGGTAAAAATAGTTGAATGATGATTGTTTCATGCTTTAGGATACAATTTTATAATCTTTCAACCTACCCTTGTAGCTTTCCTACAACAAATATGAACTGAGATACAGCAAATTCATGCTTAGCTTTTTTCGTCGAATGTATAAATTGGAAGATTTGAAGTGAAATAACGAGAAAAATTTGCATTTTTCGAAGAAAGATCATAGACTATTTTTCAAAGTATTCAATAAGAGCTTTCTAACAAACAAACAAAAATTCTCTGGAATGAAAATTGACCGACTTATGATCAAAATAAGATCGGTACCCGCTTTTTTTTACGAAAAAATCTGTGAAAACAACCCCCAAAGTACCCCCTAATTAAAATTGATCGCCACCCTTCTGTGATTTAAAATTTATTATGTATATATAAAAAATATAAATGAAATTATAATAAATAAATAAGAATAAAAAAAAGAATCAAATAACATCTAAAGAAAAAGATTCTTCTTGTTCATAAAACAAAATATACGCATCGGAAGTCACAAGAGATTTGGAGGAGATTGGTGTCACTTGGGAATCATTGTATTCATACCACTTTCCAACACAAGGATGTCGACAGCAAGCCGTGTAATGTCCACTGTATGTAGTGCCGTTGTGATTGGAAAATGCATAAAGATTGTAGCAACTGGGGGCTACATTACCTGTTGCGTAAATGCTCATGTCCAGGCCTTCCAAAGGGAAATCTACGGTAACATTTAATTTTGCTCTCGACCCGTCTGTTACAGAAAATCGTTTAAGATGGATCACTAACACCCTGGGAAACTTATGGATTGCCAAAGATTTCAAGCATTTTCGTTTTTCTTCACACTTAGAACATGTCGGCTTCTCATTTCCATCCAAAGTTTCTTCTCTCGTAAAAAAATCTAAACAGTGCGATAATCTGAGTTCACCAGTTATTTGTGGATTTTTAATCAAATGAATGAATACTAAAAGTTTGTATTTGAGAAGAGGAAGAATATCTAATGATCATCTAGGTTTATAAAGATTAATTTTTGGTTCTTGCTGCTCTAAATTGAATATACATCTTATAATTTTGTTTTGAAGAGTTTGAAGTGGCTTGATAGTTGTTTTATTTGCTGTTCCCCGAATTGAGATGAGGTATTGGATTCTTGAATAAATTAATGAAAAATATATAGTTTTTCTATAATGTATTGGAATTTGTTTTTTGATTCTATATAATATTCCCAAAATTGGCGAAATTTTCTTTCTCAAGACTTCTATGTGTTTTGACCCCGATGAATTTTGATCGATATATAACCCTAAAAATTTTGTGTTTGTGGAATATTCAATTGATTCTTTCTTGAAATTAATTGGAACTCTCGAAGAGTTGGGTATTGTTTTTCCCGAAGCAAACATGAACGAAGATTTAGCATAGTTTAGACTCAATTTATGAGAAGACATCCAAGGCGATAAAAGCGTCAGATCATCAGCTATATCTTTTTTTATTTCTTCAGAGTTATATCCTGAATAAACTAGAGTAGTATCGTTTGCAAATAAGGATGACTTTCCATTCAGAGCCAAATCTTTTATAGAATATACATAAACTAAAAAACAAATAACAGTTTTATACCCACTCATTTGTTTCCCTATATACACATACTGTTTTATGTTTCTTAAATAATTTGACAACCAATTGTGAATCTTTCCCCTCACCCCAGCGTGATATAGTAAGCCTTTTTCAAATCAAGTGATGAAGTCCACATATTTTGTTTGAATCCAATTGTGAACGGAAGTTAGTAATAACTTCCATTGCTGCACACTCTGTGTCACTCGACTTGAGAAACCCATACTGATGATTGTAAAAAAATCACTATTTTCCAAATAGCTAAACAATCTACACTTCATTAATTTTTCAATAATTTTTAATAGGACTGGTAAAATCGATATTGGCCTATAACATCCCATTTAACTTTTTTTGACACCCTTGAAAACTGGTTTGACTTCAGCCACTTTCATGTTGTCTGGTACAATTCCAGATTCGAAAGATAAATTTATAATTTTTTTCAGTACCGGAGTTAGTTCTGATTTAACTGCTTTAACATGAGAAACATTTATTTTATCAAAACCTGGAGCTTTTCTTTTGTCCAATTCATCAATTATTTCTTCGATTTCTTCTTCAGAAACTGGTTTCAAAAACATCGAATTCGTTTTGGTTTTCCAGATATGTGTGTCCGAATGAATTTTGCTGGCTAAATTAGTTCCAACATCAACGAAATGATCGTTGAAGGATTTGATGATGATAGATCTGCTTTTCTTGAGAAGAGACATGCCTGGGTTTTTGTAGCATATAATTCCACCAAGTTCATGTTACCCCATTGTATTATTTTTGCCAAGTCGTCGTTAATTTTATTGACGTGAATGTTTCTTTAAATTTTTGTTTCTCGAGCTGGTATGGGGACTGCGGAAGAGAAAATGGTATGAAGAGTACTGTCGTCCGCAAAACTATTTATTGAACAAGATGTTTTCTCGAGCAAATCATTAATATGAAGCAGAAACAAAGTAGGCGCCAGGAATGAACCCTATGGAACACCTGCATTTATTGGGAGAATATCAGATGATACTCCATCAACAACCACATACAGAGATCTATAAGACAGGAAACTCTTCAACAAAGCACACAACTGAGAAGGCAAACCATAAGACGGCAGCTTAGAAAGGAGACCTTGATGCCAAACTCGATCAAACGCTTTTGATATATCGAGTGCAACAGCTATCGTTTCTCCAAATGTCTCGATTGATTGCTGTCAAATATGAGAAACATAAGCCAATAAGTCACTGGTTGATCCTTGATGGAAAAATAAGTACTGGTGTCAATTCAGGGGGAAACATACTTTCAGAACAATTGCTGGGATTTCATCAGATCCGCAAGCCTTATTCGTCTTCAGGTCCATGAAAATATTTCTTATAGTTTGTTGGTGAAAAATTATCTCAGGCATATGACTGTTGACAGGCGTGATATTCGGGAGATCTTCTCCCGATGAGTCCAGAGTAGAATTTCCAGCAAACATAGTTGCAAATAAATTGACTTTTTGTTGAACAGTGGTGGCTTGTGATCCATCTTCTTTGGTTAAAGGAGGAAATGAACCGAAAGTGAAATTTTCGGCGACAGCTTTAGCAAATGACCAAAACGAACGAGAACCGTTTGGACATTCAACAAGTTTTGAACGAATTTTCTGATTATGTGCTTCTTAAGCAGCTTCAATTGTTGCACTACACCTATTTCTTGCGTTAACATACTCAGATCTCGTCTCCAAACTGGGATCTTGGCGCCAGCGATTGAATGCCGTTTGCTTGGATGTGACAGCCTCAGAGCAGCTTTCATTGAACCATGGTTTTTCAGACTGTGGTCTCTTTGTACTACTTGGAATGATTGTTTCCATTCCCAGAATATTGGTATCAGAGATTTCTTGGGCACATAGAGTGGGATCACTAGCTTAAAAACAGACCCTTCTCCAAGGAAAATCAGAGAAAAACATTCGAAGACCGTCCCAGTCTGTTGATTTGTAATGCCAGACACGACGTGCGGGTAACTTACCACTCATCGGAGCCAAATACGAACAATTTGTTGAAATCAAAGTGTGATCAGAATTACCCAAGGGGGAGTGAATTTTGATCTGATAAATATCAGGATGAGTAGTAAGAAACAAGTCCAGTGTATTGGCAAAATGGTTATTCGTATCAGGAATACGAGTAGGTTGATCGATGAGTTGTTCCAGATCATTAGTAATAGCAAATGCCTCTGCCTGTCGTCCTCTTTCATCTGTTCTATTCGAGAATTCAAGTCATGAAGAATTATGTACGTTAAAATCACCCAATATGGTGACCTCAGCTGTTGGATGGTTTTCTTTGATGAAGTCGATTTTTTCCGATAGAAATTCGTATAGTCTGTCGAAAGAGTCAATGTTTGGTGATAAATAAAGACAACAGACAAATTTAGTTTGTTGATGATTGACAAGCTTCAACCACATCACGTCAAAATCTTTCGGTTCCAGTCCTTCCGCGTTGGCACGATAAATCATTCCTAGAGTATGAACAAACACCACCTTTGAAACGAAAGCGAGAAGAATTCATAACCTGGACAGAGCATGTGTACATTATTCGTATATTAATTGACCTGAGTTTCAGTTAGAATAAGAATGTCAGGTTTTTCGGTTTGCAGATGGTGAAGCACATCATTGATATTTTTATTCATACCACGAATATTACAATAATCAATTCTCAATACTCCCGATGGAGGTTCCCCCCGAGTACCTCCCACCCGGAAATCCGATTGAGGAGGTATTTTACTTCCGAAGTTTTTTACTCTGGGGAGAAATCATCATCATTTTATAAATTCAGTAGTTGGGGAAAACCGGAAATATCAACCACATACTGAAACGTAAATTAACACTTCACAGCACATATAGTTGGTATGGTTGTATCTCACCAGGCGATGGTTAGACCATCTTCCTCCTAGGTTATTCTTTTAGTCGCCTTCTACGACAGGCAGAATCTACCCCAGGGTTATTCCAATCCGACCCCATTATATGATGCCATAATTTACATGTGATTCAACTAAACTTTTATATATCATTATTTTTTGTTCAAAATTGAGGATACTGGTTATAGTTTTGTATTTATACAGAATACATCGTAATTTTTTCACCAAGTAATGAATGTGGTGGTCCCATCTGAGGTGACTGTCTAGGATTATACCTAGTTATTTGATTTTTTCAACATTCCTGATGACAGCCATATCGAAGAAAGCAATTTCGTATTCAGGCAGGGCTACATCATAGCTACTGAAAGGTAAATAGAATGTTTTTTCTAAGTTTATTGATGATAATCTATAATCGAACCACATTTTCATCTGACTCAAATCCTGTTCCAATTTCAGGTTGAACCAATCACCATCTTTACATATCAAGACCGTGTCATCTGCATAGCTAATAATTTTGGAGTTAGTATCCAGGAGAAAAAGAATTTAGAGGTATATATTGAATAATATTGGTCTCAATACCGTTCCCTGAGGCACCGATACTGTCTTTTCTCCACTCACTGTGTCACCTATTTTGACGAATTGTTTTCTATTCAACAAATAGCTGAAAAGATCGTGTGGAATACCTCTTATTCCTATATCTTCAAAGGTTTCTAGTAGTATGATCCACAGTGTCGAAAGCTTTTCACAGGTTTATACAGACACCAATTGATGGTGTCAATTCATCTAAGGATTGAGAGATATTTCGTGTTAATATTCTGATTGGGTCTTGTGTAGACATACTTTCTCTGAAACCATACTGCGAATTCACATTAAGTGGTGTTTTTCGAAGAACTTATTGACTTTTCTCTGAATAACCTTTTCCAAAATTCTTGCTGGGCTGGTTATGGATAAAATAGGCCTGTGATTAGCAACATTACTTTTATTTCCGTTTTTGTGGATTGGTGAGACTACTGCCTTTTTGATGGATGAAGGAAAATATCTCTGTTCTAGTGATTTATTGACTATGAACTTAAATGGAGTTGCTTTGTGATTTGAGACAACTTTTAGGGTTTCTGCTCTCAGATTGTCAATCCCGGAAGCTTTCTTGTCTTTAGTTGAGAGATAATTTCATTTATTTGATTTTCTGTTGTAGGGTTTAGAAATAATTAGTGGTTGCACATCATCTTTTCCAACAGAGATAAAATATTCATTGAAGTTGTTGGCTATTTCGATAGGATCAGTTATTTGTTCATTATCTTTGGAGACTATTGATTTAATTGGTGAAATTATTTCATTGGTCAAAACATCATTGATAGTTTTCCAGAGCTTTTAAGAGTCATTTCCTACTTCTACAAGACGGTCTCTGTAATATGCCGTTTTAGTTCCCCTGATAATTTTGTCAAGAGTTCTCTTATAATTATGGTATTCATTGGTGAGAACATTATTATTGGGTCATTCTTTAATGTATGATATAAATAGTTTCTTTCGTTCACAGAATTTACGAGAGATTTGGGTATCCATTGATCGATGATACTTAAGCTTAGACAAAACCATTTGCATTCAATTGGGAATGTTTTTAATTCCATTTGTGTCGATCAGAGGTTAAAACCATATTAGCGTACAACCAATGGGTGAGAAGAATGCGAAATGAGCAATGGCAAAGGATACTTCAACTATAACCTCTGAGCACACTCCTTTTCCAAGGCAGCGGAGAAAGAGAGGTTGTGAATGAACGAGTTACGTCATTATGTCCTTCACAATATCTGTTCAATGAACATAACCTTTTTTTCTGTAATGTACTCCGGATCATGCTGTGTGAAAAACTCTCATGATGGTCAGTCCATTAGCTGTAAAGCATATGGAGCTAAACTTTTTTTTCAGAAGCGAGCAAGTTACATGCCCCTCTCCTGGACACTTTTCTCAGAACGCTTTTCTTCGTAGTTTCAATACATTTTTCCCTTCTGTCGATTTTGTGATCGAGTCACCACACCTGTCTGGATATCTCAACCGTCATATCCTGAAACGAGTGAGTCCTAATACGTGAATTGACTTCAGAAGAGACTTTGACTACGTGGAATAAAGGTTATTGTGGCAAAAACTTCATTCCATGGCAGTTAGCTCCACTTTTATCCATGTCATAGGAAAACTTCGTAATAATGCTAAAGTATTTTCATTGCCGACAGTGAAGAATTATTTCGTCTTTAGAAGCAAAAGGCATTATAGTCGATTATCAGAAAGATATACTCTGCCGATGACTGATTAGTATTAGCCTACTCACATATCGACCTAGCCCATAAACTCAAAATACTCCAAGAAGGAGTTGACTTTGTTTCTTCCACATTCTTCAGGGAACTGGAGCATACGTCTGAGTCAAAAGCCAAACGAGCCCCAAACGAGCCTCTGGTAGCATATTCCCAGGACAAGTGAACCCTTGGGACCTCAGGCGGCTTTTGATTGACTCGATAGTTATGAACACTCTAGCTTCGTGTTTACCAGTATGGGCATTACGCCATAGCGATGTGCCTGTGAGATCTCAGAATGTTTTTTGAAACGGCTACTTCTGCTCCATCAGAATACACCTGATTTTTGTGTTCGTCTCGAGATTGAAACATTTCCCACCGCTATCATGATTTTTGAATTTTCCCTCAACTTGCTCATTAAGATTTTAACCATGGCGGACGATTGGTTTCCTAAAGGATGTTTTCTCAGTGTGTTTTCACGGAATATTCAATATTGTAGGTTTAACTGGGTGTACCAATTACATAATTTTTTGACAGAATATATTGTGTGGATATATTCATCCAACTCAACTCATATTTACTTAAGAATGAAAAACAATTCAACTAGAAAAGTTCAGAAATAGTTGGTATCAGGAAGACATCAACAGGTATAATGCTTCTAGCAACTGTCTTTTTGATAATAATAATAATTTCGAACGAAGCCGAAGCCCCATCCGAATATCTACCATATTGAATTACTGGAACTTTGCACGCTGTGTAACCTTCAGTCGCCACAGACCCTAGACCATATGTTTCTGCCTTATTTTTTTGTTCATTGCGAACTGGCAGAACACTTTCAGGTAACATGGTAACATGAACTCACCTAGAGAAATAATCAATTGTATTTCTCCAGCCCAAGCTCAAGCTCTTCGTGGTCTCACCATCGAAATCATGAGAATGCAATCCTTTATAATTAATAAATACTTTGTTAGCTCACTGGTTTTTATAAATAATGCATATTTTTTTGTTGTTGTTTTTGTTTTGTTGTTTTTTGACAGGATGTAATGTTCACACTGTCATACAATTGATGTAAGAAACAATAAATAAATAGAATAAATACTAAAATGTCATGAAGATATATTTCAGCCCCTTTCTGAATTTTGAATGCTAACACAGACTTCTACATTTTATTTGATTTAATTCGAGAGAAAGAGTATGATCATGCTCAAAGTGATTGAGTGGAACTGGTTGATTTTTGATAAAAATCCATATCAATAAATACTCATACAATTTTCTGTTAGATTTTCACTCTAATATAATTGCAAGACGTATTTCGCTATATAAGAACATTCGAAGTCTTTTCGTTATTTTTGAGAAGCATTGGTATGCGATGATTCTAATGAATTGATAGATGAACACATGCTGTTTCAGAATACAATTCAACAGAAGGAAAATCCCTTTTTGTGCATATCATTCATGTTGGAATAGGAATATGTCCATGACACAATGAATATAATCGTGATGATGTTTATTTATTTCCAAAATGATATATACTCATTGTGAAAACAATTCTTGTCATAAGAGGAATTCATTTCACTGCAAGTTGACATATTTTTCATTCAAGATATACTAGGAAATACTTCTGACTAGCATCCTCCTTTTGGCACCTAGTCGAAAGTTATCTGTTGTAGATATTTGCCAGGCAGCTCCATTCCATAATCCATTGAGATCGCTATGGTAACAAGATCCATACCACCACGCACTATCTGAAAAAAAATAACTGATGAGTTTTCTGTTTCCAAAAAGTGAAAGAGATTCACATTTTTTTATATTATCTGTGTTAGCGACACACGTTTTCTCACTTTTCAGAAATACGTAAGTAACAATTGTACCTATTAGTCCTGTAGTATATATATATATATATAAATAAAACCGTAGTTTTTTTCTTGTTGTTTTTGTTGTTCTTAACTGGTCAGCAAAGACTTCCCCTATATATATAATATATATAGTTATATATACATATACATATATAAAATAAAAATACATGTATATCAGGTTACAGTCAATTATCTGTGGGCAGGAGAGAAGAAAACTCTGTCACTTATCAAGCGCTTTCAAAGACATATGAAGAAAACAATATTATATGACATCAAAAGACAGTATACTTACTAACACGAGGTTTTATATAAAAAGAGCAAAACAACTTCCAAGGGAACTAATATTTGTCGTATTATTAGAATTCTGTAATGTTACTGTTTGTAAGTTTTAAAAAAATACACATTTAAACACACTGAATTTTGGAAAATCACTAAAATGGTATTTATGATTCGGAAAAACTTGCCAAATTAAGGTTGGCGCAGGAAATTCCAATTTGGTGGTTGGAGATGACGAAAACTGTGACACTCCAATTATTAAGCATCAAACGTTTTTTTCACCTCCTGTAAAATGTATCCCTCATACTACTTACGATATGTCACGGCACAGTTTTCAGAATTTGTATCTTGATCTTTATCCTTCGTTGAGAATTTCTGACCCGAATGGTACTTCATAGAGTCTCCAATTTCCCCGCCAAGAAAATTGGGATGGCTGAGAGAATATCCATCTGACTCGGGACCGATTTTGAAGCCGCTATAATATGCATATGCTTTGGTTTGATTTTTATCCACTAACTCAACGAGTAACTCACTCTCTACAGCCGCTGAAAATGAAAGATTTGCCTTGTGATTTCTAGTTAACCAATTTGAAACATCTGGTTAAAAATTTTTTCAATCACACTGTCGAGTATTGATGATTTATTGATTGCTGTGGGTATTTTTTTGTATATAACGATTTTTATCATTCCCAGGTTTCTCTGCTTTTAAAGGCAGACAGTATGAGATCGACAAAAAAAAATTGTTGCTACGGATCGATCTAGCAAAGAAATACTGCTAGTTGAACATTTAATAGACAAACACACATTAAATGATCACTATCCCCTACTTACTTAGAGAATAAATATTTTCTAATCCCAGCCAGAATTCCCTGCTCAGATCACCGAATCCATCTTTATATTCCTTCCATCCCAAATAGAAATCTTGAGATCCGTCTATTCTTTTTTGGATATGGGTCCATCCCCCACCTCTGATTTCCATTTCGCAAAGGACATGAAAATGTCTTCGGGATATATTTGGTTGTATTTCATAAACACCCGACAAATGATTACCTGGAAAATGAAGGAAAATAATGAATATCATAAAAAATATACTCATACCTTTAGCTATAGTATTCCAATGTCCTTTTGGGAGTTGTGGTGTCTTGTTTAGAATCTGATGAGTGAGAACGAAATAGAAACAATTAATTTTTTTTTGTTTCCTAGTCAAATGCTATTGAGAAATTACTTTCCTGACCAGTACCAGGAATGACGTTGAATTAAATTTGACAAGTGCCACTGTGGGGTTCTTCAAAAATTCCTGCATATGCTTTTGGTGATAAATGACGGAATTGAATCCGAAATATTGTGATCCGAAATATTGTGATGGACACTCTTGCAGACTGGTTTTCAAGTTCATTGGCCTCTCGTCAGGGCAAGCTAATTTCCACCAACAACTCGAAAGGCTGGAGCGAACAATGAGTAAAATCATTCGTCATTGCGCCATCTACCCATAGACGAGGCAATCCATTTGCGCTCCTATTTTTGTATTAGGACAGACGTATGAACTCTAAGACATAATGGGTGAGCAAACTCAAATGTTGGCTATGAATTAAATTCTCTAAGAGAAATATTTTTTAGGCCGGTCCCAACTATATCTACTGAGTGGGTCAACGAACTAATACCTGTCATGAAAAACTATATCGCTGGCTTATATCACGAAAGGCGTTGATGAAAAACTATTTACAAATTTTTGATTCATTCAAAGTTAGGATTTTGAGAAAAGGTTTTCATCCAAATTCAATAAAAATAAAGTTATATCTTTTTCTCTTCGGAAACATACACAGGTTCTTACTATGCGGGTAATTTTGTTTCATTGAAATAATATAACTCTTAAAGCTTATTTAATTTTTGTCTTGTGTTTTATTTTGAACAGAAAGAGAATTGATATTGAGATCGATACAAGTGCAGATGAAAATACTTCGAATCTACTCCAAACAGTGGCAGGGTTGGATAAAACCACTCCCCTCTGAATGAAATACGTCCTATTAATCAGCTACTCCCTGTATAACGTAGATCTGAAATTTTGTGATAGGCAACTTTTTCGCTATACGAGAAATTGGATAATAGAACGCACATCACACAGAAGTAACTATTTTTGAATAACGCAGCAACTTTTCGAGTTAGATTTGAAATTTGCCCTTCTATACTTGTATACACTTCAAAAATTATTCAATTTTTTTTCAATTAAGTTACTAACCCAACAGAACAGTACTATTTTTACTTAATTGCGAACTACCGAAAAAATTCCGTTACCGCTGAAACAGAAAAAAATGAGAACAATTCTGCATCAATATCCGGTCTGGTTATCTTTAGCGCCAATTAAAAACATAAAATGTCTCATTTTCAGGAGTCTTTATCATGGGTGTTATGTACTATAAATAGGTATAGGCTTCCTTGAATGAAAAATCAGTAATAACTTTTCCTAATTTCAATAAGAAATTGCTAACTTGGAGAGCGAAACGAGCGACAAGGGCAAGTGAATTCGTGTTAGAATAGCCAACGATATTTGTTGACAGTTCTTTCACACCAATTAGTCCTGTCTTACCGATTACTACCAAATTATTACCTCTCTCTTGTACTTCTTTGCAGTCCTTTGGAATACTGGTTGTAATATTGCATCTTGGGTTGAGAAGTCTATTTTTTTCGACTGCATCGTGTAAACTGAAAACAATTTTATTTCAGAAGAGACCAGGGACCTGTTTCAAGAAAATACAAGTCTTGTAACAAAAAGAGAAACACAAAGAAACACGATGCTGAATAATTGTTTTTACTCGTTTTTTACCTTTAGCTACATTGTGTTTTTCTTGTAGCTACAAGACTTATAATTTCATGAAACAGGCCCCTGGTGATAGGTGAAGTGTTCAGATCATTTCAATGACTTTCATCAAATTAAGGTATGATCTATTTTTCTTGTATACTACAAACGTTCGTTATTTATATGTGTTTTTATATGTTTATCTCGAGACAATTCCCATGCCCATATGAATCGTCGTAATACTTTGCCACTTTCGTTTCATACAATTGTTGACCAAAGCAAAAATATATTCCAGAACTCTGCAAAATCACATGACTACGGATAAAGAGCGCCAAATGTGCCATGTTATCTTTACATGATATGAATATAATTTGATATGTTTACTGGTTAGTAATCTTAGTATGAAAAATACATCAGAAATTGAGGAATATTATTATTTTGTGGGAAGAAAGAAGTTTTGAGGAAGTTATTTTGAAAAGTCGGATCGAGCTAATCGAAAGTTTTTATGAATTTTATGCTCGAGAAAAGCTAAGAGGATTCTGACAAAAATGTTCCCTAGTATCGAACACTCTCAAGTGAATATGCAATAATGTTCCAGAGAGTCGTTCATGTATTTAAATATTTTTTATCTCTAATAGGTTATTGTTAGTACCTGGTCTGATTTCTGGTAAAAATAGATATATTATTCTTCAATTCTTCCAATCCATATTCCACCTTTCCCAATTTTTCATTTTCAGTACTGATTCCATTGAGAGCTGCTGAAACGTTCAATTTCAATTCTTCAATTTGATGTATCATTCCATCCAGAACTACTGACATATTCAAAATCATATTTGTCATCCCATCCAATCTATTCAGGAAATTGTCATTGGAGTCATCATTCTTATGACTTGAATCTTCAATTCCTTCTTTTTTATGAGTAGCTGCAAAACGAAGACTACGGATGAAATTCTTTTCATCTTCATTTCCTTTGTTGTTTTTTATTCTACGTTTCGAAAGTACAATGACCCTCAGTGCTTGAACATTGTATAAAGGGAACTTTGAAAATATATAGGTATTAAAAGGCAAAGTTGCATAGAGTTGAGCCCATTATTATGACGACGAGAAATTCGAGCTAGCTTTCCCACTATCCAAGAAAATAAGAAAAGGAACGTCATTATTTTTTGGGGGAACGATATTTGTTCCATAGTTTTCTGAGATTGTAACCTACCACAATTTGGAAAAATAAGAATTAATAATGGAATCTGTACAAGTGTAGAAGGGCAATCTACCCCCGAAAAGTATTTTCGGCGAAGATTGAAAATCTGCCCTTCTTAACTTGTATAAATTCCAATATTAATTCTTATTTCCTCAGATTGTGGTAGGTTACGAACACAGAAAACTACGGAACAAAGAAAAGAAACCAAAAAAAGATTGTCGTTGCGACTTGCGATTGATTACAGAAACGACTGAGAAAATAGTTCATATGGTGTTCTTTTCCTTGAAGCACCACTAACTTTTTTCAATACGGACCTCTATTCGTTTTACTTTTTCAATATTTCGTAGGTCATAATCATTGAAAATATAAAATATCTATCAGGGGTTTCGTTCGGATCGAAAGCATTTCGTCGTCATCAGTAAAAATAGAATAGTTTTTTGTCGGCAGTTCTCATTGTACCTGCTCGGCTGGGAACATTATTTAGATAAAACTAGATATAGAATAACAATAACAAGTTTCTGCCCCATCCAGTGTATTTCTCGAGTGGGAGGGCTACTTTCAACATTATGAAAATCGGCACCATCATACGTAACTTTGCTTCCATTTGAATGATTTCTTTGCCATGTAGATTTTACTGTTTTTGGAATGCATCGGCTCAAATTTCACTCACGCAGTATGATGATTCTGTACAGTGAGAGGATTGACAAGAATGGAATATACACATAGAAAAATATAACCGGAGATTGTATTCATTAGCAAAGAGCTCGAAAATTTAAATATTAGTAATGACATCTACAGTGGCATAAGAGCACAAGTATCACCGTTCCAAAGATTACAAACGTAAGTTAGAATATACAGAATGGTTACAGGTTAATTGTCCCGATTTGAGTTAATAATAAAAATAAATGGCGATTTCTGCAAATTAAATTTCTGACTGGCAAAGAAAAATTTATCTAGCTTCATCAAACAAAATAACACTTTTTCTCCTAATTTGACAATATACTCTTGTATTTCGATCATCCCTAACACTTTTTCGAAATGTGCAAATAGTAGTTTCCAATTGTTCACAGACTTTTTGAAAGCTTCTTGGTATCAAAACTAATGAAACTATGCAAATGCAATGTTGGAGATAACTCACCTCCTGGAGTATTGTTTATCTTGGATCGAATAGTATCTTCGACATCAAAAGGAGTTTTCTCACCAACATCCAAACGTATATCCAGAACTTTGCTAAATCGGAAGTCTACCGGATCTTTTCTATCTAACAACTCTTTGAGCAGCTCATGATCTCCATTCTGAAAATATATACCCAGTTAGAATTATTCAAAACATTTATTTCCATGTTAGTAATTTGAATGAATTGAATGTTGAAAGCATATCTTTTTCACCCGGAAGAATGAAGTTTTTTCACACCTATGATGTTAGGGTTTATGTACGAGCTCATTATGAAGAGAACATAATGGATTCACGGCTATAGAGTGTTTTTTGGATGGACATTTCCTTCATCAGTATAAAACTTTTTTGAATACGATCTTTGTACTTGATGGCTGCTTCTAGACATCGAAAATGGATAGTTTGAAACATGAGAATCCAGAAAACTTTTCAGATTATGTAATTGTGGGAGAAATAGATGAATATAATCTTTGCAATACTCTCCCAAGTAGATCTTTCCAGCTGAGTAACTTACCGAATCTATCTCGTTATCTACAACTGCTGCAAAAACTTTTGCTGTGAGGGAGACCACACTACAAAGGCTGAACAATGTCGTATACATGCTGATCACTATGAACATTTATCGTCTATCACTGATATTTATAGTATTTCAGGATTGTACTTATCTTTCGATGAGGCAGAGGAAAGTTCTGTGCGTGGGTTAATGATAGCTGCTTCCCTATGGGTAGATAGGAAAAATGTTTGAAATGATTTTTGTAGAGAGCAAATAATAATATCGTTTGATACTGGTTACCAATGTACATGGTGGAGCATGTTCACATGAATATAAAGTTGATTTTATCACTTCCATCCACTTGAGAATTATCAAATTTCTAAAGACCAATAATTCAGAATATACTCATTTTTCGAAGGTGATATATTCAGTTATAATATCACTTGTTATGTGTTCCTCAATGCAATTCAGATAACACAGTTGTGGGATATTCCAGTAGCAAATGACAATCATAGTTTGAGTAACCATAATAATTGAATATATATAGAAATGATCCCATTTTTTCAAGTCTGATAAAGTAAGCTCTTGTGGAATATTCACCAATGTAAAATTAATTATTCGGTGAATGAGAAAGTACAGCGTATATATTCGAAAAGAGTAGTCAAGTGCACTGGCCAAAGTTGACGAAATATAAGACCCACTTCAAGTATTAATATGCTCACGTGAGATATGGAAGTACATAAATGTCGAGTGTCCCTCAACACCACTGGTAAAGACCATAGAATAAGTGAAACCAATCTGAGACTGAACAAACATTTACATGGTAGAATGCTTATCTAGAAATAGCAGAATGTAATGATGATATGAAAAGCGAAAGAAGGCCCATTCCAATCAACCCGTCATTCGAAATATTGAGAAATAAGTAAGGATAGTATATAAAGACGAAATCCAATAGGTAAGATGATTCAGGATGTATTTCTCAATAGCTCAATAGCTAGAGTGAGATGTAAAAATTACTAAGCAAGGTCATTATTTGGAATCAATTTCCTTCTCTTGAAGACCTTACAAGTGATTGAGTAACTGATCTCTATAAAAAAATTCTACTCAATATCGAATAGTTTGAATTCAACATATTTCGAATTCATGAATCACAATTGTACTTTTCGATCGAAGTTTTACTGATCTTCTGTTTTGATTAATTGAATTAATCAACTTTGAATCATTGAACAAAAAAGAAATTCATTCTTCACGGTATGCAGGTGATTTTTTCCTGCTTCTAATAGCTTGGACCTGAGAATCCAAAGGAACTCTAGACGATTCTGAAAAACGGTTGGATTTATCAGTTCTGAAAGTCGACAGTGGTCATTTATGAACGTGTCACATGACTGCAAAAAAAGTACAGAGTTGCTCGTCGTACAATTTTTCACATGAAAGAGGTCTCTCGAAATATTATTCATAATGGGCGTATCTATCAAGAATGAGATAGTCATTAACAATAATATAGGACACGTAACAAAAATCAAATGTTTGAATATATAAAGCAATATGAATTTTCATCAATACAATTCAATGAAGAAACTAAAGATTCCAGTTTGGGAATTCTCATTTGAACCTTCAAAAAAGAAGAAAAGTTGTGTAAGCACGAAAAACGGATTGATGGACGTGTAATGAACGATTTATTTCATTCTCAATCAATCAATCAGAATATGCTTCATTTTCTAAGAAACACTCTTATTGACAAATCTTGTATGGAGGTAAAAAGTAATTTTATATACAGATACAGAAACATATTTTCATAAAATCATAAAAGTAAATGATACAATAATATTCACGAAACTAATTCAAGATATAGAAAAAATGAATCATGAGTTGTATTTACCTGGAAACCACAGATTGTTGAGAAACCAATATTTTTTCACCAAAAATATCATAATATTGTCACAAAACAAGCGTTATTTTCTCCCTTGCTGAGAAAATATAGAAACAATTTGCGATTACCAGAGAACTATCTCTGAAATATTATTTTATTTTGAAAAGTAAGCAGCCAATAACAATAGCGCATCGTAAAATTTTCCGTCGGGTCCACGGAAACAGCCCTTTTTGGGTACGCTCAATAAGCATATAAATACAGCGCGTTCAGATAGGTATAATCTAAAAATGTTTCTCGGAACTCCAAAGCTACATGATCCCAGTACTACAGAGCTCATGCTCATTCGAGAAATATTCACTGCAATGAAGGAAGAACCAACCATGCTTTCAGAACTCTGGAAATATCAGGCTAATAACATGTAGATGAGAAAAAATCTCAATCTGTGAAATTATTGGTCTCGGTAGTGTAGAGGTTAGCACATCCGCCTTCCAAGCGGAAGACCGGGGTTCGATTCCCCGCCAGACCACCGTGCTGGGTAATCGCACGTTAAAAAATAAGGCCTCGTTAATCCATTGCTTGCACGCGTTTCGACTTCTGAGGGTAAACGGTCGTCTGCTGGTTAACGGAACGTACAATTTCACAATTGTCTAGAAAACTTCAATTTGTTTCGATAAAACATTGTGTTATAATCATTCATAGAAAATTAAGTAACTGTTGATTATAAAATGAAACGGTACTATCAAATGCTACTCATTCACCCATACTCATCCTTACTTCATTGGTACATAAAAGGTCAGGGCGTATTACGGTCCGGCTTGGTGAAGCATATACAGTGCGTCTCAAAAGTCCCCCCGCCCCTCTTATCAAAACCTTGGAAGTACAGAAACGTCGAATTAGGAAAACTAACAAAAAAAGTCAGCTCATTGGACAACTATCTAGAGGCGGAGCTTGAATTTTGAATCTTAGTATCAACTGTTTTAATTTGGTTCTTGCACAAGTCTTGGTGAAGAAAAAACAAGACATCCCTGTGATAGTTGCTAACTTGAATCCCCCCAAAAAACAGTTATAGAAGGCGATGCCATTGGAACATGTGGACCTATTACATGGCTAGCAAACTACAATTCAAATCTACATCAGAGGCAGCTTCTGAGAGTGTTATAGCAACTGTGAAAAAGTCATAACAGTGTATTTCATGCCCGTGAAGGCATACAATTCACTTTATGGACCGGTGAGGCAATCAAGACACAAATTATCCTGAAAGACCAGAGGCTCTTAGCTTCGCAAGAACATCGTCTTCGGGGTATAAACATCTTTATGATATATCTGCTAATTTTTTCAGCGATCTCAGGACATGGAAAAGATAAATAAATCACTGGATATCGAGTACTTTTGCCATCAACATTCCCCACTAATGCCAATAATCGGGGATTTCTTTCAACTGGGCGATTTCGGTACCACTACCTGGTGTCTTAATACACTGGGTATCAAGTCAAAGGACATTGAAAACAATCTCGATGATTCCCCTCCGCAGTTCCATCTATCTATCTATCATCTATCACGATCTCATGGACTCTTCTCTTATTATCAACTATTAAGTGGTCATATACCACCGAATGTCAGTACTATATAGTGCTAGTGCCTATTTTATTCATCTCACCTGTATAACTTATATTTCATCGTGACACTGCTTACAACGATTCAATATATTATATGATAACTGATATTATAAATTTTTATCTTTACAAGACAATAGCTTCGTTTGAGGACAAACCGTACTCACCACACCAGTTTTTCCTATTGAAAACCAGTGTTTTTAACGACGGCGGGGTAGAAGCAAGCCAGAGGCTAACTCCTCGTGGCTTTCCTGGTAACTGGATATCCCCAAGAGGGGACACAGGACAATGCCGTTCTCCAAAGAGACCCGCTTAAACTAATTCGTTCAAGCCACAAGAAATTTTCGGCAGATGGGGAAAAAGGTGACTGGCCAAGAGTGCTAGGAGGGTGGAGAGACACTAGCACGGCAAACGAAGGTTCGGTGACATAGTCTCAAATGGTCCACAACCGTGCCTCTGGAAGCAAGAAATCCCACGGCGAGCGCAAATAGAAAAGTCTTCATGCAACATGAACAGAAAATAGTCGGGTGAAGTAAACATCAATTTTTGGAGTATATGAGGCTGCTGCGTACTTCACACAACGTTCAGTCAGTAATAGACTTACAATCGATTTGGTTTTCATCTTAACAACTCCAACTTTCCCAAGCTTTTTGCTTTCCTGGACATTGGACAAATCTTTCTCTATTAAGATTTTGAGCAACTCTTATTATAGAGTTTGTGGCTGCTTCTACTGATTTCAACATGGCAGAAATTGAATGCCTGCCCGTCTCGGAGAAATCTAAAGGGCGTGACTTGCTTATATGCATTAACTTCGCTTCAACCTCAAAAAAATGGACTAATTGTCAAGAGGATTGTGAATCACAGCACTTTTCGATGATGTATGTTCTATTGCATTTCTAGAAAATTTCAAAATATTTTCATTGCACTGCATTCGATGAAAAACAATTTATAAAATATGTTTTACCACATCTGTGTCAATCGGAGGCAAAAACCGTGTTTGCGTTAACACTTTTGCGGGCAAGTTACATGCCCTTTTCCTAACTCCTTTTTCAAAACGCATTGCAGAGACCTTCTAATACGTTTTTCTTCATTTCGATTTTGTCTTAGGATTCACTACATCTGCCATGATATATCACTATTTCAACAGCAACATCTTGAAATAAGTGAGGCTTTATACGCGAAGAGATCGTGAAGATATGTTTGACTACTTCACACCAACCAGTAACAACTCTCAAACATTAGACGGAAGGGTTAATATCGTTTATCGAGAAAAAAAGATAAATCTGAGTCAAAATTAACGTTCCATAATACGTGGAATATATTTTACTCTTCGTGGGAGTATTTTCATCAGTTCACTTATGGCATATTTCAATGAAATCTTTTGATATTACTGAGTATCAGTTTTCTTTTTTTGAAGGTGTTAATCTTTTGTCGAAACACGCTCTCTAGTAAAAATAATATTGTTTGGTGTTAAGGTAATTGATCCAGTTTTCTGTTATGTTATTGGAATGTTCCTTCAATGCCAGATGACTAACTGTCTTTTGGAAAGACACAATAACTTTGATTCTTATGCAAACTTCATTCGACCCAGATATCTTTACCCTTTAAAATTTCTAGTTGAATACTTCTTCAGGTGGAATTATTTCTAGAAAAAATTGATTTAGTATGTATTTTTGAGTGATATTGAAATTGATTGAAGTTGATTTTCATTTAGGTTCACATCGAAAATGTGATTTGGTCGTTAGTTTGAGGATTGTTGATTGCAAAATGAGAGTGTTAATGACTTGTATATATTTTTTTCGATTCTCAAAATCGAATCAGTGTTGAAGGACCTTTCTGCTTTCTCACAGGTTTCCAGAAGTCTACCTTTTTCATTTGGAAATTTGAATCCCACCTCCTTATTATGACAAGTGACGTCACACATTTTTTTATAAACTCGGCCAGACATCGACATTTCATTTGATTTATTTCAAGGGGAAGAATGATCATATTTGAAATGATTGAATAGAACTAGTCGATTTTTGAGAAAGTCTTTTTTATTCAATACTTATACAGTTATTGTGAGATTTTCACTATAATAAGGTTCACTAAAGTACATCGTGCATTTCGCTATATAAGAATATTCGTAGTATTTTCGATATTTCTGATTAACAATATTATGTATGGATTCAAATGGATTGATGAATGGAGATATGCCGTTTCAAAATATTATTCTTCAACACGAAAAAAGTACTTTTCTCTTGCATATCATCCATCTCGTCCAGGACAGAATGAACACAATCGTGACGATGTCTCTTAATTAACAAAGTAATATATACTTGATACTAGAACAGTTTTCATCTGAAGGAGAATGCAATCCACTATTAGTTGACACATTCTTCAGTCACAATATACTAGGACACCCTTTTGACTAACATCCTCCTTTTTACTTGGTATCGGAAGTTATCTGCTTTTGAATTCAGCCAGGGAGTTTCATCCCATTCTATATTGAGATCGCTGTTGTGACAACCTGCATACCACCACGCGCTATCTGAAAAAAAAATTTTTACTGAAGAATTTATCTATGGGTTTTTTTCTCCCCTGAAAGTAAAAGATATTAACATTTTTGTATTATCTGTTTCGCTAATCTGGTTTCTCACATTTCACTAGGGGCAGGTACTTCACGATCTTATTACTTAATAGTCCGTTTAAATAATAAGTAGGTGCTTAGGCTGTGCTTTCATTCTAGCAAATGACATGATGTGGTGCCTATAAATAGGTACAGAGTTCTGTCTGTTAGTTGACTGAAATGTTGGAAGAAAGATAATGGTGCCTCAAAACACAGTTGATGATAAAACTTTATGAATGAAATGAAAGTTTAGGGATTAAAATAATCTTCACAACATGAATGACCTGCGATATTGACCAAAAATTCCACTTTAGTTTCGGAATTGGTTGCCATCTTTCGGTACCTATAAGGTATAAGTGATCAAGAAAATATGTTATTCAAGCTATGTTCTCATAATGTTGAGTAACAATATCTCTATAAAATGGTTGTGGACAACTTCAACTGGAATCATATGAACTGCATTACCCTTCATAATACTCACGAAAGATTTGGGCACAGTTCCCGGGATGTGCATCTTGATCTTTATCCTTCGTTGTGAATTTCTGACCTGAGTGGTACTCCAAAGAGTCTCCAATTTCCCCGCCAAGAAATTTTGGATGACTGAGAGAATATCCATCTGACTCGGGGCCGACTTTGAAGCTGCTATAATATGCATATGCTTTTGTTTCACTCGTGTTCACCAACTCTATGAGTAACTCACTCTCCGCAGCCGCTGGAAATGAAAGTTTTGAGTTGTGATTTCTAGTTAACCAATTTTCAACATCTGGTCGAAAAGTGAATGTCTTATTATTGCAACATCAATAATACCATCATTTTCAACACGAATTCAAAAATGACACTTGACTTGACACATTCTGTCACAAGTCGTCCTCCATACTAAGAGGCCTAGGAAACCCTGGTGTATCTAGTGATTCGATATTGTTTAGAATTTCTTGGCGAAAAACAATCGACGTTTACAGAAGCTTTCTAATTTTTGTATAGGGGGCGTTAAATGACCATTTTCGAAAATCTGTCAAATGTCGGTTTCGTCAGATTGACGTAACTTTGAGGTTTATTGTTGTCAATGAAAACTGAAATTATTTCTTCGCACTCAACAGTGTTTAAAAGTCTATATAAGTAGAATAAGTTTTGGAGTTATTACAAGTACTTTTTCACGATGTGTAGAAGATATCGTATTTTGTGTGGTCAGTCAAAATCTGGGGATTCAAATATTCTTCTTTATTCAGTACCTAAGGTAAGTACAAGACAAATCGCCTGAAAATAATAACATGAATGTAGCGTTGTAGCTAATTTTATTCGTTTCAGCTTGAGCGAAAGTCTTATATCGAGGAGAAAACATCTGTAGCTCTTATCAATGAGATATTGAAAAAAAAGTTTTGTTGAAATGGAGGAAATATCGAAGTGATACGTATTTTGAACCGTTGCATAACTGATGTGTGTATCCCCTATTCCAAGACAGTCTATCACTTTAATACATTAGCATGAATTTTGTCGTACATTCTCAGGTGAATGGAATAAGTATATCTTCTCGGAATCAGAGTCTTGTCTTACAAACTGATATGAAAACCAAAACACAAAAAATTTGTAGAGGTAGCAGGTGACAGTATTGACAGGTTGTTAACGGTAGGTTTCCACGTTACATGCACGTTTTCTGAAACGCATTTGATTGGCTGTCAGCGCTGTCAGAATCTCAGTAGGCAAATGATAAACAGTAGTAGAATATTCGGTTGCACATTTCTCTCTAATGAAAATTAAGCTTCATATGGTATATGACTGATCGCTATCTACAATAGCTATCTGAAGCTTTTGCGATCTCAGAAATCAAGCAATCGAATTTCGCCAAGTTTATCCCAGAATTATTCAGGTATAAGTAGATACACCAGGGTTTCCTAGACATCTTACTCCACACATATCACATCTGACATAGCCACGTGGTCTAAATCTTCAGCATGCTTTTCGCTTGTTATTTACTTTGTTTCCTCATTTCGATACTTCCTGTCGCCTGACGAGTGAGTACTCAAACTATTTTCCAAATTTCCATAACCTCAAATTTAACTTTCACAAAACTTTCTTCTCAATCAGATTATTACCTCCAGGTAAGCACTGAAGATGACGAAAGTCGAGAGCGCTTTGCAATAAGAATTTTTACAATTATTATGCAGTTGATACAAAAGAAAGAAAGAAACACACTTTTGTGAAAAAATTAATGGAGAAGTAAAAAATTTGAATTGAAAATAGTGTACATTAAAAATATATTGCGATATAAGAAAGCGTGGGGTGAATGGAGTCAATATATTACTTAAAAAGCATCCCAGGCGTTTTTTATATTTCAATTCATTTTTTCATTTACACTAGCCTCAATTTGAATGAAAAATACATATTTTCAACCTTTCAATTCATTTATGTACAAAAGCGTGTTTTTTATTGGTTTTCAAGCAACACTTTTTTAGAAAATTATGATGCTTCTATAGATTATTATTATGACCATCAGTGTCAAAATGTGCAACACGGAGAGCGTCTTGACGTCGTACAAGTTTTACAGAAACATATAATATTATTAAAAAATGCAAATCTCTCTGTGGAATGTAAATATTTAAGTCTGATTGAAGATGAGTGAAGTATCACCGAGAAATGCAAAAAGGAAATGAAAATGATGAACAATACTAGTTCAGTTTAATTGACTAAATCCTGCTTCCTTCTTCGGATGAGAAAAATTGCAAAAAGGAAATGGAAACGATGAACAATACTAGTTCAGTTTGATTGACTAAATCCTGCTTCCTTCTTCGGATGAGAGAACTACTTCTCAGACTGCTTGGCCAAAAAATTCGTTCTATTCAACCCCTCTAGGAAAACAAATAGTTAATTTTGAAAGTCCTGGGAGAATATCGGGACGATTTTTTCATTCAAACTACCACAATCCGAAAAAATGAGAATTAATATTGGAATTTATACAGGTGTAGAAAAATTTGCATTTGAACAGGAATTCGCGTATAAGATTTGAGAACGGCATAGTGACAGATACATGTCATTGTTGCCGAATCGTCTTTCCTCAGTTTTGGGTTTTGGCATTGTTTATAGAGATATAGTTAGTCGATGTCTCTCTAAAGAAGTATTGAAGAGTTTTTGTTATGTCATCTAATGTCACTCTTGGGACAGACCTCGCAGTGGCTCAAACAAAGAATAGCCCTCCACAAGAGCGATGCCCGGCTAGGAAAAAACTCTTGTGCAGCAGTCGAGCACTCCCAAAAAACCGGCCATCAATTTGATTATTCAAATGTAAAAATCCTAGACAGAGTCAGTAACCAGAAAACCAGGTTGTTCCTTGAAATGTACCACATTAACAAAAAACCAAATACAGTTAATTATAAAACCGATACAGGTCAGTTAAACATTTATTGCAATATTTTGAGTTCTATTTGATCACTTTTGTAATATTTAAAAATAAGGACAGACATGTGCTTACTTATAAAAACCCTTAGATTAACGTTAATTACATCATTGCCTGGTACAGCTGAGGGACTCCTATAAACATGAATTTTGCCTAGCTGATTCAGTTTAAGTGAGGCAGTAACTATGCGAGCATGGGTAGTTTGATTCAGCTTCCCAAGGCAATGAACACACCAGGAATATTAATTCTATGAATGTAAGTAGAACTGTTATTTTCGATTCAATCTTGTACAATTTTGTCACATCCTCTGTAGCTTTTCTCCTGATGAAGCTAATAAAAATTAGCGAAATATTGAGATCAAGAACAAATGAGTTTTATTAGTAAACAGACCGCAAACCTGAGAACTTCCAAATCTAGTTTATATATATATATATATATATATATATATATATATATATATATATATATATAGGAGAGGAAGTCTTTGCTGACAAGTTAAGAACAAAACTCGGGAATTATATTTGGGACAGCAGCAAAAGCGAAAGTGTACTCTTATAACAATATATTTCCAATATTTCGACAATCAATTGTTGTCATCATCAGGGAGCTACAAAATAATGTTAATGAATGAAAATATGACATAGAATTTTTATCCTTACTTACATTGTTAGTGAGGATGGTCGCATGAGATGGTTAAAGAAGTCAGATGACACATAGTAAAATTGTTATAAAACATTGATACGTATCAGTACAACACATAAACACATTAAAAACTATAATCTTCTTATTTTAATGAAAAGGTGTTTGTCACTGCACCTTTTCATTAAAATAAGAAGATTATAGTTTTTAATGTGTTTATGTGTTGTACTGATACGTATCAATGTTTTATAACAATTTTACTATGTGTCATCTGACTTCTTTAACCATCTCATGCGACCATCCTCACTAACAATGTAAGTAAGGATAAAAATTCTATGTCATATTTTCATTCATTAACATTATTTTGTAGCTCCCTGATGATGACAACAATTGATTGTCGAAATATTGGAAATATATTGTTATAAGAGTACACTTTCGCTTTTGCTGCTGTCCCAAATATAATTCCCGAGTTTTGTATATATATATATATATATATATATATATATATATATATATATATATATATATATATATATATACTTTTTGATATTGTGGTTGGTTGGAAACCCAGTAAACTACTTGACGAAAGATCCCTTGTTACCACCCGGTCTTGCTTAGAAATACTCTTAGTTAACCATTCAATACACGAACACACTCTGAATGATCAGTAGGTATCTACTACTCACTTAGAGAATGAATATTTTCTAATCCTAGCCAAAATTCCCTGCTAAGATCACCGAATCCATCTTTATATTCCTTCCAGCCCAGATAGAAATCTTGGGATCCGTCTATTCTTCTTTGGATATGGGTCCACCCCCCACTTCTGATTTCCATGTCGCAAAGGACATGGAAAGGTGTTCGAGATATATTTGGTTGTATTTCATAAACACCCGACAAATGATCACCTGGAAAATCAAGGCGAATACTAAATAACGTGGAAAATATATTCATACATTCAGTTAGTGCTCCAATGTTCTTTCGGGAGTTTCGATTCATTGTTGAGAATTTGATGAAAAAGAATGAAATCGATGAAATTATTTTTTTTTATTTCCCAATTGAATGTTATTAAAGAAGCGATGATACCTGGATTTCTCTCCTTCAAGTTAATACAGGAAGAAAACGAGACTCCCATGAAAGAAGAAATAAATAATACCCCAAAATTGATGTCATTTATGGTAAGGTCAATCCCAATTATACATACAAAGTAGGTTGGCTCAACAACTATTATCCTGGCTGATACCAGATAGGGCGTAAAATTATGTTTGACATGTGCCACTGCAGAGTTTTTCACAAAAGAGATTTTTTCTTATGTTTTTGGAGATAAAAATGGCGGAGATAAATTTCAAATTCCAAAAATTTCTTTCCATTACTTTCAATCAAGAAATGAGTAAAATCAAAGAATATCTGTACATGTTATTCGAATACTGTTACAAAAATGGTCTATTACTAACCTAACCTAACCAAATGTTATCACATCACTTTCAGCAGAAATACAAACCTAATATCGACCTCTTACAATATATCGAATCATAAATTTAAAAATATCCACAGAGTGTCTCTGACAGAGACCTTGGAATCAAACTTGATTCAAAATTATTGTTCGATCAAAATATATTTGCAGTCTCTGAAAAAGCAAACATCTGTTCAGATTCTGCAGTGATTTGAGTAATTCAAGAACTCTGAGGACACTGAACATGTCTTACGTAAATAGTTTCTTGAACTATAGCTCGATGATCTGGAATCCACTCTGCAACATATAGACTCATGAACTTGGAAGCATTCAAAATAAATTCATCAGATATATCAATGGAAAATGCTTTCCAGGAATTGCCGAAAGGAGTCTTATACGTGAAGAATTGAACCTAATATCTTCAGAACAAGAAAGAATGATTTGGGATGTTAGATTCTAGTACAAAGTTATCAACAAGGAAATTGCCTGAATAGAAATCCTTCATTCGATACAAATTGCTGGTCCTGTTTTCATTACTAGATATTTCTCCGACATTCACTAGAACATTTAAAATCAAATTATTGTTATTTTGTGCATTCACACTTGCTTATACATTGTATATATGTTAATTTTCATCATTCGTAAACTTCAGTGGGAAAATGCTCTGGGTTTGTCCCGTTTGTGTTCCGAAAGAATAAATAAATGAATATTGGGATGGACACACTTCTCACTGGTTTCGAGTTTAGTGGCCTCTCGTCAGTTACTTTCGTAGAAGTTGTAATTCCGGTTTCAACGTCATTATTTTGTGTTGGATCAATATTTGTCCCGTAGTTTTCTGCGTTTGTGACCTGAAAAAATAAGAATTGATATTAAAATCTATACAAGTGTAGAAGGGCAGATTTTTAATCTACCCCGAAAAGTTGCTGCGTCTATTGCGTATAAGTTTATTTTTTGATACTTAGTCAAAATTTGAGTTGTACGAGAAGTTGCTGGCTAATTGGACTTTTCTATCCAGAAAGAACTGTTTTTTAATAGACGCAGCAACTTTTCAGGGTGGATTTAAAATCTGCCCTTCTACACTTGTATAGATTTCAATATTCCTTATTTTTTCAGATTGTGGTAGGTTACAAACCCAGAAAACTACGGAATGAAAATTGTGATTCCTATTTTTTGATTCGGTTAAGAAAAAAGACAGAAAATAATTTATCAGTAATATTTCATTCATTTATGCTAAGAAATTCCGTTTTTTTTGCTGGAACGGAAAAATACGAGAAGAATTCTGCAGTTCATGAATCAGTACCTCTATGGACATCTTCAGCGACTTTCCAAAAAAACGTCTCATGTTGAGAAGTCTTAATCGAGGGTATTTTGTACAATAAGAAATTAAAGACTTCCTCGAATACATTTTCATTGACAACTTTTTCTTTACCTTCAGGAGGCAAAATTGCTAATATACATGGTCAGCGAAATGAATTCAGTTTCGTGTTAGGGTAGCAAACGATATCTGTTGAAAGTTCTCACCAAATATTTTAATCTTTATTATGATTACTACCAAACAATTACCTCTCTCTTGCACTTCTTTGCAGTCCTTCGGAATACTGGTTGGGATATTGAATCTTGGATTGGAAAGCCAATTTTTCTCGACTGCATCGTGCAAACTGAAAGAGAACTTGATTTTATAAGAGCCCATATTTCAGGAGACCAGGCGATGAGATGAAGAGATGATTCCAATGACCTTCATCAAAAGTTTGAGGTGTGTTTCATTATATGTGATAAAAAAGTCATTCTGGCTCTTTCAATACATGGGGTGGAAAACGATATATTTTGATAGATAAGATTCTTCTATATAGCGAGGAAGATTTTGACAAGAATGTTCGATAGAATCGAAGACTTTCAAATGAATATGCAATAATGTTACAGACAGTCGTTCACGAATTAAAATATTTTTTATCTATTATAGGTTATTGTTAGTACCTGGTCTGATTTTTGGTGAGAATAGATATATTATTTTTCAATACTTTCAATCCATATTCCACCTTTTCCAATTTTTCACTTTCACTACTGATCTTATTGATAGCTGCCGAAACGTTTACTTTCAATTCTTCAATTTGATGTACCATTCCATTCAGGACCGCTGACATATTCATAATCATATTTGTCATCCCCTCTAATCTATTCAGGTAATTCTAGTAAGAGATTTGAGCCGGTTCTAAGCCTCCCCCCACCACTATGACGTCATTAATGACTAATTAATGACATCATAGTGGTGGGGGTTGACCTTGAACGGCTCAACTGGTGCATAGGACCTTGAATTTTTTTTTGAAAATGTAATTATGGGATTATTTGTGTGTGACGTCATTCGACCTTGAGATAGGCTGGTAATGCATCTTCATGTGTACTCTAGTCGAGGGAGGGGGGGGGGGGGTAATTAGAATTTGCATACGCGGTAAAGATATTCTTCATGTATGCAGAATAAATTGCATACACACGGATAAAGCATGTGTTCTCTGTACTACATTGCATAGAAGTACACATGTCTACACATACACGCACAAAGTTCACCAACACGAGCCCTCACTACACCTCACGTCTGCACTCCACGAAGTCACAGCCACGAATGAATACCCGAACTGACAAACACCACCCACCCAAACCAACACGAGCCCTCACTACACCGCACGTCTGCACTCCACGAAGTCACAGCCACGAATGAATACCCGAACTGACAAACACCACCCACCCAAACCAACACGAGCCCTCACTACACCGCACGTCTGCACTCCACGAAGTCACAGCCACGAATGAATGCCCGCACTGCTCTCTGAAAGCTCATCGGAGAGTGGAGGGGTAGCAACGTCAGACAGTCTGGTGGGGTACTAGCGATGTGTGCGCATCCGCTGCACAGATAGTGGTGGGAGGCGGCTCACTATCCATTATATAAGAATTGCCGCATCAGTTAGGAATTGTGAGTTAAACAGTGTCTAGTAAGAGGTTGGGATCTCTCCTAATATCAGTTGACATCGAGTGATTTTGTGAGATCATATTGAAATTATGTATTCCTGTGATTGTGGTAAATCTTTCACTCGTAGTGATAACCTTCGTCGTCATCAGCTCCAGAGTTGCCAAGGAGGCCCATCAGTAAAACGAGTGAAATTAGATGACGTTGCAACACCTATGTACACATGTAATTGTTGTAATGTGACGATTCCATTGACTCAAGTGAATTCTCACAAAAGAAGCTTACAACATAAGAATAATGCATGTGTACAATTAAGTGATGGTGTTCAAATTATAAAGAGTGCCTTCAAGTGTCGGATTGCTACATACAGGGTGCAGAGTTCCATTGTTTCCGCTGATTACATGTTATTCTTCAATGAAATTAGGCAGAAAGTCATTGAATTACTGGAATCAGCTATCAGGATTCACAAAATAATCAAAGTTAATATGGAAGTGTTCGGGAGTTATTTTCTTCAAACGCAAGACCTGAAGGAGACCAAATCATTCAACTCTCAGAATAGAACAGTTGACCAAACCACTGATTTAAATTCCTTATTCGAGGGATTTCGTAATGGTATGATCGCTCAAACGACTGAATTCCAGGAACGTGATTCAGGTAAACATTTTCTTTAAATTAGATTGGAATGTATTAGTAATTTTGATTTTGATTTAAGGTTGGACTTGTGAAAAAATCATGTTCCTGGAGGTGAACATCAATAAATACAGCCCACTCAGTGGATGTTCATATGTGAAGCTACCTGTGTGTATCGAGCGGAGGAAAGCCGTGGTAAATGTTCGTAATGAAGATCAGCACTGTTTTGCGTGGGCTATCACTTCAGCATTACATCCTGCAGTCGACAGAACGTCAGAAGTTTCATCATATCCACATTTCAATACTGTCATAGATGTAACAGGTATGAATTTTCCGGTTAAGTTGAAGGATATTGAAAAATTTGAGGACAAGAATGATATTTCAGTTAATGTGTATGGTTTGGAAAGTAAATTCGAGAAGGGTAAAATAATGTATGAAATTGTTGGACCATTGCGTTACTCTCAGAGAAGACTTAGGAGACATGTCAATTTGTTACTTATCACAGATGATTTCGGTAATAGTCACTATTGTTGGATCAAAGATCTTTCAAGATTAGTTTCAAGTCAACTATCTGCCCATGAACATAAAAAATATTTTTGTGATGGATGTTTGTTATATTTTTCTCATGAGCGATTACTATTACGTCATAAGATGAATGATTGTAATCACCTGAGTACTACAACACCATCAACCAATTTCAAAATCAATAAATATGGGAAAATGGTGCCTGAAAATATATTAACATTCGAAAACTTCGAGAAACAAATGAAAGTACCATTTGTAGTATATGCTGATTTTGAATCAGTACTGAATCCGATTCAAACTACCAAGCCGAGTCCCGAACAATCGTACTCGATCAAGACATACAAACATGAGCCTTATTCATTTGCTTATTTGATTAAATGTTCATACAATGATGATTTGTCGAAATTTGTTACGTATAGGGGTGTGGATGCAGCCCAGAAATTTGTCAGTAAAATTGAAGATGATTTGAAAAACATTTATGAGAATCATCTCAGGTATCCTATTCCTATGGCTGCACAAACTCTTGAAGAAGAGGAACAGTTTGCTTCTGCCACAAATTGTGGCATTTGTTCTAAGCCGTTCAATGATGGTGAAGTTAAAGTGAGAGATCATTGTCATCTCACAGGGAAAAAGAGGTCCCCTGCTGCTCATTCATCATGTAATTTGAATTTTAAATTACCAAATTTCATTCCCATTATCTTTCACAATCTGAGTGGATACGATTCTCACTTATTCATAAAGGAATTGTATAAGAACAAAGAGAAAGTGGATGTTATTCCACAAACTAAAGAGAAATATATATCTTTCACAAAACATCTCTTTACACACTCCTATACGGATAAAGATGGGAGGTCGAAGAAGAATTATTTGAAAATGAGATTCATAGATAGTTTCAAATTCATGTCGAATTCTTTGGAGAACTTAGGTGCAAATTTAACATCTGATCAGTGTATTGAGATGCACAAACATTTTCCACAAATTGAAAAATTCGATTTGATGAGAAAGAAAGGTGTATTTCCCTATAGCTTTGTTGATGACATTGACAAACTAAATCATCCAAGACTTCCAACAAAAAATCAATTCTATGACACTCTCAATTGTGAGCATATATCAGATAATGATTATAGGAGGGCCCAACTTGTATGGAATTTGTTCGAGTGCCATAGTTTGGGTGAATATTCTGATTTATATTTAAAGTCAGATGTGTTACTATTATGTGACATTTTTGAAAATTTTAGAAATATATGTATTGATAAATATGATTTGGATCCGGCACAATACTACACCGCACCGGGATTATCTTGGGATGCCATGTTAAAATATACGAATATCGAATTGGAATTACTGACCGACATTGATATGATTCATTTTTTTCAAAAAGGTATACGTGGTGGAATCAGTCAGTGTAGTGAAAGGAAACATAAAGCAAACAATAAATTTTTGCCAAATTATAATCCAAACGAACCATCTTCATTCATTTCATATTTGGATGCAACAAATTTATATGGACACAGCATGTCACAACCATTACCAACAGGTGAATTTCAATGGTTAACACCCAATGAAATTCTCAATCTTGACATAATGAATGTGGATGCTGATAGTTCGTATGGATATGTACTGGAAGTGGATATTCATTATCCACAAGAACTTCATGATAAACATTCTGATCTTCCATTCTTAGTTGAACGTTTGGTACCTCCATGCTCTAAATCAAAAGTTCCCAAATTAATTCCAAATTTGAATGATAAAAGAAAATATATTGTTCACTATAGAAACTTACAGCAAGCTCTCAATCATGGTTTGATAGTGATGAACACACATAGAGTATTGAGGTTCAAGCAATCATGTTGGATGAAGCCCTATATAGATCTGAATACTGAAATGCGTAATAGGTCTAATAATAAGTCTGAGAAAGACTTCTTCAAGCTTATGAACAATGCAGTTTATGGAAAAACAATGGAAAACGTAGACAATAGAATTGATGTTAGACTCGTTACACATTGGGAAAATATAAAGAGAACTATGGGTGCTAGTTGTCTCCTTTCGCGACCAAATTTCAAAAATTGCTCCATCTTTACTGACAATTTTGTTGCCATTCAATTGGGCAGAGTTAAAGTTCATTATGATAAACCACTATATTTAGGATTTTCCATTCTGGAACTATCCAAAACGGTCATGTATGACTTTTTTTACGGATGCATCAAACATCGATTTGGAGAAGATGTGTCCTTACTCTATACTGATACCGACTCTCTTATTCTCAAAGTAAATACAGAAAATTTCTATGAATTCATCAAAAATAATATAAACAAGTTCGATACATCTAATTACAATATAGGGAACCAATTCGATATTCCAGTGACAAAGTCAGTTCTGGGTAATTTCAAGGACGAATTTCCAAATGATCCAATAATAAGCTTTTACGGTACAGGTGCCAAAGCATATTATGTAAAATCTGTCAACACTGAACTGAAAAAGGCCAAAGGTATCAAAAGATCTGTTATAAAGAATGAATTGACGTGTGAAGACTATGAAAAAATTGTCGAACAAGGAGGTATGATATTCAGAAAGATGAACTCTTTTAGAAGCGTGTTGCATGATATTTATACTGAACTGAAAAATAAAGTTGCATTATCATACCACGACGACAAACGATTCATTATTCCGAATACCACTCGAACTCTTCCATGGGGTCATAGCGATATAGAGTTCTATCAAAATGATCCGAATGATAACATTCGTTGGGTATCTGAAATCGTTCATTCTTTTTCTCAGGAGAGCCCCCTAGACCAACTTATTAATTTGTTGAATGCCGAGATGAATAACTAAATTATTAGTCTCGGTGTTTTTATCCTTCAAACCGGAACATTCATCATTTGTGATTTTTGTATTGTGATTTTGTACATTGAAGTATGGATATTTTTATTAAATATTAAATGTTTTGGAATATGTATTGTTTTATTGTTTCTAATACTCAATCGTCGCCATGTAGAAATGATAATATAAATAAATGAACCATTGAAGAACCATCAGTTTGAGAAGTATCGTTCTCTGGGTATAATGTCCAAAACAATTGATAAATTTGGTCGTAAAAGGAAATGGGGTGGTGGCACTGTTCGTGGCCCACCGGGTATTGGATTCAAATTAACATCAGACGGTCAATATGATATGCAGAGAAAAATATTGAAAAATACTGGAGAGCCATGCGAAAATGGTGATTGTGTAACTGTATCATATCTCGAGGCAAAAATTAAAGAAACTAAGGAGCTCACCCTCATGGCACTCCAAGCTGCCATACAATCTGCAATAGGTAATGTAGAACGTGAAGCCCGTCAAGCATTTGATGATAAGATAGCTGAAGCGAGAATAACATTGGCTCGCAAATACAACAATCTTAAGAGTGATGTCGAAATAAAAACATCTGACGCTACTACTGCGATGACACAAAAATATAATGCATTGGAAGAAAGAGTTGCAACGCTTGAGAAGAAACATGCGGAGCGGTGGCCGAAGGATAGACCATTATTGTGGTATCCGGGTATAGACATCAATCCTGGTGTTAAAAAATGAATATATGTATGATGTTCCAATAAGTAGAATGCTATGTATCAAATGAAATAAATTGATCTTTACCATAAACGGAAAACTGTGTTTCATTTGTACCCAATCAGTAAACAGCTAAATGCAAATAATGAAGAGAGTGGCGATAGAGCGATGGTGGGATTGGTTGGTCGGGTTTGTTGTAGTGGGGAGGGCGGGGCTTAGAGAGCGATTGTGGGTTGGAATAGTTTGAGAGGGGAGGGTGGGACTTAGCTTCCAAGAAAGAATTATGTGAGAGGAGTGGGAGGGTGGGGGCTTGCTGGAGTGTACAAAAGCAGAGCTCCGTTCATAATTTCTTCAGTGTGACTTTCAGCAGCTAGCCGACCAGTCTCATTGCCCTACTCCGGACCAGTGCCACATCGAGTGTTTTTCTCTCCGAACTGATACAACTAGTGATCGGTAAGTAACAATTTCAATTTTATGAATTTGTCTAATTGTATGTTTTCTATATGTTTCAGAAATGGATTTCTCAAAGAATGAAGTTAATGCTGCCATTGACAGCATCATTCCTGAGCCGATGGAGGAGGGTGCCGCCATTGACGACTTCCCGGAGGTGTGCCAGGACGACCTTATCGGTATGCTGGACGAGGGGATCTTCCGGAATATGGTGCTGTCCCAACTCCGAGACCCAGATGTGGTGGCAGCCCCAACCCAGGAGGTGGTGGCAACCCCGTCGACATCAGCGGTGCCTTCCCAGGAGGTGATGACGACGAAGCCGATCCCATCATCAACGGTGCCTTCCAAGGAAGTGGTGACGACGGAGGCGATCCCGTCGACATCAGCGGTGTCTTCGCAGGAAGTGGTGACGACGGAGGCGACGGTACAACGCCGGAAACGTGCAGGTGGAGCTAGGCAAGGTTCGTCAAAGAAGAAGATGTCTGGCTTCCTTGACATGCTGGAGAATATCGAGAGCGAGGACGAATTCGAAGAACCGAAGCCCTCGACGAGCCGGCGGCCACCAGCCAAACGGGCGCCCAAAGCGAAGGTTGGTGTCATTGCGAAGTATCGCAAAGTATGTAATGATACCAATCCTCGAGCTGGGCCATGGCCAGTTTCGACGAGAGCTCCGGTACCCAGCATACCGGCTACACCTGCTGGAGCCTCCGCTGCCATAGTGGCTAGACCGCCACTTCCCATGCCGCCTGCAGTAGACGCTTCCATGGAGGACAATGCTCCCGCGGCCATCGTGACCGCCGCTACCGCCGTTGCCTCCGTCACTGCTGCCACCACTGCCGCCACCACTGACGCCACCGCCACCACTGACGCCACCGCCATCACTGACGCCACCGCCATCACTGCCGCCACCACCATCACTGCCGCCACCACTGTAGCCACCACCGCTACGCTCACCGAAGGGGTTGACTCTTCAGACGAGGAGGACGTTCGAGTTGGGCATACCTTCTTCTTGGCTCTCAGGAAGAAGTTCGACGATACCAAACGTGCCTGCCAACAAAGTGAGACTACGAGGGCGGGCATAAGGCATCGTCAAGACGAGATTGCCAGGCAACAAGCTGACATCGATCGGCAAATAGCTGAACTTGCCGAACAGAGGTCAGAACTTGCCCGGGAATCGGAACGTCTTGCTGAGAGTGATCGGGTGGAAATCCAGCAACACAAGGAGAGATATGCCCGATTCAAACGGACCAAGGGGAAGATCTCCAAATTGCTCCTTCCCTTGGGTGACCTCTTCGATGAGATTAAATAGGTTAAGTTAGTCCTAGTCGATTTTTTTATATAGTTTTAAGTTAATTTGTATATATGTATATATTTCAATAAATCATTGAATAAACAGATGAAATGAAAAAAAGAGTGTACATTAAATTGGTTTGGTACACATTGAACAATGCGTTGGTTGGGGCATTGCTCTTCATTTCATCTGAATATTTTGTTATATTAGGAAATATTTCGATGAAGTAGGTTGAGTTAGTTTTAGGTGTTTATTCCAATAGTTTTAAGTTCATTTGTTTATATATTTCTTTCAATAAATAGTTTATGAACGCAGATGAAATGAAACGAAAGAGTGTACATTAAATTGGTTTGGTACACATTGAACAATGCGATGGTTGGGGCATTGCTCTTCATTTCATCTGAATATTTTGTAATTACATTATAAATGCGTATTTGAATTTCATACTTTTCTACACAAACCTTTCAACAACAATGTGTATTTCCTTGTCATATGAATATCTTGCAGAAAATTGGCTTGCTTCATAATGAATTCAACAAGTATACCTTTTAGAATGTTCACAAATATCATCGCTTTTCTCTTCCCACCACTCTCCCCACCAACATTTTTTTTGTATAAATACAATGCGAGACCAGAGTTCTATATCATTCTCTTCACGATGTCGATGAGAGCTGATTCAACGACGGAGCCAAGGAGTGTACCAACTTCGGAACCAGCGACAGGACCTATCCAGGTTGAAGAAGTTAGTTCTTCAACCGATAGTGTCAATACTCGAGGCAATCTTGGTTACTTCGAGTATTTATCACAACAGTTTGGGTTTCCGGAAGGGTTCTTTGATAGGATGCAAGTGGATGGCTCTGATATAGACTCAATCAGTCTACCATCCACTGTAAGTTGGCCATCATCCATCGGGAGACCTATCAGTATCTCATCTGATACTGACGACGACGACGACTAGTCTACAGAGTGTAGACTCACAAAAACAGCCCTTTTCAGGGCTACCATTAAGAACTCAAAGTAGCTATCTCACAGTGAGATTCATTAGGTGATCACCTATTGAATATGCGTTATTACATATTCATGATCTAATGGATCACACATGTTCACAATATGTATAAATACTTGTCTCTGCAACTCTGTTGCAGATATCACAGACAAAATGAGATTAAAGATTCGAAAAAAAAAAAAGATCTCACAATTCTCAGTTGTTCCCGTCTCAGTTATAGTATAATGTACACATGACAAAAGGCGCTCGAAATATGTATTACCACCCGTAATGATACAATTTGGAAAAATAAATCAATAAAGGTTAGGTCAAGGTCATTTCGTGTGGTTGCTCCTGAGGTTGGTTTTTCAAAGATATTAATCGTACTCACAAAATAAGTTTTTAGGTAATCTCAATATGCGGTTAGCTGATCAGAGTATGAATTTTTCTCCTGAATTGCATGCAAAACGAACTAATTAATGAGGGTTGAGTTAGACCAGACTCGAAATCATGGTGTATTCACGCTCATATATATGTGATGAATGAATAAAAGTAAAGATACTTATGGTTGATAATATTATGTGTAGTGATTTGAAGTCGTGAAGAGTATTATTTATATCCCCAACTTCTATTGCGTTTACAATCTAGCGGTTGACCGGCACGGTCAAAAAAATTTTTCGACCCGCGAATTAAATTAATTCGCGGCCGCGAATTAAAATAATCCGCGGATAAAACCGCGGATCCGCGGCCGCGGCCGCGGATTCGCGCATATTCCACCAATAAATCCGCGGGTCCGCGGCCGTGGCCGCGGATCCGCGGTTTTATCCGCGGAATAGGCGCGAATCCGCGGCCGTGGCAACGAAATCGCGCATCCGCGGAATAATTTCAATCGCGGCCGTGAAATAATTTAATACGCGGGTCGAAAAATTTTTGAAGCGGAGCGGAGCGACGCGGAGCGGACCTGGTTTTTTACATATATTTCCGCAAATTACGATCATCATTCGACGGATTTGATGCAGTCGTGATTCAATCCACTGCGGTCGCGGTTCTGCGATCGCGGTTCCACGGTTGCACCCGCGTTATTAGTCCGAGTCAGAGTGTAGCTATTTTTTCATCTTTATTCCGCGAAGTTTAAATCATGGATTGTCGCGGTGGTCGCGGAACCGCGGCTACATTCGCGAATCATTCGCGTTTCCACGGCTTTTCATTCTGTCGCGGCAGCGGATCTATTACCACTGCGATCGCGGTTCCACGGTTGCGCCTGCGTTATTAGTCCAAGTCAGAGTGTGGGTATTGTTTCATCTTTATTCCGCGAAGTTTATTCCATGGATTGTCGCGGTGGTCGCGGAACTGCGGCTACTTTCGCGAATCATTCACGTATCCGCGGCTTTTCATTCTGCCGCGGCAGCGGATCCACATCCACTGCGGTCGCAGTTCCGCGGTTGCGCCCGCGTTATTAGTCCAAGTGAGAGTGTAGCTATTGTCTCATCTTCATTCCGTGAAGTTTATTCCATGGATTATCGCGGTGGTCGCGGAACCGTGGCTACATTCGCGAATCATTCGCGTATCCGCGGCTTTTCATTCTGTCGCGGCAGTGGATCCACATCACTAGAATTTCAATATTACAGCTAATAAGTGTGTGTACTCTACCATAGTCAAGAGGTGAACGAACACATTACAAATGTTACATACATTTATCTCATGTGTGTGAGATATCTATCTACTGTCTGTTTCTTTAATGTAGCCCTGAAAAGGGCTGATGGTTTTTTTTTGACCAGTGGTCCAAGGTTAGTGGTGCAAAGGAGGGGCGTTATTGCAGATCATACATGTCTCGATATATCGATACTGTGTAAGCAGAGTGCTGCATGCTTTACACCTACTCCATAATAATTCAGAGAATGGTTGAGTCCTATGCTTATCTACGTGCTCATACCACCCACCATTGTTTACACGAAAAGCATAAAATTTAAAACACATGAGGCATAATTTCTCAATTTGTCCTGTAACAGTGGGAATTCTGACATAGCTCTCAGTCACACAGCACAACTCCAATGGATTTTCCAAAGTGTGATTCATATTCAGAACCTTGACTCTGCAAAATTCCACACCGATGGCCAAATCACCAGGTTGATTGGTCTCTGCATCGCATTCAATACCCTCGTCTTCAGAGTCATTAGGAATCTCTTGTTCGATGACGTCTTCAGCGACCTGCTCTTCACCCTCCAAATTGTTATTAAGGTCAGCATGTGCCAGAACATCTAACATTGCAGCTCTTTCTTCAGCCATCTTGGTTATATCCTTCGAATGCTCTGAATGAATGAGTGAAGTTTAGAGCCCGCAGCTATGTTTTATACGATCTGGTAGTGGTGGGGCGCCCCTCCACAAACTCTTACTGTATATATGTAGGGAGGGTTGGATTATTGGATTGAGTTCTGTCATTGCCACCAGTGAGTAACAATATGCCTTTTCCAAAAGAGTGGGATTCTAAACCGAAAGTGTGCATCTATCCCCTAGTGGTTGCTGGAGCTGCTCAGTGCTACAATTGTCAAATCACTCGACCCAAATCATACTTCAATCCATGTACCGGATTGTGTACCGAGTGTGTTTCACGAAATCCAGTGCCACAGCCCAAGCGACAAATAACTAACGAACAGGGAAACCATCTCAAGTGCTTCAAGTGTCACGAGAAAATTGAGTGCATCATCCTGGGCATTTGTAGAAATATTTGTAGAACTTGTGCGATAGAAGAGGTGCCACTTAAACAACGTTGCTTGCAGTGTGATAATTACACTATGGACTGTTGGAACCATATCTGTGCTGTTTGTAGAAGTAACTGGCAGCTATGTGAGAAAGTTGGTCAACTCCATCCCAACAGGAAAATCCACTTCAATCATTGCTGGTGTCTAACACATGACGAGCAAATCGAAAGGCGCCAAATACTAGGAGACCGTATTCCAACGTACACTGAAATTGGACCAGAAAGGCTTCCACATGCAATTTCCCAATAAATAATAACCACTGTTGTAATTATGATGAATAAATTGATTGAATATTATTACATTTGTGTCATTTATTTTTCAAATATAAAAGTTACCAATTGAAAGAGTTTCGAACCATATAAGTAAATGAAACAAACAAAGATTGGGTTATATCAAATTTATTGCAGAAAACATACATATATAAAACCAGTATACTCCTCCAGAGCTTTATTATTCACCATATAGATAATTGAAATCATTTTCATATAATTATTAAACCACATCTGATTCATCAATCCACGAATTATGCTCACTTGGAAGACCTAACCACTTTATATATAGTTTATTATTTTTTCTTCTCAACACCTTTTCCACTAGATACACGTCAGGATTCGCAGTTTTCAATAATTCTTCCTCATAAAAACAACCTCTTATGGGTTGACTATCCATATCTTCAAGAATATATGTAGTGGGGTATGTTCTGTTCACTTTAACGATTTTAAAGAGTTCTGTCGTATAGTTGGCTGTGAATCCCTTTTCAAATATGTTTTTATACTTGCTTATGCGTACAATATCATTCAATTGGAATTTGGGTGTACTTTGTTTCCTTCGGATTCCTCTGGTGGTTCTGAATTTTAATTTCGTGGTTGAATTAACATTTATAGGTTCTATACCAGTAGTACTATGCACCTTGTTGTTATATTTCTTCGTTATGATCGGAAGAATATCAATCCACTTGTGATTGCCCCTCATCGAAAATTCTTTGTAGAGCCATGTTTTGATTGTTCGAATTACCCTTTCTGCTATGGCTGCTTTTTTTGTGCTGAATGTTGAATAATGATTGATTTTATATTGTCGCATGAGAGAGGAAAAATTTTTATTGAAGAATTCTTTTCCTTGATCGCTCTGTAGATGATTTGGAGAAAACTTGGCTTGCTTCAGAACACGTTTCATTGCATTGGTTACGGTACTACCTGTTTTATTTTTAGTTGGCACTGTCCATAGATACTTTGAGTAGCAATCAATCACCACAAGGATATATCGATGACCTTTGTTACTTCTTGCGAATGGTTGCATTTCTGCTAGATCTATTTGCCATAGATCTGCAAACCCTTTGATGGTAGTTATTCTTCTTTGAAAATTACGTCTTACAGAGCCATGCAACTCGTTGACGACTTGTCGCTTTACATCACTCATTCCATTATCCATTCTTTTTTTTGAGTGCAAATGAAAAATAAATCTGGTAATGTTACTTCATTGAATAATGAGGCGAGAGTGATTTTTATTTGTGAATGTTTCAATATATTATACCTTCTTCACGCAATTCCTCAATTATTGAAATTATTTCATTATTGTGTCCAGTATGACCAGCTGCCTTTGAAGATAGTAATAGTCGTAAGCGAGCAATCAATTCCTTGGGTGAGTTCCAGTAGACATAATTCGCTGGTTTGGGATTATATATTTTCTGTATTTTGTTTCGATTGACTGTTCCACCAATTTTAGTTCCATCCCTCATTGGATAATGAGTTGAGTCTAGTATAGGTTTGATAACTTCGCGAAATTTCTTGGAATTCGTATATCTGAAACCATTCTTCAATTGGTATTGTTTGAATGGAGCATTCGTTAGTTTCAATATCTTTGAATATGTTTGACGAATCTGTTCATCGTCAATATTTTGTGGATTCTTGAGGAATATTATATCATATAATTCTGAGCTGCCAGGAAATTGATATTTTCTCGTTTTATTGGTATTCCAAAATACTATGTTTCCATCATTGAAGTGAACCTGAAGATTTCCCATTTTTAGTTTTTGTGTGATAGGATCCATTCGTACGCCAAATGTTGCATCATATGCCACATTTCTACTTCTGATATTTCTCAAATGTTTTTTCAATACATCTTCAAGACTTTCATCTACATTGGATGGAGAATTGAGATCTGAAGAACTGATGCGTGATGATGATGGCGGTGTTTCAAAGAGGCTCGCTGCAATTTCATCTTTTATTGTGTCTGACTCACTGTCTGTAGATGATACACTACCAGAAGATTGATTCTTTCCTATTGGAGTACTCGTGGCGTGAAATGGAGTAGTCTGAAAGTTCACTTGATTGTTGGATAACTGTGGTGTTTTCGATGAAGTAGCATTCGATGATAAAACATTCAATGGTTTCGTTATGGGTTCATAAAGTTTTTCCAATGCCATACGATTCTCAATATTACCATGCTTGATTGAGTTGAATTTTTGTCTGACAGCTTCTGTTGTCTCAACTAGTTGACGTTTCAAATGCATTTCATTGCTCGCATTTCCAGCTACAGAACCAATGTTTGTCTTCATATTTTTTTGTTATCATATACGAATTCACTGAAGTGATCTCTATACAATCCAATGATCGATTGAAGTTGAATAGCATCATCATGGATATATAAAACTATCGAATCCCTTGCGATATCTACCTTCATGTATTTTTCTATCCTTGTCAATGACTAGAAATCCATATTGATCTTCCCAACATTTAACACACATCAATTGAAACTGTTTGAATGTCACATCGGGTGACACATGATCTGAATAAATATGGTGTAGGTTTGTCTCATCTTGCTTGAACATTACAATGAAATTGGTATTATCACGCACTAATTGCTTTGGCACTCGTGAATATGTCTGTGCAAGATAAAAACAATCAACATCTTTATGACGTCCCATACAGAAGTATGATCTTATGATATCCTGCTTTTCACATATCACATCATCGAAAATGAAAACAGAATTTGGTTTAGCATCGGAGGGTTCCACTATTTCCGCATTATTGCTGAACGTATAAAATCCTAACCCTTTAATAGGTTCCAACACATTTTGTAGGAATTTATACTTGGGTTGATTGAGTGATTTTGAATAGAGATATACATTTGCGAATCGCAATCCTTGTGGATGTGTTAAGAGTGATATCATTGCATTGGTCTTTCCACAATTTGAAGGTCCAATAATGAGTCCTCGAACTGATGATGGAAGTAGTGGGCCATGTCTTAACAATACCTGCCCATTCAATCCACACCCAAATTTCTCATCTAGATTGTCAACGACAAAATTTTCTTTCTGTTTCACAATGCGCATCGTACCACGGTTGGAGACTATGTAAATGGAAAAATGTTATGAGCATCTCATTTAAATGTGTACCATCAAACGATACGGACGTATCGATAGTAGAAGTCAGAGTAAAGAAGGTTTTGGATTTGTGAATAAATTAATAAATACACTTCCATTCGAATTACATATACCTGGCGGTTATCAATATTGTGGACCCGGTACGAAACTGAATGAACGTTTAGCACGCAACGATCCTGGCATCAATAAATTAGATATTGCATGCAAAAAACACGACATTCAATATTCGAATCATCCATCAGATCTCACAGCGAGACATATAGCAGATAAAGAACTAGAATACGCAGCTTGGGATAGGGTTAAATCAAAGGACGCAAATATTGGAGAAAGGGCAGCTGCCCTACTGGTCACCAATATTATGAAAGCGAAGAGACATTTGGGTATGGGCTGTAATAGTTCCAACAAGAAGAAGGTTAAGAGAAAACCATCAAGGAAAAATAAAATAAAAAAAGTTGCATTCGGTGCTGGAGTGGTTAGTAAAGTGCGAAATGTATTGAAAAGATCTGGTGGGGATCAGTTTGTGACGACTGATAGAAAAAAAGCTATCACTGTGGCATTGCAAGCAGCACGTAAATATCTTAAAGCTGCCGGTGGTAAGAAAAAAATTCGCACACCTCGAATAATTCCAATTCCCAAAATTGGTGGGATTTTGCCATTGATTCCGATTTTCGCTGGACTTTCTGCACTCGGAAGTTTAGCAGGTGCAGCTGCAGGAATTACCAAAGCTGTGAATTCGGCAAAAGCAAGCAGAGCAGCTCTCATTGAAGCCAATCGCCACAATAAAACAATGGAGGCTGTAGCATTAGGTAAACGAGGTAGTGGAATATATCTTAAACCTTATCGTAAAGGATTGGGATTATATTTGAAACCATACAAACCATCGCAATCATACAAGTCAAAAAACTAGTAGATTCCCTACCTCTGAGGCCTCTCACCGATTTCGATCTCAATTATTATGCACAGAAAATGAAAATTCCACACTTTCGTGGTGTTTTTATGCGTGACAGATTACCTTCTTCAAGGCCAAAACTGTATGAGACAGCTATTGTCAATTTGGATAAAATAAGTGGTCCTGGAACACATTGGGTGGCATACAAGAAATGTGGCAAAGAAGTCACATATTTCGATAGTTTTGGAGATTTGCCCCCACCAATGGAATTGATTCGATACTTTCGAAAATATTCGGGAGTGAAAATCAAATATAACTATGATCGCCAACAAAAATTCAATACAGTCTTCTGTGGTCATTTGTGCCTAAAGTTCCTCTCTGAATCAATTCGCAAATAAAAAATGGATACAACTCCAACAATGGATCGTGAGGCTATCAAGAGAATGGGATATTCATTGAAGATGTATTCTAAATATCGCACCCTAACAAAAATGGATAGCATGATGCTTGCCAATATGCCTAAGGAAGTTATAATTGCCTGTGCTGCACATGAGATTGCAAATGTTTGGGAAAAATTACCAAAACATCTACAAGATGATATCGACATAATGAAGTATCAATACTGCTATGAACACCACTCTGACGAAGAATCTAATTCAAATTCTGATGTGAATGATGGTCCCATGCCTCGAAAAATTTTCTGCTGCTATTGCAATGTAGAGGATATGAGTATTGGTGTCAATAAAAACAATATTCATTTGAACGCGCTGCCCAAAAAAAAGTGTGGATTATTGCAGATGTGTTGTAGACAACAATAAATTGAAGTGTCATTTGTAAAATACATCAGTCATGTCGCGGAAGTTCGAACTACAAGCTGTCGGGACGAGTGTCTTAAGTGCAGACTTTTTTCCACCTATCGAATTGGATAGAAACAGCCGTTATGGACTAGGACTATTGGGATTCTATGGATGCAACACAATCAATAATATAACTGAAGAAAACAATTTAATCAGATTCAGACTTAGTGGTGACGACTCACCCATGCTACAATTACACACCATTGAAATTCCATGTGGTGCTTATGAAATAGAAGAGATCAATGCAGTTATACAGAAAAATATAATGTTCAGATTGTTTCATGACAAAAAACCAATCGATATTACTGCAGATGATATTTTCTACCTACATGCCAATAATAATACGATGAAATGTGAAATGCGATCAAAATATGAAATTGATCTGACACATCCAAACTCTATTGCGAGCATGATGGGATTTGGCCATAAAATATTTCCACAGAATCAAATACATGAATCCTCACTACCGATTAATATAACGATTGTGAGACTCATCCGTTTGGATTGCAATATAATTTCTGGTTCATATATAAATAATGAAGAGTCCCACATTCTTTTCTCATTCGATGTTGACGTCGAAGCTGGATACAATCTCACGAAAGAACCACACAATATTATATATATGCCTGTCAGCCCAGAAGGACGTCAATTGATTCACAATATAACAGTGCGTATTTTGGATCAGAAAAATAAGCTCGTGGATTTCGGAAGTGAAGAAGAGATCTTTATCGTTTTGGAATTGAAAAAAATCGATTGAATTCTATTATGGGTTTTTGTTTCAATAGAAGAAATCATCAACGATTTGAGCAAATCGAAACCAAAAAGGAATGCTCAACCGCAAAAAAGGTCATTCCAAAAGTGTTCGCTAAACAGTCAACACGTCACCACCTATCTGTAAGAGACCTCAAATTCTTGAAATCGATAGGATTGAAAGTAAGGAAGTAACAATGGTGCATGAAACAAATAGTGAAAAGTTGAATATATTCGATGAACCGGTGCTCGATCATTCCCTCATAAGTTTACATGAGCACACATATAAACCATATGGCTCGCCCCTATTCAGGAATTCAGATGAAATTCGAATTGCAATCAATAATCAAGATGTCATTCTTGATATTGCAGAAAGTTTCATTTACATAGAGGGAAAATTCACACCGGAGGATGCAACGAAACCATGCTATTTATCGAATAATGCAATGGCTTTTCTGTTTGATGAAATTCGTTATGAAATGGGTGGAGAACAAGTGGCTGTCATCAGAAAACCTGGAATAACCTCTACAATGAAAACCATGATTTCATTTGGACAATCGCACGCTAACACCTTACTGACTACAGGCTGGGGTCTTTCAAGATTCAAACAGGACATATTGGATACAACCAGTCATGTATTCAGTGGCAAATTACCGCTGAAATATCTGATGGGCTTTGCCGAAGATTACAATAAAAGTATCTTGAATGCCAAACAAGAACTAATTTTGATAATCGCTCGTACCTTCAACAACTCATATATAGGTGAAGTTGATGCTAATTTGGAAATAAATAAAATCGAATGGAGAATACGACACATAGTACCAGAGGATAAGCACAAACTCAAACTTTTGCATAGAATCAACAAAAGTGGTCTGAATGCGAAAATTAAGTTGGCCTATCGTATGTGGGACTTGTATGAACTCCCTTCATTACGAGCTACATCTTCAGACATATGGGCCATAAAAACAACCAATGCTTTGGAAACACCTCGTTTCATTATAATCGGATTTCAAAATACCGCAATATCTGAAAACCGAGCAGAGGACATCACGAAATTCATAACAGCTGACATCAATAATATTCGGGTATACTTGAATTCTGAAGTATATCCATATGAGCGTTGGAATTTGGATTTTGACAAAAAACTAGATTCGTCTGCATACTATGCTTATGAGAACTTTCAACGTAGTTATTATGATAAAGATATGAGTGAACCTCTAATGGATATTGGACAGTTTCGAAGCAATCCACTCTTCATAATCGATTGTTCACATCAACCGAATGCCACAAAATCCTCAACTATCGACATAAAGGTTGAATTTGAAACCAGGAAGGCCAAATTTCCAGACAACACCAAAGTATATGCACTCATTTTGCATGATACATTTCTAACGTACAATGCATTGGATGGTTCAGTTCACAGCAGATATTGACACTTATTGATACTTTTAATTGATTATATTTTTTTCTCATTATATCTTTGTACTCGTTTTCTTTTCTCTTCATTTATATTTTAATTTATAATAATTTTCTCAATATTGTATTAAAGGGAATTGAATAAATGAACATGAAAAATTATACTTATGTGTTTTATTTAACTTTTTGGTACATATAAACAATCTAAAATTATTTCTTCCTCATATTCGTCATTCTCTCGACCGTCTTCAATTTCTTCACGATTTTCGTCAATCAATTGGAACCTATGAATGATCCATTCTGGTAGGTGCAGTTGAAGACGGTACAGGAATCTCTTCAGGTTCAATTCAATCATTGCAGCACAAAGATGATTCAGATCCAATGTCCCAGCCAGAAATTTGTCGCAAACTTCCGCACCACTGTTGTAGTTCTCAGCATCACGAAGGCACAATTCGATTCTTTCTTCATCATAGCACACACTCAGGTCATAAACTGTTGCATGCTCAGCATTCTCACTCAACGCCTTCAGTTCGGAAGACAGTCTTTGGATGGATGAAGCGAGATCCTCAGCCTTGACCCAGTGTTCACTAGCATACTGCATCCACATCTTTGAATGATTGAACTGAAAACAAATGAAAACAGAACATTAGAACATAAACTCATCGTCATCATTAATAATACTCACAGAAAACTGTATCGTCTTACGATTTATAAAGTGAGTGTGTTCAACAATGTATGAAAATGTTTATATGTTTCCTCAAAACTTACATGCAAATAATCTTATATACAAATGAAACACTATTAACCTAATACCAATGATTATTAGTAATGCTATTCAATGCAATTGAATGCGACAAGAGATCTTGTTTTCATACCAGCAAAACTTTGTGGACTTTGACCTAAATATACTAGTGTATATTTACCATTCGATGAATTGATGCAAGTTATATCATCATCACTGAATTGCATTGAGATCCGTTTGGGAAGCCATGTTTTAAATAATTTATTATTATTCCTAACATCTTCCATAGTTAATAAAATTGATTTACCAAACCGGGTGGAAAAAGGAGTCATATTCCTTATTACATATGTTTCATTTATTGGTAATGACGATAAGACCCTTTGCTCTAACACTTCTACCTCCTGTATAATCACATTATTGATTTTTTGCAAGTCTACTTTGGAAACGGACATGATGAATGGAAAATATAAACAGTTTTCAACAGAAAAACACACTCACACAATTGCTGCGGATATGGCACTGAATAACTAACTCACGAACTGCTGCAGATATAATGATTCCACATGTAAATCCGCATTTCTTATATAATGGATAGTGAGCCGCCTCCCACCACTATCTGTGCAGCGGATGCGCACACATCGCTAGTACCCCACCAGACTGTCTGACGTTGCTACCCCTCCACTCTCCGATGAGCTTTCAGAGAGCAGTGCGGGCATTCATTCGTGGCTGTGACTTCGTGGAGTGCAGACGTGCGGTGTAGTGAGGGCTCGTGTTGGTTTGGGTGGGTGGTGTTTGTCAGTTCGGGTATTCATTCGTGGCTGTGACTTCGTGGAGTGCAGACGTGAGGTGTAGTGGGGGCTCGTGTTGGTTTGGGTGGGTGGTGTTTGTCAGTTCGGGTATTCATTCGTGACTGTGACTTCGTGGAGTGCAGACGTGAGGTTTAGTGAGGGCTCGTGTTGGTGAACTTTGGGTGGTGTTTGTGGTACATGTGTACTTCTATGCAATGTAGTACAGAGAACACATTTATCCGTGTGTATGCAATCTATTCTTCATACATGAAGAATATCTTTACCGCGTATGCAAATTCTAATTACCCCCCCCCCCCCTCCCTCGACTAGAGTACACATGAAGATGCATTACCAGCCTATCTCAAGGTCGAATGACGTCACACACAAATAATCCCATAATTACATTTTCAAAAAAAAATTCAAGGTCCTATGCACCAGTTGAGCCGTTCAAGGTCAACCCCCACCACTATGATGTCATTAATTAGTCATTAATGACGTCATAGTGGTGGGGGGAGGCTTAGAACCGGCTCAAATCTCTTACTAATTCTCATTGGAGTCATTATCCTTATGTTTTGAGTGCTCAATTTTATCCTTTTTATGAGTACCTGTTAAACGGAGACTACGGATAAAATTCATTTCTTATCATCCATTTTCTTTGTTGTTTTTTATTCTACGTTTCAAATATACAATGGACCCCACGGGTTAAACATTGTATAGACGGAACTTTGAAAATATATAGTAATGCAAAGGCAAAGTTTCATAGTGTTGAGCCCATTATGAAGACGATGAGAAATTCGAACTAGCTTTCCCACTATCGAAGAAAATAAAAGAATGCAAAAAAAACAATGAAGAAAAATGATTTCTTGTTGTTGCGACTTTCAATGAACCACAGAAATCATTGAGAAAATATTTCACATGGTGCACCACCAATAATTTTTTTTTTCAATACGGAACGAACTGTATTTGTTCTACTTTTTCAATATTTCGTGGGTCATATAATCAATGAAAACATGAAATATCTACCAGGAGTTTCATTTGATTGGAAAGAATTTAGTCGTCATCTGTAAATATAAAATGATATTCAATTTCATGGTATGTTTCGCTGGCCAGTTCTCATTGAAATTTATTCATATGATCTCATTGAGAAAGGAATTGATATGAACCCATAAGAATGCAAATAAAAAGGCCACGAAACACATCTTCCGAACTTTGAGAGTATCCGGGCTTTACTGTTGATGACTTCAGCGTTCTTGTATCAATTACGTATTCTGACAGGTACTTCAGAAGGCCGGGGACAGGCACATCTATTTATACCAGTGGTATATTCAAACGTTTTTGTAATACTAGTACTTATTACACCAACACCAACAGTCTGGTTGCTGGGGAAAAACTAGGTATACAAAGTAAAACGTTAACGTGTAACATAAAGTGCCCTTTATACCCTCGCGGAGAGTGAAGTTCTTGACAATTATTCAAATGAAACTAGATATAGAATAACAATAACAAGTTTCTGCTCCATCCAGTGTGTCTCTCGAGTGATAGTAGTAGTTGAGATTTTTCAACATTATGAAAATAGACACCATTAGAAGCAACTATACTTCCATTTAATTAATTTCTCTTCCAAGTAAATTTTGCTGGTTTTGAGATATCAATCGATCAATTAGAAATCCACTCCCCGAAGCCTTCTACTCGAGTTTCTGAAAGGAACTCAACGAAGGTATTGTGGTAGAAAGATATCTTATTATCTTTCAATCACCAAAGTCATACCCAACTCCAATTTAAAAGACACTATCGAAAACGACAACGGTAGATTGGTTATACTATTTCAAATTAACTCTTATTGTTATTGAGATCATAGCAAAGCCATATCGAATACAAGTGATGACATATAATTATAGTTTAGGCAGATAGGTCTTAAGATGGAGCCAGAACTGACGTAGTTAGAGACATAAATGGAAAGTGTGGTGAAAGGATCCCTGAAGCCCGCTATTCGAGCTTCGGAAAGGAATTTGACAATGGTAGTGTGATATGAAAAGACCTTATTATCCATCAATGATCAAAGTCATATCAGACCCATATATTAGATACAGACAATCGAAGACAGCAACAGTATATTGATTATTCTATTTCATTTTTACTCCTATCGTAATTGGGATTACAGCAGAACCATAACGAATGCAAATGATGATATTCGATTGAGAAAAATGGAGATACACATAGAAAAGGTTGAATTCATTAGCGAAGAACTCGAATATTTAGTACTGACCTCTACATTGGTACGATAGCAAAAATGAATTACTGTTCCAAGGACTACGAGAAAATTTAAAATATGCAGGGTGTTTACGTCCTGATTCGAAAGAGAGACAATAATAAATGGCGATTTCTGCAAAGAAATTTCTGTGTGTTTCAGAAAAATATATCTCCCCTCTTCAAAGAGGACAGCACTTTTTTAACAATTTGACAATATACTCTTGTACCCTGATCAGCTCCAATACTTATTGAAAATTTGCAAATAGCAGTTTACAATTGTTCACAAACTTTTTGTATGGTTCATGGTACAAAACTATCCCAATGCAAACTTTCAGATATTTGAAAAAACTTACCTCCTGCACTGTGGATCTTGGAACTAATAGAATCTTCGACATCAGAAGTAGTTTTCTCACCAACATCTAAATGGATATCCAGAAATTTGCTGAATCGGAAGTCTACTGGATGCTTTCTTTGTAACAATTCTTTGAGCAGCTCATAATGTCTATTCTGTAAATATTAAGTTGAAATCTTTCAAAGCATTTGTTTCCATGTTAGTGAATCAAATATGTTAAATATTGAGAGCATAACTCTTTCACCCGAAAGAATGAAGTTTTCCCATAGAGGGGGTTTTTGTAATAGCTCATCATCAAGAAAACGGATTGGATATCGGCAAAAGAGTGTTTTTTCATTTGTGAAAGAATTTTTTTTCATCAGAATCTGACTACTTTGTGAACAACTAGTGATATCCGTAAAAGATGGATGGTTCTGGATATGGAAATTAGCTTGATTGGAAAGTAAAAATAAACAGACATTTTTCGAAAATTTGTGATTATTGGAGAAAAAGATGGAATCATTATTATGGATAAAAGTGGTACTCTTCGGTCTGCAGTACTTTACTAGGTAGATATATCCAGCTAAATAACTCACCGAATCTATCTCATTATCTACATCTGCTGCAAAAACTTTTGCTGTGAGAAAGACCACACCACAAAGGCTGAACAATGTCGTATACATACTGATCACTATGAACATTCATCATCTATTACTGATATTCATAGTATAACAGGATTGTACTTATCTTTTGATGAGGCAGAGGAAAGTTCTGTGCGTGGGATAATGATAGCTGCTTCCCTATGGGCAGATAGGAGAAATGTATGAAACGAGATTCGTAGAAAGCTAAGAATGATATCGTTTGAGACTGGTTACATATATACATGGTGGAGCATGTTCTAATAGATCAGGGTGAATAAAAGAAAGCTGCAACTGTGCTTTTCGATCCGAATGAATCGATCAACTAAAATCAGCCAACAACAACGGAACTTATTCTTCACGGTATGTGTACCTACGTGATTTTTTACTGACCCGAGAATTCAATGGACCCCTAGACGATTCTAGAAAACGGCTGGATGTATCAGTTCTAGAAGTCGACAGGAGTTATTTACGATAGTGTTGTATGGCATAAAATAATGAGAAGTACAGCGTTGCTGGTTGTATGATTTTCTACATGGAGAAACACTTGCAAAGTGTCATTTATAATACTCATATCTATCGGGAATGTGATGGTCAATAACAATAATATGGGATACCTGATAGAAATCGAAGTAATCAAAACAATTAAATAATCATCAAAATACTGCTTGATAACCGAAGGTTTCAGGTTGGAAATTTGCATTTGAACTTTCAACCAAAAAAACAGAAATACATATTTCATTAGGAAATAAGAAAATTGTCGCGAACGCACGGAAAAAGCATATTTTTTCTACTCCTAATGAAATATGTATTTCTGTTTTTTTTTGTGGAAAGTTCAAATGCAAATTTTCACCGGTTATCAAACAGTATTTTAATGATGATTCAATTGATTTGATTACTTTGATATCTATCAGTTATCCTCTATTATTGTTATTGACCATCACATTCCCGATAGATTTGAGCATTAAAAATGACATTTTGCAAGTGTTTTTCCTAGTAAAAAGTTATATAACGAGCAACGCTGTACTTTTCATTCTTTTCTGCTATATAAAATGATCATGAATGACCACTGTCGACTTCTAGAAGTGATACATCCAGCCGTTTTTACAGAATCGTCTAGGGGTCCTTCGAATTCTCGAGTCAGTAAAAAATCACGTAGGTACACATACCGTGAAGAATAATTTTCTTTGTTGTTGGCTGATTTTAGTTGATCAATTGATGTGAACATACTCCACCATGCATTTATGTAACCAGTTTCAAACGATATCATTCTTAGCTCTCTACGAATCTCGTTTCAAACATTTCCTCTCTCTGCCCATAGGGAAGCAGCTATCATCAACCCACGCACAGAACTTCCTTTGCCTCATCGAAAGATAAGTACAATCCTGAAACAGCATAAATATCAGTAATGGATGATTAATGTACATACTGATCAGCATGTATATAACTTTGTTCAACCTTTGTGGTGTGCTCTTGCTCACAGCTGCAGATGTAGATAATAAGATACATTCGGCGATTTAGGCAGCTGTATATATCTACCTGTAAAGAATAATCTGATCGAAGGGCACCACTTCTTTCCATAATGATTTCTATCTTTTTCTTCAACGATCACATATTTTCGAAAAAAAATTGTAAATTATAACGTTCCAATTAAGCTATTTTCCATATCTAGAACCAGCCATCTATTACAGATAGCACTAGTTATAATGATTTTCATTTCATTATTTATTAGTTATCATTGGATATCGTTATTCTCAAAGTGTAACATAAATGTGAAAGTTACTCTGTATGATTTTGATGACAGATGTCAGTCGAGAAATAAAGGCCTAGTCAATCGTTGAATACTGCAAGTATTATTTTACATGGTGTCAGAAGTTCTACACATTACAAACTAGTGAAAACGTATTGTGGAGAATCCGAGGTATTATCAGAATATGCCAAATACAGCCGAAGCAGTTCCAGACCTATCAGGTGTTAGTGGTATTCGTCTACCAAAGAACCTTGTAATAAACCATGAAAACATGTCTCTCGCCTGGAAGAACTGGTTACAGCAGTTCGAATGGAGGCCATCGCGACACAACTTTCGAGTAAATCACCAGAGGTTCAAGCTGCTATTTTCATGACGGCATTAGGACCAGAAGTTATAACAATTTTCAATAACTTCAACCTGACAGAAACTGATCAAAAGGATATAAATATATTAATATCGAAATTTCAATCATACTTCATGCCAAAAGCTCATATTCCCTTTGAAAGATATACTTTTTTCAAAATTACCCAGAAGGAAGATGAAAGTTTTGATGAATTTCTCACGGTTATCATGACGCAAGCTAACAAATGTGATTTTGGTGTTTTGCATGATAGTCTCCCACGTGATAAAATAATATTCGGAGTCAATTCTGCAAGTGTTCGTGAAAAACTGCTTACAGAAGACGAAATTGAGCTTCAAAGGGCTATAGCCATATGTAAAACCAGTGAACAAGCCAACAGGCAACTGAAAGAAGTTCTCGGTACTGAAACTAATCATGTGAATTTACTGAGAAACAGTGAGAATAAAGTAGAAGAAACTTTTCATTGTAGAAGATGTGGCACAAAGCATGGAAGACAAAAATGTCCTGCTTATGGATATAAATGTGAAATATGCAATAGGAAGGGGAATTTTCAAAGTCGGTGCTTCAAAAATCAGCTGAAGAAAAAAGTGAAAAACATTAATGTTGTAGAAGACGAACAAAATGTAGAGAGTATTGATGAAGAAGTATTCTACATAAATTCAGTCAGAGAAAATGGTGAAGATGATTGGCATGAAATGCTGAAAGTTGCTGAGAAGACATTCGAGGTAAAATTAGATACAGGAGCTCAGTGCAACGTTTTATCGAAATCATTAGCTCTAAAACTGAGTGGTATCATCAAACCCTCAAGCACTAAAAGACTAATCAGTTTCAGTGAAAATCAAATTCCAGTCATAGGAGAAGTGTCATTGGAATGTCAGCTCAAAAATTTAAAAAAAATGATATTGTTCAAAGTTGTAGATCAAGATATACCATCAATTCTTGGAAGAAAAAGTCTCGATTCGGGTCTAGTTCTCAGAGTTCGTGAGGTCAAGAGCACTGGCCAGGATGAAGATATTTTTGATGGACTCGGATGTTTCAAAAATTTTATTTATGATATAGATCTAATCGAAAACCCAAAATTTGAAATAAGACCTGCAAGAAGAATACCATATTCTATAAGAGATTAAGTGAAGGCAGAGTTAGAAACTATGGTCAAATTAGAAGTGATAAAGCCTATAAGTGAACCTACTCCAGCCGTCAGTCCTTTAGTCATAGTTCATCAGAAAGGAAAACTAAGAATATGTATCGACCCTACTGATGTGAACAAGAATATTCTCCGACGCCACTATCCACTCAAAACCATTGAAGAAATATCTGCAAGAATATCAGGAGCCAAATATTTCACTTTACTAGATTGCAGAAGAGGTTTTTGGCAAATCAGAGTTTCGGAAAGGACACAAAAGTATTTGACATTTGCCACCCCTTGGGGAAGGTACTGCTGTACTCGTTTGCCTTTCGGATTATCATCAGCACCAGAAGTTTTCCGAGAAGCTATGAATTTTGTTCTGAAAGGTATACCAAATACAGAGTGTTCTATGGATGGAATCAAGTTATTGATGCTTTAAAAAATGCAGGATTGAAACTGAACAAAGATAAATGTATTTTTGGGGTGACGAAAATGAAATTCTTAGGCCATATATTATCTGAAGATGGGCTTTCAGTAGATCCAGACAAGGTTTCTGCAATTAAAGATTTGAAAAAACCTACCAACAGAACAGAGTCACAGAGATTACTTGGTATGGTAACTTATTTGAATAAATTTATACCTAATATGTCCGAACTCACCGATCCATTGAGAATATTACTGAAAAAAGGAATTGAATTCAAGTGGGATTTCCCCCAAGAAGATGCTTTCAACAAAATAAAGATGCAATTGAGTTCACCACCGGTTCTGAAATTCTACGACGTAAAAAAGGATGTTGTCCTCTCAGTTGATGCCAGTTCGAAGAGTTTAGGAGCTGTTCTAATACAAGAAGGTCAGCCAGTTGCATATGCTACAAAATCTTTGGATAGCTCACAACAAAACTATCCTCAGATAGAAAAAGAAGCATTTGCAATTCGAGCTGCTTGTAACAAGTTCCATGAATATATTTATGGAAAAAATCTGGTCATCGAAACAGATCATAAACCTTTAGAAGTGATTTTTAGAAAACCTATACAGTGTGCCCCAGCCAGATTGCAACGAATTTTATTCGATGTTCTTCAATATTCGCCTAAGGTTATATACAAAAAAGGCACAGAAATACCTATTGCGGATATACTTAGCCGTGACTGCGAGGAAAAAGATGTCGACGGAGTAGAGGAGGAAGAGCTGAAAATTCAAATTATTTTGTCCATGTCAAATGATGCCAAAGAAAAATTCATCGAAGCAACCAAAGTCGATCAGGAACTTCAGACTCTTATTTTGTACATTCACAATGGTTTTCCCGAAAAGCAAATCGAACTACCGGATATCATTAGACATTACTTCAATTTTTGCAAAGAACTCGCGTACTATGATGGGTTGATCTTCAAAGGAGACAAAATAGTTGTTCCTAAGTCTCAAATCAACAAAATGCTGATGACGATTCATTCAGGACATTTTGGCGTCCAGAGCTGTCTTCGTAGAGCCAGACAACTACTTTATTGGACGAGACAATTCGAAGACATAGTTGATTTCGTCAGTAAATGCAGTATTTGTGAGAGGACTCAGAAATCCAATATCAAAGAATCAATCTGTACTAAACAAATTCCTGAATTACCCTGGCAAATAGTAGCAACAGATTTATTCAACTTCAAAGGTCGAGAATATATTGTAGTCATCGACAGTTATCCTGGTTATGTAGACTCCAAAGCTTTAAAAACACAGACTTCTAAAGAAGTTATAGAAAATCTGAAATATTGGTTCGCTTCACATGGTGTTCCTCAAATTCTTGAATCGGATAATGGACCCCAATTTTCATCAAGAGAGTTCAAAGAATTCTACACTAATTGGAATTTTGAGCATAATAGAAGTAGTCCATATCATCCTCGAGCAAATGGTTTAGCTGAGAGGGGAGTTCAGATTGCCAAGAATATTTTACAGAAATATAGAATAGATGGGTCTGATATTCAGTTGGCATTATTGAATTACAGGAATATACCTAGAAGTTAAACATTAGCTTCTCCAGCTCAGCGTCTATTCAGTAGAATAACACGATCTACCATCCCAATATGTTTAGATAAACTCAGACCGAAAGTGGAGGATAATGTCAAGGAAGAATTAGAAAAAGCCAGAAGGAAACAAAAAATGTATAGTGACAAACATTCAAAAGATATGGAAAAACTATCCGTTGGTGATGAAATCAGATACCAAACAAAAAAAAGAGAATGGAAAGGAGGAAAGGTTGAGAAAAAAGTTAATGAAAGATCTGTCATTATTCAAACTGAAGATGAAAACAATATCAGAAGGAATACTAGAATTGTTCACAAGACTAAGGCGAATTTATTTAGACGGAAAGATATAGTTGTGACACCAAAATCTTCTGATTATAGCCTCCCAGAAAATAATGTGGGACCATCAGAGATTCATCAAGAACAACATACTCTCGGAAATCATCATGGTAATGTTGTTGAAGAGGAACCTCGGAATAGTAAATCACCAATTCGATCACCATCCATTCTTCCACAACATAGTCGACGGTTTCAAAAGAAGCTATACGTCACGAGATCTGGTAGATGTGTTAAACCGGTTGTTAGATATGATTTTTAGTTATAGATATATAATAATATCTTCACGTTCTGTTTTTCTTTTGTATATACGGAGGATGTAACATAAATGTGAAAGTTACTCTGTATGATTTTGATGACAGATGTCAGTCGAGAAATAAAGGCCTAGTCAATCGTTGAATACTGCAAGTATTATTTTACAGGAAGCATGATACATCATGTAATGTCTCTCGGTTTCGCCAGATAGCCGGTCGGCTAATGGGAAAAATTTCATATCTAGGGAGGTTCACAGTGAAACCACTAGGAATCAAAGGGTTCTTCAAGATTTTTGTCGATTCGGGTGGCAAATGTTTGGAGGGCCACTCTTGACTATGGTCATTTACCATATTGTGAAAGTTCTGTAGCAACCCTGATCCACTACTTTGTCGAGTACCTTTTTCTTGGGAGAGAAGGCAAGTCGATAAGAGTTTTGGTATTTTTTCCTTTCCTGTCCCGTGTAAATTGGTGTCCCGCAGGAATGTGCAATATTTTTTCTTGAGAACTCCAAAATGGGTGTACACAAAAAAAGAAACAACCGAATAAAAAAACGGTTCATTGAATTGAAGTGGCCGAGACTTGATAAAATATATCGCAGATTTCTCTAAGATTCTCACAATGGGTTATCAAAACTGCGACATGTGTTTCGCTATATAATAGCTTTCTACTACTTGCTGAGAAAGAGATCATTAATAGAAATCATAGAGGAAAATTAAATATTTTCTGCTAGAACAACATACGACACAACACCAGTGGTCTGAAGCCAAGATCACTCACAAGAAGAAACAGAAGACCATTCAATGAAGCCATCAATGAATTATAAACAATATTTTTAGAAAGTTGAACTAACTACGGCTCACCGAACAAGTACATCTCTCCAGTACAACTAGTCCGCGATTGAATAGATAATGGTGTTAAACCCAGCGTGAACAGGCCAATTTTTCAGGTATTGGCAATGAGGTTCCACTTGAAAAGCAACATCGTTCCCATACTTCTACCAAAAAAATTGGTAAAAAATAGGGGTTCTTGGAAGGGCCGGTGGATATTTGACACCAATAACACGTAAATTAGTGTATAATACTATAATACTGCCACACTTCAATTACTGCAGTACTATTTTGTACATCACAAACCAAGGGGATATAAATAGGTTGCAGAAATTACAAAATAGAGCAATGAGATTGGTAATGGGTTGTGATAGGTATACAAGTACTAATTTTATGCTAGCCAGTTTGAATTGGATGGATGTTAAAGATTTTTTAGAGTTCAATGCATTGGTTTTCATTCATAAAATCAGAAAAGGCCTGACACCAAAATATTTACAAAATATTCTGCAAACATTTGAAGAGTTGCATGAATATAATAGAAGGGGAAAAGATAAGTTTGTACTGCAAAGAGTTAGATCAGCCGGAGGTCAGAACTCTATATTTTTCAAAAGAATAAGTAAATATAATGGACTGGATCAGAATATTAAAGACACGGAAAGCATAATTTCCTTCAAGCGTTTATTAAAAAAAATATATATATTATTGTTAGGTTGGATGGTGGTGACAATGTTCCAAAATGTAATGTAAAATTCTATGTACAAATTAGCTATGGGGCTAAATAAAGGTGTTCGATTTGATTTGACTTTTCCCCATTATAATTATCGTTATTTTTATCTTCGAATTTTCCATTAATTCAATTGACATTCAAAGACCCAATCCCCACAATGCACACACAATCATTCATTATTACCGAATTAGAAAGAAAACAATGCCGAGAGCAAAGTAGAAGAAATCCTCCAAACCATCAAACTCACTCCACAATGAGTATTACTTCGAGGTACAATGGAGAGCGGTTGTTTTATTATTTCTTTATGTTGGCAATAACGTTGCAGCCTGGGATGGAAAACCAGGCGAATTATGAAAATCCAATACTGGGGTTGGCAGTTATTGTTTTGCAGGAATTATTTATGAGCTTCGGAGAGTTTCGATGATATTCGAGCCACTTGATACATGAGAAATGGCCTGGTTCGATGCTGTGAGGAGTGTATTGTTGTTGTTATGATCTCTTTGCAGGGTAAATGATTAATTACGCCGAGATTGGGATGGAGACGTGCAACGTGATCTGGAGTCGAGTTGGAAATAAGGAGGTCTTTGAGTTTCCAATACGAGCAAGTTTCAGTATGATATGTGGGTCATATGAAACGGTACAATATAGAGGAATCAATTTTGTTCTAATTGAAGGCGTACCATGATCATACACCTGAACAGAATTTATGTCGAAAGGTTTTGGAATCACGGTATCATGGAGCTCTGAAACAAGTTACAACAGTCAAACGTTTGGGATATATGGTTGATGGATAATTGAAATGGAAGATGCGTATTTGAACTATCAACGAGAAACTAGGTAGTGCTTGGTATGCTGAAACAACAATCAAACAAAATAGAGGAATCCATGTTGCCAAGTCAGTTTGTGGAATAATGGGGATGTTACAATACTACTCAGATGAGTGAAATAAGTTGGTGTCTACTGACGATATAGAAATATTCTTCCTTTCAAAAATTACCCTGCATCATGTCTATAAATTACACAAGGAACTTTTTTCGACTGGTATTTTGTTTCGGAACGGGCAAATAAGTCACAATTGTACTCTATCTAGGAAATGAGATTAGGAACTTAGTCCGACTGGTATCTTGTACCGGAGAGGAAAAATAATTTTCACGACTGCGCTGTATTCAGGACGAGAGCTTGAGGGCAATACAGTCGTACGAGGGTGTCACAGTTATTTATGTACGAAGGGTATTAGGTATTCCTCCATGCCGTGAGGGCGACGAACTTACAGAGCCGGGAGATTCTCACCAAAGGGTTTGTAAATCGCTCGCAGACACACCTTTTCATACCCGTGGTTCATACAAACATTTTCGTCATATCAGTTCGTTTTCTTCCGGAACAGATTCTCCTCTATCTCCCAATCTCTTCTTCATCACACTTCAAATATCCTCGAGGTCTTGAAGATAAATCTCCATTAATCCAGTTGGGATCCTCGCACCATCTGGGAATAATTTCCGTGTTGAATAACCCCTTCATTGCTCCATCCTTCGCAGGCAGTTTGTGGATTTTTGCAACACGACTCCGGATGAAAGAAGTCGATTCTTCAGTTCGCCGAATCCACGAAATATCAGTGAAAGAGTCATTCAAGAAATAATATTCCATGCTGATGTCAAAATTCTTCTTCATCGAAGCATATAATCTTCAGAGATATTACTCTTATTTGCGGAACTAACAGATATATGAAAAAAACATTTTTCTGAACTCCAAGGAATTTCGCCACTGAGTAGGCTTTCTGGCTGGAATCAGAGAACGTACGTATACTCCAGTTTTCGGCTTCCATCGGATTTCAATTTTCAATATAAAAGGTTCTAGTGGAATTCATTTGCGATTTTCAACAGTTATATCCCACTCTTGGAGGGGTTTTTATGTTTGCTGTAGCGATATAAGGAAGCTGCACTGATAACTGATAGGCTCAAAAATTCGCTGTGCCATCAAGGAAATTGACCTTTTTGTATTCACTTTCAATAATAACCTGAGTGAAGTCACACCCTCTCAAGTCAAATTAAGCCTCATCTATAACGGTACCTGCCTCTTTGATGAATTCCTTGAGGTTTTTTCCATTCGAGACACTGGTGACACAATTTGTCATATATAAACTCCTGTCCAGTTTGTCAACCAATTGACTCATAAGCCACTCGTTGCATTTCCTGTGACTTTTCGAGAGATGGTGTTCGACAGTAACGACAAGCAAAACTGGGCTTTTATGTACACCGAATATTTCCATCGTATGTTAAAAATCCCATATGAAGCGGGACATTATAGGTCAATTACAGCGATAAATTCCCAGCGGGGCATTTTCGGGCTGGTAAATACCCGGTAGGTATCGAAAAATACCCGCTCGGTCCGTGTTACTTGTGGAGTCTTCGCAAACTCCAATCAAGCACGATTTTTCTCGAAACAACTTTTATTCAAATTACAAATACAATTTCTTCCTTTAAAAACTGCAATCTCTTTCAATCAATAAAAAACTATTTGGTTACAAAAAGGTGTCAAATATGACAAGTTGCTATATATCATATACAGAGGATCATCAAGATAAAACTGAGTGAAATAAAATAATATTAAACCACAGTCCGTGTATCTATAGTAACGATTGTTAAAATGTACATTTGTCATCTTGACAGGCATGAATACTGAATTTTAAACGTCGTTGTTTTAACTTCGGGAATATTTTACTGAATTACACTCGTGCATCAAAATAAACCTGATAATTTTCCATTCAAGCATGTTGTCAGTAAAAAAACTGCATTCGGTTATTTTCATATTTTCGACAAAATATGAAAATAAACTGATGCAGGTTTTAGACAACATACTTTCATGGAAAATAATCGGTAATTTTGAAACACTTGTGTAATTAAACTCAACAACCACCCTTCTGTAACATTATGTTTTGTCAGATACGTCTTTGTTCACCCAAAAAAATCGTGAATAGTTAATTGTCCGAAACAACACCAAATTTCTGTTGTCGAAAATTAGGCATTATAATTGGTTTCAATTCTATCAGATTTGGTCCCTCCTCTAAGTAGTGATATCAGGTTTTTTTATGGGACGATGAATCATTTACGGGTCTGATTTTTGTAGCGAAGTTATTTTGTTCTATCACAGCTCTGTGTTGTGAATAGTGGACTGCTTGAACTGTCATAGAAACCAAAAGGGTTTGTTTGTATTCTTCTGCTTTTGGATTGTTCTGTTCAGCCTCCTTTTCGCCAAGACTCAATCGTCTGAAAGAGGGTGATATCCATCCAATCAATCCAACCTTGGACATCAGTGCCAATGGTCAGGAGATAAACTTCTGTGGTTTCTCAGTCTGCTTTTTCACTCAACTCCAGAAGATTCATCAATTCCCAGATCGTGCAATTCATAAAAATTGGTAATGCTTGCATCCTACACCAAACGTGATAAAATTGACATACTAGTGCTGACACTCGGGAAAATCTGAGGTATCTCTGCCAATAAGCGTTCATTCTGAGACGGTTTCAATTGCCACCAATCCACATTTCGAAACATGCTTTTGCTCTGTATACAGTTGACCAGCGAAATCAGCACTGACTAGAATTTTCATGTGAGCTCAGTTGGGAATATCATGAAGTGCAATATGCAAAAGTTTCTACTCATCCATCCAAGGACAATAAATGACGAAAAAATCTCATTGTATTTCATGGGTTAATCAAAAGATTGAAATGTACTAATCTCCTTCGCTCGACCTGACTTCATAAAAATCACTATGTTCTTTGGTCGTAATGGCAGCCCCCAAACAATGAGTGCATAACACTTCCTGTGCGTTGTGGTACATATCTCAATTGGTGTGCGGTTGATTTCTGAATATGAGATCCACCATCTGATTGTTTCACGAAGCGTTTGAAGAAAGACATGTATATGGAAGCAATTCGCAAGTGCTTGATTCACTTTCACCTCATTTCCGTCTCTGAGTAATGATTCGTTCTGTTCATTTTCGTTGACGGATGAGTCGGAGCACATCAAAAAGATATGAGACTTCTTGCATATGACATATTCCTCTCAAATACGACATCGCTTGATTTGGTGACTAATCTTCAGACAACGATAATTAACATACCATGTTTTTACAGAGACTGGAGAGATCCGACTTCTTCCGAGATGTAGCATCTTACAAAATGATCTTCAGCAATTCTCTAATGAAAACTTCATTGTGTGAGTCGTCCCTTTCGAAACGGGGTTTCAAAGTTTCAATAATTTCAACACAGTTTCCATTGGGGGCAGGCAAACTTACCACTAGTTGTCGGGCTCAATGAAGCACAGTTACGTGTCTTGAATATTGAATAATGTCTCAAAAATCAATAGTTCAATCCATGTGAATCTTTTTGAATCGGTACCACATTTAAAGGCGTTCTCGAATATCTAGACTGAACATTGTCGTTCTTTATTATAGCGAAGTTTCAAGATTATGTATTTCGTCTTGCATGCTTCGTTGCAATAATTTTCCAGGACTGTTGTTTCCTCACTCGCATCTTGCTCTGAAAGAGAATGAAAAGTTCTCCGTTTGCAGTAATCAAAGCATTGAGTTTCTGTTAATATCCTATTTTCTGAATATTCTCGATATCTACAGAAAGAACCCTATTCATTTCATTTGCCTTCCTTATAAATAAGGTACGAAGTACAACTTTATCTCTTTCAATGGTTCCTTCATTTTTATTATTATTCGGTCGATAGGCACCTGACTGTCATGTAGCTACTCGGAAAATAAAAAAATCAGTCAACGCAAAAGTTCTTGTTGCCTGTTGAACTTCCGTAACTGATGTGTATCCACATACTCCTGTCACGGTCGCCACAAAATGTTGTGATCCAGATGAAATGCAGTTCTCCAAGTCACTGATTTTGATGATTTACATTCCGAAAGTGATATATGAAATCGAAATAGCCCCACTGAACTATTTTACTATTACATTTTCGTTGTACTGATTTTATTACAACTTTAAAATCCTGACAGACCGACATATCTACATAAAAAGGGGTAGTTGTCAATATAAGTAACTCAAGACTTGTTTGAAACCTGGGGAAGATACAGAATGAATGACTCCGTTGCAACATATGTGATCTGTTTCGTTATTTTCAGTCTCTTCTATTCTTATTCGTGATATTCTATATCACGTTTTCTTCTATGTTTCCATTGAAGGAAGAATTATTTCCTGAACGGAGATCGATGTAATTTTTCTCTGAGAACAACAACAACAACAATTCTTTATTTATCTTCTTGTTTCAAAAATATGCTACGAGATTCGCTATACGTATCGAATACAAATTTCTCAGAAAACTGTGTCTTCAATACTTTTTTCAATTATAGGTCGTTATCACGTAGTTACTAAATTTACTCAATTCAATATATAAAGGTTTTTCATTTTGGAAAGATTCTGTCGAAGAATCGTCAAATCTGAGATGAACAAAAGGTCTGGTTTTGCACCTGCTGCGATATTATTTAGAATTTTCTGACGACACTCCCCTGTTAAGTCGTATACTTGAGTTCAACGCTAGTTATCAGACATTACGAACAGTAGTATGTGTTTGATATTGATTTGATATTTTTCTAAAGGGTGGGCTCCATGTGAACTTGGGATCTCTTATTCCTCTTCGTAGTTTAAGGTAGTTTCGTTATTTAGAATTCAATTACGTTGTCAATTCAGTGGTACTCATGACTGTTGATTTGAATCTTGTAGGTACCACGTGCGATATTTCTGCTCAATGTATCATGAGTGAATATTCTGAGGCCGCAGATACCACTTTCCAGTAGTACCAAAGGAGAGTACATGGGCTCTGAATTAATGAATATTCATATTATCATTCACGCAATGATTTTGGAGCATAATGGCAATATGATTAGAATCTAGTTTGAAATTTGTTTCTTTTTCTAGAGTTTGACATTTTACATCTAAAATCGAGGTATGGTTTTCTCATCATGTATCGTCATGTTCCGAAAAAATCTTCACAAGAACTTACATTCCGATGTGTAGAATTCAAATGAGAATGTGAAACGCGACGCTTTTCGTTGGTTTAGAAATTATTGGCCTTGAAATTTTGGAACAGAAGTCACCTTTTTTCCACTATAAAAACACTGAAGTACACGTCACTTGTCACATTTGCACCTTCTTCTACATGATTCGATCTATTTTCTCCAAAATATTCTCATTTCCCGTGAAAATAACCCCATTATATTAATAGTTTCAGTAATACAAAATCATCCGAGTCGAGAAACAGTCGAGTTGTTTGTGCTCTCTCCTATTTGATGCGATAAGTTGGTGCTTTTATGAGCTAAAATTTTGTTCTTTGGAGGATCTACCGCTTGAAAGATATTGGTGAGCAGATTTTGATTCTCAAAATTCTAACATTTGATCTCTGAGACTCGATCTTTACCCTCTGGACGGAGCTCCGAATAAAAACATCATCCCATAAAAACTACTGACAATAAGTGGACCTCTACTTGAGTTTTAGTACGGTTGATCTGCTCATATTATATGTGCGGATTTAAAACTCAAACATATCAACCGTTCCTAATGATATAACGCTCGTGGATTTATACAAATTGCTCATGACTGGTAATGATTAATGTGACAAAGCCCAAGACAAACTCTCAGAGATCAAGTCGGAATTGGCTTTTGATAGAATATGTCATCAGCTATTAATGAGCTTGTTAAAGTTTCTAGGGTTCTTGTACTCTTCAACTGAATTATTGAGGAATTACTCGAGCAGAGAAAACAAAGTGTTGTTCTAGATGGTGAGTCTTCAGAATTTCGTGGCACGTCGACTGGAGTACCGCAGGGGTCAACTCTTAGGCCTATATTATTTGTAATTTATACGTCATAGTTTCCTAAAAGCTTGTTGCACACCAAAATTCATAGCTATGCTGACGACACTCAGATATACAAACAATTTCCGGAAGCTTCCTTGGAAGACGCATGTCAGCTTATTAACCAAGACTTGAACTCTCTGTTCGTTACCTCTACAAAATACTGCCTCATGATCAATCCCTCCAAAACAGTTGTTATGCTGTTTGGTCGATCAGCAACCAGAGGAAGATGCGAAAATAACATAGATATACACCCTGACAATGAAAAACTCCATCTTATTGAATGTTCAAAGAATCGGGGGTTACTGCAACCTGAAGAAAATTTACTCAAACAGAGAATTCTTGAATAAGGTGGCGTAACTAAGGTAAGCCAAGCCCCTTGGCAAACATAGGCTATACGCCGCCCCCCCACCCTATAAATAATATTATATATATATATATATATATATATATAGATTTATTTAACCGCTTACACAGACCCAAAACGTCATACACTACCGACGAAGTCAGACCAAAATCGACGCTCTCAGACCCGGCTCCGGGTCTGAGAAGGTTCATGGGCATTTTCAATATCCCCGACCATTTTTGAGTACTTCCAGCACGGAGGGAAAAAATGAAAAATGGGCCCGAAAAGTCGGTAAAACATGATTTTATATACAGATTTAGTTCGAGGCTTTCAATTCAGAGGGCGTGTAAAATATATATGTATATAGTATATAATTATATAAGAACGCTCTCGTACCCACAACATGTTATCGACGTTGTTGATCCCAAGATTTGGCAACACTGTAGGAAGTGAGTAGCTCCACTACATCGGCGATAGAAGATCTGATATTGGAATCTATTTGAGTGTACATGAGTAGACTTCAGATCTACCCCGAAAAAAAATGCTGCAATAATTAAAAAACAATTCCTTCTGAACGGGACACGTCCAATTAGTCAGCAACTTCCTATATAACACGAATCTTATTATTTAAAAAAATATACAAGAACTGATCACTCCACTGCATTGGTGACAGAAGGTCTATTAGCAAATAGCGGATAGTGGAATATATCAACATCACCTATCATTTTCATTTCATCATAAAGTACAAGAGGTGAACATAAATTTTATTTCTGGAAATGAAAGATTCCCAATTCGAATGGAAAAATGGAATGTAATTCATGACGAAATTATAAAATGGTAAACTCATCGTGATAGGCAGAATGAATGACACTATCCATAATTCGCTCATTTCACCTGAATTACAAAGTGTGTACGAAATACCAGCAAGAATATCGTCATGCTGTCCTCGACATATCCCGAGTTTATCATAGGACGACATTATAACTTTGTGTGATGATGAAAATTGTTAAGTAAAGGTCTCATTTGTATTACGATTTACAGGACTTTTGAGAAGAAAATCCACACGATCTTGACAATTTGAAACAAACTATTTAGGGGACGTCCTAGGATGTAGGAAATTGGTGAACCAATATTTTGGACACTAGTGTATGCTTTTCTACAACTCTGATAATATTTCACTCTTTCACTTCCAATTGAAATGTCTTTCTTTCCTAAATATCTCTTCTTTTCTCTGCGGTACCAACTATAGTTTGTAGACCCTGTTTTGTAGGGTTTTGCAAAACCGATTCATCCTGATTTTCAACAGATTCTCAACATATTATTATAATGCACTCCATTTTGTAGGTAATAGAAAATTTCAACATACTATTTCAAAAACGTATATGACAATGTAATTAATGAGGTAACTCTACGGCAATTTTATATCCATATGCCAAATATTATGCAACTGGGATAAAGTTAACGTTTTGCTTATTTCTGACAGATATCCGCTTTATTTTAAAAAACAAGTTCGGTTAATAGTCATCAATTCATGTATACATAACAAACTCATCATGGAGTTCAACTTTTTTGATACATTTTCACTTATACGGACATTTTCAGAGAGAAATTAAAAATTTGCTATAAAAATTTCAACATGACTGGTACAAAATTTCAATCGCACTTGGCTATTTTCAACAAACAACAAAGCTTTGATTTCGAAAAAGCAGAGGCAACTAAAGGCATATAAAATTGCCGCAGACACAACTTCTTCAAGTAACTTTTTGTTTAATTCGATCCAGAAATGCACTTTTTCAATTTTTTTCAAAAAAAAGTTGAATTTGACAAACACTGAACGTCAGAGGGTCGCAGTTGGCCGCATCATTTTACATTAAATTTAATGCACAAACAAGTGCCGAAGTTGAACTTCATTGAAACTTTTCGAAAAAAAGTTTTCCATATGGTATGCACTTTAATGGTTACACTGTAGATAAACCCTTTTATCACTCTTGTTAATTCTGCTCACTAACAATAAACATCACATCATATTAAGATCCCCAACATGAACAAGTTTTCACATTTCGTGTTGCGCGCGCTTATCTTCCGGGTAAAGTGCAAGCGGGAGACACATAATTTTAATTTCGGTGCGGTTATTACGTGTCCTATTGATCTCAACCTATGACAATGTTTTCAAAAAACTTCTGTTATGTTTTTGCTTCAATTTACTCGCAGGAAGTATGTGAAAATTCCTAAAAATAAAAAAGTTTTTTGATTGCTCAAGACATCGATGCACAAAAAATAAACATGATTATTTCCAATGATATTTTGAGAAGAATAAGTGAGTTTTCGAAAATTCGGCTGCACTGACACCAGCGCTAATATTTCTACTATCGAATAAAAAAAGTCCACTTTGATATGTCTAAAAGTTTTCGACTTATCACGAGTTATATCTGAGAAAATACGTTTTTTGTATTTTTCATATTTTCACACATTTTTCGCTATAAAAAGGGTCAGCCTCAGCTGGCGATGTCGTAAATATCCAGTATTTGTAATAACCAGTAACATTCCTAAAAAGGCTATATATCACTTGTTTTGTTCTACCCCAATTTTTTTTATTTCGTGATAGAAGCATCTTTCAAGCGCGTTTTTACTCACTTTTAATTCAATGAGGAGTTCATTTAATGAAGGTGTTGCGCGACTCTCTGCATTCGCAACATATTGAATCAATTAAAACTATGGTTCGGTTCAAACCTATCAGAATTTTTAATTTTCATTTTGTAGTGTCCTCCAAATGAAATTTTATATTCTGTAAATGCAAATTCTATATCTCTTTCACCAAACCGACAAAAAAAAAAAAAAGAGCGCAACGCTATTATAAAAACTAAAAAAAAAGAAAAAAAAAAGGAAAAGTAAAAAAAACCAAGAAAAAAGAAAAAGGAAATTTTTGTTTATGGATTTTCATCAAGTATCGGCCAGTTCAATTCAAATTCTGTAAATGGGTACATTTTATTACTTTATGCGGAAACTGCACGTCGAATGAGGAAAAAAAATATGAACCAGGCTAAATATAAAATAACGCCCCTGGTAAAAATTAATAATAGAGAATGCGTACTACGTTTATCCAAATTATCTAGGATGATACTGAGGATGATGGATGATCTGCGAATGGCCTCCATAAATCACCTATCTCAATATTACCATCTTATTGAGAAACATCAATTTTTCACTGAGATTTCAGTACATCAGTTAATATTTCGGAAAAATAAAAATGATATGGAGAACATTCGGCAAAATATTCATCTTGAAAAACCATTTTTTCAAAAGATGTGTGTTCAAGTTTTCAAGTTATAACTTCCCACGATACATAGTACTTATAGTATAGTAAATATCACAAAAAACTCAATTTATTCACTTTTTATTTACACGAACGTCTCACCCTGTCAGACCGCCCTGGAAGAGTTTGTCAATGATGTGGGTCTGATAACGGCGGACGAATATGTATTTTTTCATCTAGTATATACATATCATACATTGAAGCGACCGATTTTTTATGAGCTCCTTATTATAAACCCTTGCTTTTCTTTGGGGGATAACTTTAAATCTGATTCGAGAAATATGTCCTTGGCCATTATTTCACAGACATAGTCTTTTCAAATCTGTCAAAATTACCAGTTTCTGTACAGTATTTCATAATTGGATTTAATCAACGTATCTGGAGTCAAGCATCTATAATTTGATTTGAATCCGTAATTCGAACAATTTTGAAATGAACCCCTCAAAATGATACCATTCAATACTGAAAGAGATGTATATTAAGTCGAAATGAAAAAAAAATCGAAAGAATGTTGAAGCACTTTCATCATAAACATAGTTCTACCTTTCCCTTCACACTTTCTGACGGGGCAAGATATCGACTTCAAATGAAGTATATGCGAAGAGAGAATACACACCAATGACGTCATCTTTTTCCAAATTGTGTCATCGTTTGGAAGGAACTCGAGTTTTTAATTCAACACTGGTTTGCTTTTATCATCGTTCTTATATTAATTTAATGCGTCTGTCTTGAATCAGCTAAAAATCTACCGGTCAATTGACCAATTAAAGTTAATAAATTTTGTTTTGTATGGCAAAATATTCACTTTCATCAATACATATATACTTCATGAGTAGGTGCAGAAATATATATCAATTACAAGTAGAGTTTATATGTTTTAATTTTCAACCTGTTGAGGATCGAACAAGCCGTTCCAAAGTGATGAAAATTTGATTGACATATTTGAATATTTTCTTAATGAATGCTTCTGTGTTTTTATTTGAATTTCAACACCATGAACAATTTTTGGGAAAAGATTATTTTGAAAACCTCTTTATCATGTATTGTTACTGAAAAAGATCTATCAGATGAGAATAATCAGGTTCAGTGGCGGAATAGTAATCACATATCGAGGCGGAAAGTTAATCGTTTCCTTCGCCGAGGTTTCTATACTATTTTTTTTTAGAATCATTCGAAAAAATGTTATGCAATGAACAAGAAATGAATATTTGCAAGGATAATTGAAATGAATTTTGTGTATCAAGTAGGCATTTCATATCGACATATTTGATGAAGCTTTCACCACATGTCGTGATTGTCATTCTTCGTAAATGTCAATTGCCTTAGTAAAGGTTGAAATATGTTTCACATTTTTGCTTCGTTTTAATGAATGTGTTTGGCAGGCCAATCATTATCATATCTCAATTATGATTTATGGGGATTACTGCAAATAGACAGCGTTTGGATAACGAACTGACATATCAACGGCAATAAAAAAAGACTGGCCTTGAGCGATGGAGTGCGCTGGATCTTGTATTCGAGAAGATGGGTAATAAAACGGTAGCGTACTATTTCTGGAAACTAATGCCGTAGTTATTGAAGAGGTTTAGTGTTTTCAAAGAAGAAATTGCGTATCTATATATTTCCTGTCCTTTTGGTACTGCGGCAGTGAGTAATAACTGTGATTTCGTGTCAAATAGCTCGTTTTGTATAACTGCATTGGTGTGTATACGTTAAGGGGGACCTGAACACATGAGCAGAATGACGTTTCAAATAGAAGAAGACGAGGTTGGAGATGTTTTAACCACCTTGCTTTCTTCTGTGTGAACAATTGGTCACTCTCCAAGCTGATTGTGGTTAGAAGTGATGATATTTTCGAATGATTGTTAATAAACCATAGAACTCGGAAAAATATGCCCCAATTGAGGTCGCATGAGGAAAAGGAGTTTATTTTTGAATATATGAAAAACGTTATACCTGACGAAAAAGTCTGCTTTATCAAAAGTGCCCATTCCTCTGTTTAATTTACTTTTATATCTACATGGGGGTTCAGAAAATGGATTTTACTCGACCTCAATAAAAAAAATGTTAACAATATTGAACTGAATCAAACATTCCATTGTGAACAATGAAATAGTAAAATACAAGTATTTCGGAAAATTTCTTTTCTTAAAAATAGTCCCTTAAATCAAAAGTTTGCCCAATAGATTGAACTACTACTGAAAATCCAATTGAACGGCAATTCGCAAGAAGAATAAAAAATACTGTTCCTTCACTAAAACTATTGCCTTCGCCGTTTTTTACAGTTCCTCGAAATAAAATACATGTGATTATTGCCATGGCGATTCGCATAAATGAACAAGTGATGAATAGGTAAATGAAGGGCGGTTCATACAATTGAATACGTGAACCGACACATTTACTCAGTGTATTTTAAAATCTGAAAGAATCCAAGTCTGGAGGAATAGATACGAATCAGCCCGGTAAGCCTACCTCATAAGCAATAATTCTCAAACATTCACTATTGAACTCCATACCGATAAATGAATCTGACAAACAATAAGAGGAATGATTTAATACAGATATGACATACACCTGACGTTATCGAGCCCATAATCATGGCAACACCGCTGGGAGCGGGAACGTCGGTCTGATATCCATGAGTTGATATATTGGTCTGGAAAGGCGTTTGAATATTGTGGGATTGAGAGAGACTTATGGATGTAGCGAAATTTTTTTTCCAAGAAATCGTTTCCCCTCAAAGTATGCTTATATTCGGGGCACCAAAATAGTCCATTAGCCATTCGATATATTCCGTGAAATTGCTTATTTCTGGTGGGTCTGTGGTTGCCTGATGAACGTACTGGGTCTGGCAAAGTTGGTTGAATAAATATATATTTATATATATATATATATATATATATATATATAAAAGTCAATAGAAATTTTTGAGTCTCTCAACTCGTTTCGAAGATACTGCCCCTCAAAGACAGGAAATCAGGGTTTTACGCCAATGTTTGTTTCTCAGCCAATTCCGCTCGAAATTCCTCCTTTCTATCAGCAAAATATACACATTCTATATCAACTTCTTCATCACTTTCCAACCGAATTATACGAATTTTTCCATTTTTCACTACAAAACTCTAAAATTTCTATGACGATTCACATTATAGAGTTTTGTAGTGAGAAATGCTTATAATTCGGTTATAAAGTAACGAAGAAGGTGGTATATAATGTGTATATTGTGCTGATAGAAAGGAGGAATTTCGAGCGGAATTGACTGAGAAACAAACATAGGCGTAAAACCCCGATTTCCTGTCTTTGAGGGGCCGTATCTCCGAAACGAGTTGAGAGCCTCAAAAATTTCATTTGACTTTTCAGAAGGCCAAAATACGTAAATTCCACCAAAAATTTTTCGTTTTCGAGGCGGAGCCCGATTACGATTAACGGAATTTTACCATTTTACCTCATATATATATAGATTGGTAGTCTTTGCTGACCAGTCAGGATACAAAGGGAGAAGATATTGGGTGAAGCAGCAAGCAAAAAGTGTACTCTTTTTACACTATATTTTCAATATTTCGACAGTGGATACTGTCATCTTCAGGAAAGCTACAAATATAACGTCCTTTGTTAAAAATATGGATTGAAATTCACGACAAATGACATATGACAGGAATTTGTAAATGTGAATACTTATGAAGTATGACAGATACAACAACTATTTGGCTGCTGCTTATTTGAACATTTGGCCAATTTACTTGAACTCAATGGAGTGACGTATTGCCAAATAGTTGTTGTATCAGTCATACGTCATACTTCATAAATATTCACATTTACAAATTCTTGTCATATGTCATTTCGTCATTTCTCGAAAATTTTAATTCTAACCTCCATAAACACGCTGCGTGAGACTGCTCGTGGCGAAAATTAGTTATAAAGTTAATTCAAAAAAGTAATCACTAACAGCTCTCAATGCTATTGAAAACAATGGAACAGAACTCGCCCCGACTTTGAAAATAAATGCAACGAGGTGATTCAGGTTATTGAGAATGCGCCCGGATTGTTTGGGGCATTCGAGCGTCAAATCGAACGCAACTTATAATCAGTTAGAACTTAGACTACTTAAATTTCTTTAATGAGTAACACATTCCTCCTGATTCTTTTTCAATTGTCAATTGTGTACCTCTATCTCTATCTATATGACATTCATCAGGTTTATTCATTTCAGATATTATTATTTTTTTGTTATTGAATGCCTTTCGTTGCGCCCCCTCCTGCACTGCGCCCCTTGGCGCCTCCAAGGTTGCCAAGGCGTTTTTTACGCCATAAGCAATCCAAGAAAATCCTGTGTGATGCTCTGGTATTATCACATGCTAATTATGCAGATTCCGTATACGGTCCTGGCTTACTGCAGTCCGAAGAAAGAAGGTTACAGACCCTGCAGAACTCATGTTTGAGGCTCATAACAGGGACCAGGAGACGACTACCGGTTACGCATCATCTGAGCAACTTGAATTGGCTGAACAGGGAGTCCCGAAGGATACTTCATGCATGCATCCTCTATCACAAAGTCATCACCACAAAGCTATCTTCATGATAAGATAAGCTTCAGAACGGACATTGATAACTTGAACTTGAGATTCAAAACGCAACTATCCACCCCAATGCATGATACCTCTCTATATCATGGCTCATTTACATATAATATTACCCGGCAGTACGATCGACTCCCAAGCACAATGAAAACACTTTCGCTTTCAAACTTCAGAAAAAATTTTTATCCGATTTACTCGCAAAAAAATTGCCTCAACTTCTTAACATAGGCAAAGAATACTTTTTTCTTCCATTTTTTTATCATGCACTAGTTACTAAAGAGATATTAGTTTCCTTTGATATATATATATATATATATATATATGCACAAAATCATTTCTCACCGGTTCAATAAAGGGACAGGGTCTGATTGCGTATTAATGTGACAAGATCTAAACTTCAATTCTACCTTTTGATATATACTTCCGAAAATTTTGATTTCTTTTATTCTCATCTGTCCTCGAAATTTCGTGTAAATCCGTTCAATGAAATCTATTATTATTATCAGTATTATTATTATTAAGTCTTAGTATTTTTTTTGCATCGGCTTTTTTTTTAACACTGTGTTGTGTCTTTAAATTATTGTATCATACATGTGTTCAATGTGTATTGTATACCATTTCATGTAACATATTTATTACTTTTACTGGTACAATGTTTGCTCGTGTGCACTTGTGTGTGTTCACTTAGGTGCACACGTTATTCGGTTGGATGAAGAGCAAGGTCTGCCCATGTTGCGATGTTTTGTGACATGGTCAGAAATTAAATCCTGCCGTTTGATAGGAACTCATATTTGGTAATTATATATATATATATATATATATATATATATATATATTTATATATATTATTTTCAGCCAAAATGGTTTACAGATATAAGCCCCAACACCAGGGTGTTCAGAGATCTAGACAAATCTATAATCTCAATAACATAATTCATATACTCGGATTTGTAATACTCGAAAATGGAAGCAGATTTATTTTCCGAAACGTCAACATTGAAAATAAATGAGTTAATATATTCTGATAATCAAATCTGATCAGCCATTGAATTGCACTGATGATTAGTTAGATACCACAGTTCAACTTCGTTTATTTCTGAAGCGCCCGATATAATCAACAGTAATAACTGGACATAATCTAGGAAGGATCCTTTGTCACGAATATGGAATTCAAATGCGAGTAAGTTCCCAATCAGAGAAAAATAAATGAATATCATATTTCTCCACTCTTATACTACTTTCGCCATCTCTTGTTGAGGGTTATTACCTCTCTAGAAGTGTGGTAGGGGTCTACGCATGTCTGCTTTCGATCAGCAGGGCTGTGGATATTGGTGAATGATGCGGAATCTGTAATATACTATTCGATTGTTCAATCTACAGTGTCTGGTGCAGTGATCAATCCACAGATGACGGAGTTCACCACTTATTGATCTAGGTCACTTCATCACCATCGCATAGGGGTAACTCTCCTTCAATATTTGTAGCTGAATATGAAAAATATTTTCGTGAGAGCCTACATCAAAATGAACACTTGATTGATGGAATCACGTTGACTGAATCTGCCGAGGAAAGTTCTGCGACTATAGTACAGTTGAGATATTCCTATATGAAATTTGCAACTGCATTGTTCGCAATAACGCTTCGTTTCGTGAAAGTGAGATTCCGATAAATTTTACAATAGACATGAAAACGATATAAATTTGATTGGTTCGATCTTTTTTCTTTATTTCTTCAACTTCATGATATTTGGGAATGAAAATTAATGTGTCAAATCCATCTTGGCACAAACTCAGATACTATTCCAGTTGCACACTGGTAGTGTAGACCATAACGAAAGAAAAAATACCTTCTAGGAATAAATTTCAACACAGTGATCACATATAATAGGTGTTTTTCATCCTATCATACTTCAAAGAGATTGCTGGGCATATACGTTATTAGTTCTGTGCCAAGATGGATTGGATAAGCTGTACGTCAAATAATTTTCAATTGAACTGTTAGAAGAAAATACTTTTTTGTTTTTGTTCCTATAATTTTGAAGGAAACCTGACTCATGGTGTTTTGCACTGTAACCACCGATAGACTCTTTTGAGTTTTCCATGCTTTCGGAAACCTTCTTCATTACATCATCAGGGAGAATACAATATGGAAATGTCATATAAGATGTGAAACTGGAATAATTATCAGTACTTACATCATTGTTGAGGATATTCACAAATGTGTTGGAAAACTATATATTCGTTCCGTTATCGTTTCAAACGAATGAAAAATGTTAGATTTTGGATGTATTAAAACAAAACTGATCGAAAAAACAGATTATGTACGTAGAGACATAGAAACATACTCCTTTTCGACAAAATGGTTAAGGCTTCCGCGGAGGAGGTTATTAGTATAACTACTTTTCTTCGGGCTTGAAGGCCGTCGTTCTTCGGAATTTCTTCCTGACGTTTCGCTAGCGCGAGTGCCATCTTCATGGCAAGAGACTTTGCCGAAAAGTTGTGACAATTAACCTTCAGAGGATAAAAACCACAGAACACGGAATAAAACCCGAAAAAACAACTCATAATATTTCTTCCGTGAGAATCTTCATGATAACATATATATATATATATATATATATATATATATATATATATATATATATATATATATATATATATATATATATATATATATATGCTGGCTGGAACTTCCGGTTGATCCGCGTCTGGAAATATTTACCTTCTATCCTCGATCTCCAGTGATGATAGCCAGTGAGACAACTCAGACCTAGACGCAAGGTCACTCAGTCTTGAAAATGGCTCCGAAATGGGAGTCGAAACGTAGACAAGTAAATATTTCCAGACGCGGATCAACCGGAAGTTCCAGCCAGCACATTTCTGACCGCGGAAGCCTAGCCGATCAAATATATATATATATATATATATATATATATATATACACACGTTATATAGATATATTATATATATATATATATGTAGGATTTATTTCTTGGTTGTCTAGGGAATGAGTTCACGAGGCCACCAGGTAGTTTAGGAACAGGTTAAAAAGGTTTATTTACAGAATGGGATACAGTCACAGGAATTCTGGAAACACAATCGTAGATAGGATAGGAATAGATAGGTAGGTACAGCTCAATATTGTGATTGCAGGAAACAGTCACTGAACGTCTTCACGTCCTTCACGTCTTTCTAGAAACTAATAATCGTCTTCGTCAATAATTTACAACAGATCGCGTCTCAAACTGTCTAAATTATTATTTTCTCTATCTGAGGTCGTCATTCCTCACGATCAACAACTTTTATTGAAAAAAAGTCCTCCTGTTTATCCCGTTGCCATGGGGACGTCTTACCATGGTTATCGAATGACCTGCACCTTCCGTCCTTGTCTTTGAGGTTGAAAGTTGCATATATCCTTCGCGTCTTGCGCCTTCTTTACTGTCAGTAAATTATAGCTACCGCGACTGACTGTCATCCCTCAGGAAGTGTACGTAATACGCAGTGGCGTTACAATAAAAAAATTAAATTAAAAGATATAAATCTATAAACTAATAAAATTAATTGAATTGGGTTCTGGAAAAAATGCGGATCCTACACTCGGCCATCCTAATACAAATCCGACTCGGATTCGGTTCCGTACTGAACCCAGGGTTTCATGTACTCTGCACATGTGGATGTTCGAATGGGTCCTTCGTGGTTTCCCACCTTTACAACATCATATCTGTCGTTTCTTTTTACCGTGATTACTTCATATGGTCCTAAACATTTTTTGTGAACTTTTAGTCCTGAACCGAATTGGGTTCTTTTGATCGCCACTAAGTCACCTTCCTTGTAACTGGCGGGTTTCTTTCTTCTCGAGTTATAACTTCTACGATTCTCCTCTTGAAGCTTTGTCAAATGTTTTCTACATTCTCCTCTCAACTTTTCTCTTCCTTCATCAAATCGTTTTCTGGCCTCTTCTTCTATCAGTTCAATCATGACCATATCTTCTTTAGTCTTCATCTTCATTCCTATCATCACTTCGAAGGGAGTTGTTTTGATACTTCGCTGGAACGTCGAGTTCAGAGCTCTCTGAAGTCGATCGATGAACTTGTACCATTTAGTTGGGTCTTCTAGGCTGAGTTTCGTGAGGACTGGGATGATCGTGCGATTTATCCCCTCCACTTGTCTATTACCTCTAGGTACTCCTGTGGTAATCGTCACATGTTCAATTCCTTCTTTGGTACAATATTCCTTGAATTCATTCGCCGTGAATGCTGTACCTTTATCTGTGATAATCCTACTCGGATTTCCAAAAGTTTTCTGCTGCTTGACTAGACAACTTACTGTTTCTTTTGCGGTTGTGGATTTTGTAGGATAAATCCATGTAAAGTTAGTAAAATCATATATTACCACTAGAATGTATTGATAATTTTTATTCGTATCGGACTCAAATGACCAGCATGATAGGTATGTAAAGGACCTTCTAATTTAGAAATCGGATGGAGGATTCCTTCTTTCTTTCCCTCTTTCCTGTTACCTAAAATACAAGGAACGCAATTGGTTATAACTGTTTGGATCTTTTTCCCTCAACCTGGGTATGATTAACTCTTCTGTCTTTTTCACAGCAAAATGCTCTTCTTCGTGTGCTCTTCTAACAATCTCCGTTTGCATTGCCTTCGGTATCACTAGAAGCTCCTTTCCATTCAAGTACCTGTACACTACACCATGTCTAGTAAAATAATCTTCATATTCTTCTTCTGACTCTAAAATTTTCTGGATCGTCGCAATGTGCTCGTCTTTTTCCTGTGCTCTTCTTATTCTCTCTATCAAACCATCTTCTTCTGTCATTGTCATTATTACTGGATAACGGCTGAGTGCATCAACATGGGACATCCTACTTCCTTTTCTATGCTCAATCTCATAGTCATACTCTTCTAGCAAAAGAGCCCATCTTGCCACTCTTGTAGTCAGGTCTTTCTTCTGCATAGTTTTTTGGAATGCTGAGCAGTCAGTTACGATCATAATTTTCATTCCTAGTATATATGTTTTTTACAGATGCTATCACGGCTAGAACTTCTAGTTCATACGAACTGTATTTTTCCTCAGCCGGGGTTGTTTTCTTACTCAAATAATAAACAGGATGCAGTTTACAGTCAACACTCGATTTTTGCATGAGGCACGCACCATAACCATATTTATCTACACCCGTACTCTAATAATACACTTATATGCCCACAACCCGTTTTATAATGAAATCCATTACGATACAGATTTTCATTACGATACAGATTTTCAACCAACAGAAATCCATTATTTTTCAATCAAGCATGATGTGCAAGCTTTGCATTTTGACGTTTGTCAAGTCAAAATCAGTAGGTATTGAATTCTTGAAGAATTTAGTCAATTTTCGATAATAGTATGAAAATGTCTTATAGCAGGGATATAGAAGAATTACCAGCGACCCTCCACAGATGTCTTAGACAAGAAAAAAATACAATCGAAAGGATTATATTTTTCGTTTGACAAATGCAAGACATATGTTTTTATTTTCAACATAATTATATATGCTCTCATGTCCGAATGGCCAAAGGCGCCGCTTGTGAATAATTACGACCGGGTTCAATTCCTGACGTCGGCAGAATTTTTTTTTCCTTTTTTTTTCTTCTTTTCATTTCTCATTGTTGTATTTTCCGTGGTTATACCATTAATTATAATTTTGTAGAATTTTTCAAAGAAATACGATTGATTACCTACTATTATTGTCTTCAATATAAATACGTAATAATATAATAATTTTAGTTCTTCATTATTTATTGGGTGTAGATAAAATAGCGTATGCAACTCTCATGTAATGGTTATTAATACACTCGCATAAACCATACGAAACTCACCTTCGGCTCGTTTCGTATCCCGGTTTATGCTCATGTATTAATAACCATCATTACACGATCGTTGCATAATATTCTATTACTTGCATCCGTGTGCAGCTCTGTCGGCAATCCTCTCTGAAAAATATGTAACACTAGATAGCATGTGAGTAATCCCTTCAATTTTTGGAAAGCTTCTCTTTGTTTGTCTCCAAATTCAAATGGCACATCTTTCCTCAGCATGTTACTCAATGGTTTTGCAATCGAAGAATAGGATGGTAAAAATTTCCTGAAGTGACCAGTTAATCCCAGATAGGATTGAAGTTGTTTGTGAGTCGGTGGTTCGGGAAAACGCTTGATTGCTAACGTCTTTTCTTCCATACATAATGTCAACAGCTAAGTTCAATTTGAGGGGGTGGACTCACACTATTTCATCAGGAGACGATACTTTTCACAAGGACACTGTTGTTGGGGTTTCAGGACTGCTATGGGATTATAAAGACGACACCCTATATTGTGATATCAATTCTTTATCTCATTCAGAAAGTATTCCACGCCTGAACGAGGTTTATTATCCACAGCTAACAAAATTTTTGATCCCATTGGATTTTTATGTCCAGTTACTTCGATTCCTAAATTACTATTACAAAAAACTTGGCAATTGAAGTTAGGCTGGGATCAGGTTATGCCAGAAGATATCATTAAACCATTTGAACATTGGTTGAAACAGATTAATATGATTAGTCTTGTGAAAATTCCAAGAACACTTGGTAGAAATTTTGATATTGATTTTCCTGATAACTTCACGATATATGTTTTCAGTGATGCGTGCAAATTGGCTATTGCTAGTTGTATATTTTTGAGAACTACAACTAAGCAACTCATTTCACTGAGATTGCTACAGGCTTAGTCTAGGTTAGCTCCGAAAAACACAACCATACCAAGACTTGAGCTGATAGCTGCATTATTGGGGGTGAGGTTATGTCGTTTACTAAAAAAAATTGAAGGGTTTCGTAACATGAAAACATATTATTGGAGCGACTTAATGGTGGCACTGACATGGATAAAAACTCAAGGATGTTGGAACATATTCATTGGTAATAGGGTGAAGGAAAGGAAAGCACATACACGAAGTGAAGAATGGAAATTTGTACCTGAAAAAATGAACCCCGGAGATATTGCATCACGCGGATGTACGATCACAACTCTACTGGAAAATGGTCGCATAAATGGTCCGATTTGGTTGAAAAGAGATCCAAAATATTAGCCTCACCATGATATTTTTTGTTCAGAAGAAGAAGTTAACAAAGAGAAACGAAAAACAGTAACAACCCTCGTTTCGAAAGTGGACGTATTCAACACTGATTTGAGTTATTTCTCTAAATATTCCAAAATCTTAAGGATGATTGGTTGGATGATACGTTTCAGTAAAATCACAAGAAGATTTTCAACCAGAAAACTATGTGAACTCACTTGTGAAGAAATTGATGATGCTGAAATCCGTTTATTGAGGACAGTCCAAGTGGAGAGTTTTGACGATGCGGCCAAATCAATTCAGAATCTTCAAATATTCCGGGATGAATGAAGACAAAAATAATTTTAGGAGAATATTCAGAAGATTAGTATTACCAAACAATCACCATATTGTAGAAAAATTGATAGAAGAGAGCCATATAATAAATTGCCACGCTGGTGTATAAACGCTTTTAGCTATACTTCAAGAAAGGTTTTGGATCCTGAGAGGTAGAAAAACCATTAACTCCTATGATGTTCATCAATAACATACCGAGTAGCGAAGTACACGATCTTGACGAAATTGCCAGGAACCACCTGATAACTCGTCACAGATATCTTCAGAAGATATGTGAAGATTTTCGACATCGCTTCAGGAAGGAATACTTAGCAGAGCTGGTTCATACTGGTCAAAGCAAAATACGCAACTTGAATGTTGGAGATATTATCATGTTGGAGCAGACAATGTGAAAAGAATGAATTGGTAGTATACTCGAAACATTTCCTGCAAGAGATAAACAACACCGAGTAGCCGAAGTGAAAACGATGAATGGTGAAATTTTACGTCCATACCAGTGCTCATATCCTTTGGAAATCAACAACAAAGAAGAACTTCTGACGAAAAATGAAATGAATGAAAATGATGAACGACTGAGGAAATCTTATAAGCCTGATGAAGATGAAGAGAATGGAAAGACGCGAGCTGAAGCAGATACACCGAAAAATAAGGAAGAATTCCATACAGTGACGAAATCAGGACGAGCAGTCAAGCCACCGAAGCGCTATGGCTTTGAATAGAACTCTCATCCACTTACCAATTTTTTATTTGTTAAATTGTTGAGGGGGGAGAATGTTGGGGATAACCAAATTTTATTTTATCGCCCTATGTTTCAAGTTGTTGATAGAAACAATGTCGGTTTTGGAAAATATAAAAAGTTGATACTGTCAATCCGTTTTGAGTAATTTCAACGCAGTTTAATCCATTTTTGAGCAGATGAGTTATTAGTACACATTCACGGAGGATTCCAAAAACTTAATAATCCACTGGAGGTGCATTTGAAAAACGTGTTGCAAGAGTTACAGTTGACAAACGTCAACCATCTGAAGTAGAAACTTGTGCGAGCAATGGATTAACAAGGCGTTACCTTTTAACGTGTGAATCCCAGCATGATGGCCCGGTGGGGAATCGATCCCCGGTCCCCCGCTTGAGAGGCGGACGTGCTTCCCTCTACACTACCAATAATCATTTCCACTTCCTCTGATATGTATCATCCTCTATGGTGAAAGAATTTCCAGACCAACTTCCCGAGAAAGCACTGAGACAACACCAACATTGATTGATTGTCGTCTTCGAATACCGATTTGCATTCGGTCCCATATCAAGCAAATCTTGATAATGTATCTGTCCACCTGGAATAATATGCATACGAATCCGAATCGAACCGGCAAAAGGGCGATAAATCGGAGTATTCGCAGATCGTCGAGGTTATTGGTTCAAGGAAGGCGCTTCCGACCGTTTCGCAGGTGGCACGCCTGCTAATGACATCAGGACCGTAGCCACATCCTGAATACAGTCGAGAAATGGTCGGCGCGATAGGATCTGCTGATATACTGTTGGAAATAGTTGCGGTGGCACATTCGCTATCGCGGCAATTCGGGCCAATTCACGGCAATTCATAGGTGCGATATTAGCTGAATTCATCGTGAGCCGCACGCGGTATCCGTATTTATGTTGTGCGCTCGGTGAGTTGAGTAACAGTTTGATATACAGGGGGTTTCATGATAACGTGATGATATCCACCCAGATAACATCAATATACTCGACATGTCTTATGCTTATGACATAGGAGGCGTCTGGGTATGCATTTTTCAGAATATCCCCAGCATATAATAGATATTATTAATTGCTGGAACATTCAACAAGGAATATGCTCAACACTAACTTTGAAGAATATGGAAAAACATATATACTTCGAGCAATATCCTTGGAATACTCGAGAAATGTTGTGCTGATAATAATGTGTTGATAACATACATTAACGCATATTCAAAGTTGTGCACGCTCAGGCTATCTTGTTCAGTACATTTATTGTTCAAAGGTGGATTGAAGCAACAATAATTTACACTTCATCTCTAACTATAAAATATAAATATTTCTTTTTCAGTACACCACTTTGCGCACCCGCATTTTCAGTTTAACTACAGACAATACAAAAGTGAAAGTGTAATTGACACGCCAATACCATAACATCTTGCTGGTGTTGATTAATGGGGTCCCAACAATAGAAAACCCCTTTCTGAAACATCCCAATTTCACTCGATTACATCAAGTAGGCCTGCCAGAGTAGTACTCAATAATTATTGCGCTTTCATAGTTCCTATAGATAGTTTCTCAGATTCACACGCAAGGGAAGCCTTGTAATGCTCAAGTGCACCGCGTAAATCAAGAGACAGAAGGAGGAATTAACATCAACTTCAAATTTTTTAAGTTTGTAAGACTCGGGAAAAATCTCCCCCCGTAAGGAGTTCCATTGTTCACCTGTTCTATTGAAAAAAAACATTTCTGAGAAAAAGAGGTTTGACAGGTCTCCAAGCTCACAACGAAGGGGTGGTAATTCCGCAGTCGTCGGGTCATCCGCGTTGATACTACCGTGAAATTATATACAGAACAGAGGCCCCTCTACGTTGCTCCAACGAAGGTTATCGAGCCCGTGAGCGAAGAATCACCAACAACACAAGAGCTACAGGCAATACAATTTTTTTATGTGAAAAAGTTTTTGTCTGTGATGATGAAAGTTGATGATGTGTAAAGAAAATATATTTTTATCTCAATAAATGATGCATTGTACCGGAAAAAATAAGATGATATTGACCGCATGCATGACAAAATTGATTGGGAGATGACAAAAAAGTTCCCCATCAAAATCATTATATACTCTCGATTGGACATGGAAATAATGGTGACACGCCTTCGACTTCGGCAAATGATCTTTTAAATTCCCTGCACCCGATAAAGAGAATAATAATAATAATATAATAATAATAATATTTATTAACCATTTTTGATACACTTGGTATATGTGGTGAGTCAAGGTAAATGTACTATGAACTATAAGCAAAAGAGGACAATAACATTCAGAGAACATGGTCAACAAACAAGAGAAAAAGCTGAATATACGGTTAATAGTCATAACACTTTAAAAGAGTTTAAAAATTGACAAAACATTAATATGTAAACATATTATAGGTATAGTCTAAAATTTCTTATCATTCACAACCCTAAAAAAAAGAGAGTTCAAACACATCGATAAAACATGAGTATATAAACATATATAGTCTAAATTCCTTATCATTCTTCATCATAATAGAACACAAAAAAAGAGAGTAAAGATAATATGTGTGATCTAAATCACACATATTACAATAGTTTACAACATTGGTCAAATCAAATTGTAGCTCGCACTGAAAGAATTAATGAACACGTTCAGAGGTTCAATTCCTGATAATTTTTTATTCCGTTTATATTATTTACGAGATGTAATATATTATATAATCAATTATCGCGATGTCATTCTTGACATACAGATGTCAACTAATGATATAATGAACTACAGGTATACATATATTTTCATCCGATTTAATATTACACAGAAACTAGATAGTTCGAGATTGCCTCTGCAAAATTTTTACAGAATAAACATAAAACTACACTGATTTTAACTTATCGCCGTGAAGAAATTGCATATAACTGCTCTGAGTTGATCAGGGTGTTGGACTCGAGAAAGGACGGTCTGAAGAACATGCATTAGATTCCGGTACTTGGCATATCTTTTCAAATGTGCTGTAAAGCACATAATAATCATATAGGAGAAATTGACGCTAAGTGAATACCAGGTATGCACATATAAATGGTGTCCGGTAACATGTGCGTAGTATGTTCTAATCAAGTTCTCTATAATAATTTCGCATATGGATGGCATTTGCTCGTTCTTGTATATCTGACAATTTGAAATTGAATTTTTATATGGTTAGAGTGAATACTTCTGGTACTACAGTTTTTGAACACAGTTACCATGAGGTTCTTACCGGACGTTCATTTTTATCAAGTGATTATGATCACATTCAAATTCAACTAACGATTACCTATCTTGGGAGATTTTTGCATAAAATTCTTGACTTGATTATGAAAACATAATTCTGGATCTCCTCTATGCGTTTCTCAATGATACTATTTCCAGATCGATACAATACAGAATATAAATCTATAAATAATTACAAAATCATCAATGCTGATACTGAATCGGTATGAATAAAAACACAAGAATCTTGCATATCAGGGCAAATTATTGCTAGAGCGCTACTGAGAGATTAAAATTAAACTGAAATGTAATACACTCTTGCGAGGTCAGTAAAACTCATATACAGAAATCAACTGTCAAGACAAAAAATAATTCTCATTTACAGTTGGTGTACTCTTTTTTTTTTCAGATTGTGGGAGTTTGAAATACCGTGCCCAATGAACTACAGAAGGAAGTATTGGCAAATATTTTTATCAAAATTGTTTGCTCATACAATAATATATGAAACCATGGACAGCCCTGTGACAACCCTGACCCTGGCAATGAAAGTGTACCACGTTTTGAGTGGACCGACGGTGATACATTGAAATAATGCATGCAGTGTGTTGTGTGATACACTCGGAGTATGTCGCCTCTTCCGATACTTGAGGGATTATGTATCTCATCTTCGTGGTCGGGGTTATGTGGGTGCTCCACCCTGGTCGGTTGAGCTGGCATCCTTTTACGTCGGTGACCCTAAAGTCTATGCCACTTTAGAAAGAAACTTACAGCAATTACCCGAAAGCATTCTACATAATTTGAATGCCGTAGAAACATTTACCTATTTGGATGTGGAACAACACCACACCCAAGAGGTAGACTCGGTAAAAATGCTTTCCGTAGAGAGTATAGGCAGAAACTACGGCAGATCTGTTCTTCAGAGCTGTCGGGTAAGAACGAAGTTTCTACTATCAACATGCTTGCTACTCCGATCCTACTCTATATCTTTGGAGTAGAAAGATGGATTCAAATCTTATAACATGTTGCATATGCACAGAAGCATGTATCCCAAATGGTCCGGTCTACACTTATTTCTCCTTCGACAAGGGGCCGTGAACTTTTGATTTTGGGGTGTCTCCATTCTCCATAACAGAATGGTACTGGATGTAGCCTGTAAAGTCTCCTTCATTGCATTGTCTAGGCCACGAAATTGCAGGAATCGGAACCTTCTTGTTATAGACAGCAAGGCAGGCTGCCGATGAATTTGGTATGGTCTTCGACACCGAGCGAATATACTAACTTTCTGTCATCGAGTTAGAGCCGACACGGGGAAAAGCTCACGTCTAGGCTGCACAGAATTTCTAATTCCCCACTATGTTGTGTGATGAAAAATCGCTGTGCAGGACCCAACAAAATATCAAGATCTTGCGAAATCAGAATTTCTATGTTCGAAATGATTGCATTCACAAATCCAATGCCAGACAGCTGTTTCGACCTACCAGGTCTCATTAGTGACATTTGGCTGGACTGTGAAACTTTTCCTAGAGATCAATTACCCTAACACCAAACTGATATTTTCGCACTCAACACAAACATTTCTACTCCTCACGAAGTAAATCTCTGAAACTGGTGCAGATGGTGTAAACCTCCAAGAGGCAACGTCATCTGCTGGGAGAAGACCAAAGTCTCAAACTCTCACTGCCCAAGACAGAGGAGACCTCTTGGAGGTTTGCACAAGTTCTTGCGACTTTCAACTTCATGAAATATAAGAAGAAATATCGACGTTCGAGAATGAACGGCGTGAAATATCAAATAAGTTGTTCTTATGTCAAGAAGTTCAAGGCAACCATTTCGAGCATCTTCTGAACTGAACTCAGCTTATTTCCCCAAACTATGGAGTTAACGATATATTCAGGCATCTATTAAATATTTCGTCATTTTGTAGTAGTTGAAGATATTGACTCAATATTCTAGGGTTGTACGGTATTCGTCAGTAGCTTCAAAAGGATGTGTCACAAGACCTCCCGTTCCATTTTTTTTTTTCACCAGATGATGTACGGTCGCCATCTTGAAATTTTCATTTGTCAATCACACTTTTGCAATTTATACGTCTTATGGCACTCCACTATATACATTATCTGAGGCGGGCATTTCTTGTTTGAAATTGTGGTGTATTGTTCTGAGGAAGAAAGACATGCGTTGTTCAGTTTTTGTGCAAATAAAATATGTTGAAAACACGGTCAATAATCTCCGTTGATAGGTACCTATCAAGAAAGAGTTGAAGTTGATTTTTCTAATTTTTGATTTGGAGGGAAATAAAGCCAAAAAAATTATTCATCAAACTTCATTCTTTCCACAAAAATACCCAAGTTCCTAACGATTATTCAATATTGAGCGATGAAGATTGACACAATGAAATGGAGCCAACTTAAATCGTAGAACTTAAGGAATAATGGAAAAAAAACAGATGAATATGTGACAACAAGATAGATGATCATTTTGGACTGATCCTGGATACGAAATCAGCTGTTAATAAATGGAGAGCTTCCAGTTTTGATTTATCTTTATTATTTTTCTCTCTGGAAATGATTTTAGAGGAGAATCCCAGGCACAGAAAATAATCAAGCTGTGCAATCTACAACCCAATTAGCTTTCCTGAACGTTCCTTGTCTATAGGATTTCAGAACTCGAATGTGCTAGTGTGGAGTTTTTCTAGATCGAATATTATCAACTACTAGATGAATCAAAATATTGGGAAAGAATTATCAGCATGTTCATGATGATTCATTTTTGTTTCATTCATGTACAAATAAGGCTCATAAGTAGAAATTGTACGATCTGAGAATTATCCTTACCTTTCAACATGTGAGAACTAAAATATCCATAAGCATTTTATAACTCGTACTAACGCAAGCTGTAAATAAGTTTCTTGAAATATGTCATAACTTACCAACATTTTTAATTTAGCACCTGAGAGACAGATGCTAATGAGGCATAGGGTTTCGGAAAGCAGTTTTGATTGCCGAAACACGCTGAAGGAGGTTCTTGTTTTTTCCAGGGGAGATGCATGATGGGAGGAAGTGACTTATAATCTGAGATGAAAGAAAATACTTTCCTGGCCATAAAAGGAGCGCCTGAATATTTCATTCGTAATCCGAATGAGACGTTCATATTGAAAAACTAACATGCATATTACTTGAGATTTTGATAACACCTTACAAAAAATTAATTACACTCAAGAATGAGTTAATAAAATTGTAGCAGATGCATGGGGATCTCAAAAATGTTTGAACTTACAATGGGGGCCAAGTTGCGTATTATAGATTATGTTGTTGAAAAATCTAAGACACCTACATGGGAAAAACAAAAAAAATGGATCTTTGTTCTTCACTTATATCTGGTTCAGTTGAATCGATTTCCAGAATCTGTTTGCACTTTGTCTTTGCAACTTTCAATCGGCTGTAGAAATGTGCTGAAATAGTGTTATACATGGTATTGTTTTCCTTGCGCCTCCTCTAACTTCGAAATTTGAATACGCACCTGGATTTTTACGATTTTCTGTAATGAAACGAAAACGTTCATCGTATAATAGTCCACATATTGAGAATATATATGTAATGGATTAACCTGGGATCAAACCCTCACAAGAAGTGGCGCTTACTGATAGATTCACCATTCATTTTGTAAATAGCAATCAGATAGAGGTATCCAGAGGTCAGATAATTTTGACAACGGCAGAGTACTGAGTAGGTTTCAATTACATCAACTCGCATCTGAATGCCGTTTGCTATATGGAATGTTTCAAAAATATTTCGGTAGGTACTTCTTTCTTGGGGCACTTTCGATACACGCTTGAGAGGTATTTGGTTTATACCCCTCGACACACCTTTATTTCACCGATTTGTTTCCTGGAACAGGTTGGAGAAAACAACAACCAATGAAGTTCAGAAATATAAGTTCATCCGAACCCAATTCACGAAATTTCTGAAAACAAAATTTCAATTAAGTATATAATAATCACGAAATTTGCAAAACTAAAATTAATATCGGCGAATTGGCATATGAGATGGGTACAAATAAAATGAGAATCAGCAATGCAAAATCACAAAGTTTTAGAAACGGGATTGGCAACAATGATCAGATATTTAAAAATGTTCGTAAACGGCGTATACAAACTTTGCAGTTGAACTGCATAGGGTGCAGTTTCGGACGGATTGTCACCAAAATCGAAATATGTCAGTATTGGTGCTTTAATGGAAATCTAGAAATTGTTGGGATATGAAATGTTTCATTGCGGTAATATCGATTGTAGATGGAGATAAAATTGTGTATAAAAACCTGAAACAATGATATGCCATTCCTCGGAGCCGTGTTTTTATACTCACAGAGAATATGAAAAATAGTGGAAAGCAAATGACAAGAAACACTGGGGTATTTCCTGAAAAATCACGCTAAGTTTGTCTGTTTCAAAATGTTTTTCAACAAAAGCTGAATCGAAAAACTCGCGTCAGAATGTGTTTTCATGATAAAAGTAACAAACTAGACTCATAAGATACCTGAAATAAGTGAATTTTCATGCGAAAACAATATTTTCGAATTTTTTTTTTAATTCCATTTCTCAACAATAACTATCAAAATAATGCACCAGAGATTTTCTAAATCTAGAGATTTGATGACACTCGAAATTATACAGCCAACGCTTACCAATTTCGCTAGTTTTTTCGAGAAAACAACGTACTAAGTAATAAAAACGCGATGGACTTGTTAGGCACTATTGAATTCATATAAAATCCAATCATACATTGGTGAATTAACTGATATACAATCATTCGCCACCCCAAAGAGGTGAACAATATATAATAAATCGGCACCAAACCTTGAGGGCAATTTAGGGAAAGCGATATCCAAATTAAATTCATTACTAAAAGAAATATACTAAAATAAAAAATGGACACAAGGGGGAAGAAGAATACCAAACAAGCAAGTGATCAGCCAGAAGAACCTACAAAGGGAGAAGGAAGTATGTCACCAATAGACACACTATCACTAATCCTGAAGCAAGAGATATTGAAAGAAATGGAACAACAAGAATTAAGGAGAAAGGAAGGAATGGAACAAAGAGAAGTACATCCTATAATAAATATGCAATGCAGATCTATAGCTCGTCACAATTAGGCATTCCAGATACTTGTCAAAAATGTCAAATGAATCGAAATGAACCAATCGGCGGCATCTGCCCCCCAGGAACTTTCGTTTGTTTTCTTTTTTATAAGTGTGTGATTGGTTAAAACTGGTATTTGCCCCCCAGACATAACCTGATCTGGAATGCCTAATACCTCGATTGCGAATTTTCGGAGGAGTATATCGTGAATTCAATAACTCAACATTTTGATGAGAATTCAGAGAAATTTATGCTTTCATGAAATTTCAAGGAGATGGAAAGCCTATGCCCGTTTCTTATTCTGCAGAAAAGAAGGAGAGGTTGTTACAATGAATTTCAAAGAAGAGTTAAGAATAATAATAGTAATTATAACAATAGCTTTACTAATCAAAGATTCCAGATAAATGCAAAGAATTATGAAAGAAATTATAGAAATTATAGGAAAAATAGGTATCATTATAATAGACGGGAAAATGGCAGATATCATAATAATAACAACAATAATAATAGAAATAATAATAAAAACAATTACATTCAGGAGAACAGAGATTATCAAAATAGGGGTAGATATCATGAATACAATGGAAATAATAATTATAATAGGACTAGAAATAATTAGACAAACAGAAATAATACAAATGAGAGACAGAGCAAAAACTATAAAAATAATATCTGATAACAGATATTACACTAATGACAATACAAATTATAAACGAAGACCGACAAGTGTAGACAGAGACATAAACAGAAATAAAAACTACGAACAAAATTACCATAGACAAAGAAGTAGAAGTCAAGAAAACACACATACTAACACAAGACAAGTACAATAAAACTTAGACGAAATAACGACAGCTGATTTACAAAATTTTCAGTAAATCACCTACCTAATCAAAAACAATAATAGTAATAACATCAATAACAAACAAAATTATGGAATTTATCAACATCCAAGACAATTCATTGATATTTAAAAGAAATTTAAATTAGAACAGAATAAAGAATTAATTGAAACTAGTGAGGAATTCTATGAAAAAAATATTGAATAATTAGTGGACACAGGTTCAGAATTTTCATTGATAAATGAGAAAAAATAAAAGAGTTAAAGTCGGAAAAATTGGAATTCCCAGAAAAACTTTAGTAGGTGCAAATAACAAGAAACTATATCAAGTAACTAAAAAAATATGTGGTCATTTAAAATTTGATGAAACAGAAGTTGCAATGCAATTTTCAATAACAGAAAATTCATTATATGATACTATGATAGGAACTGACGAATTAGACAAATATTGTGTGATTATTGACTATGAACAAGGACAAGTACAAATAGGAAAAGAAATATTGAAATTTTCAAAGGACAAAAACAAAGACAATGACATATACGCATTACAAGAAATTAAAACTGAACATGTGACAAATACTACAAAGGCTATTGAAAACATAAAATGTGGTGAAAAAATGGAAAATGAGGTTAAAAAGATTTCCAGAAGGCATATAATTTAATAAATGAAGAAAATAGAATAACTGACAGACATATGCATGAAATTGAGGTGAAAGATTTACAAAATTTCAAATCTAAAACATATTCCATTCCATACGAACACAGGAAAGAGGTAAATCATGAAGTAGAAAAAATGTTACAACAGGGAATCATCGAAAAATACAATTCCAAATTTATAAATCCAATAGTTGTAGTTCAGAAATCAAATAAAGAACTTAGATCATGCCAAGATGCAAGAAATATAAACAAGTACACTACTCCACAGTACGAGGCACATTCAAAGATATATGCTATTTTTAGAAGCATAACAGGTCCAAAAAACTTTTCAAAAGTTGATTTGAAGCACAGTTTCTAGCTAATTCCACTAGATGAAAATAGTAGGGACTGAACAGCATTTTCAATTGATGAAGTGATATATCGTTTCAAAGTAGATCCATACGGTTTGCAAAGTTCTTGCTCAGCATTGGTCAGGACACTTTATGCCATTCTTGATCCATTCAAAGAATTCATCCTTCATTAAATAGATAATATACTTATATATTCTCCAGATCTGCAAAGTCATTTAAAACATATTGTATCATCATTATTCGAATTAGATGAAGCAGGATTGAAAATAAATATAGAAATCAAAATTTTCTCAACAACAGATTACATTTTTGGGTTATATACTAGATACATAAGGTATTAGAATGGATGAGGAGATAATCAGAACGGTCATGGAATATAAATGACCAACAAATTCGAAAACTCTCAAAGGATTTTTAGATATAATGAATTATTTCAAAAAACTAATGCCAGATATAAGTGAGAAAACTTTACCATTAATTTCATTACTCAAAAAACAAAATAAATGAGAATGGAACCAAGAACAACAAACAGCATTTGAAACTATTGAGAGAGAGTTTACCAACAATTAAAAAAAAAAATTCAGCAGACTCACGAAACCAGAAACATCCAAAATTTCAGCTGAAACCCATAAAAGATTCTATCAGCTCACATTACATAGCAGTATTCGAAGTATACGAGCACAGTCTACGTTCCACACATGAAGATCTCTCCAATTCAGCATTCAAACACCTGAAAAGTTAAACATTTTCAAATTCAATGCAATATTAACATGAAACATAACATATCATGAAAGCATACTCTATAAAAAGTTCAGCACAGAAAACAAAGCTTTCTTGATAAAGAAAAATATGACAAGTGGTAAAGGAAATAGTCATCAGAATAAGTTCCAAATAGAGAGAGAATTAATAGATGTTGAAAAGTAATTAGACAAGAGATAAGCCAATGAACTTTGTAAATGATAATAAGAATTTTGTAACTAATTTTAACTAGAACTAAGTAGGTAATTTCATAGTGTAAGTGGATACAGTTAACCCAATTGAGAGGATAGCGTTCTTAACAACCGTAAAAAGAGGAAAAAAAAAACAGACTAGGTAGAAGGAAGAATGGTGATACGAGTCCTTGTATGGAGAGCCGGTCGATTTCAGAAGAAACTGAAATACAACCAAAGTCATTTCCTTTGTGATACATCCAAGCCAAGAACCCAACATTTTGGATTATTAGTAGCAGTCACCTGATTCTATATACCTAACAATATTCTCACGTAAACCATTAATATTTATAGGGGAAAGAAGCAAAATATTTTACAAAATAGTTAAGGCTTTCGCGGCCGAGGTTTTCAGTATCACTACTTTGGTTCGGATTTGAGGGCCGTCGTTTTTGGTGAGAAATATAAGGTACTATATAGTGTCCCAATTTTTTTAGAGGTAGAGTTTTGGTGAGAGAAGACGATGGTTTCCAAAGCTTATGCATTTATCGTATTAGGTGTTACCATTTGATTCCTGTAATGTTTCACCTGTTAATTCTATCGATTATATTGTCGTATATTAGTGTTTTGTTGTTATGTACTCATACATATTCATTTGTTCATTATACAATGCATTTTTTGAATCCCCCCTTTTTATTTTTTGTTTTTATTTTTTGAACAGGTCAACCCAAAAAATCGAAACTTGGGATAATAAAATTGATGCTTGAATACTATATTTCGAAGTAAAATTGACAAATAAAAATATCAAGATGTCAACTGGGCGTAACCTGGGAAAAAAATAAATGAAAAGGTGGTCTTGTGATAGATCATTTTGAAGCATCTGACGAATACTTTACAACTCTAGAATATGAATTCAATATCTTTACCTACAACAAAATTGCGGAAAATTCAATAATTGCCTGCACACATCGACGTTTGACTTCATAATCTGAAGAAATAAGCTGGGTTAAGTTCAGTTGATGCTCGATCTGGTTGCCTCAAACGTCCTGAGATAAGAACAGCCTATCCGATATTTCACGTCGAACATTTTTCTGCCGTACATTCAATATTGAAGCAGATTCAGTTTCGTACACTTCTGCTTCAAATATCCCCATAAATATAGTCTAAATGTGTCAAATCTGGCAAGCGGGCTGGCCATTCCGTAGTACCTCGATGGCCAACTCAACGACCATGGAAAGTATTATCCAAATAGTTTTTCACTTGACTAGAGTCATGTTGTGGTGCTCCATCTGTTGAAATAATAATTTCCATATCGAATTCATTAGGATTCACTTCGACGATTTCGGTGATAGAAGATCAACATTTACGTGGTACCTATCTATTTATAAAATCGGAAACTGAATGAGAATATTTGAACTGGAGAATGATGTCCGTTGTACGGAGAATTTTTTTTTTACATGAACATAAAATGACCCATCAATCCTTACCGGTTGTTGGGATTACCATGTGACAGAGGAAAACGAATATTTCTAGAAATATCGATATTGATGTGTTTGTTTTCAGGTAACTTTAAATGTTTCGCCATTTGTAGTAGGTGAAGAAATCAACTTCATATTCTATGGTTGTAAAGTATTCGTTAGGAGCTTCAAAATGATGTATCACCTGACCCCCCTTTCCATTTTTTTTTTCAGATGGCGCCCAGTAGTCATCTCGAAATTTTCATTTGTAAATTTTATTACAAAATCTAGTTTTCATGTATCAATTTCATTATCCCAAGTTTCAATTTTGTGAGTTGACCCGTTCAAAATAATCAAAGAGGGGACATTAAAGAAATGCACTGTATATCTTTCAATTCAGGTATAGGTCTGACCCATTATTATACGTTTGATGATTCAAATTTGTTAACGCTTCGTGGATAAGATTTCTCATCTTCTGACAATGAAGTAGATTTTGAATTTGAATTCTGAATTAGGAATTCCCCATGAGCGATCAATGTTTGATAAGAGGATATGTTCACATCATCATAGAAATTTCCAAAACTGAATAATAGTAGATCGGATATGTCAGTATATTTTCAATTAGTGATCACTTTGATTTCCAAACCATAAATTTCTGTTCCATAAAGAATTTGTAATCATTGCAATCATAATCTATATACTTGATATTATTATTTTTTTTTCCAGTTCCTAGTAACAATTACAGACTTACATATAAGATGAATAAAAAACATTTGTGTGTGAATCTCATCCATGGATTGCACACAACCCGACCTCGTTTCCGATTCGAAAAACTCTACTCATTCTCCGAACCGACACTTAAGAGGAATAATCAACGGAAAATTCCGCTCACCACTGTTTACCATCGCGGAGAATATCTCCACTTCCTTGATGAAATGTCAATAGCAAAGCAATATCGAGAAAAGCGATGCGAAAACTTTGCATATTCCAACAAATGAATCGCGAGGACTCTCATTGTTCCTTATAGGCCGCTAGAATTAGACGAGGAAGCGAGGTGGCTTTGCAATAATATGAGACCGACCATCTGGATTCCAAGGCGCTCATGACAATGAATGCAAGGGATTCGGACACTTTCGGAATTGAAAATTGGCGATATCCATTCGATAATCGATTCAATCATTACAAAGCTTTTGATTGAACAAAAAAAAAAACAAAAAGTCATGCAATAGTGTTTTTCTCTACGAGGTTGCCATTACCTTTCTACTTCACCTTAACACTCGCTACTGTGTTCGGCAATTACCAACTTCCAACTAATATGGGAATAGTAACTTTTTTTTCCAAGAATATTCACTACAATATAAATCCATTCTAGCTCCCTATAAGTCGACTCTCTTAACGCAAACTTTCTGCACTAATGATTCCATTAGTAAACGAAAAATCAAGTCTGACTGGAATTGCAGCTTTGAGAAATCGCATTTGTATCAACACATACCTTCAATAAATATTAGCTCCCACTTCGATTTCACAGATCGAAAATATTTGACCAAACAAAAGTATATTAGCAATGCATCTTGGAAAATGATTACAGACTTGTTAGTTTTTTTGTGTTCGAGATCGGCCAATAACGATGCGGAAATCGGTAAATTATGTGATAGTTCTTCAATGGCTACATTTTCTGAAAAAGCAACTGCAATCCTAATATAGTATAAACAGTAATTTCTCAGTAATGTTTGACTGTCATTATTTTGTGGTGGATGGATTCTCACTTCTAGCTTGTTTGAGTTCTTAAACTACCACAATCTGAAGAAATAGGAATTAATATTGCAATCTATGGAGTGTAGAGGAGCAGATTTTTAATCTACCTCGAGAAGTAGCTGCGATAATTAATAATAGTTCCTTCTGAATCGAACACGTTCAATAAGTCAGCAACTGTTCGTATATTTCAAAATTGCAAATCAAAAAAATTCAAGAACCTAAATTTTTCAAAAGATTTACAAATATTCTCTTCTTGTTCAGTTTTTAATGTTCGCTTTTTGTAAATGTCAGAAACTGAAACAAGTCCCTACAAAATCCATTGAACAGAAAATATACAGAACATTACTCGAATACAAAGGCACACTTTCGAAAACAGAACGCACATAACATATTAATCACCATACCAACATATTTTCATAGGTTTCCAAGAATACATAAGGCAAGCCATCCTCTGAGACCTGTCTTAAGTTCTATTAGATCCTCATGCCAGAAACTGACCAAGTACATACTCCAAGTATTGAAACACATATCCGGTAATGGTAATAGCTGCATATCTAATTAGAAAATTACAACAAATGAAAATACAAGCTGGAGATATGTTGGTGAGTCGATGAAGAGGTTGATTTCATAGAATCAATATTGAAAGAGAATGGATACCCACAGAATTTTACAGAAAATTGGCTGAAATTGAAAATTGTAGCCTACCCTATAGTGAAGACATACAACCTGCACAATCAACACAGCATGTATCAAATATTTTACCCCGACTATCTGGAGAGATTTAACGGATCGGCAACAGGTATAATGTTAGAACAACTTTCAAAACAACAAATACTTTACGTTCAATACTGGCACACACTGAATCAACTATCATAACAGAAAACACAAAGAATTGTATTTATGGAATCCCTTGTTCGTGTGGTCAGAAACGTATCGGTGGAACGTTTGGACCTCTAGAAATGTGAAAGAGTGAACACGAGATGAACATCAAGAGTGAACAGATTTGTGGTTCTTAATTATCACAACACATTCTCACTGCCGATGGAGATCATACAGTTGACTGAAAACTCAAATCTCCAACATTCACAAACGGGAAATAAAAACTTAAGTAGGAGGGAATATTTGTGAAAGTCTCGAAAATGGAAGTGAATTTGGTTTCCGAAACGTCAACGATAAGTATTTTGGTGACTATCAGTTTTTGTATTTTTTGGATAGGCAAATTTGAGATATACGAAAAGTAGCTGACTAGTTGAACGTGTTCCTTTCAGAATGAACCATTTTTGAATTATCGCAGCAACTTCTCGGAGAAAAATCTGCCCTTCTACTTACACTTGTATAGATTCCAATATCAATTCCTATTTTTCCAGATTGTGGTAGGTTGAGAAACCCACAAAAGCTAGGAGGAAGTTATTTCTCTTGTTGAAAATTCAAATTGTTTTAATAAAATTGCCTTTACACTAACTTTTATTTCCATTGATTCCAAATTGGGAGTGTTGTTTAACATATTGAGCAGAACTTTGTGCAGATTCAGGGTGAGGTGGATAATTTTCTTTACGAACCAAAATATATTGTAGCATTTGTATTCAATTATGGTATCAAACAAACATGGCAACCACGATGTATTGATTCTGATCTGTAGAACTGATGTTGTGCTGTCATTTGCCTTTATTATATTTGATTGTTCAATTGGGGAAAGCAATGCACAGAAAATGATAGTGGTCCTGAGATTAACCCCAATACTACACCGAGTAAAATCAATATTTCCTGATGCTGCATTTTTGAAAGATCCGAAATAAGCAGATTGAATAAAATTGGCTCTCTTTCACTACTCGTGCTACTACGAATTCAATTTCAAAAGTAATATCAAACATTTAGCAAAAACTCTCTGTTAATGTTCATATAATTATGTCATTTGAGACATTCGAATCATTCACAGAAAGAAGGAAAGAGTCTATCTGAAAAAGATCCTTCCCTGCTAAAAACCACTTCCCCAAAACTCCATCCCTTCTACAAAAATGATCATGTTCCTGAATTACAAATGGAAATCTCTGGATATTCCAATTCGAGTGGACTATCAGCAGCAAGAAAGGAGAGAAAAAGTTGTTTCCAGAAAAACTGGATTCATATCCGGCGGTCGTATTATACCTGCACAGCACCAGCTTGTACCATCGTCAAAGACAAATTTTCAATATCGCCTTCTTCTGACTTGCAGATCGCAATAAAGTGAAAAACTGCCAGAAGTTGACCTTTTCCCGTGATTTTCTGCTGTTGTTTTTGTGGAAAATTCTAATATCGGCGGAGGGCCGGAATTCGAACGCTTTTGCTTGAATAATGAGTCGAGGGTGGATGAAATGTTTATGAGGGGTAGCAGTTTTTACCTGATTCAACCGTGCATAACGTTAATAAAACGTTTTATTGATTTTTTCGTCGCAGCGAATTTGAAATGAAACGTACCCTAGGATATTAATAAATGTTCTGTGATGCAAACAGCAATAAAATTGATAAAAAATTCAAGAAAATCCTCAGGAAAGATACCTGGATGGACTGAAGTAATTTTCATTATTCTGGTTTTGAATCACTTGAAACGGTGCTTCATTTATTAAAAAATATCATTTTTTCCAAACTCATCTTCAACAAATCGTTATGAGAAGAAAATACACACTCTCTTTGAAAATTATATGAAATATTATAACTTTATTATCATGGAAAAAACATATTTTACGTATCTGAAATATTACGAGTTCTTTATCACAAATATAGAAAGAAATATTTTACACTATCATTCTCATTTAAATGATACCTAGGTGCAAATGGGGTTTGAAATGGGCTTTCCACGTTGGACAGTTCGTGTCTTACTGCAAACTTCAAGTTGCAGTGGGATAAAAATTCGTACGAGCTGAGGACAAACGCGAGTTTCACCTTCCAATGTGTGATCCCTAGTATGGCCGAGGATAGAAAATGGAAGTCTGTCCAAGATTGGTTAATCATTTATATCATAATCAGGACTAATGTTGCCAGACACTTGAAGGACTTCGACTAAAGCCACTAGCCTTATCGATTTCCGAATCAGAAATAATTTTGAGAGCCCTTTTTTACCAATGGGCGAAACAATGGGTATCATTGAGAAATTGTTGGGTAATAAGCATTCCTGATGGATTTTTTTTCAATGATAGCAATCGATAGAGACTGAATATGATTTATTGTATGAGATGACTTAATAAAATAAGCGCTTTTCTGATGGAACGGTGTATTATGTGATGGTAAAATGATGACTTGTGAGGACTGTTTCGTCGTAAAAACGAATAGCTATAGGTTTGAAATATGGAAATTCGGTACGGTGAAAATTACCAGTGAAATGAATTTTACAATGCTTACCGATCTTCTGATGATTTTTATCGGTTTTTTGAGAATAAATGATGATTACTGATTTGAACTTATTCCCCAATCGACCAAACGTTTTCCCTGTTAACTCCTCTCATAGATTTCATTTTCGTCAGTATCCATGTACGCTCAACGACTATATGGTAAAAAAGTAGTAATGTCATATACTTCCGATAATTATCTCATACCTATATTTGATATCTAGTTGCTTCACGTAACAAGAATTATAACATATTGAAAGTACCATCACGTAGTCTTTTTGTTCGACTGAAATACACCCTCGTATACCTATAGTGTCCACAGATGGATTGAACAGAAATTCGAAGTAGGCACATCAAAGGGCGGAATATACAAGGCGTTTCGAAGAAAAGATTATATTATTGGTTCTCGGCAAGCTCAAAGAAGCGGTTGTATAACGAAACACGAGTAGCGGTTAACAACATTTCCTTCCTGACCGTTATTCTCTCGATTTTTGATTGAAAACTAATCTGGAATTCAAAGAAATTAGTGTTCCACCCCCAGTAAAGTATTTGGCGCACCCCCTCCGTGTATATTGCAGAAGGCAGGTAATTAGAGTTGGCGAGAGTGGAGCACGGATTTTAATCCGAGCCTCGTCAGTCATAGTGAATTATGGAGTTATGTTTCATTTTATATGTCAGCCCAACAGCTTTATTGATATCCCACAGAATTCGAGCGAAATCCTTCCAAGAATAATTAAGACGTTGCTATTTGGGATGTGTTAAATTGTTTAGAAAGAGCAACGATTTGAGCTGGAAGATTTGCGCCTCTCGTAATATTTAGAATGATAGGATGAGTGTGCAAGGCAGGTACGCTTGAAGAGATGCGAAGAATATGAAAGTGAGAGTTTGTTAATTCCCAATTATGCCAGTACATTCTGTTCTCTTACGAAATTTCAGAGTAACGTTCAGTATGTCCACAAAACATGCTATAGTGATTTCGAAATGAATGTAGAAGCCTAAGATGATTTTGAGTCTTGCTTGGACACTTTTCTTGCATAAAAAGTTATTTAATTCTCGAAAAAATCCATTACTATGGAAAAAAAATTTTCTGAACTTTTCGAAAATTCCCTGAAATTCCTGTAGAAGGAAATGTGAGCAGTACTATAACAGCCGGTATAAAATGTTAACATAAATATTTTTAACCACTATAAACTATTCAATGACAATATAAGTAGTACCATCTATTTCGATTATAAGAAACGTATTCTAGTTTGGCTTTTCCGAATGCAATGATATTTCAACTCTCCTGAATGACTTTGCACATATACTGTTTGTGCTGTGGATTAATTATTTAAATAGCAGTCATGTACTCAGAAAATAGAAGATGAAAGTCTCCCATTCAATAATTGAATATTTTTCTTCTTGAAGAAACTATTGTATAGCAAAACACGTGTCGCGGTTTTGTGAACCTCACAGGAGAATGTATAGGGATATTTTTTTTTATCGACACATGCAAATATTTATATGAATTCATTGGATTCAAAGGAGCATTATGAAAATTACTGAGAAAAGTCTTCGCAGAATAAAAACACTAGTCCTCCCAGAGTATTGAATTTTAGATTTACAAGAGCTTTACTTTAAAACTGAAGAAGCACATCTACGCTGCATAATGCTCAATTATCCTGCTCAGTTCACGTCGATTTCATCTATTCCTATTGAGTTGATTTGCTTGTATGTGCGATTATGTCGATTTTCATCGTTTTATTCCAACTTTTTTGTTCGTTTGGTGACCTAAATTCGCTAATATCCAAGATTTATTGAATAGTTATTTTTCAACTCTATTCAAATGTTTCTATCTCAATCACCTAGAGGCCAAATGAAAGCTTCTCTCATTAATATTTCATTTTACTGTTGACTTTCACTCAATGGTCATTCCAGGAAACTTGATGCCGTAACCTTCCTTTTTCATCAGTGCACTGTTCTAGTCGTTCCCCCATCTCAGATATGGAGGGATATGCATATGGAATAATGAAAACCCAATAGAGCTTGAGAATTCGGCTCACCTGGAGAGAAATATCTTCAGCAAAAACTGAAACGGATGACTAGGGATATTCGTATGGATTTAGTAACAAGGCCTGATTACTGTAGGACTTTGATCGATGGTATTTGGCATTTATCATGAATAGTGTCCACATACAATTGTTCGAACTCCTGAGTGTTGGACATTTCGAACAAGTTGGAAAATATCGTGCACAACAATCAACATAGCTGAGCTATACCGTCGTGGAGGACAATGTTTTCGGTCCAGTTGGACAACTTTTCATCAGAGAAGTTATGAACTGATTTGTAGTTCTCAATATCGCAGTAACACCAGTTACATTGATTCTGCCCAAAAGCTCAAAATGACTTCGGAGCATCTTTAATCAAAACCCATTTTTGAAACGAAACTCCATCTCAGGATTATACGAGACCGGCCCGAAGGGTAGTACTAACTCAATACGAACTGTCACTCTCACGAAATTCCCTACTCACTCTGTAACTCCAGCAGACCCTTCGCTAGCTCGGCTCATACCCCCGAAGGTTATTGAGTGGTCAGTTGAACTTTCCACAAAAGTGAATGAGAAGTCAAACCGGAATCCGAAACAGGATAGCATAATGCACTGTTAGGACGGTTGAATGGAATCTCATGAATCTATAATAGAAATATCCGGTTTAGTAGCCACCGTAACTTACCGAACTCGGGCTCAAGTTAATAGTCAGCCATTGAGAATCCCGGACATGAAATGAAGTGACGAGATGGAAGGGAACAGGGCGAATCAATGGATTGGTACAGTTGTATATTGGTGGGTGGAATACAGGGTGCAAATTAGGAAGTTTTCATCATTTTTGTAGATTGAAGGTTACAGGAAGTTCATCTATTCGATAACTCTGCGGATAGTGGACTACTGATGAATTCGATCAGTTTTCTCTGGGGCTAGCTACTTCTGTTTTTCACTCGAACAGGATATATCATGTTAGTTATGTTATTATATTATATCATGAAGTAGTACTTCAATGGACAGTGTCCTGTAGGCAATGCACACACTATTTCGAAGTCTCTTCTATTCAACTCTTGAAAGTTGTACTGTTTTTTCTTGAGTGTGAGAGTGATGAACCTTTTCACTTCTTGCTCAAACAGAGGGCGTTTGCGGTAAAATATAACGAGATCTAAAGGATATCCAAATACTCAAACTTCCGCCACAGTAAGAAAAGAAGATCTGTAACAACTCGCACAACGTACAGCAAAGCTCTAACAATCGACCTGTCGCTAATACCAATTTTCTTTGGTCCACTCACAGGAAAGATTGCAACCCCGACAGGAATGAGAATTTCCATACATCAAATCGTTGTACCCAAGAATCTCTGATGGATTAAGTTTCACTTTGGAGAGAAGATGACATCTACTAAATGTCCGGAAAATTCAATGTAGAGACGTGCCAGGTGTATATATATCAAAAAGCGGATGAAAGTTATGAATTATAAATGAGAAAACATTCGACCTCGTCATGATATCAGATTTTGCACAGGTGAAGAATTCTTATTTTCTGCGTTAATGCCAAAGATCATCTTGTGCTTATTTTATATATATATATATATATATATATATATATATATATATATATATATATATATATATATATAGAAGAATCCTTTAAATATTCGGGTGTGCAGTCAACAAGGAATTGGAAAAAGTGAACTCTTTATTCTGTTCAAGCTTTCGAGTCTTTATTGGCTCTTCATCAGGAACTGAATGTGAGGTTAATAATCCTTTTTTAATGAAAACATGAAGGACAACATATCACAAACACATCGACCTAATGGTACAATTACAATATAAAACTTTAATTAAAAGATATGATCAATCATACATGTAAAAGAATTGAAAAATGGGAGAAGTTGTTTCTCCTAACAGGCATTGGAAACCATTTTAACGGAAATTCATCATTTCCGTTAAAATGGTTTCCAATGCCTGTTAGGTTACCTAACCTAACCTAACCTAACCTAACCTAACCTAACCTAACAGGCATTGGAAACCATTTTAACGGAAATTCATCATTTCCGTTAAAATGGTTTCCAATGCCTGTTAGGAGAAACAACTTCTCCCATTTTTCAATTCTTTTACATGTATGATTGATCATATCTTTTAATTAAAGTTTTATATTGTAATTGTACCATTAGGTCGATGTGTTTGTGATATGTTGTCCTTCATGTTTTCATTAAAAAAGGATTATTAACCTCACATTCAGTTCCTGATGAAGAGCCAATAAAGACTCGAAAGCTTGAACAGAATAAAGAGTTCACTTTTTCCAATTCCTTGTTGATTGCACACCCGAATATTTAAAGGATTCTTCTTTAACTTAGACAGTCGTCTAACCTTCTCACATTATATATATATATATATATCTGTTGGATTTCAGGTATCATGTATGTTGAAACAAACACTGAATTCAAGAGAAGTACAGCTTATCCAATCCATCTTGGCACAAACTCAGATACTCTTTTAGTTGCACACTTGAAGTGTAGACCATGACGAAAGGAATAATACCTTCTAGGAATTAATTTCAACACGGTGAACCCGGTGTTTTTTTATCTCAGTATACCTCAAAGAGATTGCTGGGCATATACGTTATTCGTTCTGTGCCAAGTTGGATTGGATAAGCTGTAGGTACGTTAGTGTGGGGTATCACTGAGCTGAACACAAATCGCGAATTTTCCTACTGGAATATTTTTTTTCAGATTCGTGGCATTCATTTTCAGCAGATGTCTCAATTAGAACGTATGCTAACAATGTAAACGATATATTGGACAAATACGAGAAACAGAAAGGGGTATCAGTCTCTTGGTTGGTCTCACCAACGCAATACAAAAAAAAAAAGATTTGGCAAAAATGTAAAAAATTATCAAATGAGTTTGAAGAACAGTTGAAATGGGCAAAACAGCTGCGAGTTACAATTTCATTTGTCCGACTTTGAACTGAGAAAACAAAATGCATATTTGAAATGTCCCTTCGAATAACATAATTGAATCCTGATGATTGTTCCGTACAGATTGCCGAAAATATTAGAAAACTCTTGCTTGCTTGATTATTGACACTGAATTGCGGTAAATTAATCGATCTCCAGCTCCGTCAAATCATTTATTTCTGATGCCAGCTACAAAGTACCTCATGCAGTGAAATGAAAAAAAAAAATCAAAAGCCTTTTGATTGAATAGGAGAATAGTGAAAAAAACAATCTTGTCACTAACAGAGTTGATCAGTTTTAGTTTTCATCTGGCCTTCTGCCTGAAATTCTGGAAACAACAAACGACTGATAGTACCTCACATAAAGGTAACTAATCATCAAACAACAATAACCGTTCTATTCCTATCATTTGTATATTTTGAAAATTCCACAAAAGTTAAGACTATCTGCATATTTTGGAACGTTTCTTTTTCCTCTTTCAAGTCACATACGTGACTTTCAGAACAACTCTCAGACTACAAGAATACTGATGACCGTTATAGGGGAATTGCCTTAAATTCGATAGAATCAACTCTAACATATTGATCCCAATAAATCAAAATTTGTGGGTAATACTCGCTCAAAATTCAGAATCTATAGTCTCACTTCTTGAGCAAATACTTATACCTAACATAAATGATATTCACTCATTTCAAATGATAATGGGGCAACTTTGTTTGCAGATGATGATACGACTCTGAACTGTAACCACAAGGGTAGTCAACAATCGAATCGTTATCTTTGACCTTACAAAAGAAAGATCAATTCTGGTTGCAAGTTCACCAGTTATTTGAATCACAAATCAGCTGAATGAGTATGAAATTCATAATATTATGTTTTAACTAATCTTTCACGTGAAACTAATACTGTTAAACTTTTCGAACTAAGACTTGATGATAGATTATACATCAACAAGTGATAGCAATAACTTTACAGTATCCTCGTCTCACTTGTGATATTGTTATTCAACTGTTTCAAATATATGTATGTGTGTATATACACAAATTTTTGTTAACTTCCTTTGTCTGACGTTAGTTTTCATAAGTGTGAGCTCCATTTTGTATCTTATTTATGACTTGCTATGAATATGTCTATGTTATCATAATACTCATATTCTCGTATTACGACCAAGTTTAAATTTTCTCAAAGAGGATCTCACCACTTCCATCCATTCTTTTTTATATCATACGCCATACACCCACTCCATATATATAAATCGTGCTCCGAAATAATCGAATGTCGTCGAGTTGTTTCCCAGATATAACAATTTGTGAAGGGTAAATCGCCGTATGAAAACAGCTGCTTTCAGAGGAGAGCAGGCCATGGAATTTCATTTTATTCAGGCCACGCTTCCGTCCGAATCCATGATCATTCAACTTTCTTCTCGATGTCGATATAAATCACCACGCCTGATGAATTGAGAACACTTTCAGTGGAAAACTCCGACGTTTTTATTGAGGAAAGTGTCATTCTTCTAGTCTTACACTTTATCGAACCACTTTCATAACCGAAGAGCCGTTCCCTGTACGTGCCCACAACAATAGACAATACTTCTTTTGTAATAAAACTCCGAATTTTTTTCATTTTCCGAACGGACTATTTTAATTCTGCAGGTTTGCAGTGGAGTTCAGACTCGAATATTGTTCCGTGCTTTCATTGAAAGTTGATTTTCAACGATGGAGAGAATGCGTTTTTATTTTCGTGACAGCGAATTTAATTTGAATTTTATTTCCCCAAGTTTCATGATTCGAGAGATGTATCCAAGGAAAGCAAATGAAAGTGAAAAGGAAACTGATAGAAAGCAGGTTGGATCTTGAAAAGGTAAAATTAATTGAAGAAAATGATGACATGAGCAATCAGGCAAGATCAAAATACAAATAAGTCTCCTCTTCGTAATTCATGTAGGTACGAAATTTGAAAAAACAAAAAGGTATAAAAACGGATGTTACTAGAAAATTATATTCCACTGTTCGATCCACTACTCATTTCGATCGCAATTTCTTTCCGAAAATAGTGCCCACATGAACTCTGCTTGAGTGTTTGATTCATTTTCAAGATGAAATTCGAATTGGATGGTATTCGGAAGGTTTCCATTTTCGATTTAAATGTCCTGGGGGAAAAAGCCGGAAGGAATGGTCGAGTTTCTCTGGTAGATTTCAGAAAGTGGATCTGGGAAAAATCTGAAGTTGCTAGTTATGTCGAGTCAGTTGTGAATAAGGGTGAGCCTTCAAGTCAAATGCAAAATAGAGAAAAATGTAGAACCACTTCAGTAACTTATCAAAATTTCCAATATTGTTCAGCTATGAAATTTTAATTTCTCAAGGAAGAGCATACTTCAGAAAAGTGTACGAAATTCTCAAATCTATCAATTGACTAGAAATGGAATTTGAAGAAGAATCGTGGAATCAAAAATTGACCTCTCAATAGGGAATATAGAATGAATAATTGTGAGGAATTATACCATAAAATACTTCACCATGAAGTTATAGAGAAAAAGTTTAACCGAAAGAATCTGTTCATGGGGAAACTGTAGCTCATACTTCCCAATAAGTCAGGTCTGAGATTTCACATCGTATAGCTTTGGTCAAAATAAGATCGTAAGGATGAGATTTATGCGCTAAAAGCTGAAAATTCATTTTCAAGAGAGTTGTTCGGAGTGAAGGTGTCTGACAGAAAACTGGACAATAGATTCGGGAACGGAGAAAATCATGAGGCAAGTGACAAGAGAATTGAAGGATCAACATCTTTGGAGCAAGTATCCTTTGAGTGAGAGCAAACCGATGGCATTCATGAGACTTCCGAATATTGAAAGTCGTATGGTAGGAATTTTCAGTTCTGCTGAAGCTTATAGAAGTAAAATTGATGAGAACAAGAAAAAAGTTCATGCCAAAGAAGTAAGTAAATATTCTTCAGATAAAACTTGGTACATACCACATTCTGGTGTCTGAAAGGGGATGAACCCAACAAAATCAGGTTTTTTTAGATTCAGCAGCTGAAGTGGATGGAAAAAGTTTGAATGATATTTTCCTGAAAAGCACGGAATTATTCAACACTCTGGTAGGAATTATTTGGAAATTCAAGGAACAACCAATAGCTTAGCTGTCGTCAAGTGAATGTTCCATCAAGAGGTGATAAGAGAAGGAGACAGACCTAGACAGAGATCTAAATTAATCAGTCAGATGGTTTTCAATTGAGAGGATGGGTTTGTAAATTCAGAGGAAGTTTCGAAACTATTCCAGAAGAACTCAAATTAGCAAGAAATATCAATAAATCAATAAAACTTTTTTCTAGTCAGATTCAAGAATAATCCTGAGTTGGTCAGAGTCGGATCCAACCGTTTCAAAACCTTTGTTGCCCACCGCATACCAGAAGTTCAAGAAAACTTCAATATTGCATTGGGTACCTTCTGATATAAATAAAGCTATTGAAACCACGAGAGGTATTGAAAAAACTGATTCAGATAGAAAGTTCTTGTTTCCAGGATCCAACATTTTTGTATTTGAATGAAGTAGAATGGCCGAGGCTGGAAGAAAATGATACTATATGTTCTTCAGAAAAAATCAAGGAATCTGAATTGAAGCAGAATTCGATTTTTCTGCATACTGTCGTTGAAATTGATTAGTCACTAGATCATATTGAATTACATTTCACCTCATTTCACGTGTAACTTTTTACTATAACCCCAAGGTAGTTAATATTTTTCAACCTGTCATTTTAACAATTTGTTGTTACCCGACAATATTTTTGTAGACGTCGTTATAAAAGAAATAAATATTAAATATAACAAACCCGCTTCTCGCATCCCAAACCACCGGAAGATCCGGCTGACCGCCCGAAAGTTTCTCTTCCTTTTATTCGGGGAATCACTGATAAAGTGAGCCGAATTCTGACAAAACAGAACATCAAGACATGTTTCATAGCAAAAAATCAAGTATCCTCTTTCCTGCGCTCACCTAAAGGTATAATACCCAACTAATCACAAGGGATATATGGAATTCCTTGTCACGACTGCCCGTAAACATACATAGGACAGACAAACCGACGAGTATCGAACAGGTCCTACGAGCTCGAACTAGCAGTACGTAATTCGGACATGACCTCTTCTCTCTTCAAACATCACCACGAAAACGGACACAAAATTGACTTCAACAACACGAAGACCATTGCCATAGCGAAAACACTCCACTACAGGATAATACGCCAAGCAACAGAAATGGAAAAACGTTCTCAATGCCTCAACAAAAGGAATGGAGAAAGTAATAAACCAAAATGATAGCCTTCATTACGGTTTTTAGAATTCGTCACTGGTGAAGTAATTTAGCAGTTTTTTCATCCACTGAGCCCTTCTAAAGTATCGGTGCTGAACAATCTGCCCTTTTACCACAAAAAGACCGACCTAAAACGCTTCAATCTAACTGCCATTGTTGCTCCCACCACCAAACTACAATGTGTTGTTAGTATCTGAGTTATGCTTCTACTGAGCATCCTTCATATTTGTCATAATTCATCAGAAAGTCCACAGTGAGGTTGGCTGAGATTCGGATATTTTGTAGAAGACTCGATCCTCATCAAGAACAAAAAATTCTATATTAAAAAAAAGTAGAATTCATCGATTTTCTATAAACATTGCTCCATCACGTGACCAAAACTCAAGCTCCTGTCCGACAATATACAGGGTTTAAGATGCAGAAAAACTCAAAGTCGTCTCCACAATTTAATATCCGAAAGATGTCAGTACGATGATTCAGTACATGTTTCGAACCTACATAGGTTCATCATCAGCTGAATTTACATTAAATTATGGAGAAGAAAAAATAGCAAAATCACAGGGTGGCTTGTAGAAGTATGTCCATGAATATATCGATAATCTTATGTCTCACAACTCTCTGTACCCGACAAAACTTGGAAATCGATATTCATACGCGTGATAACCACGTACTTCACGGAAGTCAGCCTGATAAGCACTGCTCAATCAATATTTGAATTTTTTCAGAACCTCTCATATTCGATATATTTTGTCATTGAATCTAGTCCAAAAATATAAAGGGACATTTTTTGTAATTTTTCAGAGGTTGTGGAAAGAAAATTTTAATGCTCACAACATAGCCGAAGTGATGGTCAGTTAGCATAGTCGTAATATTCTTGATTCCATAAAATTAGCATTTGGATTCATTGAAGCAATCACCAATTGAATCAAAACCATATATTCGGCCAAGGCTATCCAGATGAAGATTTGCTGCACTTTCAAGATGAGGCAGTTCCCCACTATGGCGCTTCAGAAGACACCAATTGAATACTAGTTATCCAATGGAGAGGCCACAGAGGTCATGGAACTTGACACTACTCGTTTTCTTTGTATGCAGTCACAAGCTGCATCAATTGAAAAGTTTCAGGAAATGATTACTGAAGCATGTCACGCTATTATCAGAACAACACTCGCGAAAATTCTGACAGGAATTGAAAAGGGGCTTCATTATTGTTTGAGAACATTGAAACCCACTTTCAACATTTGCCTATGTACCAATTTCAGCAAATTTGTAGTTGAACAAAATTCACTTCGAATTTTTTTCTAGCCCAGGTTACGTTAGTCAGAAGACGAATTTGATGGTTTTACTGAAGGTAAGATGCCAATCGAATCACATCGATGTTGTTCACTATATGTTGAATTAGGAACTATCGAATCGAAAGGACATCAGTTCCTCGACTATAATAATAGTCAAGTGGAATATCATAAGTTGACAAAGTAGAAGATGAGAAATTAAATAAACGATGTTGCCAAAATAAAAATCACGCAGTTGAACAATTTCACCGAGCTTTATCGTAACTGGGACAATTTGCGACAGGAAATCGATGATTTTATACATGACTGACCTCTAATGGTTCGTAAACTGGATGTGAGGCTGCAGAAGAAATTAGACGCTACGTGGGTAGCTTTAATCGAAGATATAAAATTAAAGTGACACACTATCAACTCGCATCTGATACTTATGTTTCAAGAGCGTTCATTGTAATGGCAAAAGTGTGCGGTGTCAGAAGAATCTGGAAAAATTTTGGTGAACGTGATAGTCATTTCATCCCGGAACAATAACAGATTTCTTTGATGATTATTTGAGTTTTCCATACTTTTCTGGGCTTCATTGATAGATAGAATTAGATGATGTAATGAATCAAGAAGTGTGGGATGTTTGAAAGGGATATCAATCTACCACGATTTGACAAAATCAAAAATTATTATCGAAATGTGCACAAGTGTGGAAATTCACGGTTTCAATAAATCTCTCAAAGCTGCTGCGTTACTCAAAAACAGTTTCATCTTGTCAGCGTGAAGTCACATAATCCTTCTTTGAAAAAGACTTCGGAATCGGAGTCGGAACGTCGAACATAACACTCTACCATTACATAGAACCGGTAAGGATACATGGATACAAATTGAACAACCCTAGTAGTCACAACATATGAGACCAATATTGGTTCCATATTACGAAACTATCCGATTTAGATTATAGATATCATATAGGCCATAAAAAATGAGAACATTCAGCGATATTGGATCAATATTCGAAAACAATGTAAGGATATATTGTATTCAAGGGGTACCCAAACAGGGGAGAGCATATTCCAAATATTCATCGAATATTCTTAGAATATATACATTCCCCTGGAACATTCAGGAAAGATTCCAATTTGAACATTCCATGAATATATCTGAAATAATATACAAGGAATATTCCTACAGGAATATTCAGTTATGAATAGTCGTAGAATATTCCTATAATGATATTAATGGAATAATCTGATATGGATTACTATATAATAGTATAAATTGGATTTCAACACGAAATAGTACACTTTTCTGTGCAGCTAGTTGAAGAATTTTGTGTTAGATATGGAGCGCGAGTCAAGTATCGACTAGATTGATTCAAATTGGATTTTATGTTTACCATAAATCAACATATGCCAATAAAATGTTAACATGGCCGAAGACTGTTTTCTTCTGATGAGGAATCTTTAGAAGAAGATTCATCAAACATTCCTCCTGAAAAAAAAAATTGAATGAGTACTTCTGTGTTTTTTTATTTTCATGTCACAACTGATTGTTCAAGATGATAACTCCACAGAAAGTGCTATCAAATTCAAAATTCATTTTCTGAAATGAGTTTTAATGTGATGCCAGTCATACATACATGTTTATTGAATCAATTTATTTACTGCAGGATCTTTAGAAAACCCCAAAGAAACCAATTGGTGAGTTTTACGTTTTCATCCTCTGGAGTTCCAGAAATGGAATGACCCATTATGGTCAAAATATTTTCTGATTTCACAAGTTCTCGAGTATGGTAATTGGGAAATTTGTTTTCAGTTTCAAAGAAAAGTCTGTCACATGTTGGTAATCCTGAATCGACAAAACCATCTGGGAAAGGTGGTGAGTACCCACATATCATATACAGTGTTGAATTCAGTTCCGCCCAAATGAAATATGTATATATCTGAATATGAATTTTGGCAAAGATATAAGTCAATTTTGTTTCGTGGAAATTACCAACACAATATTTTTGCTTGCTGAAAATTCACAGTTTGATCATATACTAGTTTTAATATACAATTCTATAAATTTAGTTTTTTTGAGTTTTTTCATTGTCTGTAATTATGACTATTTTTATTTTTTGATGCAGATGGCATGAATTTGACAAGAACTCATCCGAGATCAAGTTACTTATTTTTATATGAGCAAGAAAGATGATCGAATCGAGCACTCGAAATCGTACTGTATATTCTACAACAATTTCTGGTTCTTTTTTTGTAGTTAAACTTATATTGGTTATTGGTTATATTGGTTAGTTACTATCTATCATATAACTCAAGCAATTGATTTTTTTTCATATCCCCTATCCCTTAAAGAGTTCAATCGTAAAAATATTACTCGCTGGGTGGTACTTCATATAAAACCCAGAATTTGTGTTCACTAACTTAAACAGGTATTTGGATAGAGGACTTTTCACAGACGGTCTAACATGTCTGTTAATTATGTTTCTTCTGAAAAATTGAACTGTACGTACTTTTGAATATGCTTGTCCTCCAATGATTTGTGGTTCCAAGGTCCATATTGGCTAAGAACCGGCGAATTACTTAGATCTTATATTCTTCGCTAGATACGGGGTACCTTCAAGTGGTGGTGAGGAGGGACTGTAGTGTACTCACCGAGACAATAATAATAATACTCTTTATTCAATAATGAAAGGGCGAGGTTCAGCTGTGCCAACCTAGATTTACACGCAGTTCTTCCACTTAACCCAGATACTTCCAGTGGCGTAACATATAGGGTTGTAAATATATGTTATGAACCATGAACCAAGTGGCAGTTACAGATTATTTGGACAGAATTTTCAATCTGCCTTCAAAATGAAAAGTGATTGAAGTTGAAGAAAATCGTCGTCTGCAAAAAATTGGTACCCATAATAATTCGTGACTTTTTACAGACTGTCTCACATGTCTGTTAATTATGTTTCTTCTGAAAAATCAACCTGTAGGTACTTTAGAATTTATGTCAATGTTAAAGTCAAGTTGAAAATTTAGTTATTTTTTTTCTTTCATTGAAACCTTTTTCGTTGTCCGAAACTTACCTTAAGGTGAGGACAACATGTAGAACACATGTAGCTCCCCTGTGAATGATTCTGTTTTCTCTTCGATATTTTGTGAAGGCAATCAATAATAATATGATTTTCAAGAATATTTCTTATGGTTGATTGAATTCATTGATGAAATAATGAAAATTCTCGCAGCATATAAAGCTGAAAACTTATATTAATAACGAAATATATTGAATCGATATTATGTATAAGCTGGTCTTCAAATGTTAATAATAAAGTCTGGATTATAATCGTTTCACAGAGATCGAGGGATCATAAAAAATGAATCAAATGGCCGAAAATATTAGATTCGTCGAAAGAGTAGTATCCATATTTTCCGAATTCATACGCAATGGCGTTATTTTCTGACTTCACGTTTGACATACAGTATATATTTCGTAATTAAAAGTTGCATGTGAAATTGGAAATGCCAATCTCCCTCACGTGAAGTTATCAGTATACCCATTCATAGCTAAATTGATCAGAGACTCGATCAAAAACTTTTCTCCTCTCAATCAAGCGTTCACCGGCAATCCGTCGATCGAACCCGTCACTCCTCCGATATTTCTACAAAACTGTGTATTGGTGTTATCGCATAAAGCGAACATATCCAGACCCCGCTAATGCAATTTTCGCAGATCGAATTCAATTCTGTCGAGTATGCCTCTAACCTCAGCCACAACCACAGTGAAAATCTCGGGATATTGGAATTTATTTCATTTAGTTGCGATACCGCATTTCCTAAATGGGTTAAGCAGGTAATGGGAAGAGGCTCCTGTTCGATATCGTTCGTTATTCCCGCAGAAATAGGGTGACACCATATTCCTGTATGGATTCGTGGGCTTTGTGGAAGGATTTCGGGATGGAAATTCAACCTGAATGATTGAAGGGTAATCGTTGGAACATAGAGTTTAACTAGACTCAGTTGGAACCTTCCGAAATTTTGTATTATTTCAGTGATGATTACGAAGACGTGAAATTGTTATGATTTTTTTTTTCAATTCGATCTAGTAGCTGGGAATCCCAGCTCAGGATCATGTAATTCTGTATTACCTAGTCAAAAACCCAAGAAACTATGTTGAAATTTTTCAAATTCGAAATACAGAATTCCGAAATACTATTCAAATAATATTGGGTTCAGCCAGAAACAAGTAATGGGAAGCCAATTCCGAGATACTTCCAGTTGTAATTTCAGGATACTGAGTCAAATTATCAAATTTCAAGATACCAAATTGGATCTTCCGGATTACTATCTGAATCTGAAAATTATAGAATTCTCCATTGCTCGATCAGGACTCAGTCATGTAGCTCAGGGTGTTGTTATTCGAATTGATTTGCTGATTACGATTATTGTTAATGAAATCGGCAACGAAATAACTTGAGCCACTTACCGAATAGCGGGTTGCTTCCTTCCTTGACCACAGTGTAACTTCTGGGTTTTGAGCAATTTTTCTTGTATCCATCGAAACAATAAAAAAGACACGAGTGTGAATCAGAGCCGCAAGTAGTTCGATGTCTCCTTGCCTTTTTTTGCCATTTGGCAGTGGGGAGTATCGGTACCTCTGTAGTACTCTCACAATGGGCTTCCGAACTCTTTCTGGTGATGTCAAGGAGAAAACACCAAATGGAAAAAAAAGTCTTATTTTTCATTCTAATGAGAAAAGTTACGACGTAACAGTGCATATTATTTCTATTTTTCTTCTCATGTGGGAATGAAAAATGCCCCATTCCATTCAGAATGCAGAAGTCGGTTTGTTGTTGCTGTTTCAGTCATAATTTTATAGCCGCTACTTCGAGATTGAAGATTATGTTATTTTATTTTTGGCAGGTGGTTGGCCCGACGCGAGTGTAATCTTCTCACCCTTGAGTTGTGACCCTGAACTAATTGGACTAATTGAAGTATTCGGGCTCATTGAAACGTATATAAGACATCAACCATATCTTTTCAACATATGAAAAAACCTCGGGATGTATCAGAAATATCAGTAAGCTAGATATCGACCGATGCTAGGACGTTTCATTTGCAGCCTTTTTTCATTCTATGAATATGCAAATTTGGTTCCGGCAGCTGTTCTGACAGGAGATCTTTTCATTTGGTTGATTCGATCTATTTGATATTGAAATTTTGAGGAATCTGAAAATGTGGCCAAGGTAGGAAGTGAAAACGAAAAATTCCTTCAAAGGGAATAATCACTGGAATCAATTCAAAGTTCTCATTGGTGGTAAATATATTTCTGCAGTAGTGATTCAATGTATGAATATTGAATGTCATTTTAATGGAAGACAAGAGATTTTTAACTTTGCAATAACTTCGATTGAAGAGAACATGACCTTGGTTAAGGCAACTGTGCGATACATATGCATAGGAAAGGTTTCACTAAATATCGTATATCCCTGGTAATAACGCTGTTTCATAGTGCTAGAAGAGCTTTACATTCAGGTGAGATGAAATGAGAATATTTGAATATGAGATATGTGAGAAGTATTATTAAAAAATCCTCCTCCTTCGATCAGGAGTTGACGGTGGTCCCTGCATCTGATCACTGGAAGTTGAAGAAGATGGTACCACTTCGTATAGTACGGAATTAGGAATGGAGAATAAGCAGTATTCTTGTGTGAGCTGTAGCAGCAGATCGTAAAGAACCCAACAGACTGGGTGGGATCCAATAACAGAGTGGAGATTTCCAACCGGAATCTTGAATTATCCGATTATAGTATGGGTACAACCTATCCAGTGGTTCTTTCCAGAAGACCACTTTTAGTGGAAGGTCAGAACCTCGCCAGAAAAAAGTTTTTCTGAGGCTCACAAACTTTAAAAATTAAGAGTGAACGTTAAATTGTATCTCCTGTTCCTGGTTGCACGCGGTGTTCTTTGAAAATTACAGGGCTTTCTTTTCGTGTGAATTTGTATATATATAGGAGAAACGAGGATACTGAACCCCCATCTGTTGAATACTTATCATCCAATAGTTCATTTTCAGCTGAGCTCGAACTCTCTATCAGTCTAACATTTATCGATAACATCCGATTGAATTGCTTCCCACTAACAAAATTTTCAATGTTCCCAATCTGTATGATTTTCAGGTGAGTATGCACAGTAGTTTTCGTAGGAAAGTCTCATGCCAAGTGTTCCTATAAACTTGCAATAGAACTCTTTATTTTGGACTTAGGGTTCGTGGTTTGGAGACAAAAATCAAGTTCAGTTGTAATACGGTTGGGAGAAACACTCAAATCGGACACACAATGGTTTTTATAATCGCTCGCCTGAAACTAATAAATGCGTACCTAGAACCAAGTAATGTAATTATTTAAGGAACCTATCTGATAAATGCAGGCACAATCGTGAATAATCAATCTCAGCTTCAAGAAACACCCAGAAGCATTCATGAGTATGAAGGCGTTGTGAATCAGAAATCGCCTGCTTTCTCAACACGACAAGGTGCCAGGGTTTATCGGCTAACGCGCTAACGTAAAAACTCTTCAGAAAAGTATTTCATATTTTCATATCGCCAGCGAGTGATCGAAGCTGGAACGACCACGACGGAGGTTTGGGGTAGGCAACCGAACCGACAGGTTCTGCCATGCGGGTTGCCTAACAAAATGTCTCACCGACTTCCATATCACAACCGAAGTGTTGGGAAGGATTATTGTAAATATAAAAGAATGAAAAGATTTCATAGCGCATTTCGATAGGAACCAATCGCACAAAATCGTTACAAACTATGCAAATGACGAAAAAATAAAACGGGTCGAATTGTTGGATTAGTTTAGAAGGAAGTGTTCCTCTATAATTTTAATGCCAATTCTAGATATGCCACGAAATATTTTCTTATATCAACATATCATTTTTCTCATGTGGACCCAAAATCTGATTTTTTGAGCAACCATCCGGATGCAAAATGAGCATCTGTTAGCTGCAACAGAAGCCACAGAATAACATTTTGTGACCGTCGTATAGGGTGACGGCTAAATTTCTGACGATCCTTGCACAGAATAACTGCCGGAAAACTGAACATTTGTATTGCTGAATATTTCATCTCCATAGAAACACTTTGATATTGACGCCATCAGTTTACTTTCCTGTATTCTCGCTGAAACGCTATCTTTCCTTTCTAAAACGACATAATGTTGATTGGAACTATGTAATTTTCACGGTACGAAAAATATTTTGTATAATATGGTTATTATTTCTAATTTCAAGTTGAAGTACATGATAAAAAAAGCATACCAATAAAAACTATATTGAATTAGATGAATGATACTTACTTTTTTCCATACTCCGAATGAGCCGTCGTGCTCGTGGAATGAAGCAAAAAACTCAATATCTACTTGTACAGACGCTATAAGTCAAATATTTATGCAATTCATCGCTTCTGACAACAACCGAGTTCCTCAATGGAACCGAGATCCTGGAATTCTTCACCCCTTCCCAAGTACGGAAAACGGCGCTCGTGTCCATAACGCAAATGTTTGTAAGCAATTGAACCGTTAAATTACATTTGACAATTGCTCGGCGTGAGCTGGTGTCGCCACCGCTAAAGGTCGAATTAGTGTTTCACGAGATACGCCTTTCCATTTCCACTTGGAACGAGATCAAGCCGATATGGCTCTCCTAGGATGATACCGACCAGAGGTCGATTACTACACGACCGCAGAGTGGTGGGGAAAATGAGGAAAGTACGGTAGTGTATTCTGAATTCAGCTGCTCGATGGATTTCAAAATAGCTTTCAATACATTCATTCATGATAAGAGGAATAGAAACTCACATTTATATATAGATATCTTCGTTGAAAGACGGACTTGTGGAGGAATCTTTGATAAATCTCTCAAAATGAAGAAGTTGTGGAGCTTTGAAATCGTGCTTGCATGAATGATTTCATGCATATGGCGATTCAGCGTATGAGTTCACTCGAACCAGACCCAGGATCGTATGATACTCGCTAATGAATTTGTTCTCTCGCAGTAGTTTGCCTCGATCGTGTGTTATATTCAGTAAATGATGACTGAGTCTGACAAAGAAATATGGGAATATCATAGTATCCCTATGTGTCAGGGCACGACCGTTTTTCGTATATTTTATGACATAAAGAAAAGAAAGGATTGGTATAATCAGATGATATACTTTCAATTCCTTTCACATCAGAAAAATTTATTCCGAAAACCAGGGAACACTTTGCCATATAATCTCCTTGAATAATGAATCATTTCTGTAAATTTACTCTACATTTTTCCGGAATCAATTCCAACTCACAGGAAAAAATTATCATGGCAGAACTATCTGAAACTAAAATTGATAACTCTATGTAGATATCAATTGAATCAAAATCATCTGTAAGTGAATGATTAAAATCGTTTCGTGTAAGAAATGATAAAAAAAATGAGGTGACCGAAAGCAGATTCGAACTGGGTATTGCTTGTTTTGTTAACAAGAAGTACATCTACTTGGCATTCTGGATAACATAAGTTGTGCCTAATTCTGACATGGAACTGATATGCAGGTGAAGAATCCTTTTATTTCCTCCCCTAGGGTCTGGAACATTTCAGAAACAAATGCAGTTTTGTTTATGAATGTATCGCTGGAATCACACGTTTTCGGAGATACATCGTTATAAAATGCCAACAAAGAAGTTGACAGATCACTGCAGTGGCGTTTCGAGTCCACTTGTGAATCTTATAGTTCGGTGGGGGGTTTTCTAGATCAATAGGATTCTTGTCATATCAATAAAAATATAATTCAAAATGTTTCACTGAAATGTACCAGGAAGAGGCTACAGCTGACACCCCAATACCGATTGGACTTCGAATAGGGCGAGAAAAAACTTCTCGACTCATTCGTCGAGCCTACTTGAAGAATGGCGAGTGTAACGGTTCACTTTCGCTACCCTGTATGATAGGTTCATAGTTGACATTCGGTGTGGATCAAACAAGTTTTATCGATAAGATACAATGCCGCGATATCGTCGGTGAAAACCTTTTTTGGGTGGGTCAAGGCGAGAGACTGACGAAATTGAGTATTTTGCATGAAGAAAGAAGCGAGCCTGAGTTTTAATTCGAGGAAATGAAATGTCGATTATGTTAATGAACCAACGTTGGGGTTGAGTTCAAAAAACCTAACAGCTGAGGTCAGTAATTTGATGATTTTTCGGTTTTTGCAAAGACTGATATTAATGTATGTAGGTTTTTTACGTGGATACTCCTGGATGCATTAGCAACTTTTTATAAAATATCACCCTTCACTACGGTTAGTGGTCACCTAAGCATGTTATTATGAGATAGATAGATACAAGTCATCATACTGCAACAATCGGAGTCCTAGGTCTTCAAAGAGATTTATTATTAGTTTCAAGAATAATTCTCATTCTGCATTTCATGCTGATTTCTACTCAGATCTCTGTAAATTATATTTCTTTCCATTCAAGTGATTTTCCGAACTTGTACTAAATTATTACCCAGGTAGTATTGTTATTTTTTGTATAATATTTGTATATTAGTGTGCTTTCGATTTTTTTCTTTTTTGTCGTTATATTGATTAACTCTACTAACCAATTTTTACATCATATCGATATTTTTTTATGAATAAGTGTCCTCAATTCTCCACTGTTCTGGGTTCCGCTTCCCCCCTTCCTTGTCGGGAATAACAATCTTCGACTGGCGCCCACGGGATAGCTTAGATCTCTACATCAATGAAAATCCACAACCCAGCCTTCGAATACTGAAAGAGCTAGTGGGAGGGCGTTTTTTGGCAGTATAGCTGCAGTCAACGTCATCCGCAAATTGAGAAAATCAAATATGTATGCTCCAAAAGATGACTTTCATCGATACTTCGAGTCCTTGATCAATCTGAAAATCATCCATCAGAATAAAGCATTCACCTCGAGTGCAACATACTTTATCTGTAAATCTCCCCGTATTCTCCTACAAAGAGCCATTCCTCTCGCCTGAGTCCCATGAATCCCGAGAGCTGACGATGAAACGCTGCGTCGAACCTCGAAGCTCATAAGGTCTCCGCCGCCATTTCACGGGGATTTCCAAACAAATAGGTTCATATGAGCCAATATCGAGGCACTCGCACCCCGGGGTGGCACTCTTTCCCGCAAACAAACTACTCGTGTATTCAGCTTAGACTTGGGGCTCACGACCGATAGATTTATAGTCCTGAAGGATTTAAAAGCTACGTGGTCCGCAATTCTGGCACGTCCCGATACTCCACGATATTAGTGTACTCTGATCGTTGAATAATGGTGATGGCAAATTTAATTTTATTTGGAGGATCGATCCACTCTGCCAGACGGACGGGGGCGATGAGATATTGAGACTCGGGGGAGAGGTCTTCACTGTGAATTGGTCTGCGAAACTTCGAAAAGTTCTTCTTTCGACGTTCGAATGTCGTCGAGACTCGCAGTACAAAGGGCATGGTTGGGGAAGACTACCCTTGGAAATATTCCCTGACATAGAGATAAATGGAATGTTTATTTCAATATCTCTTGTATTCTTTGAAGATATAAGAATGAAATCTATGAAAGTTCCAAAAGATGAAGTTCTTCTAGAGAAAATGCTTTTTTCCCACTCTTGCAGTGTAAGTTTATGTAAGAAATAGGTGTAGTGAACCAATTAAAGTTGGCAAAGAAGCACATACTTATAGAATTCTTTATATATTTATACTCATGAATAATTTGCAAGCTGGGTGCTTTGCAATTCTGGTACGTCCCAATTCTCCACGACATTGTTTTGCTTTCATCGTTGAGTAATCATGAATAGGTCTGCAAAATTCTGGAAAGCTTTTTTTTCTATGTTCGAATCTCCTCCAGAGTCACACTACAAAAGGCATGGTTGAGAATAACTCATATTCAAAATTCTTGACTATCTACGACTCATTGCTACTGGATGCCTATGTAAATCGATCATAAAACACATACATGAATTGATACTGTATCAATTTTCTTCTCTCGAAGATGCTGATGAATATCTAGGAAAAGTTCCAACTTTTACACCAAAAGTTCCAATGTCATCGTTTATTCAGTCAACAATAATAGTGTCAACAACACACAAGAATAATGACAGGAGAATTCATTCATTCCTCGTGGATTTCGTAATTTTTGCAGATAAAAGGTCTATGCTAGGCACTCCCACCAGAACCTCAGCTTTGTCAATTTGTCAATCCACCACGAGATGACGTTTAGTTAACGCTCATCGTTGGATAGTGGAGGATTTCAGCCATATATATATATATATATATATATCTCCGACGTTCCGGCTCCCACTTTGGAGTCATTATCAAGACTTTGCGACTTGGTGCCGAGGTCTGAGTCCCCTCTGGTACTCAGAATACATACATTACCACATGAATTGAAACATGTGAAAGACTACAAAATGTTCAAATGAGAACTGGAAAATGGATTTTTTCTCAAAGATGGATTATATTCATCGACATTGTTAACCAGAGATCAACTCTATTAGTTGATCATTTTATAATATATTTTTGACTTAGACTTGCCCCTTGGTATGTCTGTAATTTCAAAGATGGAACCATTTACCCCATTTATTCAAGATGAAGTGATATACCGGGATGTGTCAGAGCACCTTATGTCTACTTTTTTTATCGAATTCATATTTTTTATCAATTTTCTCAGATCTTTTCATTGAATTCTGACGTTTTGTTAATTTCAGTTCAATTCTAATACGAAAATCACAGCTAGTACTACTTCTGTGATCCACCTTCGTTTATTCACGTACAAGCTGTAACCACAGCTTCAGTTCCTGAGCAGATTGCTACATATTCTTCATTCTTTCTGAATTATTGGCGAATAAAAATCTTTATTCTCATTATTCACACTGAAAATAGAGAAGTATAATTGTTTTCGCTCACTGGAAACAATCAACCATACAATTTCCATTCATCTGTTCAACGTTCACTACGTGTTTGTCAATTTTCACAGGATAAATTTCTTCAATTTATTTCGTAATCGATATGGGTATAGAAGAAATATAATGATGACTCTCAACTCCAACATATCGATTCAGCAAAATTGTGACATCAATTGAACGAATGCATCCTGCGTATACCATTCCATTCTGAGAATAACTTTTTACCAGTGTGCCACAGCTCACAAATTGAAAACACGAGTGTACTCCATATCCAACCGTGAAGTTGTGACTGAAACATATTATCGAGCAGCGAACGAGTATAGGTGTCAAAGTAGAAATATTGCCGCAATACTCTGTCAGCCCCTCAAAGGAAATGAATGAATTTTTCATTGATTTTCAATAATTTCACTTCATAATCGGTTGGTATTCACTCGTCGACGTCGAATATTATGACGGAGCGTTCGATGTGATGAATTGATATTGATGTTGTCGCAAATGGAATTCGTGCCTAACTGAAAATCACTGTTGTTGGTCGGGGTTGGAACTGCTCTCTCAAATGTATGTACACTCAGGAGAAGAAGTGTTTCGTTAGGAAGAGATTATGCAACAGTTGCTAGCAGCAAGTAGGAGCAGTAACATTTTAAAAAATGTGAGTGTGTAATTGAATCGTTATAGTGGTTGACTTGAAGTCAAGAAGAGACAGCCGACTAGAAAAACGTTCTGTGAATGCTCGGACTCCTATTGCCTCTTGCCTCCTGAAAACATCACTCCAAACACAGACCTATCGGTTCCTAGTACTCGTCATGTTGCATTCGAGCCATAGAATGCGGTCATCGCTGTGCTGATAAGCCCCATAGAGCGAAACTGCAGTGTTCAGCACAGACAGTCCGTATCATAACGTCGGCTGGTATAGTATTTTTCACAGTAAATGGTATTGGCTTATTAACTGCAATAAACTACCCGATTTGATCCCATTGTGTAGAAAATCATCTGGTAAAAGATGCAAATGTGCTACAGGGTCGAACTTAAGAAATTTGAATTTTGTATAATGTAGGAGATATACAAGTAATTTATTTAAATGTTACAATTATATTCTATATTTAGTTCAGTGTCGCTGTCGCTATCCTCATCTGATTTAATTATAATTGGCGCAATTGATTTTACAGAAAGGTACGAGTTTTCAACATTTATAACATGACTAACAGAACTTTTCCAACTCTCGGTAGGAATGTCATTCATACAGTTCCTAATTGATTCTACCACACTACCACTTAAAGTCGGAGAAGTATTTTTTCCGCGCACGCTCGATTTAAGTTGGTGCCACATAAGCTCTATGGGATTGAACACGCAGTAGTAGGGAGGTAGTCGTAACACTGTATGTCCCAATTCTTCTGCACTTGTATCACAAACATACGTTTTTTTTTAAGAAAATAACTGCAGCACTTGTAAAAGTTCTTTTTTTGTATAATTTTCCTCAAAATATATATAAGTTTTGAATCTCCAATTTCGTATTCTTTGAGCCAGGAATTTTTTGCAATTGTCGACTATGATAGCTTGCGTTGTCCATTACTATAACGCTGTTTGGCGGAATGTTGGGTAACAGACAATTTTTTAACCAATCTTCAAAAAGCTCTGCTGTCGTATCTTCGTGATAATCAACACGAGAGTCCTTTATATTTTTGGCAGAAAGCCACATAGCGTTTGGGATCCAACCATTTTCTAATCCTGCGTGTAATATTGTGATTCTCTTCCCTTTATCTGATGGTGCTTTTGTTTAACACTAATAAGAGGAATCAGACCATCCTCTGGAAGGGGTGTCATGCGTGTCAAACCACGTCTCGTCGAGGTAGAGTATTGGCCGATTTTCAGACCGGTATTTTCTAATTGACGTTATATATTCAAAACGCCAGTTTATTAAACGTGTGGATTCCATTATTACTTGTCTCTTGTCAATTTTGCGATATTTAAAGCCCATTGCAGACAGAGCCCGCCAAAGAGTAGTGAGGCCACAGTTGATGTGAGTTCCGTCATTAATGAGCCGCTGTTTCAGACTTTTGATTGTAGATTTTTCGCCTTATCAAATCTTTTTCCCAGTCGTCTAGACTTTTTGTGACACCGGAATCTTTACGCTTTTTTCTTGATTGCATGAAATTTTCAACAATTCGTCTAACTGAAGTAAGAGGCACCTTCGTCAAATTACTGGTTAATTTTGCTACAGCACCCGCGTTATATCCTTGCTGAAGTAAGGAACTATACACATTTTTTATAATGATTTTCGCGTCACAAGATAAGTGATTCTTCTTTAACGAACCACTGGAAGAAGCACTATTACTTTTTATCCACGGACGCCACATACTGCCTATCCTGTACGTTGGGGTATAAAATCTTTGCTATTAATATCTGTAATAACAAATAAATGTTATGAAATTATTGCACGCCGTAACACAAGTGAACTCTTCCAATGAAATACAAAGACAAAAATGAACAAGAAGTGTAAGCTGAAATCCTCTACAATCCCTCTCTGAGAAACAAAATTACCTGAATCCGGTCCTTCTACATTTATGGTGTTCATCTCGGATTTTACAACTTAAGGGTCTAATTGGTTTTATTTCATTCCTTCAGTCAATACCATTCATTGTGAAAACTACTATAATTTCCACCCTTTGGCGACATGCTTTGGATTGCAGATTTGTGGTTCCGAAAAGAATCTTATGCTCGGATGCTCCCGGATGGAAATCCCGAGAGCATTCGCAGCTTCGACTGCCGGAACCATTCACTCACTATATTCTTGAATTATGTTTGCGAATGAGGCCAGTTCTCTGGTATGGTAGCTGAAATCATCAAATCAGTTCACATAAGATCAATTGACTGGGCACTACTGAAAATCCTTATCAACAAAAAATATCACAGTTTTCTGTACGACATTCTGAAAATGGGTTTACAAAACCGCAACATACGCTTTGCTATACAAAATCTTTCTCAAGCATGGTACATTTCTATACAATAGTCAAGTCACAATGAATTCAAAAAAGATTATTATTTGAGAATCTTAGAGCACTATTAGGAGAAAGGCAGTGTGTATTTCAGAGACGGATGAATAGTCTTTTCAAAGAGGAAGGGGACACAAAACAAAAAACTAACCGTATTTAATCATAATAATGGTATTCCCTTCTTCAGAGAACAATTCAGATGTAATAACTAATGTGAGTGATGTGAACATATTGAATATGAGTCAGGAGAATGAATATGAATGTTTTTTCCTATTAACCAGATGACGTCCCCCTAAGAAAGGCAACCCTCATGAGTCTCAACCCACCAGAGATATGGTAGCTGCTGACGTCAGAAAATTTATGAAACTTGATTTAACCTACTGCTCCATGCAACCATTAGAAATCAAATTGGTGATTCTGAATACTGTATGAGGAATCATCAGAATTTGAATCCTCACCTTTCCATACCTCCAATAATATATTGACATTATCCAAAATTCCAGGATACGTTTGTGATATTTTCAGCAAGTTAGATATGATTATGGATCTGATATCAGAGAACTCAATGTGAAAGTACGAGCCATCAACACGAAATAAAAATCAGAACTTCAATAAGTCTGACCAACACATAAAAGATTATCCTTATATTTATCAACTCGCTTCAAAAAATTGTAGAAAGGACATATAAAAACTATTTAGTAGGTTTATTATTAGAATTTTCAAAACGCTAGAAAATTGGGACAATGATTGATGTGGAAAATACAAATTTGAGGACTTCATTTCATGGTTCTTGCACCCTCTAGGTAGTAACTATTCACTACTTGATTCAACTGAAAAATTATACTCCGTTTCAATTGTCAGATAAAAAAATATCCTATTTTTTATCAGAAACTTAAAATTGTAATTAATTGACGGCACAAATATTTTCTATATACATGATTCACAAGGACAGTGGAAGTCATATAGAATCACTCTGGGTTGCCTGGATGAAATAATCTTTCGCTGATATAAGAAAGTTTGCCAATAATCTGAATCCACAATTGCATTAGTAAATGTGTTCTTCTGCCAGTTGAAATTCAATTGTTTCAAGTGTAGTTATCATTCTCATATTCAATTTTTATAATTTTGTTAGTTATATTTTAAAAAAGCGCATCTCAATTTTCAGCATTGAAAAATGACATCCACTCAGTTTTGGAAGGAATCGAAAACCAAATATATTCAATGATATTCCAGAATATCTATTTTATATTCAATGAACAAAAATCAGCTCCAAACATTACATTTTAAATTTCAGTTCTTGACTTTGTTCAGTGGTCAGTGAAAGAAGATAAAATTATGTTGATGTCGACATTTCGACCTTCTATTTGGTCATTCTTAAGACACAGGATTAGATTTACTCTGTTGGAAAACATACTTCGTCTTATTTTTCAGAAATACTCTTCTATCATACATACAGTTGATTTATGAAAGAAAGGTGTTTCTGAAATATTGGACGGAGTGAATCAAATCTCACTTCTTAAATGAGTTATCTTCCGTTTGAGTACATTATTATCCAGATAATTGTCATTGTGTTTTTTGACATAGGAAATCCAATCTGTTGTGTCCTGTCGTTGACCAAATAAAAGGTCGAAACATCGTCATCAAAAGAAGTTGATTTTCTGTTCAACTGACCACTTCCAACAAACTCAAAAACTGAAATTAAAAATGAATGCGTCACAAAAATTTCCACAAAAATTACATTTTTCCCCAAATGACATTAAAAGCGGCCTTTTAATGACACTTGGCAGGCTTAGAAGTTGTACTTCTAATGCCTAGGCAGAAAAAGTCTACTTTTACTGCCTAGGCAGAAAAAGTTCGTTGCTAGGCAACCTTCCAAGTAAAAATTTTAATAATAATAATAATAATAATCAAACTGGTTATTAAAATCGACAATGACATTAAGAAAACTCAAAATGATGATGATGATGAATAGGTAGCCAATAACGTTGGCGGCTTTATTTTCTTTGAAAGATCGGAAAAATAGACAATCAGCACATCTTCAGAGAAAGATCCTATATTTTTCTTCTGTCTATATTCCATGAATCTGCTGTATGTGAGTTCATATACAATTCTTGATTTTTCCGGTAAAAGGTTAAATTCCACATCTCGCGCCTGGTCTCTTATCTCAGGTGGTGTTAATTGCATCAATTCATCCTCACTTTGCAGTAAATACATTTCTAACATGACAACTTTTCAAATTCGACAATGACAAAGTAAACAGTAAACAAACATTCAACAAACGTCATCAGCGGTAAACATAGTAACGCAGGGCCCAGTTACCTTTGATAAAATAATTTAGTTATTGGGATATTGATAACGCAATTTAAATATGAAAAAGTCGATTTTGCGTGGAATTGGAACAAATTTGAAGAAAAAATTATATGTTTCACACGGCAGAAAAGCAGATTCAATGCCTTGGCTGGTTTCATAGCCTTGCTATGCTCGGCTATGAAACACCAGCAGCGGCATTAAATCTTGTGCTTTTATGCCTAGTTAAACAAATAACTATTTTGTACCGGTACAAACATATGTTTGAATTTTTTCTGGTGCACAATTATGTGGATAGATGAATATTTTTAATTCATAGTAGGTGAAACTTCTGCAGTCTTGTTTTGACACTATGAGGAAAATTGTGAAAGTTTTCAAAACAGTTTTGATTATGGAATACAGTTTTTTTTCAATAACTCTCTCCATCGAGTTTTCACCTGACAAATAGATATATTTCCAGGTTTCGAATGTTAACAATACTGATGGCAGCTCTGAAAAAAAATTTATGTAGGGAATATGTACGCACCTCAGAACGGATGAACCAGGGAAACTCTAAGGTAGGGGCATGAGCTGACAATAATTAGGTCCATCAAGGGCACTCTATAAATCATAATATATTTGGTTACTATACTTTATATACATATACTGATAGGTTATAAATATATTGGAATTGTGATTTTATTTCGATTGAGACTTTTCATTCCCAAGATTTTTCAATTCGCTCAGTGGATGATTTTTTTCAGACAGTACAAAAAAATTTCCCAAAATATAAGGATTCGAAATTCATGTAGAAAATTGTCTGACATGCAAAAACAAAAAAAAGGAGAGGAGAACAAGAGATACCAGATAATGTGATTCTTCAATAGCACGCCCTGCTTTTCTAATTATTATGATGAAATGACAATTTTTCGTTCCAATATTCAATTTGTAGCATATATCCAAATCGGATGAAAATATCAGTGCGAGATCGAGTTACACATATCATTCGATAATGAAAATATGTCACTCTCTAAATCTGTTGTTTCCAGTCTCGGGAATTTTTGATATATCAATCCGTTTTGGGAATATGCAGGGTGGTAAATATTCTTTCGAACGTCCTATAAGTAAGTCAATGTGCTAGATGAGGAATCCGAAAGGATTCACTTGAGACATTTTGAAAGTGAAATGATACATAGAGGAGTAATTTGAATCACGCAAAGAGGCAATATTATTGATATTCGACTTGGGATTTCTGTAGGAGTTACAATTCAGGAGAAAATCAAAAGTATTATATGTTATAATGTAACTTCCCAAAGCATAACTTCACTGAAGTCCCATGGAAGAGACAATTAATTTCCATTGAACATGAAAGTGGGATGCGAAATGAACATGATTACTCACAATGAAGATATTTTTAGGCATTCCACTGAATTTTCAGAATATGTCTGCTGCGATCTCTTAAGGATTTCCGTGGGATCTTCGGTGTCGCGGACATTCGAAAGTCGCCAGGAATTAATGAATACAGTTTTTTGAACATCGCGTTGGCTATTGTTAATCATTCGCTACTTCCCAGAGATAGTCTTTGGTTTGCTGGGATCAGAAGTGTACTGAAGATTAACGTAATGAAATACTAACTTAGAGTGTTTGTTCGACATACAGCACCTTGTTATATGTTTTTCACAGGAAGTTGAATATTTACGAGCTGAACTTGAATCTGAAGACAAAATGATACCCTCCCCATTCGTTCAAATGTTCTGACCCTGATAAAGTCATAAAAGAGATAAGTATATTTTATTCCATTTTGTACCAAAAAACTATTGACGTACGCATAATTCTCTTCACCACAGCACCTTTTTACTTTTTTTTTGAATTTTGAACAGATTGATCGATTCTCTCCATCCAATGTTCATTCTTTCAGTATGTAGGTCAATTTTATTATTGGTTATTCTGGAAATCGAGAGCAAACTATCCTGAAACAGTTATATAATGTGCATGCAAATTATATTAGTCGCCCTCCTAATGTTTCAGCTATCCCTGAGATGTCTTTCAACAGTGAGGAACTTTTGAATCTCGAATAGAAATACGTTAACTGTTAACGTTAATATGTACGATGATTAATTTTAACGGTGACATGAGTAGTGAATATTATCATGTAATTCAATTCAAAAACAAAACAAAAGGCAGTATATTACCCTCAATTGATATTAACCAGGTCATAGCTGCTTCCTACCGAAAAGACGTAGCACTGCGTTCTACTACAGAGTCGTGTTCAGCAGGTACAAATAAAAAGTTGGTTTGAAAATGATTCACTACCAATTTCCGAAAAATATTTCAGCATTTCGAACGCTTCTCAATGCTGATAGTTTGATGTGGCATACCCTCTTAAAACAACAATATCTAGAGAACTTAGCAGTTGAAAAAGAACTGTACAGATATTGTCACCTATGATAAATCGTAGTTTATTATAGATGAAATGAAAGCAACTCAACACAAGATACTTACGACAAGAGCACTCTATCCTGAGACGTATTCTGAGGAAGCTCTCGATTCGCTGATGATGAAGGCTATGCTTTATCACTTGGGGTCATGTCACTTTGCGCAAGTTAACGAAGTTTCTGTCGACTGCTTAGTTCATAAAAGTATTTTTCCTCAGACATTTTTCGCACACAATAAAGTCAACTCCTATGCAGAACAAATACATCTCACAATTCAGCATAATTATTGATATTAAGGCGAGTTCGAAAATGTGCTCGAGTACTAATTGAGTGGTACCTGAAACTTCTTCCAAAGTTTCGATATAGAAATGAAAATGAAAGTGAGATATTGTTTTCAGCTAGTTTTGCCAACTACCACCATTAACATCATAACGTATAACATTGACTGTACTCATAACCCCAAATCCATAAATCTTGACCTGAGTTAGTGACAGATGACAGTAGAGTTCACTCTTCTACCTGGCGTTGACATGAAAAGAGTTGATTTCCGAAAATATTCGAGTATTTTTCAAGATTTGAGTAACTTATATATTCATTTACATGTACGAATTCTGCACCCATACATATATCATAGAACGAACAAAGTTGTTGCAATGCAAGGAAAAACCGGGATATATCACATCATGGGAATGTCTCAAATTTGTTTCAGTGAACTCCAAGTGGTATTTGACATACATGTGTTCACTGAGTATCTATCTATATTCGTGTTGATGATGGGAACTACCTCACACTGACGAGAGGCCAATTAGCCCGAGGCCGGTCTGCACGTGTATGATTTATTTATGATATGTAGGATTTGCTCGTTATGACAATTCACATGCTGGGTATATACTGAAAACGTTTTGATTGTTGTCTGGGTAGGGCAGATATCCCTTTTTGCCGATTGTCTACACGACCCTGTTACCCAAATACGAAACGGACTTGTACATTGTAATAATTACAATGTGATCGTAAGGAGCGAATGTACACTCCGACCTCACAGCCATGATTCCTGATCACAGATGTGAGGGTGTGCAAATTCTCCATTTCGTTCCAGCAGCAGTCCTGCAAAAGGGAGCGAAATAGCCTGAAAACAACCGTTTTGATACAACTGTTTACCGTCGAAACCCTCATGCCTATAAATGTTTATTCCACTCGAAGTTTCCGACTGCGATTTTCTTCTATTTCGTATTCAAAAGATGATCCTTGCAAATCTACTGTTTCATTTATTTCAGTTAAATATTTGTGCCAGATACACTTCGCGGAATACAAATTCGTCTGAGAGATGTATTCATTTCATCTAACGTTTGTTGTTTTGCGGCGGAGATTTGATTTTCGCAAGAGTTTGATATCCTTGTCTTGAATTATTGTTAGCTTTTGACACGGAATGGGTGAAATTACGATTCGAATGTGAAATACTAATTTGAAAGGGGAATTGAAGGAATTATATAGTTCCTCAGGATAACGTTTGAGGTTGGTTGTTTTAGCATTGTTTGATATACGTTGAACGATATATTGGAGTATGAATAAGATTAAAATTCATCTAGTCTTTATGCCAAGCTCGATCATCATTGTATCTGCTCGTTTCTCAACTGCTGGAATAAGGTTCATTTTATGGCCCCTGCAATTTGACATTATGGTGTTGATAATGTCTCCATGAGAATTGAAGTATATTCTTTCATGTTATTTCTTTCATGACATAACATGAAAATGGTACTCTGCTCAATTATTCATATTGAAAAAGCAGTAACCAACTGATTCGATGCATTTCGTGTGCGTGAGGATTGACGAGTATGTTTGTGTTCAGGCAACTTACAAAACCTCGGGGCAGAAGAAAGCAAAAAACCTTGAATTATCTTTGTTGGTTTCTCAATTTACCCCATCACGAATTCGACATTTTTTTCAACCGATAAATTCGTTTATTTTATCGAATACAAACTTGAATCAGTTTATGGAAAGGAACATTCTTTTTTAATGCATATAGGAAATTCATTTTCCATTGAAATACCTCACTCCTATAGTCGGGCTGTTCAAAAGATAGATTTCAAGGACGCGTGAACAGTGAATGCCTGCATCTATATTTGCCTGCGCGGCGTAGCCACGCCTTCTAAACTGAAATAAATGAAGAACTGTTTACACTGTACTGTACTCATTTGTGCTTTGTATTTACGTGTGTTACGTTTTTGTGTGTGTTTTTGTTGAGTGGTGTAAATCGGACTTGTAACATTTGGGAGGGGAACATTCAAAGAGTGCGTGTCGTTCACGTGATCATTCTATCTTTTCAGCAGCTACACTATAGTAATGTGACCGGGAGCCTGTTTCTTTAACCTTCTGGAAGTACACTGGAAGTCTGGTGAATCGAGCGGACAATATTAGTCTGGTTGGGTCCATTGGACCCCAGTCAATTTTGAAGCGGTAAAATGAAAATGAATGTTCAAAAATGTTTTGAAGGGGTGAACAACTCTCAATTCACTAAGAGATGTTTAATTAAAGTCAAAATATTTTTGCTGCATCGGTAAGCTATAACAATATAAGTGTCACTTTCTTCTTTCGGGTTTCAGAGTCGTCAAAACGTAGGCAACACAAAATAAAATTAAACCGTTGAAGGGTCATGGTTTTTCTGAAAATTGGTACTCGTAAATCATCGGTTGACCACAAATCTTCGACATTTTGACGCCCTGATTTTTAACAGCCGGCCAAATACAAAAGCCCAAATATTGCTTCCAACTCGGCTTTATCAGTTTCTTTTATTTTGTACTTGAATACCTGAAAATTATCGATCTGGTGTTAGGAAACAAAATGAAATACCTTTGATATACTTAAACAACAAGATTACAAGATTTTTGTTTTAGTTGCGTATACACTCTGCTGGGTCTGCCAGGCACTGTCAATAACATGCGTATCAATTTTCGCACTTGCACGAGCGTATACGTTCGGCTTTCGAAAATCGGGCACCTGGCGCTGTAAAGAACGAGTCAGTATACATCTTTGTTGAGGATGTTCACATATATATATATATTGTATCGTTTCGAATAAAACAGGATAAACAATTTCAGTTTCATAGAACCACAACTGATCGAAAAAGCAGATTGTGTACATAGATTCATGGAAACATAATTCATTTTTTATTTAAAGCAAGTTTTGATGTTTAGAAAGACACTATTCATATGACATTTGACATATTTACTATGTGGTAAAATTCTTATCAACGAATCGAACGGAAACCACTGAGTAGGTCTCAACCATTCCTTGAGATTCTCAAAGAATAAGATGCCCCGACTCAAAAGTCCCACCCGAAACGTGAAAGAGTTTTGGTTAGTTTCATAACTGTGTTTGGTTATTCTGTTCATTTGATTTTATGTCAAGTGAAAGCAAAAAGGAATATATTTCGCTCAAATGGTTAATATCCGTTTTTTATTTATGGAATCAGTTTCTTGTGATATTTCACTTTTATGTGAAATAATCCTATCTTTCATTAATTTTACGGAACCTTTTCATAAAAAATTCCTATCCACCAACATTAGTAAAGAAGGTTTTGTTTAGTACTACATCTCTAACTGAAATTGATTGCTGTTATAAATCAAATTTCTATGCATCATTATCATATATCGAAGAGATAACACCTAAACTCACCATATTCTTTCAGTCTATCGACAACATTAAAATTACTAATAAAACATTGAATCCAATGAAACGTATCTATTCAAAAGTAAAAGACAAAATTCCTATTTCCTCACTTTCTAATGTGGTTTATAGTATCCCTTGTCAGGATTGCAATAAGAAATATATTGGTCAAACAAAAAGATTAATGAAAGATAGAATTAATTCACTTAAAAGTGATAGTAGACTACATCCTGAAAGATATGCTTTAGTTCATCACGTGAATAATCTGGATCATCGAATGGACTATCATTCAACAAAAATAATGGCAATAGAATCACATTTTTCAAAAAGAAATTTCTTAGAAATGTCTTTCATATCACAAGAAACTGATTCCATAAATGAAAAAACGGATAGTAACCATTTGAGCGATATATATTCCTTTTTGCTTTCACTTGACATAAAATCAAATGAACAGAATAACCAAACACAGTTATGAAACTAACCAAAATTCTTTCACGTTTCGGATGGGACTTCTGAGTCGGGGCATCTTATTCCTTGGGAATCTTAAGGAATGGATGAGACCGACTCAGCGGTTCCCGTTCGATTCGTTGATTAGAATTTTACCACATAGTAAATATGTCAAATGTCAAATGAATAGTGTCTTTCTAAACATCAAAACTTGACAAATTGAAATTTCAAATCCTGAAATAAAAAATGAATTGTTTCCATGAATATATGTACACAATCTGTTTTTTCGATCTGTTATGGTTCTATAAAACTAAAATTGTACGTCCTGTTTTTTTCGTAACGATAATTAAGAAACTTATTTCTCAAATACAATATATATGTAAACATCCTCAACAAAGATGTAAGTACTTATATTTTTTGGTAAATATGGAGAATACGGTATCCTCATTTTATATTGTAGTCTCCCTGATGATGGAATAAAAAGATTCGGAAAGCTTGGAAAAACTTTAAAGAGTCTTCTTTTACAAAGCTGCAGACCCTACTATAGTTATACTCTCAACTAGTTAGCGACTATCCTTCCTTTATATTGTAGACATGGGATTTTACGACCAAATTCGAACTACTTATGGAACAACAATAGTCAAGAAATTCAAGAAATGGTCAAGTACAGAAATGAAATTATCCGAAGAATACAACAGAAGATGCTTCCTCTTACAGTGCAGACAACGAGGCATTCTCCCACGACATATCAAAGATACCATCTGACCTATACAGAAATTACTGCTCAGGCAGGATTCTTATGTAAACATTCCTGAGCGAACAAACAGGTTAGGATTACAACTAAATAGTATTGAAATTGCAACAAACCAAATTTTGATTAACAAATTAGAAAATTCACTTTTTTTTATTGAAAAGAGACATTATTTCTTTGACAAATGAAGTAATTTTTCAAAATTTTTATAGCAAACAAATTATTCAGTAGGTACAATAGAATATTTCAAAAAGTGAAAACCAACCATATTAAGAAACTAAAAGAATTGAAAGAAATTGATAATAGAATAAAATTAAAAACAGATTCAAATTGGATCAAAAATATTTCTAACACAACTATTCCCGAAGAAATCTTACAATTTTTATCATTAGGTCCAAAATTTAGTCTTGATCCAATAATGAAAAGAGACATTCCTATAAAAAACATTCTAGCATATGTAGATTATATTACTCCATTTATCACTGATACAAACAAAAGAAACATCACCATAGCTAGAGCTACCAATATCATTACGAATCATGTACTTAATTCTAATATCAAAAACATGACATTTTTCGAAATCTTTACAACAAATCAAAACAGTTTTTGAATGAGAATCAAAATTTGGTTCTTATTCAATCAGACAAAGGTAATGTCACTGTCATCATGGAAAAACATCAATACTTAGTTTTATCCAATGATATTATTAATAACAGTACTTCATATGTTCAACTGAATAATGATCTAACTTTCCAAATACAAAGAAAATGCAATAATTTGATCAAATCTCTCAATGAAACTCACCAACTTGATGACAATGTTAAGAAAGAACTCACTGTTTATAATGGCATTTCTCTAAAATTTTACTCCTTACCGAAAATTCATGAACCTAATTTATCGATGAGGCCAATTATATCTTGCATTGCTTCTCCAACAGAAAAAATAGCTTCTTTTTTAACAAAAATTTTGTCCAATGCTTATGATTCAGATAACATATATTCAATCAAAGATTCCTTTGAATTTTCAGAAAAATTTAACAAAATTAAATTACCAGATAATTATGTCCTGGCCAGTTCGGATGTTGTCTCACTTTTTAGTAACGTCTATCTAGATATTTGCCTAAGAGCAATTGATAGAAATTGGTATCGTATCAGCAATCACTGCACTATTAGAAAAGATTATTTTATGAATTTAATAAGATTCCTCTTTGATAATAACTATTTTTCTTTTGACGAAAAATTTTACAGACAAACTTTTGGAACTCCAATGGGATCTTCCATTTAACCTATTTTAGCAACTTATCTTATGGATGAATTACAAGACACAATTATTCCTGTTCTTTCTTTTAACATATTTTTCATAAAAAAATATGTAGATGATATTATATTATCTTTACCTGAATATGGTATAACTGAAATTTTGGATACTTCTAACAGTTATGATCCATTCATACATATCACCATTGAAGTAGAAGATAGAGATTTGTCAGTACCTTTCCTTGATACAAAACTTATAAGAACAATCGATAACACAGTATTGATTGATTGGTATAGAAAACCATGTAGTTCAGGTAGGTATTTGAATTTTTTCTATCACAAATTTTCGATGAAAGTGAATTTGTTGAAACAAATGAAAAACAGAGTTCTCAAAATTTCAGACATATCTTTCCACAACAAAAATTAAAAAATTTTACAGAACCTTTTCAATAAAAAATTCCTATCCACCAACATTAGTGAAGAAGATTTTGTTTAGTACTACATCTCTAACTGAAATTGATAACAATATAATAGATATCACTAATAGTAATGAGATTGCTGTTATAAATCAAATTCCAAATCAAATTCCAAATTTCATCATTACCATATATCAAAGAGATAACACCTAATCTCACCAGAATATTTCAGTCTATTGACAACATTAAAATTACTAATAAAACAGAGAATCCAATGAAACGTATCTATTCAAAAGTAAAAGACAAAATTCCTATTTCCTCACTTTCTAATGTGGTTTATAGTATCCCTTGTCAGGATTGCAATAAGAAATATATTGGTCAAACAAAAAGATTAATGGAGGATAGAATTGTTTCACATGAAAGTGATAGTAGACTACATCCTGAAATATGTGCTTTAGCTCATCACGTGGATAATCTGGCTCATCGAATGGACTATCATTCAACAAAAATAAAGGCAATAGAACCACATCTTTCAAAAATAAATTTCTCAGAAATGTCTTTCATATCACAAGAAACTGATTCCATAAATGAAAAAACGGATATCAACCATTCGAGCGAAATATATTTCTTTTTGCTTTCACTTGACATTAAATCAAATGAACAGAATAACCAAACACGGTTATGAAACTAACCGAAATTCTTTCACGTTTCGGGTGGGACTTTTGAGTCAGGGCATCTCATTCCTTGAGAATCCTAAGGAATGGATGGGACCGACTCAGCGGTTTCCGTTCGATTCGTTGATTAGAATTCTACCGCATAGTAAATATGTCGAATGTCATATGAATAGTGTCTTTCTAAACATCAAAACTTACCAAATTGAAATTTCAAATTTTGAAATAAAAAATGAATTATGTTTCCATGAATCTATGTACACCTTGTTATCTCGATCAGTTGTGGTTCTATAAAACTAAAATTGTGCATCCTGTTTTATTCGAAACGATGATTGAGAAATTTATTTCCCGAATACAATATATATGTAAACATCCTCAACAAAGATGTAAGTACTTATATTTTTTGAATTTTACATTTTATATGACATTTTATATTGTAGTGATGATGGAATAAAAAGATTCCGAAAGCTTGGAAAAACTTTAAAGAGTCTCCTTTTACAACGCTGCAGACCCTACTATAGTTATACTCCCACTCTATATATATATATATATATATATATATATATATATGGAGGGGTGCGTCCGACGACCCTTATTTAGATAGGGAAAGTAGAGGTCGAGTGGCACCTTGTTTCAAAGGTCTTTTGAATACCTTCACAACTCTGTTAGATCTAAATTTTTGTAACGATTGGTAACCAACCCCATCCCCCGAAAAAATCTCCTTGTGATAAACAAAAAATACGAAATCACATGGACACGTAGTAGCAGGTTGTCATAAAAAAGCAGAAATTATTTTTTTCATGAAAGTTCTGAACGTTAATTTTACCTTAAAAACAATTTGATTCATTTTCAACAGCGTTGAACTCAATTGAATGACCTTTCATAATTTTCTTTCAACAGAGTTGTAGAGGTATTCGAAAGACCTTTGAGACAAGGTGCCACTCGACCTACTTTCCCTATCTAAATAAGGGTCTTCGGACGCACCCCTCCGAAGGGGTGCGTACTACAAAAAATCTGAGTAGTCTGAAAGGTGTCCCCCTTTAATTAGAAATCGAAGTGTCCGAGCTTTTTTCAAAACCTTACTTCTTATATTCAACAACGGCTCTAAGTTTTCGTTGTTACACACTGTATATATAAGTAAGACGCTACAGTGACTAATTCAACCATGATCACAAGATAGCCCGAACCATTCTCCATGGCAGAAATGATCTGATTAACAAGTGAGAGTCTGAATTGTGTAGGCGTGAAATATTTCAAAATTGATGAATAAGAAATATTGGAATATATGAATGGATTCATTTGTTAATTCTCGACGTATCGCCCCATTCCTCAAGATGATCACTCAGCGCTAGTTCGATTATATTGGTCCTAATAAAGGATTCATTTCAGACTTGTGTGGAATGAATAAATATTTTCCATACCAGAATGAGGGAGAATCAATTCCCAATCATTCTGAATCCGTTTCTATTTGTTGAAGGAGTAACTCCAGACTTGGAATTCAATTCAACTAATTGAGTGAGTATATAGAGCTTAGTTCGCTGTTAAATTGGAGCAACATCCTTACTGGATACCAGCCTGGTTTCAATAATAGGAAATGTGCCGAGCAACGTGCATCGAGGCATATTTCCTCAGACTCTTATAGTGAAAGTTTGAGATCAATCAGAATTGTCCCTTTTATAACGTCACCGTGATTGAAATTACTAACAGGATATTCAGCTTGTTACAGTCAGGAGCAAACACGGCTGAAAAGAAAACAATCCAAGTTTTTTGTTAGGGTTGAATTTTACTTTGTTTGACTAAATTTCACAAAAACTAATATTTGATTGAGATCAAGGAGAGGTCTCGACAACAGAATCTCAGCGAAGAAGGAACATTTGGTTCTTCGAGCAGGTTCATCAGTAAAAAAGTCAATTTGATTAAACATTCATCGGATTTGTTCATCTCTTCTGGGTTGCCTTTTTCTAGAAAAAATTGAAAATATCGGTCGAACGATGAACAGTTTTTTGTTGACGTTGTGGCGTGGAGAATGCAAGGTTATCGGATTATCAAAAATACGGAGTTTACAGAAGCAGTTCATTTATTGGTTCAATTCGATTAGGAAATCGGTTTTCGATCAATTTGAACGGATATTGTGTTTTCTTCAGTTACTTCTTTCAATTGCATATTATCTTTAGAATGATTACCTACTTCAGAAATAGAGTTGAAAACAATTATAGCCAAAAAAGAAAATGTGTTTGCCTTCTTACAAAAAATTGTCCGATTTGAGTAAACATTTGTCGACGGAATCAGTTAAACGGAAGTTTCAGACATAAATGATAACTTACGAGGAAACACAAGACATCACTCCAGATTACAGGGCGATTCAAACAATTAATGAACTTTTTTCATAAATTCAAATGCATATGAAAGTATCCAATTGCCTATCAATATTCCGTCAAGTAGTGCAAGAGGAGTTCATTTGACTACTTCAAAGAAGTGAAGTGGAATCGGAATGGCAAGCATGTTGATGACAGAAATTTTTGCTGACCGACAGCTCTGAACAGCAGCTCTGTTTTCCACCATATCAATTGAATCTTATCTCTCCCTTTACTCCTTCAAACTCGAGAGAAGTGGCTTGAAACCGAAAAATATTGAGTAAAACGTACATCGAGTTCGAGTGATCTGAATTTGGTTTCAGGGTTATTGATTTCCATTAGCATATGCATTGGGCCAGTTCAACGAGAGATCAAAGAACTACAAAACGTAATGATTTCGTAAAAGCCATGTGACGTTCATTTGTTAAAACGAATCAATCCAAAGAACCAGCTTCTACTAATGACCATGCCCCGATTTGCGAATCGGCAGCATTCTGTATCCATTAGTTGATTTTATACGATGCCTCTCATCTCCTCCTGAAACGAGAATGATTTCTATAAAAAGTGTATTTACGAGAACATAAAATCAACATGATCAGCTTCGTCAACAAATTTGAAATATCGGTAATGTCTCCCGACGCTGAATAATTTTCCAACTAGAATTTATGTCCTATTTCGCAGAAAGCTTTTCCTATAACTCCATTTTATATCGAATCGATAGGGGACTGACGTAATTTGATTTGTTGGATTGCACCTAGACAATCGTATCCGTTCTTTACGACGCCAAATGTATTGCAATTTGGTGAAAGTGTGGGGCTAGGGCCCCGTTTTGTCCGATTCCCGATACAAATAGTCCTGTGTGAGGCAATATTCAGAAGTCGGGATCATTCGATTTTTCAATTTGATATCGCTCAGGGCGTACACGATTCCGATATGTTTCTGTCACCGGAAAATATTGCAAAAGAAATCTACAGTAATAGTTTTACAATAGGAGATGATTTCGTGTAGAAGTAAATTCATTCAGTGACATCAGTGATGAAGAATTAGATATGCTTTTTCATTGTATCCAGTCGTTGGATGCTGATGAAAAAATAACTCAGTTGACTGTTATGGCTACTGGAACACCTTGCATAAAAAACGTTTCTTGCCTGATGTATGCTCAATATCGGTCTCGTATCGATAATCCATGATATTTTTTTTTGGCCCAATTTATTATTATTGTGATATTTCTATACGGATATTTCGATAATCAACCTGTATTTTCTTGTATCTTGTATCTATTATATAACACCGGTGTTATACATGTAATTTGTATTGTATGAGTACTCTCCATTCACCACACGATGTCCGCCTCAACTGATGTATCATACAGGCATCTGAATAAAAAAAGAAACATGATTTCAACATTGACTGTAATGTGTTAAACATGTCTCTTGGAAATGTTGATGCCATATTTCTTGTAATCTACAAATAATTTTCGAGAAGAAACATGTAATATAATAATTTTTCATTCCACTGTTATCCGTCTGATTTGATTCACTGATCTTAGCGAGTATGATACCTGAAAAGTACAAATAAATGGCATGTGCACTAACATTTTTATTCATTTGATGTATCAGGCATGATACTTCATTTATTTTTGTCACATATATATTTTGTTTTACGAATCACCTGTTACTTTTTAATACCCAGGTGAAATGAAGAGAGTTGCAATATATCATATATTTTCTGTCAATAAAAAACATACTTCAGAACAAAAACACATTTCATTTCATCATTCATTGCCTTTTACGGTTCTCCCTTGCAAGCCGCAGCTATGACCGCCGGAACCATTCACTCACTATATTCTCGAATTATTTCTGCAAATGAGGCCAGTTCTCTGCTACAGCATCTGAAATTATCAATTCAATTTACTGTAATTCAATTGACTGGGCAATACTGAAACTCCATATCAACAAATTACGTCACAGTTTCCTGTACGACATTCTGACAAAGGGTTAACAAATCCTGCACGTGTTTCGCTAAATAATAGTCAAAATATGTGACTTTCTGTAAAAAAAATATAACTGTGTGCTATAGGTCGAACAAACTGTCTGAAATTGTATTCAATTGCGTTAATCTTCAGAATAGTTCAGATATTGTTAAAATTATTTTGTTTACAGATAATAAGCCTATCCGGTGTTGAATGTTGTGTTGAAAAATACTTTCAGATTGAATAATTGATCGAAATAATTCATAGATCTAATGGGGGCTGCTTGTTGGACTGTTGAAAATATTTCTAGTTTTCGAATATGTAAGTACTATCTCCTGTATCTTGATGATTTCAGATATAATAAGAATGCCAACATTTCCTGAAAATACAAGAAGAGTGGAGTTGGATAAATGTATGTTTTCATTGTCCATAATTTCTTTGGGGAAGGCAATATTTTGTTGCGTCCATAAATATGTTGTCTCTCTACTGAAAATGGAAAATAAAACAAATGAAACTCTTATCATATGTTTTAAGAACAAGTTGGTATTTTTGCCCTAATACGTACGTAACTGCAATATGATTGAATAGCAAAAAATAACTGAATGGCTGTCAGTAATGGATAAATTCTGTTGTAACATTTCAAAAGATACTCAGTTTCTTCCTCAAGTATATTTCGTGAAAATGCAAAATCGAAGACTTCAAACTTCTCTTGTCAAAAAACCTGACATCAGGACAACGTTTCAATGTTGTTGTACTGAGTGCTGATCTTGACATAATGGACACCTTCCCTCCCCAAGAAAAATATGGACAACGGAAAAATACCAGATTCATCCAACTCCATTCTTCATGTATATTCGGGTAGTATTGGCATTTTGTTTATATCGAAAATTATCGATACATCAAACGAGTCCCGAAAACAAATAAAATTAATAAAAAATAATTCCTTCTTCAGAGTCGTCTGAATCATTTGCATCTTTGGGCTTGATGTCTTTTTTATTGCTCTGTCTCCCTTCACCTCAGATAAGATTGTTCTCATTCTTTTCTGACATACACACTGAGATTTCCCAGCAGTGCTCCAAGATTATAAAATAATAATATACTTATTGTGACTTGAAGGCAATATACCGATTGCATTTCTGAGAGAGAACATTACTAATATGTTCAAAAGGTAGGGCCATATACCGATTGCATTTCTGAGAGAGCAGTACTGACAGAAACCAGGAATATTCTCCACAGTCCAACAAGCAGCCTCAATTAGATCTATGTATCATTAGTCAAAATACTAATCGAAAACAATATTCACTTATATCCAGACCTGTTCAATCTGGAAGTAACTTTCAACAAAATATTCAACACCAAATAGGCTTACTATCTGTGAACAAGAATTTGAACAATATCTGAACGCGGAAATTAACGCAATGAAATACAATTTCAAAGAGTTTGTTCGACCTCCAACACCTAGTCACGTTTTTCTTTTTGGAATTTGAATATTTCGTCAAGCTGAACTTGAATCTGAAGACGAAACTCTTCAATGGTTCAAAAGTTCTGACCCTGATGAGGTTCGTACTAAAAAACTATTAAGATACTTATCATTCTCTTCACCACAGCATCTGTTTGCTTTTTTCTGCATTTTGTACAAGTTGATCAATTCTCTTTATCCAATGTTCAATATTTCAGAGAATTTTAAAAAGTTATTCTGGAAATCGAAATAAAAATATCCTGAAACAGTTACAATATGAGCATTTAAAAACATATCAGTGGCCCCCAAATGTTTCAACTATTCAACAAATATGCTAAATATTAACGGTGGTAGGTATGTATGATAAATGAAATGAAATTTAATAATGACCTAAGTAGTATATATCATCTTGTATCCCAATTCTTTTTCGAAGGCAGAATATCACCCTCAATTGATATTAACAAGGTCATAGATGCTTCCAATCGAAAAAACAACACTGCGATCGACTTCGGATTCGTGATCAGTAGATGCAGATAAAAAGTTTAATAAAAATCTTCTTTACGAAGAAAAATTTAGCATTTCAAAATTTTACTCTCTTGGAACAATAATTTCTAGAGAATCTAGCAGTTGAAAAAGAACTGGACAGATATTAGTATAACTACTTCTCTTCGGGCTTGAAGGCAGTCGTTTTTTGGAATTTCTTCCTGACGTTTCGCTAGCGCAAGTGGTCAGTTTCTTCAGAGGCTTATTCATCTCCGATGACTAAACGGTTCGATTTCTCAAGGCGTATTTATATTGATGCAGGTAGTCTGGAGTGTTAATTACTTCTGTCGGGTTCGGGGAATAATCATCATCATTAGTTGCCGCACTACCTGCTGTGATTTCATTAGTTATTCTTGATTTCTTCAGAATCGGATTCCAAATTCTGTTTGGAGTCAACGCTTCTTCCTTTCTGTTAAAATTGTCCGCATGTTTTTGGATTTCTATTGCCTCCCGTACCAGTCGGCTATGGTAACCCTGGTTGGGGGCAATCAGTGTTGCATTTTCGAACAGAATCCTGTGGTCGCCCTCACTCAATGCGTGTTCCGCCACCGCCGATTTGTCGGTTTGCCCCAGCCTGCAGTTCCTTTGATGCTCTTTGAGCCTTGTACCCATGGATCTTTTCGTGATACCGATGTAAAACTTCCCACAGGTGCACGGTATGCGATACACCCCTGCCGCTGACAGTGGGTCTCTTCTGTCTTTAGCCGACCTGAGGCTTTGTTGGATCTTCTTGGTCGGCTTGAAAACCGTTTTTATGTTATATTTCCCCAAGAGTTTTCCAATTCTGTCAGTGACCCTCGGGATATATGGCAGATATGCATTCGCAACTACCTGAGAGTCCTCCCTGTTATGAACCGTGGGACTCTTCGGTTTCATGGCCCTGTTTATCTCAGATACACTGTACCCATTCGACCTCAAGGTCACTTGAAGATGTTTCAGTTCCTGCTCTAGATGTTCTGGTTCACAAATTCTTCGAGCACGTTCAGTTAGGGTAGATATAACTCCTCTCTTTTGACTGGGATGGTGGTTCGAAAGTGCGTGTAGGTACCTATCCGTGTGCGTGGGTTTTCGGTATACTTTGTGGGTTAGTCTAGCGCCACATCGTTCAATCAGAACATCTAAGAATGCTATCTGCTGGTTCTGTTCGGTTTCCATGGTGAATTTGATGCTGGGGTGTTGAGCGTTAAGGTGGTCCAGAAAAAGGTTCAGAGCGTCTCTTCCATGTTTCCAGACGACGAAGGTGTCATTCACGTAGCGTAGCCACAAGGTCGGCTTCAAATCAAAGGCGTCGATTGCCTTCTCTTCAAACCGTTCCATGAGGAAGTTGGCTATCCCTGGGCTCAGTGGACACTGATTGCCCCCAACCAGGGTTACCATAGCCGACTGGTACGGGAGGCAATAGGAATCCAAAAACATGCGGACAATTTTAACAGAAAGGAAGAAGCGTTGACTCTAAATAGAATTTGGAATCCGATTCTGAAGAAATCAAGAATAACTAATGAAATCACAGCAGGTACTGCGGCAACTAATGATGATGATTATTCCCCGAACCCGACAGAAGTAATTAACACTCATCGGAGATGAATAAGCCTCTAAAGAAGCTGGCCACTCGCGCTAGCGAAACGTCAGGAAGAAATTCCAAAAAACGACGGCCTTCAAGCCCAAAGAGAAGTGGTTATAATAATAACCTCGGCCGCGAAAGCCTTAACCATTTTGGACAGATATTGTCACCTATAATAAATCATTGTTTATAATTATAATAATAATTTATTCATCTCTTCGGATCACAATAGTGATATAAGATAAGTCAACAAGTACAAATATTTATATATATTTATAGAATATGAAAACATATTTCAAAAGACCTTAAAATTTCAGTACTTTCAAACTAAAGCCTCGACCAAAGCTGATGCAAACAACACGAAGTCATTGCGCCGTCTATTTTTGGACGAGGCATCCCATAAACAAACCGAATTTGCTCATTTCCTTTGCGAGGGAAATGCAAAAAATCTTTCGACATAGTCGTTAAATCAAATCGTATTTCGAAAAATTCCTTTAGGCCAGTCTCAAACTACTTACCCAGTAGGTTTTGGTTGGCACCTTTCAGAAAAAAACTACTCCCATTATATCCGACCATGGTATTAGCCAAGGAAGTAGTTGTTTTCTGACAGATGTCAACCAAATCCTACTGTGTGGGTAGTTTGAGACTGGCCTGAACAAATTGTTTGAAAGATGATTTCACCCAGAGACCGTTCCGAATACCATCATTCGAAACGTTGTTATTACACCCATCTTCTAACTTGATTCAACAATTTTCATTTTACATTTTCATATTTTTTATTGCAATAATTTTTGCATTTATATTCTTCACTTCCCTTTTTCGTTATTCTATTCAATTTCTGTTCATAAACTATGTATATAAGTTTTTTTTTTCCTTTATTTCTAATCAAAGTTTATTTCGATTTCTTCATCGACCAAAAATGGTCGCGCGTTGGTCTATTAGACCGACGATTATTTGGTTGTGGTCCTTCATTGCAAAATGACTTCCTTTGTGCACCCCTCCACAGTACCTTCCCCATTTACCAAAAGCAATCCCAAATTCGTCAATTGCGCTATTGATATGTTATAGTGCGGCTGTGTGTGCAATCCGTCTTTTCGACCGAATAACGACCGGTAGCGTGGCTTTTTGTTTTCAGGTGAATATTGATGAGTTATCTACTTGTGTGTGTGAACGTAATTTGATTCGATATCATATGTTTATTTCCAGGAAGGCTGAACAGTTATATTATTTTGTCCGATAACATGCAAGAATCTCGAACACAGCTGGATTTTCTGGAATTCCTTGCCTTTGAACTTTGTCGTGAAGAGCGATGTATTGCCTCCCATTAGAAAATTCATCAAACCATATAAATACAAGAATATCTGAGATGCGGAATATACCTAAACCAAGACAACTAGCATAAACTCAAAACGTTCAAGAGAGGTTGCGGCTACTGTTCGTCGAAAAAAAAACGCAGAACCACAACGAAATGCAATGAGTGATGCACACATATTTGCAGAGGACACACTGTCACAAAATGCTTCAATTGTACAGAAAATAACAGAATGCAGCTAGACTAGTAGCTACCTAGGTTTTGAATTGGTTTTGAAATAAATATACTACTTACGTTCATTCGGTGATTTTCGTTTCATTCGCTATATTTATGAGCTGAAATATTTATTTTTTGTATGATTCTCTGTATAGCATTTAATTGAATAATATCACCATAAAAACTATTTGAGTTCGAATTGGAGAACTTGTTTTTATTTCGATAAAAGACCGATAATGCAAACTTCCTGCGCGCGACCAGTCTTGGGGTGGAAGAGTCATGTGTGAGCTTTGTGTGATAATCGATTAAATTTTGATTATTCCCAAGTTTTTCATAGTGCTGGGAACGAATATTCAGGTATTGTAGACGAGAGAGACGACTCACCTTCAAAGAGCAATTGAACTGTGTAAACATCTCCGTGCTATGTCTGAAATCGTGCTTGGTTGAATATACATTCCATGAATTATTTCACGAAGCGTTCTGCTGCATTCATCATTCGTTTTTCAAATACATTTTCCCCAGTCGATATCTATTGCTCTTTTCCTTTCCACAACAGTAGCAGCCGAGGAATTGTCTCTTGTTTGCCGTGGAAAAAGGAACAGAATTGAAAATGGCATTCAAATTCATTCCGGAAAACTCCCAAGGCAGTCGCTGTACCTGCTGGGTTCGCAGGAATGTTTTACTATTAAAATATGCATTAACGTAGACGGAGTTTCTATGGAAGAGGGAGATCGTGTAATCGGATAACTTACTGATATGACTTGTGAGATTCTTCAACTGGATATGATTGTCGCTATGGAGTTTTCTCAATGTTCAGCCACTTCTCGAAATCCAGAAACAATGGAATAGTTTTGCATTCCAAAAATGTATTTTAGTCTCGGGATGAGGCAAAAGCTGTATAATTGGAGAATAAGAATGTTTTCATTCGTTTGTAATAACTAGCATAGCTAGAGACCTGAGGAACGATGTTCCACTCACATTGGATTGGAAAATACCCGATTCTCAACCGGATTATCAGAAGGAGGGAGGAAAGGCTATATATTTCTCATCGGAAAATCTATGAAATTCTATAACGCCCGGTATCATTATTCCTTAAGAAATTACACACCTCTGATTGCATTATTCTTATATAATAATAACATTTTCTGCGAATATTCCTCTTCTTTCATAGCATTGTATGTACATAAGAGAAATTCTCATTTTTTCTAGTATGAATTAATTCCGGAAATAATTATGTTTTGAGTTACGGATTTTCTGAAAAAATTCTCGAATGAGAACGATCTGAAATTAATAACGCTAGGGACATTGAGTGAAAATGTGAACATTTGAATCGGTAATATATATGTTTGTTTGTTTGAAATGTGTTTTTCCGTTAACCACCATATGAAGATCCTGACACAATGAGGTTGCAGTTGAAAAAAGGGGCTGAATTTACAGAGAAAACTGTTATCTCTCGACCCTCCGGTAGTATTTATTACCTTCTTTGAGCAACTATAAAAAGAAAAACTCAGTATTTGTAAAAACTTTTATAATCAACTCCTTTGAAATTATTAGACTTCATTTTCGATTCCACTCATTTCGTTTCCGAAAACAGATTTTATAAATAGATATTTGGCACAGCAATGGGTTCAAAAATATCTCCGATTTTAGCTCACTATGCTTCAGATATAATCTTGATACCCAACTGCTTGTCTCTACTTCCTCACGATGTTTCTATTTGTAAAAAGATATGTGGATGATTCGATTCTTTCAGTACCTGCCGATGGTATAAGCAATGTTTTGAATTTGTTCATTTCTCATGATGTCAATATTCGATTCACTGTCGAAGAAGAAATAGACAATTGTATACCATACTCAGATATGGAACTGATTAGAGGTAAGCAAAACAAAATAATCACCGGATGGTATAGAAAAGCGATATGTTGTAATCATTTTCCTGATTTTCATCCATATCATCCCTATAAAATGAAAATAAATTTGGTCACCTCGCTTAAAAGTATAGTCGTTAAATTAAGTCATCCCAGCATACGCCAAAATTATTTAATAATATCAAGTGAAATTCTTATTCCAAAACATCTTATCAATAACTTACTATTTTCCAATGATAAACAATCACGTACCACAAAAATAATTCCGAACCCGTCACATCTCACTATGGTCAGATCTCTACAATTCATTCATGAACTCACTCCTGAACTAATCAATGTTCTAAAATATGAAAACATCAAAATCACAAGAAATTTCATGAATACCATTTTTATATAAAACTCTACAGTTGAATCTTCAATTTTGAAATAACAGAAATCGAATATTGTTGATGAAATTCCCTCTCTAGATTGTTATCAAACGTATATTGGTCAAACAGCGAGGAATCTCAATAGTCGCATAATTTGACACAGAAGCGATTGTAGAAGAAACGTCAATTCACACACTAACATTTTTCAACTCATTGACGAGGTAGTCCATTAATTATTTATCTTTTCAATATTTTCGAATTTGTTTGATCATTCAAGAATGACAGTTGATATGAAACTCACTACCAGATAAGTGAAATAATGTGTCTATCCCTCTACTATTAATCAAAAAAAAAAATAATACTTCTTGTATGAATTACTGAACAAAGTGAAGCTGAATATAAAATATATTATCGGTTTATACATATACCAAATCTTAAAAAAAATCGAGTTTTCGACAACTGAGTTACATGAATGGATTCGTGAAAAACCAAGCATATTGTTTGTAAAAAAAGCTCTGATACTATGTTCAATTGACTAATTTGATTCAAAATTATCGACTGATTCGGTATTTCTGTTTTGATAACAATAATAATCTTGGGAGGTGTATTAATAGTAGATTATACCACGAGTCGATAATAATAGTCATTATTGCTAGTAGTATACTCTTTTTTATTTACGAATAAATTTTTTATCGTAAATAAATGATTCTTCAGTTTCATTCATCTCAATACAAATACACAAACACTACTTACGTGTTTGACACTGACACTTTGGAGTCTGGTTGTATCCAAATTATATCGTTTCCATGGTAATATTCAATTCGAGAAATTGTGTGATAGGGCTACAAGAGGAAATAACGATTATCACTACTAATCCCTCGCCATTATTCCCTAAGGGAATAATATATGGCATTATACTGCAGAAACCATAAGTATAATACTAACATTATGTTTTAGACGTGAATAAAAAATGTATGGCTGGATTCAGACAGATCCGAAATCCGATCGTAAGACGATACATATATATATATATATATATATATATATATATATATATATATATATATATATATATATATATATATATATATGAAGATGAGTTATATCGGGTGTTCAGTCGTTCAACTGGAGAAAAACTCTTCTTTACTCTACCAAGCTTTCGATAATTTTTATTATCTTTATCAAGGTGGTAAAACGAGTTAAATAGATGAACTCAACATAATATATAAAATAGAAAATATTCTTTACTGAATGCTGACGGACACTATATACATATACAACCAAACACTAGTTATATACTCAGCATAACCTTCCTCCATACAATGTAAACAAAAAAATGTCAAGTGGGATTCGAATACACGCTTGTCACCCCATTTCACTCGAATTCAATGACCTGCCCTACCGAAATAATGAGGTAGGTTTATATTTTTTATAGAAAACGATACTCTTGAACGGTGTAAGTCGTATATAAGTATAGTTAAATTATATACTGAGGTGGTTATATTCCTTGAGGTGTATGCCGAGCATGCAGTTCATCCAATGTTCTCAAATGCATATTAAGATCGTTTTTGTTGAATATTCCAGCAAGGAAAATCTTAATTTATGCTGGGGATGTTCTAAAACATCTACGGCATATGCACATAACAATGTGCATTGATGTTGTTCGGATATGAACCGGTTAACATTTGATAAATTTAGGTACACTTCATCAGAACGTTTGGAAAAAATCTATTTGTGAAATCTAATGCACTGATCTTTTGTGTTTTGGAAAATGTAGATATCCGTTTTAATATCATTGAAAATATGAACCAGATATCCAGTTATTGATCTACACGATGAACACTTTCAGAAACATTGAAACATTCCGCAGTAACAACACTTGTATGTAATCAACACTTTCTCTTGTTCTACCTCAGAAATGCTTATCCGTATGATAAAGAGTTTGTTATGTCACTTGTCCCCTTATACTTTTGCTTCAGTATTACATGATTTGTTCATTATATTTGCTTTTGAAATGTTTTTCAATTAGAAGTTTTTTGGACTCTCGTTGTCAGCTATAGTATCTTAAGGATATTACCCATTAAGGAACTAATTTCATCACAGATTTCGAAAGCACTTTATTTGACAACAGCTCGAGGTCAAAGGCCAGAGGGTAAGTGTCAAGGTAATGTTGGTTTCAGTGGTTATTCCGAGACAAATGACTACAAATAGACAAAGATAGGGAGATTCTTTCACCAAAACATTTCCCACATAATCAACTCAATTATAACTGTAGATCTTGGAAAATGGGTGAGCAGAAAGGCAATCATACAAATGATTTCATCAAACAACTAAATCATTTAGGATATTCTGATCTGTTATACTTCAAAACATGAATCGGCTGAGCGAGAGAAACCGAGATCAAAAACGGATAGGTAGGATAAAGACTCCAGAAGAGCTTTTCGACGGTAACGTTTCATTTCTGTGAATATGTATGGTTGTAGTTATTAAGAATGTTGTGGGATAATAAAGAAGAAACTGAGTACCCACATCCCACCTTTATGTTTGGTATTGAGACGTTGGTATATACGTTAGCAAGGATGTGAAAAAAAAATCCGAATTTCGATTATCAGAATAACATCTCGAACTGAAGAAGAATAGGAGGCTGAAGGAGTACCAGTCAGACCTACCTGAGAGTAGGGAGTACGTAAGCACATATCCGAAATGAACATTCTGTTATTATATAAACTTTGACTGCAAAACTTTCATTGATTATAAAACCAGATAATAAGAAGGGGCGCCAGCATAACTGACTTTTTACACCTCTGAATTTATACCGGAGTTGATAAGCGATAAAGTCGTCTAAACAAAAAGCCGAAGAGGAAACTTCCCATTGAAAACATTTGAAATATAAGGCCATTAAGAGAGTAAAGCGAAGCAAAACACATTTCGGTCGTTCTTCGAGCGATCCGAAGGCGAGTTCGTTATTCTGATGGCATTAAGTACCTACACTTAGACACAATGCTCGGGACACTGGATGAGTTATTGAGTTGCTTCCTCCTAGCCGTATAATTGTCTTACACTCCATGATATCCGGCGCGTACTTCGGCGCTACAAGAGATTTGTTATGTACCCGTGGTTGCTGTGTCGAGACGATAAAGCCGCTTTTGAATGTATATGGGGTGTTCTAAAAGTCAGTATGTACCTTAACATGATTTCAAATTCTTGTCACTGCATGTACAATTCCAGACTTGTTACTTCCCTAGAGTCACATGATACGTGGTAAAATTTGATATCCAGCAAACATTCTGAGAATCCATGAGAAAATTGGTTAATCACGAGGTATTTGACGTAACGCAGAATAAAGAAAAGTTCTTAATAAAAGAGATCACCTCCTAGGGAGTATTTTGTTGATATTCGTGTTTTCTTAAGCATATACAATAGTTAGAAAATGTCATATAAACCTAAAGATGGAGGCTTCGAAATAATCGTTTTTTCATGGTGGATCAATAATTTTTTTAAGTTTCTTGGATGTATCAAACTAGGGCGATATGGAAATACAAAGAAATAGTTTGAACAACTGTACAGAAACAACAATTCAAGTTTATCTCTGAAAATTGCTGCACAATAGACACAATGAATCAGAAACTTGAATTGTATTATTGAAACTCCCCTACCATAAAATGAAAAAATCAATTGAATTTCTCGAAAAGTATTAATGTTTTATTCGAAAACACCAAATATATATAATCTTATTGGTTTTGCAAATTGCCATGTCAGAGGTTTCTTAAATACCATCGGAATAGTATTAGGAAAACAGTGGATCTTTATTTGGGAGCTTAGAGATTGACAGAAGAATTCGACTTTGACATGCTATTTCTTCTTTAAACTTGGATAATGGGAAATATTCGGAATATCATATGAACTCAGGAACTCACATTTCCATTATATAGGCAAAAAAACTACTTTGCTTGTCGGTGACATCAAAATTATAACGAAACAAAAGTAATGATGATTTGAATTCGATAGGGAGAAAACGTTAACGTTGATGTTCAATGTGAGTCACAAAAACTCATATAAATTTGAAGTTTGAGAAAAAATATACTGCTTGAACGTCATTATTAGCAGCCTGTTTTTCATAAATTTTTGGTGTTCACCTTCCGCCCTTTATCGTATCAGTGACCTCAAGATATTTGCTATACAATATGATATTCATCCAGTTCTGTCGTTTGGTGTTTGTCAGCATCAAAAGTAATGTTTTTCTGGTATTGAAACTGTTTCCGATTCGTTTCATCTCATCAGCTAATGGGGTGATGAAGGATATTATTTTTGACATATGACATTTGAATAGATGCCAAACTAATTCTCCTTTCCTTTCATTCTCTAGAAATATTTCAACATTGATATTGCTCCCGGAATTATTTGACTGCTCTTCCGCAAATATACATTGAGGCAAATAACCGATACTATTCTGCACTAGACAGACAAACATACATGTAACACACACCTGTTTGAATCGATTATTTCAGCAGGGTAATGAATACATACAATTCGTTCAGGTACACTATTTCTCAACTCTCATTCAATTCATCTGGAATATTTTTGTATATTTCCATGACACAGAAAGGAGGGGATTTTTTGAAAAATTCAAATGAGTAAGGATAAAAATACCTTCATATCTGATATTAATATTGTAGATATCTGTTCTAAATTTGATTTAATCTATGAATGTTTGGAACATTTTTGTATGATTATGTCGTGGAAAAGAGTGATGCTTCCTTCTGTTAGCCATATTCAACAGTTAAACCTATTTCGAGAGGATTAACCACTATGAAAACGGCAAATGTGAAATGATAAATATCGAAAATATAATAGTCAATATAGTCCTTCATAGACAATAGGTAATTGTATAAAAAATTAGCACAAGAGAGCACAAGAACAACATACTGTCGGTTTCAACTGGGGGATTGAAGCCGTGGCGGGCACTCGCTCCACTGATTATTTTTTCAAATTACGAATGTTGTCTTATGAGATGCTTCACCCCACCACTGCCTTACATGTTTTATTCACGTCTCAAACATAATGTAAGTATTATACTTATGATTTCTGTTGTATAATGCCATATATTATTTCCTTAGGGAATAATGGCGGAGGATTAATAGTGATAGTCGTTATTTCCTCTTGTAGTCTCATCACAAAATTTCTAAAATGGAATATTACCATTGAAACGATATAATTTGAATATAACAAAACTGCAATGTGTCAGTGTCAAATGCGTAGGTAGTGTTTGTGTATTTGAATTGAGATGAATGAAACTGAAAAACCATTTATTTACGATAAATAATTCATTCTAAAATAAAGTTTACCACTCGGAATAATGTTTATTTTTATCGACTAGTGATATAATCTACTATTAATACACCTCCCAAGATTATTATTTTCATCAATACAGAAACACCGAATCAGTCGATAATTTCGAATCAAATCAGTCAATTGAACATATTATCACATCTTTTTCTACAAATAGTATGTTTGGAATCCATCCATATAACTCAGTTGTCGAAAACTCGATTTTCTTTAGAGTTGGTATATGTATAAACCGATGATATTTCTTGTATTCAGCTGCAATTTGTTCAGTAATTCATACAAGAGGTATGCATTCATTTTTATGATTATAAGTAGAGGGATACACACATTTTTTCTATTATTTGGTAGATAGTTTCATATCAACTGCCATTCTTGAATAATCAAGCAAATTCGATAACATTGAAAAGATGAATAATCAATGGACTGCTCGTCAATGAGTTGTAAAATGTTCGTGTATATGTCAGCAAAAAATTATTGTTTTTTTCTCAAGACATCTCGATAATATTCTCCAGAGAGAAAATCTGAAAACACTGAGAATAAAATGAATATTACTTCAAAAGGAGGAGTCGGGTACATTTCTTCTATAAAATGGGTTGAGGAGCAAACATCTACCGAGAATCAAGTTCTCTCCTCAAAGGAACGAAAGCTGTTCCATGGGATAACAGATCCGTCCATATTATATCAATTGATAATTTTTCCCTGTCTGTATGATTATTCATTTATTCATGTTTTCCTTCGTTCAACACTTTGACGACTGAGCCTTGTGCAGAAAAGGTCGTTCGATTTTCTTAGATACCAAGAGGCTCTGAGGCGCCTTACCGATTTTTACGGTAGATGATTTGCTATTTCAACTGTTAGAAAATACCCACAGTGCTACAAAGTCAGTTCATGTATTCGATTAATAAATCCCACCTGCCAGGTGCCAGCCACCTCCGACCAATTATTTATATAATCCCAAATTAAAAATACCTTCTAGTCCAAGTAATCATCAGTTTTACTGGAGGACAAAAAAATTGTGTCATGAAGTTACGAGGAGAGTTGGGAGAAATATCAATACAATAGTTCCGTGCCATCCCTAACCCCTGTGTCACTTTGTTTTCCATTAAGCCACTCGAATTTTTTGTGTTATTTCGTGTTTCATCTACTATTGTGCTTTATTTTCCATCCTCTAGATATTGCAGGGAGGCAACTCGTTAAATTACTTTCCAGACACAATTTCAAACTACTGTTGAGTATTTCATGCATTGTTGACCGTCCGTCGGCCTTGAGTTTATCGAGATTCAAAACGTACGCGGAGTTCCCAACAATTTGGTTTGGGAAATATTTGTGATCGAATCTTCTTTATAATTCATGTTCTTGATATCCGAATATGATGTTCAATGAAAAAACAATATCTACGAAGTACTACCAATAAGAAGCATTGGAGATAGTTAGGTGTATAGCGAAAGGGAGAAAATACAATTTTAGTTTTCAGATCACAGAATCCCAAAAAATACTCCAAGAGAAAAATTACTCATCAACAGAGACCGTTCTTATATAAACAGTTTTATTGGAATATACCGATTTGTTTTATTTAAAGAAAATTTATAATAGTTTTAACAGCATGAGTGGATATGATGGTCATTTGGTTCGAGGACGAAGTTTGAGCACGATGCTGTAACTTTCGAGGGAGATATGACGAATACCCCATAAAGTGTGTTTTTCACTATCAGAAAAGTATTGCCGAACTTTCTCTCAATTGAAACACCGATACTCAAAACTCTTTATAGAGATATATTACCCTCAAAGTGAACTGATATAGAAATTAATCATTAATTTTCGTTTTTTAAAGCTTATCATCTTGTTAGCGAACAATGCTTCAAGTACGAGTTATTTCAGTCTGGTGTGAGGGTAATATTGATCTCTATTGAGAATGTTCACTTTTTCACCAAAGATTCCAATCTCATCGATTATTGATAATCTCAATTGAAGAAACACTATTGATGTTAATTATTACTAACTGATTTATCCATGTTTAACTCATTTCAACCTAAAGTTATAATCAGATACATTTCGTAGTCCTACTGGTTGTCATAATGAATTAACTGTCGTTAAATCTTCAGACGTTTCACATAGCCCTAAATGTATTTATATTTGAATTTCAATTATCCTCTGAAGACTAAGTTCTTGAAAAATCATAATGAAAGTAAGTCCGTAGTCGAATTTCAAACCTCTGTACCACTCCTTTACTACTTTCTATTAATAGGCAACATGTAAGGAAGGTCAAATGCAGAATATATATGGCACTTAGTGCCTCGAAATGAATACTTGAGGCAATTACATTCATGAATACTCAGCTGGAATTACTTATCTTCTGCCGTCTTATTGTTTGCTTCTTCAGTTGTGTGCTTCGTTGAAGAGTTTCTACTCTGACAGGTCTCTGTATGTGGTTGTTGATGGAGTATCATCTGATAGTCTCCCAATATAAAGGCAGGTGTTCCACAGAGTTCAGTTCTGGCGCCCACTTTGTTTCTGCTTTATATCAATGATCATTCATCATAATAGCTTCTCTTCCAGAGTCCCCATACCAGCTCGAGAAAAAAATATTCGAAGAATTATTCATGTCAATTAAATTAACGATGACTTGGTGAAAATAATAGAATGGGGTAACATGAACTTAGTGGAATTTAATGATAGGAAAACCCAGGCATGTCTCTCCTCAAGGAAAGCCAATCTATCATCATCTAGTATTCAGATAACAGGAGTAACTATTCCTACCAAGTCGAGTATCTTGTTGCTAGAAATTACGATCAGTAATAATCTCCCCTGGGACAATAATATGAGATCGATCGCTAGAGGTGCTTCCTAGAAACTTGGGTTTTTATTTCGTGCGGAGAAATACTTCACTTCTCGTAAGCTTCTAATGATCTACAAGGCTCAGGTACATTCTGTCTTGGAATATAGTTCTCATGTATGGAGTTCGGCACAAAAATATTCATTGAAACTTCTCGATTATACTCAGACAAAGTCAATCCGTCCAGTTGATGATTCTTTATTCACAGACTCGCTCACTTCATTGGAGCATCGTAGAAGGGTCGGAGACTTGTCTCTCTTCTATAGATATTTTCACGGTCGGTGAATTGTTATCAATCGTTCCCCCCTTGGCAATATCTACACGGATGACTCGTCGAGTACAGAATTCCCACCCCTTTGTTATGAACTGGGGACCTGTCGAACCTCTCTTGCTTTTCAGGGATCTTTTTTTACTAGAACAGCTGAGCTGTGGACCTCCTTGCTGAGAGAGGTTTTTTCTGAGGCTCACAAATCTCAAGAATTCAAAGTGGATGTTAATTGGTATCTCCTGTTTCTTGATTCAAGTAGTGTTCTTTGAACATTACAGTGCTTCCCTTTCGTGTAAATCTGCATGTAAAAAAATGAAATTCGGCCAACAAATTAACAGAAAATTGGTTTTTGTTCCTCTCATTTTCCCAATAACGGAAGTTATAACAATGAACTATATAAATATATATGTTGCTTCATTTTTGGCGGGGGCCCAGAAACTATCCTCTTCATTTTTTGGCGAAGGGTACATGTTGTGGCAGAGGAGATCAGCCGAAGACGATAAAATACCTGGGACAGAAAATCCCCCGAACTCATCAACCCTTGGAATCTCCATTGCTACTCTCGGTGTAATTTCATTTTCGCTTGTAATGCCCAAATAGTTATGTCGTTGGACCTTGCTGAATGTGTCTGTAGCAGAAATCTCTTTTGTCTTTGCCAAAGATGGATACGTTATTATAGTATTGTGTACAGCCAGTAAAACATGTTTGGTTTCAATTCTCGTTTTATTCCATGAGGGGGCCTGGTCAGTATGGGTTTCATCGCCACTTCTCTTTCCATTCTGTCCACATATTGGTTTCAGATCAGTCCTGACTCTAGTACAACTCCAAGATATTCAACCTCGAAGAATCAGAGGTTGATCAGAATCAGAGAAGTCATTCCATCACGTTTCTCCACAGATGCCACTTTTACAAATTCAGGTGAACTCATGTTTGTTCTCTTTTCAACTAGTCACAGTATGCAAGCATGCGCTCTCTTAATATACTGTTATATTTGCTTTGGGCTAAGGTGATTGGGTCGTCATCATAGCCGGGTATTTTCTATTCGATTTGATTCAGTAAGCATAGTAGCCATTTTAAAATTCCACAGCAGTGGATACAGAAATCCCCCCCGAGGACACCCTACTACCATAAATTCGCCCGAGATGGTTGTATGTATCAAACGCCTTATGAGCATGGAGTCCATCCATCTGCAGCATGTTTCATCATCTCTCTCTCCTCATATTGAGGCTTGGATGATCGATTATAAGAAAGCATTTTCGAAAGTGCCCTTCATGTCCAGGAACACTGCCATAATGATTTGGCATAATGCCGTTTCTGTTGTCATACCTGATCTGTATGCAAATTGATTCTTGTACGGTGGTCTAGTAGCCACAGTATACCAAATGTATCTTTCAAGCTTCGTTCAGAGAGTCCTAAGTATATAATATGACATAAGACTTCTGGGTCTTAGGGCTCTCACCGATTCCTGTTGCAGGTTTTGGGATGAATTTGACTTTCATTATTCTCCATGCCCTCGATGTATGGTCCAGTGCCAAGCAGGCTCCCAGCAATATGCATGGTTTTTCTTACAAAAGTTTCGGCCACTTTTGTATAAGGATAGAATGGATGCCGTCCGAAATCGTCGATTTTCCTAATTTCAAATAATCAATGGCCCTCTTTGTCTTTTTCACATCTATCATTGTCTTCTCATCTAGGGTGTAATTATTAAAACTATGGTCAACAGACACTTGTAGAAAAACCAATTTCAATATTCAAACAAAATTATAACTAATGAAGTATCATCCGTACCAGTTCAAGCATATCATGAAGACTCATTGCCCTCAAAAAAAATCCATCTCGAATATGATTATAGTGTGGTATTGAGATATGGATATTCATAGTTTTTTTTTTCTGTCCAAATAACAGCCTAGTCCACCAATAATAAGGAAGTAGATTATTATGACGGCCATTACTGTCAAACCGAACTCTTGTCAAAGACATATTGTATTGTGAGCTAGAGAATAGTTTCTGAATTTGAATAAACCAATAGCTGTGTTCGGCAGATATGAAAGTGGATGTTTTCATATGGATGATATATATTTGATTCAAGTTTTGCTTATTTGGAATACAAGTTTGTGAAAAACTCCATTCCCTCCTAAAAATTATTCAAGAGTCCGAATATCATTATACTAACAGCTGGGTTTGGATACCATGGAAATTAATCTCACTTTGATGTCAAATATATGATGACAAATAGTATTTCATTTTGTTTTTTTTCGCATCAAGTCAATTATCATTCATTTCTCACTGACTTCAAAAAACAATTTTCACTAAGCAAAACAAGATCAAGAAAAATGTTCTGTTCATCAACTCCTGATATTTTCCCCACTTCCATCGAACAATTCGGGAAATAAACACAATGTACCTAAAATGAGATCATGAATACCCAAATTAACAGCAGAATGAACTCACAAATGCATTTGCGAAGTTTTATGACGAATTTTAGGCCAGTGTAATAGAAATTCTCATCAAATGTATTCTTTCGGTTACCTTTCGACTCAGGCTCAAATAAGGCATCTCAGTTCTTGAATGATAATTCACGCAATATTTCACTTTATTTAATTTTACTATACCTGTGGGTCTATCAGTGAGTTTTTGAGACAGTGCCTATTATAATTTTATTGTCGAGATTTTTCACCCCAATTTCAGTGTTACTTGTTACACCACTAGTGCTTCAATTATTTCTGGAAACTTTCGGTGAAAAAACCACCAATAAGAAACTCCAGTGTACCATTCGAATATTTATATTTTGGAGCCTCTCAAATTCAAGATGGCTTTAGATGACATGGTGGTCGAGCGGTCTTCAGCGTAGTTTCATGTTTCTCACAGCCAGTTCAATTGACCGTCGGGTCAGAAATTTTCTGGCTAACTCGGTGCGATGAGCAATTCTTGGTTGCCTAGATACCATTTCTGGTAGGTGGGATTTTTTGATCGAATACACCAAGTGACACGGTCTCATTGTGGGTTTTTCTGGGTTTCCCTATAATTGGAATAGCATATTAATGCCCTACCGTGAAATCAGTAAGACGCCCTAGAGCTATTCAGCACCTGAGATGATAAGCCGATCATTGCCCGCAAAAGTTTTTTCATTACAGTTTTCACAACTCTGAAAAAAATCCTATATTCAATGTAAACAACAAATGAAATGTTACTACTTTCAGTAGTTTCGATGTAGAATATTCACATGAATTCGTCATTTTCAAGACTGTACATACATATGAGGTAAACACAGTATATTAATTATTGTTGGGTACGGTTTGAGGAACTACAATTGATGGAAATTGTTTTTCCTATGGAATCGTCTCATTGTCGTCAGTGACGTGTTAAAATGTTTTCTGAGTACTATTCAAAAGTCATTATGCCATGGTGGATATACGTTTTCTTCTCAGTTTTTTTGAGTGAGTAACCTTCCAAAATCTGAAAAAATTAGGAATCAATATTGAATTCTATTATGAGTGAAGCAGGGCAGATTTCTGATCCACCCCAAGAAGTTGCTGCGTAAATGACAAACAGTTCCTTCTGAATGAAACACGTCCTGTCAGTCAGCAAATTCTCGTATATAACGTTAACTTGCAAATCACGAACTATAAGAACATTCAAAGACTGGAAAAATAATAGAAATCCTCAAACCCAGAAAACCTTCCATAACAAAAGGAATTGATGAATTCAATAAGTGAAAAAACCTTCATCGAAGGTGTGAAGAAAGTGCATCCTATCAAATGGTTGAACGGGAATTCATCAGATATATCACTTTGATTAACAAAATGATAAAAATGCAGAAAACAGTAGTAGCAAAAGGAAAAAAAACAGTTCAAATAATAAAAATCCATGGAAAATTGTCAAGAGTATCAACAAGAACTATGTTGAACATGAAATCAAATCAATACAAAACGATGATAGTGATTCATTAAATGATAATAAAACTATAGCTAATCATTTCAGTGAATACTTCAGTAGAGTACGTATGATTTATGCAAGCAAAATAATTATACCCCCAACGAGTGTACCTTAGAATATTTATTATGTAACATTATTCTTTTTTCCTACGACCCGTTGATGAACCATGTGAAACCATGGAAATTACTTTTTCTTTGAGACCAAATGAATCTCCCAGAATCAATATGATGGAAGCGGAAGTTTCAAAGGGGATTGCCAAAGAAATATTCTCCCCACTAACTCATTTGATAAATAAAATAAATATGAACGAAGAATCTGTCCAGCTGAATCAAAACTCACAGTCGTTACTCCACTATTCAAAAAACCCGAAAGAAATGAAACTGGTAATTACAGGCCCATATCACCAATCGCAAGCGTGACAAAAATCTTCGAGAACATTCTTTAATTGAGGCTCACAAGATACTTGGAGAAGTGCAAACTATTATCCAACTCACAGTATGGTTTTAGAAACGAAAAATGAGATTTTTTTCATGAGATTTTCAGCTTGACAGCGGATATTTATAAAGCCATGGATCTTTATCGCAGAAAAACAATTATTTGTGTTTTTTTTTTCTTGCAAAGGGCACCGGTACTGTCTGCCAAAAATAATTCTTGAAGCTCTTGAAAGATTTCGGAGCAAGAGAAAATGTCTTGAAACTTCTATGAAGCTATCTCAAGAATACGAAACAAGTGTTCGAAATTCACACACCTCTAAGTAATGAGGCAGAAATAAAATTTGGTTCATCTCAAGGAACAGTACTTGGACCATCCCTGTTTTCTATTTATGTCAATGGCCTACTTGATAGTAAAACTTCAAGAAAAGTAACAAGTTTCTCTGACGATATTGTAATTTTTTATTTCAGCAACTCATGGGATGACCTGAAACTCAGGGTAGAGAATGATTCAAGTGAAATTGTGGACTATTTCAATGATAAACAAATTATTTCGATTAGAAGATGATTTCTTTCATTCTCATGTAATATATATATATATATATATATATATATATATATATATATATATATATATATATATATACAATGGACGATAGTTTCACCATCGCGATAGGACGGACTCATAGACAATATTCAACGTACATTTCGATACGTCCGTTACAATTTCAAATATCCCAAATCTCAATTAATTACTGAAAAAAAATATTCAAAACGTACTTTCTGGACCTAGATAAAAAAGTTGCACATGATCTTGTTGAAAACAAACAACCAACCTATACTAAATAAACTATTTCAAAAACTCTTTCTTCAAGCAACACAAATTCCTTAATTTTATAGTATTTGAATTTATACATTATATTGTGCTTATTATTCCATTTTTCATAACCATTTCAGTCCCGTTCAAACATTATTTCATCGAAAATAATTTGTATAAACGAAGTTATAGCATCAAAAACTATTCTGTTGTGAATTGTTACTTGTTACTTGAAAAACACTGTTATTTCTTCTATGGATTCTACTCATTGTATTTTGAAATCTATATGTCTAGTAATGTTTCCAATATGATGTTACATTATATCTCGACATTATAAGGATTCAAGAGGAGGTTGATACACTGTATTTTAAAAACCCATGCAGAACCGATGAGGTTTTCATGGGTTACTCGCTTTATTGTAGTCAAGTACTGCTTTGTTCATCAAATTCGAGTGATTTATAACACTTACTTAAACAATTTTGTAAAGTTTTCACGCTTGATTATTATTTAATATAAAAAATGTTGAGCTTTTTTGACGTTTCGAAAAACGAATCTGTTTTCGTTATCAGAACACATCCCTACGGAAAGGAAATTGGATAAATACCTGGGTTGCAATGGTAACGAGACGAAATAGGTATTTCGCAATACCCTTGGAATAGATCAGATAAATATAGAAAACCAATATTTCTGCAAATGACATTTGATCTTGTCCTAACATATTATGAGTAATACTGTGCCGAGATTTTCAATTTGCTGAACGATAATATAATCCAGTTCTTGTCTCCCCCCTCCCCTAATTCGAACAATTTTGAAATTTTAATTCGAGTTTCTTGTCACTTCAATGCAACATATTTTTTCAAAACTGAATTTATTCGTGATTTTCTGTTTCTACGATACTCATTGAGATTCATCACATCGAACCGGCCTATGATTCCTCAAGCGAGTTCCGTCGAGAGGACATAAAATCATGTTTGGCAGCCTGTAAGTTGTAAAACTCGCCTTCTGAGAGAGCAACCTCTTATTTCCTCGGATTATACGCGAAACTACGTCCATGAAACTTGAAGTTCCGAGATGCGCCAATCTGAGTTGTAACTACTTAGATAGCCATCGAAAATGTTGCCGTAAACTTTGACCGTAGGTTTATTGCAGCTACCTAATGCATTTATACAAAGTTATTCACACCGAGTTTCCATCAGAGTATGAATGGGAATTGGATTTGGTTCAATATGGTTTGTAGTATTATGTACAGAACTGGCTAAAATTTGGCACTAATATTTTGCACATTAATACGGTCGTGTGAAGCTTGAAGAATATATCTGCAATTTTTTTTTCATTTCGATGATCTCATTCGAGATTACATCACTTAGATTTATCATTATGTCCACTCTCTATCGATTGAGTCTCTTTATACCAATAATACAATTTGTTTCAACAAAATGATATAATGTGTCGACTAGAGAAAGGCAGATCATTCAATTCGATAAAACAAAATATCGCAGAAATGCCTCTTATAGTCTAGCTAACAAATTGAAAATAAAAAAATGTTTTCATTTCGCTCCTGAAAAGATGATCTAGGGCTCATTCGAATCAAAATCCCACCAAGGAAAAATGTGTCTTTCATGATTAACTTGAAAATCGTTGATGTCAGGCAAATTCTTGGTAGAGTAGTAGTTAAGATTTTATGAACAGTCTTGGGCTTAGAGTTAGTTTTGAGCTATTACTGCATAAACCAAACTTGAGTAATTTATTCCATTAATTTTTGAACTGAATCAAAATTTTCAGGTAAGTACGTTGAAATAACATAAACAACGTCAATCCAGAAATTCAATTCACCATGGAAATAGGAAAGAACAGGCAACTCGCTTCCTTATATGTGTTGGTTACGAGACGAGATGCCGGTGAGCTTGGTCATAAAGTATATTGGAAAGCAACTCACACCGACAGATATCTACTCCAACCATCACCCGAGACAAAAACAGGGCGTCATGAAAACACTGGTCGATAGAACGAAATAGATTTGCGAATGATGAGCTAAACCATCTTAGAAACGCTCTACGAGCTCATGGTTAACGAGGCAAGGAGATAAAACGAGCAATACGACCAAAGACCACCAAGAACCCATACCCTGAAGCAAATGACGAAACTCCACTAACAGGAACCGCTTTTCTGCCTCACCTGAGGGGTACTACTGATCGCGTTGGAAAAATCTTGAAAAAGCACAACATCAAAACAATTCACAAGTCCCCTATCCAATGCTGCTAGGGACAAACCGTAGCAGAACACGCCCTTCTCGTAATCATAATATTCAATTCTACCTCAATTCTCTCAACAACAACACATCATTTCTCTAGCTTATATCGTGAAGCAAATGAGATATATATATAAGCATAAAGATAACTTCGACAGTAAGGAAGAGGGACTGACCTCAAACAAAATTTGGCATCCCGTTCTAAAGACAGTGACGACATAGCCAGACAGAAGTAGTGATCATGCAGAGATTTTTCAAATTGGCTAATCATTGATAAACTCTTCCTCAGCGAGAAATATATCCTATTCGAAAAAAATTGTATGGGGATCAATATAAAGGAAAACAGTTATAACCGTCAGTTCAAAATTCCAAAAATATTTTAATAATTTTTACAGTTTCAAATTCAGAACTGAAGAAGAAATGAACTGTCCTCGTATGTTAAGAAACCATTCTCTGCTTCTCTGTGTCCACTAAGTATTCTCGGCCTATAAAAATCTGGTTGAGGGTGACACCTGTAGGAAATGGTATATTTCAAAAGGTGGTAGTACTTCTGGTTTGCATGAATAATACAGTATCACGGAATTTGCTGGTATCTTTTTCCAAAACTGGCTTGAACATATCTGGTGTGGGAATTGTCCAATTTCGCAACCTCAATCGCTACTGGATACGATTGAATAGAATTTCACATCATTGTAATGAATAACTTGTTGGCCGGTTTCCAGCAATCGGCCCATCATCAGTGTGAATGTCATTGCCAGTCTTCAAGTCACGTATGCTTAGGATAATAGTACGCTATAGAATATTTCACCCCAAATCGCCGCCTATGCCCTTTGAATATTGAAATAAGGTAACGTGCCGTTATTCAATTTGGAGTTCTTGTTTTTGCCGAATGGAGATAAACATGTTATTGCGGGCGCAACGAGAATGTTTGATTATCATTTTATTTCCATTATCGCTTCTGTTTCGTGAATAAATTAAACAAGGGTTCATGCCGCTCGCGGGGTTAAGCAAACAATTATTTGTGATAAGGAAATCACAAGCTGTGAGGTACATTCTCCGCAGCTCAGACACGTTGCGGAAATAATATTCCAAATGGAAATTACACAAAGGATCTACTTGTTGCAGAGTTATAGTCTGGCAGTCAAAGCATTAAATCTTGAGTTTTTCCCACAAAGTATAATCTCCTGAAAATTACGTATTGTGTTGAAGTTACAATTCATGGTGGAAACATTCTTGTTTTCGAAATGATCCTGTTTTTTCGATTTCGACATAACACAATATGAAATACTAATTTTCCTTAATTTTTATCAAGTTGGAATGGGAGATCTCTAGCCCACTTCGGAAAAATATAATGAATAAATCATTCGATTTTCATAGAAAATGTTAATTTCTTTTGTTAATATTTTGTTAACTGAATCCATTTCGAGAACTGCTCTGGATATGAGATTACGTTATCGACAAAGATAAATATTTTTCTCAAGAAATCAACTCATATTTTTTTGTGGAAGATTATGTAATACGACAAGTTGCCAACTAACTTGTTTTCACCGGATTTTTTTTCCAATTCGCAGCAACTTTTTGGAGTAGAATAGAAGTTTACACTTGTATTGATCCTTCATTTCTTCAGATGTCGGTTGACCGAATTAGCACTTCCAGCAGAAAAAAAATCACCAAATTTCATCATATTGTCGGTCTTGCATATATACTCATTGCCTCTGAGGATATTTTCGATTTTTGGATTCAAACATAGTGAGAAAAACATATCAGTTTGTATTCACCACTTCATTTGTCAAAGTTCACTTTGAAAGTCTCGTGAACATCTTTCGTCTGCAAGGGATTCCACAGCTTGGTTGTCGTAAAACTTCGAAGAAGAAAAATGAATTTGATGAGTCTTGATGTTCATGAAAAATTTGTGGCAGAATTTCACACTCCGGATTAGATTTGATGGAAGTGACAAATGTAAAAAGATCAGTTTTACTTCTCAAAGAAGAGATCTATGAATATATTTATATTAGAGAAACCACCCCAGATTGTTTATGAATCAGCATCATGAAAACCTAGGTCCATTTTTTTTATTAGATTCAGGAGATGGAATATGTTTGGGTGCCAAATTGGTTGAGAAGTTCGGGAAGATATTAATTACTGGCAGCATGGGAAGATGTATTTTCGAATTCCGATCGATGTGAATCCAATACAAAACCACGTAGACTAACACCTGTATCTATTTCTGTTAAATATTTTTTATGGGCCATAGAGGTTTCTTTTTTGAATGTATATTTGAGTTGATTACATCATCAGTTGTTTGTCTGAAATAACCTCTCTAAGAACAAATCATATCATTTTGTCCGCACTTTCATCAGATATTCTATACTTTAATCCTCCGGATAAGGTTAATAAAGTGCTTGCGAGCGGATATAGAAACGAGAGGTGGTCTGCGAATTGGATACCAATGACCCCAGTTGTAATCGATGAAGGCTGTCTTCTCACAAGTTGAGACTTGTTTTTGAGGATCGCACCTTTGGTGGCTTGTCATATTGAAGAAAAATCGAGCATCAGCCTGCATCACAACCATACAAGCTTTGCCTCGAGGGCATTTCACTTTACTTTCTAAATAGAGAAAATCACTTCCTTTTCTATTACAACACCATTCTGAATGACTTGTTGAAAATTAATAAAATGGTTTTAATGCCCTTGCTTCATTGACATAGCTGAAATAAGTCGGTGGTTAAAGCGCTAGACTGAAGATCCATAGACCCTTGGTTCGACTTCAGTTTTCGCAATTTTTTTTCTCAAATTCATAGCCTATATTCACATCGCGGAATCAATAGCCGATATCTGTACCCCGAAATTTTTGCCGATATCTGCAACCCTGATTTCATCGCCAAAACCTGTACTCCGAGTTCATTGCCGAAATTCATGCCATAATCACAGGTCGTCAAGTAACATCTACAGACGTCATATTTGTTTGCATGCCTGCGACACTCCTCTCCCACGCCACTATATTAATATTCAACATCAAACACAACTCTGGGGACACCCCAGCATCCTCTGAAATAACTCTCCAGGTCATCGAATCCCTATTGGTCCTCCATTCACTTCTAATATGGGTTTTCGACAGAAGAGCATTGCTGAGATTCACTACAAACAAATAATCTCGTTTGTTCATCATCTTACCCTTTTCAACTTCCCTATCAAGGTTCTCTTTCAATTCCCTAGAATTTTAGAATGTCTCCTGTCGAAAGAATCGTATCGACAATATCATCAATATCTTAATTCATCAGTTTTTTTATATTTTCAGCTCTACTCCATATTTTTTGTTCCAAGTTCTGGAATAAGTGACAATTGGTACGGCATAATGAATCAACTTCATTGCAATGAGCTCAACAAATCACTGATGTAATGGTACGATACTTGATGAAAATCCACGATAACGTAAATGGAAAATCATTTATTGGTTGATTTTCACCTAAAAATTCTCGAAATCACTTCTCGTGCTTTACTATACAGGGTGTTTCCTAACTACGGTTCCTAACTGCAGGGGGTGATTTGTAAGGTCATTATAGGAAGAAAAGTTCCCATTAACATATGTCCGGAGTTGCTTCGTTTCTGAGATACAGGGCGTTGAAATTGAAGAAAAAAAACGGTAATTATGAAATATCATGAATATCCTGGTACCGATTTGATTGAAATTTGGTACAATTATTTGAACTAATAAGGCGCTCATTTAGCCCAAACTAGATTGAAATAATTATAGCCAGTGGCGTCTCAGTGGGCACCACAGCCAACATTATTGTGAAAAAAAAGTACGCCCCTGACTTTTTTTGGTAAATTTTTTTTTTTAGATCAAACAACTGAAAATACAACTTTTTGGTCACTTGTATTTTCATCATATCTAGCTTCGTTTTAGAGAAAAAACCAAAACATAAAAAGAGCAAAAATAAAAATATTTACAATTGCGATATAACAATAAATGAGCAAAATGTCCACCTTCTGATAAGATACACGACCGCATTCGATTTGCCATTGTTTATCTGACACGTTCAAAAATTAAAGTAGTCCTTATTACATTGCAATTGTCAATTATTCGGTTCCTCAAGTCATTCACATCTAGTACAGGAGTTTCATAAACAAGATCCTTCAGATGACCCCATGAATAGAAATCTAGAGGATTCATATCAGGACTGCGAGCTGGCGAATGTTGAGGTTCTGCACGTCCAATCTAGCGATTAGGGTAGGTGTTGTCGAGATGCTGACAAACAAGAACACTAAAATGAGCTGGAGCCCCGTCGTGCATAAACCACATGTTGCCTCTTACAAGTATGGGTAGTTCTTCTAACAAAATGGGTAAATGATCTCGCAAAAAGTCCGTGTAGGATTCACCTCTTAATCTTTCTGTTGAAAAAATGGGCCAATTAGGTAGTCACCAATAATTCCTGCCCAAACGTTCAGCGAAAATTGATGCTCAAAATGATTTTCTCTAATAGCGTGGGGATTTTCATAATAGCATTTCGTGAAAAATTTGACTCGTCCGTAAATAAAATATCTGGTAAAAAATTAATATTGTGTTCCATCATATGAATCAACCACCTGCAAAACATTAATCTTGAATGAAAATCCCGAGGCAGTAGAGCTTGGATGGGTATAGGAGGTTTCTTTTTAGAACTTTCCAAACGGTTTTTTTACTGACTTCAAGCTGCAGTGCAATCTTCCTGGTACTATTTGAAGGATTTTCTTCTATCGCATCAAGTATAGCTTCTTCTAGTTCAGGCTTTGTTACCGTTTCTGGTCTTCCACCACCTGCATTTTTATTGAAACTCCCAGTTTCACATAATCTTGCATGTTTTAGCGCAAGGAATTACTGTTAGGATATCTGTCCTGGTAAATTCCTCGTGCTTTTCCCGAATTTCCATTTGCTTATCCATTAATAAGGTGCATGTCAGCCATTTCAGTGTTAGTATAATTATTCATGATGGAATCGCTGCAAATTGACAACTCTGAATTATTACGGATGGTGAACAAATATCAACCAATAATCCAACACAAAGATTAACTTTTTCAATTCGAAATGAAATATGTGTAGAAAAAACCCTACTATCAATGTCAGCTGGTCTCCAATGCAGGTGTTCATGATATGCAATAGAGTGGCTTTAATTTTTTTCCTCGAAAACGAAGCTGGATATGAAGAAAATATAGGCGACCAAAAAGTTGTATTTTCAGTTGCTTCATCTAAAAAAAATTACAAAAAAAGTCAGTGGCGTACTTTCTTTTTACAATAATGTTGGCTGTGGTGCCCGCTGAGACGCCACTGGCCATAATTATTTCAATCTAGTTTGGGCTAAATGAGCGCCTTATTAGTTCAAATGAATGTACCAAATTTCAACCAAATCGGTACCAGGATATTCATGATATTTCATAATTACCGTTTTTTTTCTTCAATTTCAACGCCCTGTATCTCAGAAACGAAGCAACTCCGGACATATGTTAATAGGAATTTTTTTTCCTATAATGACCTTACGAATCACCCCCTGCAGTTAGGAACCGTAGTTAGGAAACACCCTGTATAATAACTTCTTCAGGCGTATTAAGTTCAATTGTTTCTGACCTCGTCCAACACTTCTTTTCCGCCATTTTTGTAAACTATCGGTACTCTCGCAACAAATTTCGAAACGCTTCCGAAAGTTGAAATTTCTCTCGGACACTATACTACCAAGCGTATACACCTGTTGCTGCAAAAACTTGCTGATAGTCACTATCGCAAGTATATCAAGCTTGCCTATCAACTCTCCGGTGTGTTTACACTAGTCCAGAGAGCTGCTCTCGCAAGAACTGTCGCAAATAACTTGCTAGTCGACACGTACCTTTATGATGCTACCCATATACTACCACTGAAGAAGCTATTATATTGTGGTAGTGCATTGGTAGTACGATATTACTCCTGAAGGTGCTCTTTCACACTGAAATACGTGTAGTGTATTTGAATTGATTCAATGTATAAGTGATTTTAACAAAATGTCTAGGATTCGTATAAAAAGCGGAAGAGGTATTTACATATATCTTTTCATTTTCACAGAGTGAATGATTTTGGAGAATATGTATATTCATAAAATCGAATGCCAAGTCAAGAAATTCCTTGACTTCATTCTCTTCTGAAGTGACTTGAATTATGGTGACATTCTGTCAGACTCAGGAGATGCTATGCAGATGATGCCTTTTTTCTTCTTAAGGTTATGCACCTTTCAATAGAATGATCCTCTTCCAGAAAGTTGAACTGGAGAATTTTAAAATATCAGTAGTTCAACTCACTGTTATTTTTTCAAGGGGAACACACTTCTTCAATCTGCCAACTTTGAATAATGCAAATGCTCTCTATATCCAATAATTCTTTGGATCCGATATTTATATTCAAGAAAATACGCAAATTCGTCCACAAATTTCAGTACATTTCCTTCTATGATGATTTCGGGCATTTCATTAATGAATTATGTTTTCGTTTCGAAACTTCATACATCAGTCAATCAATCAATCAATCAAAATATGCTTCATTGTCTAAGATACACTCTCATTGACAAAGCTTGTATAAAGATAAGATTAATTTTATATATACACATATACACATACATATATACATACACACATATGCACACATATACATAAACGCACAATAGCATATATAATATGTCGTAAAAGTAAAAACAAATATATAGACAGACAGAAATATTGAAATATAATAAAATTCATAATAAAATATTAACACGTTGAAAATATAGATGTATATAGATCTGACTATCTTTCATTTACCACATAAGTTGTGAAGTCGTCGTTGAAAAATTCTTCGGCAGTGTAATAAACTTTTATCAACAAAAGTTCCTTCACTTTCTTCCGAAAAAATACATCACTTGATGTTTTCCTTATAGAAAGGGGAAGATGGTTGGAAAGTTTTTTACCGTTATAAAATATTGAGTTCCTTATGCGTGATGTTGAAGGAATAGGAAGAGTGATATTATGCGTGCGACGAGTAGCATAACTTGATTGTGACACAATACTTTTGTTTGTACTTTTTTTTCACGAGGCAGACTGTCTCTAATATGAAATGGCAAGTCAGTGGCAATATGTTATGTTCAGAAAAGAGAGTTCTACAGGAATCACGAACTCTGGCTTTGCACATATATCTCACAGCTCATTTCTGAAGGACGAAGACAGAATTTATTGATGTTTGGGAACTTGTCCCCCAGAAGCAAATTCCATAACGCAGGTGTGATTCACATAGGGCGAAGTAGGCATTCCTTGCCCGCATGATAGCCAACTGAGTTGGATATGGATCTTATGGCAAAGCAGCCTGAGGATAGTTTGTTACATAATTTGCTGATATGTGACCCGAAGTTCAATTTATTGTCAATATATACTCCTAAAAACTTATTCTCTTGTTTATAGTCAATGAGTTGCATTTGAAGGAAATTACATTTGTTTTCGATATATTAAAAGACAACAAATTTGCACCACACCATTGTTTCACTTTTTCCAGGTCATTTTCAATGTTCATTTTCAGTGAATCAACATTATTATTATGCCAGAGTATAGATGTGTCATCTGCAAAGATTGTAAATTTACCTTCTATAGAAATATCAGCCAGGTCATTGATATACAAAAAAAAAGGGCCGAGGACAGATCCCTGAGGTACCTCATCTCCAATTTTCATTTTGTCCGATTTCACATTTTTGAAGTTAACCATCTGAGTACAAAATATTACCCCGAAATCCATAGATTTGGAGTTGTTTTAGCAAAATTTCATAATTGACACAGTCAAATGCCTTTGTCAAGTCACAAAAAACCTCTGCAGCCTCACCATTATTCAAATGAAGATAAAGAATATCTAGGAAGGAAAATATTGCATCATTTGTCAATCAAATGGTGAACTTGTCCCATTTCAACACAGATTCTCCTTTTTCTCTATCTGATATGGATATTCTCTCGACAAAACCTACAGACGGATTCATAAGGATCAAGGAAGTTTCATATACTGTTGCCCCACAAACTCTCGTATTCGATTCCCTTCCTCGCGGTCAAATTGTGTCTCCTCCCTGGCAAATCTAAATAGCGTACATACTCTGTTACTCCGAATCCCATTATTATGTTCGATTCATGTGACATTGTAACGTTTGGAGATTGTATAGTGTTCATTTTTGGATGGGAATTCTTGTTTATTGGAGTCGAAATCGGATTAGGACGAGACGGGAACGAGTAACGTCGGTAGACATGATAAGAAATTTTCTGAAACCTGTCAATGAACGAGAGATTAGACTGGAAAGAAAAGGAAATATTTTATATAGGCTGGTCGCCTGTTGTGTTGTGTTCAGGCGATTTCGTTCATGGGGATTATAGATTTCTCCAGTTACGAGAGGAATTGAATTATTTATTTTAGAAGGAAAATACAATTTAACGAATCTGAAAAAGAAATTGTTAGGATTCTTAGTGAAACTCAAAATCAAAATGCATTCTGGAAGACCTTGAAAATATTCAGATATGCTAAGAATGATGCTATTATTTCGATAAGAGACTGGGAAACCTTTTACGATGGCATATACACTCCCAGGATAATTTCCGAAATAACCTATTTTGATGCAGGTCATGACTTCCTAGACTCAGCAATATCTTTCGAAGAGATGGAAATCTGTCTACTAAACTGCAAAAACGGCAAAGCTCCTGGATTCGATGAGATCACATATGAATTCATTAAAAATCTTCCCCAGAACTGGAAACTATACATTTGCACTTTGTACAATAAAATTTTAAACCATGGAAAGGTCCCAAGTAGCTGGCACACTACAGTTATCACTATGCTCCACAAAAAAGGACCAAAGATTGACCCTAAAAACTACCGTGGCATATCATTGATTAATAGTTCAACCAAGATTTTCACATCCATTCTGCTAAAAAGATTATCATGCTGGGTCGAGGAAAACAAAATATTACCAGAGTGTCAAGCCGGTTTCAGAAACAATAGGGGTTGTCTAGATAACATATTTAAATTGAATTCTGTGATCCAGATTCATCTTAGACTCCGTGGTCGAAAAATATATGCTGCATTTGTGGACTTCAAGAGAGCTTTTGACTCTGTTAGTCACCCCCTTTTGTGGAATAAATTATATAATCTAGGACTCAGCGCCAAATATATACGCATAATCGAAAATTTATATGACCAGGCTACCATGTCGGTTCGGGTTGAAAATGAATTCACCAAAACCTATGACGTAACACAAGGCGTCTTACAGGGTGAATCGCTAAGCTCGATATTGTTCTCTCTTTCTCTCCCTGATATGGAAAACTACTTCTACTCCAAAGGACTAACGGGGGTGAACATTGATGGGGAACATGATGTACTGATGTTAATGTACGCGGATGACATTGTAATTTTGAGCGATTCACAAATTGATCTTTCTAAAAAACTCAGAGCTCTAGAAACATATTCTCTAGAAAACAAACTGGAAGTGAATACGGCTAAAACAAAAATAATGATATTTGGTAGGGGTGGGTATCATTGGAACTATCAGAGTAAATTCTATTTTAACAATGAACCGATAGAGGTTGTTAAAAACTTCACCTATCTTGGCGCGGTATTTTCGTCTTCTTCGATGTTTTTGGAAATGTCTAGAGAAATTACGGCAAAGAGTAACCAAGCAATTGGTGCTGTTATGAACTAAATGTGTCGCTCCAAAATTAACACGTGGGATGCCAGAATCAAATTATATAACTCGATAATACTATCATCGCTATCATATGGCAATGGGGTCTGGGGTCTACGGTATGCGGACTTAATGGAAAAAGTCCAGGTAGGGTTCTTTAAACGCCTGCTTTCGCTACCAAAAAATACCCCGGATTATATTGTGCGTCTGGAAACGGGCACACATAAAATCAGTCTTATTATCATGAAAGCAGCCCTCTCTTGGCTTGCTAGTCTGAACAATATAGACAGTACTCAGCTACCTAAAATATGCCTACAACGGTTGTCAATCTTAAATAACGTAGAGCCAAAATACAACTGGCTTCTCCAAGTCAAGGAATGTGTGATATTTGCGAATCAGGTTCATAAGTGGGGCGATCTTATGAGCAATCCATCTAGAAAAATAACCGGTCACATTATTAACTGCTATAAAGACACGCTATTCAGAAATGACTTAAAACAGCTGAATCACTCAAGCTATCCCCAGACCCAGATCTACCAGTCACTGACCCTTTATAACACCTGTCAAAAATATTTGAAGACCCCGAGCCCAATACACACTAGCATAATCATTGCACAGATTGAGACTCGAATCAGTGAGCATAGTAGAAATTGTCGGTTGGGACAAACTGACAAATCAGCTGTAGCTGAGCACGCCCTTCTGAACGATCACAACATACAATTCGACAAGACTTCAATTCTGTCAACGACGACTCATTACTCTACTCGCTTAAACCGGGAAGCGATTGAGATACATAAGCACAAGGATAACTTCAACAGAAAGGAAGAAGGACTAAAGGACCATGCACGTTTCTTATGGAAAATGGCTTTCCGTGAATTTGTCTGAAATTTTGATATGGTGTAGATCTCGATGCACTGATCAAAAGTGTCCATGGGCACAGACTCCAAAAATGGACAGTTTCCGAGATATGGCTCTATCAATATAAATTTCTTACATTTTTGTGGATTTTGGCACATAATCAGGTCCCTCTTACACTCAGGAAAAACGGAATTTATTGGATTTCGGTGCAGAAAATGATTGAAACACAGTTCTTTTTTCGTTTTAGAAACACCCATTTGAAGAAATTGTCATACACTGCTCGTCACTGACGATGTAACTGGACTATTTTTTTCGAATTTTTTATCCCGAAAAAAAAACTTCTGAATAGCTATAGGTACCACAGAAATACATATATTTGACATATTCCGATTGGGACATGAGAAAAAATAATATTTGGTGAACACTTTATGACCTGAATATTAAATATATATATATATATATATATATATATATATATATATATATATATATATATATATATATTTCTTAATATTTTTGCTACTCGCAAGAGAAATAATGGAGAATGCAAGATGAGCATATAAAAAATCGTATTTATAATGTTTGCTGACTAGATAAATACTCGTATCGAATGGAGTTTTTTTATATCGAGTGTTCTACATCAATAGTAACAAGGGAATACATACCCAATAATCATTTTTAATCGTTAATTGAACCGTTAAGGCAAACGGATCCGTGAAAATGTCTAAATATTCGATACGATATAGATCTCGATGCACTGTTCGGATGTCTATTACTGCAGACTACAAAAATGGACAGTTTTCAAGATATGACACTATCAATATTCGATTTCCTTCATTTTTTAGATTGTGGCCCATAGTCGCTCAACTGTTATACTCAACAATAACGAAATTCTATTCATTTTTGTGCAGGAATTGACTAAAAACAATTGTTTATTCGTTTCAGATTGACCCTTTTGAAAAAATGTATTTTCACTGCTCGTCACTGACGATGTAGCTGGGCTATTATTTGCAAGATACTCATTTTGCGTTTTTCACTATTTTCTTGAAGATCAGGAGAGTATTTAAAAAAAATCAAATCAGATTAAGAGCTTGTCAAATATTATTTTCCCAAATGCACCATTCGAATTGTGTTGAATATAAGTATATTTGTGATAACTCGAGAAATTTGAAAGTTTTGTTTCTACGAATACCGAAATACAAAAGTTGAGAATGATAGCCCAGCTACATCGTCAGTGACGAGCAGTGTAAATACATTTTTTCAAAAGGGTCAATCTGAAACGGATAAACAATTGTTTTCAGTCAATTCCTGCACAAAAATGGATAGAATTCCGTTATTGTTGAGTATAACAGTTGAGCGACTATGGGCCACAATCTAAAAAATGAAGGAAATCGAATATTGATAGTGCCATATTTTGTAGTCTGCAATAATAGACACTCGAAAAGTGCGTCGAGATCTACATCGTATCGAATATTTAGACATTTTCGCGGATCCGTTTGCCTTAACGGTTCAATTAACGATTAGAAATGATTATTGGGTATGTATTCCCTTGTTATTATTGATGTATAACACTCGGTATAAAAAAATTCCATTCGATACGAGTATTTATCTAATCAGCAAACATTATAAATACGATTTTTTATATGCTCATCTTGCATTCTCCACTATTTCTCTTGCGACCAAAAAAATATATATTTAATATTCACTTCATAAAGTGTTCACCGAATATTATTTTTTCTAATGTCCCAATCGGAATGTGTCGAATATATGTATTTCTGTGGTACCTAGAGGTATTCAGAAGATTTTTTTCGGAATATAAAATTCGAAAAAAATAGTTCAGTTACATCGTCAGTGACGAGCAGTGTATGAAAATTTCTTCAAATGAGCGTTTCTAAAACGAAAAAAGAACTGTTTTTCAATCATTTTCTGCACCGAAATCCAATAAATTCCGTTTTTCCTAAGTGTAAGAGGGACCTGATCATTTGCCAAAATCCACAAAAATGTAAAAAATTGATATTTCTAGAGCCATAGCTCGAAAACTGTCCATTTTTGGGGTCTGTGCCCATGGACACTTTTGATCAGTGCATCGAGATCTGCACCATACCAAAATTTCAGACAAACTCACGGAAAGCCATTTTCCATAAGAAACGTGCGTGGTCCTTTGAACAAAATTTGGTATCCAGTTCTAAGAACAGCCAAGACGAAGCCGGATAGAACCAGGGAATCGGACGACCAACAGAACACTGGCGGACCGAGAAATAATAACGAGTCAATTCCAGATTTGCAAATAGTCGTAGTAAACTCACATAGAGGAGTCCAACTTAGTCCACGCCGCTGAAGATGGCTGCCGCAGATGTAGCCGAAAGCTCCGGAAGTAAAAATTCCACTACACGGCCCTCAGTCCGAAAAACCAGAGATGTATTGACACTGGCCGTGAAAGCCTACATTCTTACATTAGTCACCTCTACGGGAAGGAAACCTACCAACAAGTACGCAAACTGGAAGAACTACGTTAGAAGAAATCCAATCTACGTGGAACACTGACTTTTCTACAACGATGCCGAGACAACAATACAATCCCAAAGTTCCTACGAGCTGAACGATGTTTCAGAACAGCACAAGCCCATCGAATACACAACCGGTTGGAAAGAGCCTTGCTGCGTGAACGCATACATGACACAAGGAGAGACTTGGCTTCAAACGATGATAAACTAAAAAAGGTCGACAGCTTACTAAGCTCGCGGTTGAGCCGTAATGATTGGGAAAGAGTAGACACACTAACACACCGTACAATGGAAACTACATATGCAATTCGCTCCAAAAACCACAAGGAAAAATTCGACAGATTGATACCCGCCCCTACTAATAAACCTACACTCCCGATGGATCGAATAGTTATAAATCGATCGGACCGCATACTCTCGCCTGAGGAGGAATCACTTCTAGGAAAGGGAGGTAATTTCAGCATAACACCGAGGGTCATACCAACAGAAGACATAATCGCCAACGTAGAAACAGCAATAAGAACACTACCCACGGACATCGGAGAGGAAATAAGAACAGAAACAGCCAGGATCCTCCGCAGAGCGAAACCACCGAAACCTAACCTATCAAGAATGGAACATGTAGCCCTTAAAAATCTCAACCGAGACAAAAACATAATGATCTCACCAGCAGACAAAGGAAACACTACGGTAATCCTTAATACAAGGGACTATCAGGATAAAATACAGGACCTGTTGAATCCTGACACGTATAAAATACTTCGGGGGGACCCTACACTAAGAATCCTACGAACATCTAACAGATTGATCAAGCAATCGTCTATCCCACATGAAACACAGAAGTCATTGTGCAAATCTGAAGCTGTCACACCCAGACTATATGGACGCCCGAAAATTCATAAACCTGATGTACCATTGAGACCGATAGTAAGCGCAATTGGATCACCAACGTACAATTTAGCGAAGTACCTAGCAGGACTGGAGCAACCAATGATAGGTCAGACGGATTCATATGTCAAAGATTCGAAACATTTTATCGATAAACTCAAAACCATGTCAGTATCCCCGGAGGATATCCTGGTCAGTTTCGACGTAGTGTAATTGTTCACAAATGTGCCTCTCGAGCAGGCTCTCACGTACCTTGGGGACACATTTCCGGATGACATAATGACACTGTTACGCCACACACTAACAACAACATATTTTCAATTCAACGGTACATTCTATGAACAAAAAGATGCCACAAAACGACCCAAATGCTGGTTGAGGTATGTGGATGACACTTTCGTGATCTGGAATCACGGTGAGGAGGAATTAATGAAATTCCTCAGTCACCTGAACAATGTCAACCCAAAAATCCAAGTCACCATGGAAATGGAACAAAACGGGCACATCGCTTTCCTAGATGTATTGAAAAATGAACGGGAAGCTAGGTCACAAAGTTTATCGGAAAGCAACGCACACAGACAGATATCTACATAAGGATTCAACCACCATCCGCGACAGAAACAAGGAATCAACAAAACTCTAGTAGATAGGGCGAAACGGATCTGCGAACCTGAATCACTGGATGAAGAGCTCAACCACCTTAGACACGCTTTGCGAGCTAATGGTTACCAAAACGGAGAGATAGACAGAGCAATACGACCCAAGCCAACCACAAATTCACTCCCACAAACGAGGACTATGACTCCACTCTCAGGAACCGCTTTTTTGCCCTATCTAAGAGGTACCACGGATCGCATTGGAAATATATTGAAAAAGCACGATATAAAGACAATATACAGACCAACGAAGAAATAGAGGAACAATTGAGGTCAGCTAAAGATCCAAGAGATCCGTTATCCAATTCTGGGGTATACAGAATTCCATGCTCGTGTGGAGAAGTATATATAGGGACCACCAAACGCAGTTTTAGGACTCGAATCAGTGAGCATAGCAGAAATTGTCGGTTGGGACAAACCCAGACAAATTTTCGTCTTCTTCGATGTTTTTGGAAATGTCTAGAGAAATTACGGCAAAGAGTAACCAAGCAATTGGTGCTGTTATGAACTAAATGTGTCGCTCCAAAATTAACACGTGGGATGCCAGAATCAAATTATATAACTCGATAATACTATCATCGCTATCATATGGCATTGGGGTCTGGGGTCTACGGTATGCGGACTTAATAGAAAAAGTCCAGGTAGGGTTCTTTAAACGCCTGCTTTCGCTACCAAAAAATACCCCGGATTATATTGTGCGTCTGGAAACGGGCACACATAAAATCAGTCTTATTATCATGAAAGCAGCCCTCTCTTGGCTTGCTAGTCTGAACAATATGGACAGTACTCAGCTACCTAAAATATGCCTACAACGGTTGTCAATCTTAAATAACGTAGACCCAAAATACAACTGGCTTCTCCAATTCAAGGAATGTGTGATATTTGCGAATCAGGTTCATAAGTGGGGCAATCTTATGAGCAATCCATCTAGAAAAATAACCGGTCACATTATTAACTACTATAAAGACACGCTATTCAGAAATGACTTAAAACAGCTGAATCGCTCAAGCTATCCCCAGACCCAGATCTACCAGTCACTGACCCTTCATAATACCTGTCAAAAATATTTGAAGACCCCGAGCCCAATACACACTAGCATAATCATTGCACAGATTAAGACTCGAATCAGTGAGCATAGTAGAAATTGTCGGTTGGGACAAACTGACAAATCAGCTGTAGCTGAGCACGCCCTTCTGAACGATCACAACATACAATTCGACAAAACTTCAATTCTGTCAACGACGACTCATTACTCCACTCGCTTATACCGGGAAGCGATTGAGATACATAAGCACAAGGATAACTTCAACAGAAAGGAAGAAGGACTAAATTTGAACAAAATTTGGTATCCAGTTCTAAGAACAGCCAAGACGAAGCCGGATAGAACCAGGGAATCGGACGACCAACAGAACACTGGCGGACCGAGAAATAATAACGAGTCAATTCCAGATTTGCAAACAGTCGTAGAACGCCGCTGAAGATGGCTGCCGCAGATGTAGCCGAAAGCTCCGGAAGTAAAAATTCCACTACACGGCCCTCAAGCCCGAAAAAGCAGAGATGTATAGACCAAGGTCCACCCGCATCAAAGAGCTCCGGAAGAGGTGTCCACCAGCACTGTTCTGAAAGAAGGGCCCCCTAAAGAGGAGTCTGCGAGGCATAGGCTCGTGAGGTGTCTCCGTATACCGTTTAGGTGTTTCCTTCGAGCCTTCACTCTATAGAGGTTCTAGTGGTGGGCTGACGTCACATCCAGCCATCGAGTCATCAATGTAGCGAGATTCCAAAAATCACGGTACAGACAAACAGGCCGTCGCTAAGTATTAGATCTACCCTACCGACAAACCTTTAGTCAAGATACGAACCACGGAGAAAAGACAGAGTCTAGACGTGTCTTTCCCCATTCAACAAATATGGAATTGTGCTATACCAACTGTCAAGATGGCGTACAATAACATTTCTCCAGAATCAATAGGCGTATGTGTCAATTTACTAAACCAAAAAAGTTATGATCGAAATATAGCGCGAATACAAATATTCAACATGCAATAAGTTATAACAAGCCAAGTAGTTTTGCAATATGCGCTGAATCTTCATGAAAACTATGGTTTTCAATGACAGAAAGGCTCGAAATCTGAAGTATTCTGGCAGCTTTGAGAGGAAAACTAAGCACAATTTTCAAGAAGTTTTATTTGTACTCTGATGCTAAAACGAATTATGAAGATTCGTATCAGTAAGCAACAGCATTTTGACATAATAAAACTCAGTATTCTTGGAAGACATCTCCATCGTTATTCAATGATTTTCAAAAAAATATCAATAATAATAATGCGCTCGAAAATGTATAGGTACTCACCTGCTTACTACATAACACAACGAGTACCTGTTTATGAAGCGACGATAAGTTTAAATGACTTCTTCTCTGGCCAAATATCGTATAAAAAATCGAATAATTGTCCTTTTGGGTTAGATGATGAGTATTTCAACCAATATTTATTTCCATTACAAAACGAATTCAGTGAGAATGTTCAGCACAAGTGAATTGAATTTATTATCCAAACAGCCACTTCTCATGGTGAAAGACGTTTTTGATAAGGAGTGCACTCTATGGAAGAATGGTTCAATATCCACAAATAATTCGTGATTATCAGCGATATATTACTATCGAAAATTCTTGTGAGGATACGGAGGATATCAGAAATGGAATTGTTGGTATATTTGACAATATTTGTTCTGAAAACTAATAATATTGGAAATATCAGAAACCTGATTTGGTGGGATTACTATTAGAATTCGTTCATATAACTTATAATATTCCTTTTTGTCAGTGTCAAGTGCCAACTATTCATAACATGTTGTCGAAAATGTGTGATAATAAAGAATAGATATACTTCAATTTTTGATTGACGCTAAGAATCTAATAATCACTGAAGGTTTCAAAAATACACACCATTCTTACACATAATCTATTTACGATCAATATTGAAGCAACCAAACATTTCGAATACATTGTTTTTCCAATAAACAGTTTGGCAAAACCGACTTGCCAAACATGTTACGCCGCTGAAGATGGCTGCCGCAGATGTAGCCGAAAGCTCCGGAAGTAAAAATTCCACTACACGGCCCTCAAGCCCGAAAAAGCAGAGATGTATAGACCAAGGTCCACCCGCATCAAAGAGCTCCGGAAGAGGTGTCCACCAGCACTGTTCTGAAAGAAGGGCCCCCTAAAGAGGAGTCTGCGAGGCATAGGCTCGTGAGGTGTCTCCGTATACCGTTTAGGTGTTTCCTTCGAGCCTTCACTCTATAGAGGTTCTAGTGGTGGGCTGACGTCACATCCAGCCATCGAGTCATCAATGTAGCGAGATTCCAAAAATCACGGTACAGACAAACAGGCCGTCGCTAAGTATTAGATCTACCCTACCGACAAACCTTTAGTCAAGATACGAACCACGGAGAAAAGACAGAGTCTAGACGTGTCTTTCCCCATTCAACAAATATGGAATTGTGCTATACCAACTGTCAAGATGGCGTACAATAACATTTCTCCAGAATCAATAGGCGTATGTGTCAATTTACTAAACCAAAAAAGTTATGATCGAAATATAGCGCGAATACAAATATTCAACATGCAATAAGTTATAACAAGCCAAGTAGTTTTGCAATATGCGCTGAATCTTCATGAAAACTATGGTTTTCAATGACAGAAAGGCTCGAAATCTGAAGTATTCTGGCAGCTTTGAGAGGAAAACTAAGCACAATTTTCAAGAAGTTTTATTTGTACTCTGATGCTAAAACGAATTATGAAGATTCGTATCAGTAAGCAACAGCATTTTGACATAATAAAACTCAGTATTCTTGGAAGACATCTCCATCGTTATTCAATGATTTTCAAAAAAATATCAATAATAATAATGCGCTCGAAAATGTATAGGTACTCACCTGCTTACTACATAACACAACGAGTACCTGTTTATGAAGCGACGATAAGTTTAAATGACTTCTTCTCTGGCCAAATATCGTATAAAAAATCGAATAATTGTCCTTTTGGGTTAGATGATGAGTATTTCAACCAATATTTATTTCCATTACAAAACGAATTCAGTGAGAATGTTCAGCACAAGTGAATTGAATTTATTATCCAAACAGCCACTTCTCATGGTGAAAGACGTTTTTGATAAGGAGTGCACTCTATGGAAGAATGGTTCAATATCCACAAATAATTCGTGATTATCAGCGATATATTACTATCGAAAATTCTTGTGAGGATACGGAGGATATCAGAAATGGAATTGTTGGTATATTTGACAATATTTGTTCTGAAAACTAATAATATTGGAAATATCAGAAACCTGATTTGGTGGGATTACTATTAGAATTCGTTCATATAACTTATAATATTCCTTTTTGTCAGTGTCAAGTGCCAACTATTCATAACATGTTGTCGAAAATGTGTGATAATAAAGAATAGATATACTTCAATTTTTGATTGACGCTAAGAATCTAATAATCACTGAAGGTTTCAAAAATACACACCATTCTTACACATAATCTATTTACGATCAATATTGAAGCAACCAAACATTTCGAATACATTGTTTTTCCAATAAACAGTTTGGCAAAACCGACTTGCCAAACATGTTCCACCAGTGATATCACTTTCGTAAAATATTGAATCAACTCGACATATCGATACCTACCATTCAATTGGTAAATCGTCTTTAAAATTGATTCGACTATTCAGATATCTGTTATTCACTCATTTGTACAGATGCATCCAGACAATTCAGACCACAATTTGAAAAAAAAATTCAAAGACCACAATTTAAAAATAATTTCAATCGAAAACCTATACAAATTAATTTCAAAACCAACAGCAAACATTCAAACCAACTAATTGTCTGACAAAAAAAACATCCATACTTTCAGAATCGAATGAATAGGAATCCATACCAAATTATTCATTATAAACCAAAACCAATGGATACATCATCTGGTAATACCAGAATACAACCAAGAAAGACTTCCACCCCAACTGAATCATTTCAACAATATATCAACCAACTTGAAAGTCCATACGAATATAAAAATGATTATGACGATTATCATTATTATTATTAAGATCGTGATAATTCCGAAATGAATCCTATTATTCTCCATATGAATACGGAATAAACAATGAACAATGCGAATACGATATTAATGCAGACGAATATCAGCCTCCACGAGACGATAAATATGCTGATAATAATTGATAATTAATCATATGATTTTAATTCTGCAAACGCAAATTTCCATCTCAAGTCATCTCATCAGAGCTAATTTACCATATATATTCATACCGCAAATAAATGCGAATTTTTTAATTGATACAGTAAGCACCAGAAGTCTCATGAACCCTGAGTTAGCTTTTGAATTCAACAAAAAAAATATTTGTAATGAAGATTCTAATATACAAAGTGTTAACGGAATTTATAGTAATAATGAAGTGATGAATATATCATTTTCCAGAATGTTTCTAGTAAACGGAACTCATAAAATTAATTCATTCAAATTTGATAATAATTTATCTGATACAAAAAATAAATGGTACGAAACATTATACATATGTAATGGAAAAATTATTTGATGTAATACCAGATGGTATCGAGAAAGAAAAAAAAAACAAAATCACTATACTCGAATGAATTCAAAGGGAAAATTAATTATATAAATTATAGAGTTTTGCTCAATAATTATCTTCTGCTGAAGTTATTATAGTTTCACAAGTTCTACACTTCGAAAGCTTTCCTTTGAGTTCATTTAAACAACTGTATAGAGATTTATGAATGTAGATTGTGATCTAAATCATTTTCGAATGATCTATATCATTAAAATTAGTGAATGAGTTTAATTTCATAAATATAAACCTCCGAATGATCCAAAGAAACCACAATATGATATATCTACCCAGCATTGTGGAAGAAAAATTAGAATCGGTAAAAGAGAAACTAATAACTGAACATAATGACTAAGGGGATGAAAGTCAAGAAATCATCTAGGACAAACAGTCTTCAAAGAAAATCCCTAAGGACAAAATTAAAAACGTAATAAATTTTTAGTACCCTATGAAATGACAGAACTCTCAGAAAGAAATCGAGTAGAAATAACAACTGAACAAAAGGAAATAATTCATATTGAAGAATTAAGAAAATCTACTTTTGTTGCAGGTCCTTCCTCATCGCAAATGGCGAATTAAGAACTCTAAAGCTCCACGACATGTCCGAAAATCTAGAGTTACTTTTCCTGAATGCTCAAAATAAAGTAAATGCTGAAAATAATGAAGAATTCACATTAATACAAAATGAGTTAGTTACACGAATTGAAAAAATCAATTGAAGATAATACTCCAAAACATTCATTGAAACCCTTCAGAATGGAATATTATAATTCATATCATCTAGCACTCGTTCCCGAAAATAATATTATTTGTCAAATGAATCAAGAATAACCTACTCACAAAGAACAAAACGTGGTTCAATAAATGGCTTAGGATCGATAATTAAAGCTATCAGTGGCAATCTTTATCAAAATGTCGCGGAAAGATATGATAATGCAATTAATTTTCTTCCAATCAACGAAAAATGAAAACTATTGTAAGTGAACGAATCACGCTTCTTCGAAAGTCCATTGATACTTTCAAAAAAAGTACTGAAGCTCTCACTTTGACTCAGAAGAGCCTTGAAAAATATCTAATTATTGTTGCTTTCAGACGTACTTCCGAATATAGAAATCGTTATAACTTTTTCCAAACTGAATATTCTTCACAACAGAATGGTTGAACCGAATGATCTACTGAGAGAAATAAAATCAATTAATCGTCACTTGATGAACAATAAATGGCCGAACCAAGCATTGAAAATATTTTCAGATATCACATAAATTTTTCGAAGACATTAAACTACCCAAACTGAACTTTATTAATTTTAGAAGTAGAGATTCATATTTGCATTTATTTAGATACTATCAACTCAAATGAAGTGAATCATCAAAAATCCACTGAATATTCAACATGATAAACTAAATACGATTTTGAACAAACCAATTCAGTTCAAAAATATTAGTGCCTTGACAATTATTTGAATCAATACTTTCATGTGAATAGTATATTTCATTCACAAGCTTCTCCGACGGAGAGAAATGAACAGGACCACACAGCCAGAAGATGTTGCAATGCAAGACATCCCCCAGGAACCCTCAAATCCTGTTGCCACTACCAGGATCTCACTCTAAGGGCGGAGTAGTTATGGAACCAATTGTTCTATCATTATTAAGTTCCTCCAAAGTGAATTGTTTTGTAAAAGTCACCCTCCTTTCGGAGCTGTATGATGCGGGTGGACCATGGTCTGTGACGTGAGCGGTCCTAGGAAAGTAGGACCGTAGGAAGTAGGAATATGGATGAAATATTCAGAATGCTTTTGGATATATTGGATGATTCCAAGTTTTTTCCTAGAACTTCAACTCTTCGAATTTTTGTTACTGAACAGTTTCGACCACAGTTCATGAAGCAACTAACCATTTTTCCTCATCTAGATTTATTAATGTTGATGCATTAAGGAAGACCATGTATTCAAAACGGTTTAGCGCTGGTCTATTTGTGATCATCTGAGATGCTGAATCGTATGAATCGACAAAGTATTATTGCTTACCACTCACATCGGGTTCGATATGTAAAAATTAAAAAGAATTAAAATCGCCTTCTTGACTAATATTATAGTTTTATCTTTTCCATTGATATACCATTGTACAAAAAAAGCCACACCCAACGTTCTATATATTATTTCGCTCCAAAACTATATAACATGCTCCCTCCCGAAGTGAAAAAAAGCCCCACACTTCCAAAATATAAAAAATATACAAAAGAGTTCATCATTATAAATAATACTCGCATAAACAACTTATTTAGATATACCTAATAGCCAAAGACACCACCCACAAATTTTCAAATTCACCAGTCTTTTTATATGTATATATGCATTCAAAATAGACGGATGTTGCTATGCGTTATGTAGAGAGACTTATTTGGGTTGCAGTCTGGGGATGACAATTAGGCTGTTCTCTTTGTTTTTGTCGAGCTTTCGAAAATGTTTATTTTCTTTTTCAAGACTCTACAATATGTAAATGTATAATATGAATTACAATATATATATGTATACTTACAAAACGTGAAAATCAATTAAAATTATTAAAAATGAATGACATATTTTACGAAGATCGGGAAGTCACTTGACGGAAGTTGAGTCATATACCTACAGAGTTATTAATATTTAATTATCTACTAATATTATAATTGCATATGAGGGAGTATTATATTCAATGGGGATGAGAGTTATCATTCGTATTCAGATTTTTATGTAGAATATAAGTATATATATTGCTCAGATCACTAATATCTGTTCGTTTATTCAAAACAATATCATTTTTATTGGAGATGTGGACCATTTCTAGAAATAGTCTCTTGGTCAAATTGGTCTCCATATCTAAAATTTTTACATTTTCATAACTCAACCTATGATCTAAATCAATTGAATGTTCTGTCAATGCACTTGATCTTATATTCCTCCTGCAGTCACTCTTATGTCCAGTTAGTCTATCTTTCAAAATTTGTTTTGTTTGACCGATGTATACTTTATCACAATCCATACATGGTATTTCATACACGACGTTGGATTCGGATGTTAGAGAAATAGGAGATTTCAATTCAGAATGTAAGTCAGATATTGTTTTAATATTAGTTCGAGCGATTTTTATGTTATGTTCACTGAATATATTAATCAATTTAGGCGTCAATTGATGAATGTCAGGTAATGTTTAGTAATAGAAGCGATCTTCAGTAACTGGAATTTTAGGTGAGGTAACACTATCAAAAGATGGGGTGCTGAAGGGAATTTTATTGACTAGAGAATTTGGATATGAATTTTCTAATAGTATAATTTCGAGTTCTTTCGAACATTCAATCCTTCTATCTATTATCATCCATATCATCCTATGAAAACAAAAATCAATGAAATAAAGAATTTCAAGAATAGAGTAGAAAAGTTATCCCACCCCTCTTAAGGTTACTGAAGATCGCTTCTATTACAAAACATTACCTAACATTCATCAATATATATACTTATATTCTACATAAAAATCTGAATACGAATGATAACTCTCATCCTTATTGAATATAATACTCCCTCATTTGCAATTATAATATCAGTAGATAATTAAAAAATAATAACTCTGTAGGTATATGACTCAACTTCCGTCAAGTGACTTCCCGATCTTCGTAAAATATGTCATTCATTTTTAATAATTTTAATTGATTTTCACGTTTTGTAAGTATACATATATATATTGTAATTCATATTATACATTTACATATTGTATAGTCTTGAAAAAGAAAATAAACATTTTCGAAAGCTCGACAATAACAAAGAGAACAGCCTAATTGTCATCCCCAGACTGCAACCCAAATAAGTCTCTCTACATATATATATATATATATATATATATATATATATATATATATATATATATATATATATATATTCTCTTATATGTGCTCACTAAATGTACCACCTTTCTCTCCGAGGACTCTGTCGCAACCTCAATATTTATTTATGTATATATCACTGTGCCAAATGCAAATGTTAAAGTACTACCATAGGGAGGCGAACGGAAGCACATTACAAGCCATCTGCGCTTAGGTCGCTACCCTTTAACTCCTAGTGGTCATATAATTACGTTCAATAAATTGAATTCTACATTTACTTGAAATGAATTGAATTGAATTGAATTGAAATCTGATAGAACATGAAACCCCCAATGTATAAGTTTACGAAATTTTTTTGATTTTATGAAATAATTGAATAGTTTAAGGAAGAGGAATTCATGACTAACATTCTGAACAATTTATTGGATGAACTCTGTTTACAACTCATCAATTTTCCAAACAGATACAGCGGACAAGCGGTTCTTCATCTACTTTTTCCGAATGAGAACAATATAAAGACGGCCGAATATTTCCCAATATTCATTGTGCGGGACGGCAAAGATAACTCACAACTTCCCCAAAGAGATACGGATAAAGGTACGGATCTCACAGACAATCTGCCATAGATTTCAAAGTCGGTCTGGTGTTGAAAGAAAATAGCCCGCCGGGGAACAATAACTCGCCATTAACAACTGTTGACTAGAATATATTGCTGATTCACCACTGACTACAGTCGATTTACTAATGCACCGAGAAGAGGAATTCGATTTTGTTACTCGTGATTTATCCTTCACTCTCTGAAAATCAGCTCAATGTCGAGTAATGGTAGAACTTTTGGAGTAACGACTAGTGAAAAAGTGTGTTCTTCTATTAGAAACAGGAAAGTCCATGCTTTTTCTGACTTCAGGACGATATATAATCCAACCATCTCTTCGCCTAATAAATCACTTGCCTTCAGGGAGATGAAATTTACATTTCTTCAAATTTTTATATCATTTCCCTTGCGTGTGCTAATCAGGTAGATTTTTGTCAGGATGACAGAAGTTGTATTTTCATTTTTTTTTTAATCTTTATGAAGATCCAGAAAATATACAGAGCAACCTGCAGGCGGAATAACTCACCAACAACAAGAATTGAAACTTCTGATGTGAAATTGAAATTTTCAAACGAAATCAAGTATTTCGTCTTCATCAAATTGCGATCACTCGTATTTAACGCGTATTTCGCTAACCAAGTAAGCATCTCCTGTAATAAACATTCATATTGAATTCACAAACAAAAATCAGTAATATTTATAAAAGACTGAGGAATTGAAGAACTACCTGTCAACATGTTTCTTCAAGAGGAAATATTTGAAAAGGGGTTCTACTATTGCATTCAACTATTTCCAGACTTCCGAATGCATCGGGAAGCCTGTTGTAATCTTAAGCCGAGCACGCTGGGAAATGTATTTTCAAAATGCATTTTCGCATTTGTTCAATAAGAATAGACACCATATTGTTTTATGGATTTTTTTCACCCTGACTATAAAAATCTCATGAATAATATGGAAACTGAATTCCAGTAGTTTTCAATTTTTTCACTTCTTTCCTGTTTTATTCCTTTCACATATTCCAAGGTATTTCCCAAACCTTTTCATTTTATTTACATTTCAACTCATCAGTGTTAGTGAATGGAATCACACACGTGATTGTGGTGATATAATTGAACGGGAAGGGGGAAAGATTATACATTTGACTTATTTCAATATATATCTCTAGAATACTTCAATTACTTCAAACATGAATTTCCATATCAAGGAAGGAAAAGTATTGATTTTCAAATAATCCTATAAGATTTTGCTCATACCATTTGGAATTCATTAAAATGTTGAAAATCTAAGATTTTGAATCATCTTCAGTGGTGGTAAAGACAATTTCTCCGGAGGAGCCAACATGGTTCATGCACATAGAGAAGAACAATAATTACTGTAGTATGCCTCTGACGTCAAATATTTCAATAAAGCAGGGAAACATAGGCTTTCTCTGAATTATCATAAAATACCACTAGGTCGTGTGCTACCCAGGAAATCCACCAATCTGGTAATTTCCAGTTGTGATAGAACAAGAAGCTGACTTCTGAATTATCACTGAACAAAAATTGACGGTGGATCATCGTTTCAGGAGATGGGAATCTCATCGGGCTGAATAGCCTGACTAACTTCGAAAAAATTACTATTTTTGAGCAAGGACGATCCTCAAAAAAGGCAATATAACTGACAACTTCTAGTATTGAGTTCAGTTTCAGTCCCAGAGTTTGATGACTATTGCTAATAAAAATCAGCTGGTATCGACTCCAACAAGTGTCTTTTTCTTGTCGCTAACTTCTTCGGAGTGGATCGTCCCTTCTCAGCTGTTCAATCAATTGATCCTGCAAATTTGCATCAAGCTTCACTATGGATACACCAGCGAAAACATCATCAATTCCAATAACAATTCTGGGCTGCAGGAAAATTCATTTTTCATCTTCCGCTAAATGAGCAATGCAACGAAGGTGAAGATGAGTACTACTTGAGACATCAAAACTAAGAGTGAACAATAATTTATAATAGATGACTGATTCATTTCGTGGAAACCGCCACAGCATGCTTTGATAGTTATAATGTTCATCAACCAATCAAACTTGAAAGTACAATACCAATCTGCCAACAACAAAAGTGATTGAATTACGTCAACAATTGATGAGAATGTTACGAATATCTCCGTGAAGGAAGAAGGGTCCTGAGTACAAAGTTTCGTTCGAATAGTTTTTTTATTTTACACAAATCATTAAAAACCCCACGCAACATTGTCATGTTGTTGTATGGTTCAAATACTTCATGATGAGAAAGACAAAAAACTCGAAGAATTTCTGTTATATTCTCCCATAAAATCATCGTGAGAAATATGCAACGTACAATTATACAATTTCCCGCTGCAGAGTTGGAGGTTTTTTCGTTACTACAGCTACTTTCAGGAACAGTAACAGTATTTTCATTTATTAGCAAATGATGTCTGAATTGACACATATTGCAACTGGTTCTTGGCTTTCGCTCAATGATATCTACAAAAAGAGATTTTTCAAAATCAAGGCACAAGTTATATTTCAGTGGATGAAAGTGTCATAAGGTTGAAACCAGGTCTCTGATAACTATGACCGCCTATCTACGGAACCAAAAATCAAGTTGGTACTTAGAGCCGAACGCTGATTATCCACAAACATTTTTTGAGTATCAGAATTTGGCGCACTCAATATGAAAAATAGCCTATATCTCAATCAGTTTTGGGGAAGCATTAGCTGGTATCTGTGGATTTCCTGACCACCCGGGCAATGAAGCGTGTTCCGATATGAATCGATATATGTAAAAATGTCTCTCAACACCTTGTAATTGAAAAACAGATGACTACGGAAAATTATCAACAACAAAAATTAATGATCTGTCAATTTTGTGCAAGATTTGTAATTTGAAAATAGTATCGTTGAAATAACGGAAATAAACGTTGTTCAGTCCGTTGATTCCAGCCTTTTATTCACTGGTATATAGAAAGTAACATTTGGCGACCGTGACAGGACACTGTATGATACCAGTGTTGAATATGGACAAGGCGAAGAAAGCAAGAACTGTTCATCGAGGATCTTTCACTAAACAGTATAATAGTATCATTGATATGCTAAGTAATAAAACATGTGATGCTGTAGAGTTGAAAGCGGCTTTCCGAGTGTTGGAAAACACGTATGAAGATATGATTTCGTTGAACAAGGAAGTATTCAATTTCATGCTAGAAGGCACAGCTAGTGAATCTGAGTTACAAGCTGATTATGAAAATGCTGCTGAGTATTCGGTGAAGTTCAACGTGGTGAGAGAGCAACTCGCTTCTATATCCATCGGTACAGTTGAAGATGCTCACTCAGTTGGTAGCGCTTATAGCATTCATAGCGCTCCCTCCCTCGTTAGAAAGTTCAATTTACCACGTATTGAAATGAAGAAGTTTGGTGGTGACCTTCGAGATTGGTTCCATTTTTGGGGATTATTCAAGAAACTAGATGAAGATCCCTCGATAGACAACGAAGAGAAGTTTCAGTACCTCATTCAATCTACATTACCTGGATCTAGAGCAAGAAGTGTTGTAGAAAGTTTCCCACCGACATTGGAAAACTATCCTAAAGCTATTGATGCCTTGAAATCTCGTTTTGGACGTGAAGAGCTACTCATTGAGTTGTACGTGAGGGAGTTATTAGGATTAGTTTCATCCACTGCTATTTCCTTATCTTCATTATACGACAAATTGGAGTGTCAGCTGAGGGCTCTGGAGTCACTTGGTGTTACAACCGATAAATGTTCATCCATGCTGTTTCCATTGGTAGAATCATGTCTTCCGGAAGAACTCTTGCGGGTATGGCAGAGAACGTTGTCTACAGACTCGACGAAGGAGAAAGCGAAAGATAAACTGCAGAAATTGATGTGTTTCATAAGAAACGAAGTCGAAAATGAAGAGAAAGTGGCTATGGCAATGACTGGAATTGGTTCTGTGTCGACGGAAAATAGAAAAAAAGCTACGGACAAGAATAGGCATACTTGCACAGCGGCCGAGCTTCTAACAACAAGTAACAATGTATCCTTTTGCATTTTCTGTAATGGTACAAAACATAAAAGTTTTGAATGTTTGAATGCAAAAAATATGTCTCTTGTTGAGAAAAAGCAGCGTATTTTTGATAATAAATGTTGTTTTATATGTATCAGAACTGGCCATTTTACAAAAAAATGTAGGAAATATGTTAAATGTGACAACTGTCAAAAAAGGCATTATTTAGTGATGTGTCCGTCTGCAAACGTCAATGAAAAAGTAAATGTCACTCCTGAAAAAGTTCAATCAAATAAAGAAATCAATGTTTCTGAAGAAAATTCTCTGACCAGTCTCACCCGTGATACAGAGGTTTTTTTACAAACGCTTGTCGTAATTTTGAGAGGAATCAATGGTATTGAACGTCAAGTTAGGGTTCTGATTGATTCTGCATCACAGCGATCATATATTTTATCCAGTACTGCAAATGATTTAGGTCTTCCACCAGTGATATCACTTTCGTAAAATATTGAATCAACTCGACATATCGATACCTACCATTCAATTGGTAAATCGTCTTTAAAATTGATTCGACTATTCAGATATCTGTTATTCACTCATTTGTACAGATGCATCCAGACAATTCAGACCACAATTTGAAAAAAAAATTCAAAGACCACAATTTAAAAATAATTTCAATCGAAAACCTATACAAATTAATTTCAAAACCAACAGCAAACATTCAAACCAACTAATTGTCTGACAAAAAAAACATCCATACTTTCAGAATCGAATGAATAGGAATCCATACCAAATTATTCATTATAAACCAAAACCAATGGATACATCATCTGGTAATACCAGAATACAACCAAGAAAGACTTCCACCCCAACTGAATCATTTCAACAATATATCAACCAACTTGAAAGTCCATACGAATATAAAAATGATTATGACGATTATCATTATTATTATTAAGATCGTGATAATTCCGAAATGAATCCTATTATTCTCCATATGAATACGGAATAAACAATGAACAATGCGAATACGATATTAATGCAGACGAATATCAGCCTCCACGAGACGATAAATATGCTGATAATAATTGATAATTAATCATATGATTTTAATTCTGCAAACGCAAATTTCCATCTCAAGTCATCTCATCAGAGCTAATTTACCATATATATTCATACCGCAAATAAATGCGAATTTTTTAATTGATACAGTAAGCACCAGAAGTCTCATGAACCCTGAGTTAGCTTTTGAATTCAACAAAAAAAATATTTGTAATGAAGATTCTAATATACAAAGTGTTAACGGAATTTATAGTAATAATGAAGTGATGAATATATCATTTTCCAGAATGTTTCTAGTAAACGGAACTCATAAAATTAATTCATTCAAATTTGATAATAATTTATCTGATACAAAAAATAAATGGTACGAAACATTATACATATGTAATGGAAAAATTATTTGATGTAATACCAGATGGTATCGAGAAAGAAAAAAAAAACAAAATCACTATACTCGAATGAATTCAAAGGGAAAATTAATTATATAAATTATAGAGTTTTGCTCAATAATTATCTTCTGCTGAAGTTATTATAGTTTCACAAGTTCTACACTTCGAAAGCTTTCCTTTGAGTTCATTTAAACAACTGTATAGAGATTTATGAATGTAGATTGTGATCTAAATCATTTTCGAATGATCTATATCATTAAAATTAGTGAATGAGTTTAATTTCATAAATATAAACCTCCGAATGATCCAAAGAAACCACAATATGATATATCTACCCAGCATTGTGGAAGAAAAATTAGAATCGGTAAAAGAGAAACTAATAACTGAACATAATGACTAAGGGGATGAAAGTCAAGAAATCATCTAGGACAAACAGTCTTCAAAGAAAATCCCTAAGGACAAAATTAAAAACGTAATAAATTTTTAGTACCCTATGAAATGACAGAACTCTCAGAAAGAAATCGAGTAGAAATAACAACTGAACAAAAGGAAATAATTCATATTGAAGAATTAAGAAAATCTACTTTTGTTGCAGGTCCTTCCTCATCGCAAATGGCGAATTAAGAACTCTAAAGCTCCACGACATGTCCGAAAATCTAGAGTTACTTTTCCTGAATGCTCAAAATAAAGTAAATGCTGAAAATAATGAAGAATTCACATTAATACAAAATGAGTTAGTTACACGAATTGAAAAAATCAATTGAAGATAATACTCCAAAACATTCATTGAAACCCTTCAGAATGGAATATTATAATTCATATCATCTAGCACTCGTTCCCGAAAATAATATTATTTGTCAAATGAATCAAGAATAACCTACTCACAAAGAACAAAACGTGGTTCAATAAATGGCTTAGGATCGATAATTAAAGCTATCAGTGGCAATCTTTATCAAAATGTCGCGGAAAGATATGATAATGCAATTAATTTTCTTCCAATCAACGAAAAATGAAAACTATTGTAAGTGAACGAATCACGCTTCTTCGAAAGTCCATTGATACTTTCAAAAAAAGTACTGAAGCTCTCACTTTGACTCAGAAGAGCCTTGAAAAATATCTAATTATTGTTGCTTTCAGACGTACTTCCGAATATAGAAATCGTTATAACTTTTTCCAAACTGAATATTCTTCACAACAGAATGGTTGAACCGAATGATCTACTGAGAGAAATAAAATCAATTAATCGTCACTTGATGAACAATAAATGGCCGAACCAAGCATTGAAAATATTTTCAGATATCACATAAATTTTTCGAAGACATTAAACTACCCAAACTGAACTTTATTAATTTTAGAAGTAGAGATTCATATTTGCATTTATTTAGATACTATCAACTCAAATGAAGTGAATCATCAAAAATCCACTGAATATTCAACATGATAAACTAAATACGATTTTGAACAAACCAATTCAGTTCAAAAATATTAGTGCCTTGACAATTATTTGAATCAATACTTTCATGTGAATAGTATATTTCATTCACAAGCTTCTCCGACGGAGAGAAATGAACAGGACCACACAGCCAGAAGATGTTGCAATGCAAGACATCCCCCAGGAACCCTCAAATCCTGTTGCCACTACCAGGATCTCACTCTAAGGGCGGAGTAGTTATGGAACCAATTGTTCTATCATTATTAAGTTCCTCCAAAGTGAATTGTTTTGTAAAAGTCACCCTCCTTTCGGAGCTGTATGATGCGGGTGGACCATGGTCTGTGACGTGAGCGGTCCTAGGAAAGTAGGACCGTAGGAAGTAGGAATATGGATGAAATATTCAGAATGCTTTTGGATATATTGGATGATTCCAAGTTTTTTCCTAGAACTTCAACTCTTCGAATTTTTGTTACTGAACAGTTTCGACCACAGTTCATGAAGCAACTAACCATTTTTCCTCATCTAGATTTATTAATGTTGATGCATTAAGGAAGACCATGTATTCAAAACGGTTTAGCGCTGGTCTATTTGTGATCATCTGAGATGCTGAATCGTATGAATCGACAAAGTATTATTGCTTACCACTCACATCGGGTTCGATATGTAAAAATTAAAAAGAATTAAAATCGCCTTCTTGACTAATATTATAGTTTTATCTTTTCCATTGATATACCATTGTACAAAAAAAGCCACACCCAACGTTCTATATATTATTTCGCTCCAAAACTATATAACATGCTCCCTCCCGAAGTGAAAAAAAGCCCCACACTTCCAAAATATAAAAAATATACAAAAGAGTTCATCATTATAAATAATACTCGCATAAACAACTTATTTAGATATACCTAATAGCCAAAGACACCACCCACAAATTTTCAAATTCACCAGTCTTTTTATATGTATATATGCATTCAAAATAGACGGATGTTGCTATGCGTTATGTAGAGAGACTTATTTGGGTTGCAGTCTGGGGATGACAATTAGGCTGTTCTCTTTGTTTTTGTCGAGCTTTCGAAAATGTTTATTTTCTTTTTCAAGACTCTACAATATGTAAATGTATAATATGAATTACAATATATATATGTATACTTACAAAACGTGAAAATCAATTAAAATTATTAAAAATGAATGACATATTTTACGAAGATCGGGAAGTCACTTGACGGAAGTTGAGTCATATACCTACAGAGTTATTAATATTTAATTATCTACTAATATTATAATTGCATATGAGGGAGTATTATATTCAATGGGGATGAGAGTTATCATTCGTATTCAGATTTTTATGTAGAATATAAGTATATATATTGCTCAGATCACTAATATCTGTTCGTTTATTCAAAACAATATCATTTTTATTGGAGATGTGGACCATTTCTAGAAATAGTCTCTTGGTCAAATTGGTCTCCATATCTAAAATTTTTACATTTTCATAACTCAACCTATGATCTAAATCAATTGAATGTTCTGTCAATGCACTTGATCTTATATTCCTCCTGCAGTCACTCTTATGTCCAGTTAGTCTATCTTTCAAAATTTGTTTTGTTTGACCGATGTATACTTTATCACAATCCATACATGGTATTTCATACACGACGTTGGATTCGGATGTTAGAGAAATAGGAGATTTCAATTCAGAATGTAAGTCAGATATTGTTTTAATATTAGTTCGAGCGATTTTTATGTTATGTTCACTGAATATATTAATCAATTTAGGCGTCAATTGATGAATGTCAGGTAATGTTTAGTAATAGAAGCGATCTTCAGTAACTGGAATTTTAGGTGAGGTAACACTATCAAAAGATGGGGTGCTGAAGGGAATTTTATTGACTAGAGAATTTGGATATGAATTTTCTAATAGTATAATTTCGAGTTCTTTCGAACATTCAATCCTTCTATCTATTATCATCCATATCATCCTATGAAAACAAAAATCAATGAAATAAAGAATTTCAAGAATAGAGTAGAAAAGTTATCCCACCCCTCTTAAGGTTACTGAAGATCGCTTCTATTACAAAACATTACCTAACATTCATCAATATATATACTTATATTCTACATAAAAATCTGAATACGAATGATAACTCTCATCCTTATTGAATATAATACTCCCTCATTTGCAATTATAATATCAGTAGATAATTAAAAAATAATAACTCTGTAGGTATATGACTCAACTTCCGTCAAGTGACTTCCCGATCTTCGTAAAATATGTCATTCATTTTTAATAATTTTAATTGATTTTCACGTTTTGTAAGTATACATATATATATTGTAATTCATATTATACATTTACATATTGTATAGTCTTGAAAAAGAAAATAAACATTTTCGAAAGCTCGACAATAACAAAGAGAACAGCCTAATTGTCATCCCCAGACTGCAACCCAAATAAGTCTCTCTACATATATATATATATATATATATATATATATATATATATATATATATATATATATATTCTCTTATATGTGCTCACTAAATGTACCACCTTTCTCTCCGAGGACTCTGTCGCAACCTCAATATTTATTTATGTATATATCACTGTGCCAAATGCAAATGTTAAAGTACTACCATAGGGAGGCGAACGGAAGCACATTACAAGCCATCTGCGCTTAGGTCGCTACCCTTTAACTCCTAGTGGTCATATAATTACGTTCAATAAATTGAATTCTACATTTACTTGAAATGAATTGAATTGAATTGAATTGAAATCTGATAGAACATGAAACCCCCAATGTATAAGTTTACGAAATTTTTTTGATTTTATGAAATAATTGAATAGTTTAAGGAAGAGGAATTCATGACTAACATTCTGAACAATTTATTGGATGAACTCTGTTTACAACTCATCAATTTTCCAAACAGATACAGCGGACAAGCGGTTCTTCATCTACTTTTTCCGAATGAGAACAATATAAAGACGGCCGAATATTTCCCAATATTCATTGTGCGGGACGGCAAAGATAACTCACAACTTCCCCAAAGAGATACGGATAAAGGTACGGATCTCACAGACAATCTGCCATAGATTTCAAAGTCGGTCTGGTGTTGAAAGAAAATAGCCCGCCGGGGAACAATAACTCGCCATTAACAACTGTTGACTAGAATATATTGCTGATTCACCACTGACTACAGTCGATTTACTAATGCACCGAGAAGAGGAATTCGATTTTGTTACTCGTGATTTATCCTTCACTCTCTGAAAATCAGCTCAATGTCGAGTAATGGTAGAACTTTTGGAGTAACGACTAGTGAAAAAGTGTGTTCTTCTATTAGAAACAGGAAAGTCCATGCTTTTTCTGACTTCAGGACGATATATAATCCAACCATCTCTTCGCCTAATAAATCACTTGCCTTCAGGGAGATGAAATTTACATTTCTTCAAATTTTTATATCATTTCCCTTGCGTGTGCTAATCAGGTAGATTTTTGTCAGGATGACAGAAGTTGTATTTTCATTTTTTTTTTAATCTTTATGAAGATCCAGAAAATATACAGAGCAACCTGCAGGCGGAATAACTCACCAACAACAAGAATTGAAACTTCTGATGTGAAATTGAAATTTTCAAACGAAATCAAGTATTTCGTCTTCATCAAATTGCGATCACTCGTATTTAACGCGTATTTCGCTAACCAAGTAAGCATCTCCTGTAATAAACATTCATATTGAATTCACAAACAAAAATCAGTAATATTTATAAAAGACTGAGGAATTGAAGAACTACCTGTCAACATGTTTCTTCAAGAGGAAATATTTGAAAAGGGGTTCTACTATTGCATTCAACTATTTCCAGACTTCCGAATGCATCGGGAAGCCTGTTGTAATCTTAAGCCGAGCACGCTGGGAAATGTATTTTCAAAATGCATTTTCGCATTTGTTCAATAAGAATAGACACCATATTGTTTTATGGATTTTTTTCACCCTGACTATAAAAATCTCATGAATAATATGGAAACTGAATTCCAGTAGTTTTCAATTTTTTCACTTCTTTCCTGTTTTATTCCTTTCACATATTCCAAGGTATTTCCCAAACCTTTTCATTTTATTTACATTTCAACTCATCAGTGTTAGTGAATGGAATCACACACGTGATTGTGGTGATATAATTGAACGGGAAGGGGGAAAGATTATACATTTGACTTATTTCAATATATATCTCTAGAATACTTCAATTACTTCAAACATGAATTTCCATATCAAGGAAGGAAAAGTATTGATTTTCAAATAATCCTATAAGATTTTGCTCATACCATTTGGAATTCATTAAAATGTTGAAAATCTAAGATTTTGAATCATCTTCAGTGGTGGTAAAGACAATTTCTCCGGAGGAGCCAACATGGTTCATGCACATAGAGAAGAACAATAATTACTGTAGTATGCCTCTGACGTCAAATATTTCAATAAAGCAGGGAAACATAGGCTTTCTCTGAATTATCATAAAATACCACTAGGTCGTGTGCTACCCAGGAAATCCACCAATCTGGTAATTTCCAGTTGTGATAGAACAAGAAGCTGACTTCTGAATTATCACTGAACAAAAATTGACGGTGGATCATCGTTTCAGGAGATGGGAATCTCATCGGGCTGAATAGCCTGACTAACTTCGAAAAAATTACTATTTTTGAGCAAGGACGATCCTCAAAAAAGGCAATATAACTGACAACTTCTAGTATTGAGTTCAGTTTCAGTCCCAGAGTTTGATGACTATTGCTAATAAAAATCAGCTGGTATCGACTCCAACAAGTGTCTTTTTCTTGTCGCTAACTTCTTCGGAGTGGATCGTCCCTTCTCAGCTGTTCAATCAATTGATCCTGCAAATTTGCATCAAGCTTCACTATGGATACACCAGCGAAAACATCATCAATTCCAATAACAATTCTGGGCTGCAGGAAAATTCATTTTTCATCTTCCGCTAAATGAGCAATGCAACGAAGGTGAAGATGAGTACTACTTGAGACATCAAAACTAAGAGTGAACAATAATTTATAATAGATGACTGATTCATTTCGTGGAAACCGCCACAGCATGCTTTGATAGTTATAATGTTCATCAACCAATCAAACTTGAAAGTACAATACCAATCTGCCAACAACAAAAGTGATTGAATTACGTCAACAATTGATGAGAATGTTACGAATATCTCCGTGAAGGAAGAAGGGTCCTGAGTACAAAGTTTCGTTCGAATAGTTTTTTTATTTTACACAAATCATTAAAAACCCCACGCAACATTGTCATGTTGTTGTATGGTTCAAATACTTCATGATGAGAAAGACAAAAAACTCGAAGAATTTCTGTTATATTCTCCCATAAAATCATCGTGAGAAATATGCAACGTACAATTATACAATTTCCCGCTGCAGAGTTGGAGGTTTTTTCGTTACTACAGCTACTTTCAGGAACAGTAACAGTATTTTCATTTATTAGCAAATGATGTCTGAATTGACACATATTGCAACTGGTTCTTGGCTTTCGCTCAATGATATCTACAAAAAGAGATTTTTCAAAATCAAGGCACAAGTTATATTTCAGTGGATGAAAGTGTCATAAGGTTGAAACCAGGTCTCTGATAACTATGACCGCCTATCTACGGAACCAAAAATCAAGTTGGTACTTAGAGCCGAACGCTGATTATCCACAAACATTTTTTGAGTATCAGAATTTGGCGCACTCAATATGAAAAATAGCCTATATCTCAATCAGTTTTGGGGAAGCATTAGCTGGTATCTGTGGATTTCCTGACCACCCGGGCAATGAAGCGTGTTCCGATATGAATCGATATATGTAAAAATGTCTCTCAACACCTTGTAATTGAAAAACAGATGACTACGGAAAATTATCAACAACAAAAATTAATGATCTGTCAATTTTGTGCAAGATTTGTAATTTGAAAATAGTATCGTTGAAATAACGGAAATAAACGTTGTTCAGTCCGTTGATTCCAGCCTTTTATTCACTGGTATATAGAAAGTAACATTTGGCGACCGTGACAGGACACTGTATGATACCAGTGTTGAATATGGACAAGGCGAAGAAAGCAAGAACTGTTCATCGAGGATCTTTCACTAAACAGTATAATAGTATCATTGATATGCTAAGTAATAAAACATGTGATGCTGTAGAGTTGAAAGCGGCTTTCCGAGTGTTGGAAAACACGTATGAAGATATGATTTCGTTGAACAAGGAAGTATTCAATTTCATGCTAGAAGGCACAGCTAGTGAATCTGAGTTACAAGCTGATTATGAAAATGCTGCTGAGTATTCGGTGAAGTTCAACGTGGTGAGAGAGCAACTCGCTTCTATATCCATCGGTACAGTTGAAGATGCTCACTCAGTTGGTAGCGCTTATAGCATTCATAGCGCTCCCTCCCTCGTTAGAAAGTTCAATTTACCACGTATTGAAATGAAGAAGTTTGGTGGTGACCTTCGAGATTGGTTCCATTTTTGGGGATTATTCAAGAAACTAGATGAAGATCCCTCGATAGACAACGAAGAGAAGTTTCAGTACCTCATTCAATCTACATTACCTGGATCTAGAGCAAGAAGTGTTGTAGAAAGTTTCCCACCGACATTGGAAAACTATCCTAAAGCTATTGATGCCTTGAAATCTCGTTTTGGACGTGAAGAGCTACTCATTGAGTTGTACGTGAGGGAGTTATTAGGATTAGTTTCATCCACTGCTATTTCCTTATCTTCATTATACGACAAATTGGAGTGTCAGCTGAGGGCTCTGGAGTCACTTGGTGTTACAACCGATAAATGTTCATCCATGCTGTTTCCATTGGTAGAATCATGTCTTCCGGAAGAACTCTTGCGGGTATGGCAGAGAACGTTGTCTACAGACTCGACGAAGGAGAAAGCGAAAGATAAACTGCAGAAATTGATGTGTTTCATAAGAAACGAAGTCGAAAATGAAGAGAAAGTGGCTATGGCAATGACTGGAATTGGTTCTGTGTCGACGGAAAATAGAAAAAAAGCTACGGACAAGAATAGGCATACTTGCACAGCGGCCGAGCTTCTAACAACAAGTAACAATGTATCTTTTTGCATTTTCTGTAATGGTACAAAACATAAAAGTTTTGAATGTTTGAATGCAAAAAATATGTCTCTTGTTGAGAAAAAGCAGCGTATTTTTGATAATAAATGTTGTTTTATATGTATCAGAACTGGCCATTTTACAAAAAAATGTAGGAAATATGTTAAATGTGACAACTGTCAAAAAAGGCATTATTTAGTGATGTGTCCGTCTGCAAACGTCAATGAAAAAGTAAATGTCACTCCTGAAAAAGTTCAATCAAATAAAGAAATCAATGTTTCTGAAGAAAATTCTCTGACCAGTCTCACCCGTGATACAGAGGTTTTTTTACAAACGCTTGTCGTAATTTTGAGAGGAATCAATGGTATTGAACGTCAAGTTAGGGTTCTGATTGATTCTGCATCACAGCGATCATATATTTTATCCAGTACTGCAAATGATTTAGGTCTTCCAGTTGTCGGGGAAGAAAATATAATCCATTCTTTATTTGGTGGAAAAAGTACTGGTGAAAGTTCCCATAAATCTTACAAGGTTCATATATGTGACGTGAATAGAAAATATTACTGCAATTTTCTTACTTTAGATCAGCCAAAGATTTGTGGAAACATAAGGGCGGTCAGTACGGATATGTGTGAAAATGTTTTAGTAAAACATGGTATTTCCCTTACCGACTATGCACCTTTCGAAATTGAGATTTTGATAGGGGCTGATATTGCTGGTAAGTTGTTGACTGGGAAAGTTGTTCAACTACCTTCTGGGCTAACAGCAGTAGAAACTCATTTAGGTTGGACTCTGATGGGTAAATACAACGTTATCAATCATGGGAATGAAAATAATACTGCTATGGTAGTAACTTCAATGTTCGTGAATGATTTTAGGATAAAAGACTTATGGGAACTAGATGTTTTAGGAATCACAGATCCGTACGAGATGAAAACCAAAAATCAATTGCAGCAAGCAGCTTTGGAACATTTCCAGAAAACTGTTGCAATTGATTCGGATGGTAGGTATATTGTCCATCTTCCGTGGGTTGAGGGTCATCCTCCACTTCCAACAAATCATCGTTTAGCTCTCCACAGATTAGAATCAACAATTCGTAAATTGCTATCGGATGGATGTTACTCTAGATATGATGATGTTTTCAGAGAGTGGATCGCTGAAGGTATAATTGAGGAGGTCCCTCCTGACGAATCTGTTGTCTGTGGTCATTATTTACCCCATAGACATGTGTTGAAACCCAATAGCACAACTCAAGTTCGACCAGTGTTTGATGCTTCTGCGCATGAAAAACAGTCTCCTTCTCTGAATGCTTGCTTGGAAAAAGGTACTAATTTCATTGAGCAAATTCCTTCAATTTTATTTCGATTCAGATTGAGAAAATTGGGAGTGATAGCTGATATCAGAAAAGCTTTTTTACAGATAGGATTGAATGTCTCTGACCGTGATTATTTGAGATTTCTGTGGAAGGATTCAGATGGTACTTTGAGGGTCTTCAGACATTGTAGGGTAGTTTTTGGGGTAGTAAGTAGTCCTTTTCTTCTAGGCGCTGTTATACAGTATCACCTACAGAAAACGCTCGATGATTCCTCGAAAAAGAAACTTTCATATTCTGTTGATATCATTGACCAATTGAAATGTAGCTTTTACGTGGATAATTGTGTGACGAGTGTTAATACTGTGGATGAACTCTCAAATTTCATGACGCAGGCGAAGAGTATCATGAACGATGGTAAATTTGATTTGAGAGGGTGGGAGTTCAGTGATTCTAGTTTGTCGGATGGTATGAATGAAAAGTCTTCAGTTCTGGGTTTACTGTGGGACAGAAAAAATGACACTTTTTCTATAAATCCAGAAAACTGGAACAATATTCGATTTGAAATAGTCACAAAAAGAACTCTCTTGTCCATGGCTCATAGAGTGTTTGATCCGATAGGTTTCTCTTGTTGTGTAACCCTTTATCCGAAATTACTCCTTCAACTTACTTGGAAAGAAAAAATGGGTTGGGATGATGAATTGAGTGGAACGATAAAGAGTAATTTTCTGAAATGGGTAGAAGGCTTGTCTTATTTAACTCAAATTGAAATCCCTAGATATTTCTCAACAATTAGTAGTGGCAGATGGCTTCTAGTTCAAATCCACACGTTTTGTGATGCATGCCAATCATCTTACGCCGCTGTTTGTTTTCTCAGGATACAGACTGAAAATGGTGTGATTGTGCAGTTGATACAGGCAAAATCTAGAGTATCCCCGGTGAGAAAGATGTCAATACCTCGATTAGAATTAGTTGCTGCCACAGTTGGATCTCGCTTAGCTGAATCAATAAGCAGGGTGTATACATTTTCTGATGTTGAGTATTTTTATTGGACAGATTCATCGACAGTGTTGGCTTGGATTTCTCGAGACCAAGAGTGGGTAGTGTTTGTGAGAAATAGAGTGCATGAAATTCTGAAACTCAGTTCAAAACAGCAATGGAGATATGTTCCAGGCTTTATGAATCCCGCAGATCTACCATCCAGAGGTTGCACTGCCAAAAAGTTTTTAGAATGTAGATGGTGGGAGGGACCCGAGTGGTTGAAGTCACCTTCGAGCTGTTGGCCTGTTTCTATTTCCAGTTTCGATGAGGAAGCTATAGTTCAAGAAAAGAGAAAATCCATCACTTCTTGTATGTTGAATCATGATGAAGTTGATCGAAATTGGTACTATAGATATTTTTCTGAATTCCATAAAGTTGTACGAATGGTTGGTTGGATCAGAAGATTCATTCATAACTGTAAGTCTCCTCGAGCCCCATCTGATGGTATTCTGACGGTTTCCGAAATCTCAGAGGCAGAATTATATGTGTTGAAATGTATTCAGTATGAATGTTTTCCTGATGGTGAACATAATAGTGCACTCGTGAGTTTGATACCATTTAAAGATGGATTGGGTGTTCTCAGAGTGAAAACAAAATTGGTCAATCGTGAGGATAGTTTTGACTTTCGTTATCCAATACTACTTCCTTCAAAACATCCCTTGGTAGAGAATTTGACTCTAGAGGAACATGAGAATGCTTGTCATGTTGGCGTTCAATGTTTATTAAGTCGTATTAGAGAAAACTTCTGGATTCTAGGAGGGCGTAGAACAATAAGATCAGCCATTTCCAAATGTATTCGGTGCAAAAGGTTTTCAAGCAAAGGTTTAGAGGTAACTCCTTCTGCTCTTCCTTTCGACCGTGTTCGAGATGCTGCTGCTTTTGAAGTTGTAGGTGTTGATCTCGCTGGTCCTCTTTTCCTGAAGTCTGGTCAGAAAGCATGGATTGCTCTGTTCACTTGTGGGATATATAGAGCAGTGCATTTGGAATTATTGTCCTCACTTTCTACAGAAGTGTTTCTTCAGACTCTCCGACGTTTCATTGCAAGAAGAGGACGACCCAATGTCATTTATTCAGACAATGGTACCAATTTTGTAGGAGCTTTCAACGCGTTCAATAAATTGGATTGGACGCAAATTTCTAGGTACAGTTCTGCAGAAAAAATCAATTGGAAGTTCAATCCTCCAACTGCTTCTTGGTGGGGTGGTTTTTGGGAAAGACTCATTCGTATCCTGAAAGATTTATTGCGCAGAACATTAGGTAGGGCTTCTTTGAACTTCGAAGAGATGCTTACCGTGTTATGTGATTGCGAAGCAGTTATTAATAGTAGGCCAATAACATTTGTTGCTGATTCACTGGAAAAACTGTCTCCTCTGACTCCTGCTATGTTTATTCAAGATATACGAGAAATTGGTGTGCCTGATTGCGATATGATTGATGCTGGTAAGTTGACCAGACGTGCTAGTTATAGGAAAAGGCTTTGTAGTGAGTTGAGGAAAAGGTTCCGTTCTGACTACCTGGGGCAACTGAGAAATCGTCGTGAGAAGGGTAAGGTTTCTAGACAATTGAAAGTTGGTGAGATTGTTTTAGTGGAAAATGATAATCACAAGAGGATTGACTGGCCGTTGGCTCGGGTTCAGGATCTTATAACGAGTAGGGACGGTGCTGTCAGGCTCGTACGTTTACGTACTGGTACAGGAGTTTTACTGAGACCGGTTCAGAGAGTTTTTCCCTTAGAGATATATTCGCAGCCAGATCAACAAATGTTGAATGATACATTAAACCAGCATTCTAAAAATGAAGGTAATCAAATCGATGACATAGTTGCTGATGATATTGATGCTGTAAAAGAAAATGATGAGGTTAATATCGACCGAAATATTAGAAAAACACGGAGTGGTCGTGTGGTAAAGACTCCTGATAGGTTTGGTTTTTGAAAGTCTACATTGTTACTTGTTTGTGGTTGACTCCATTGTTATTTGGTTATAATGTGAAATGTATATTTGTTGCAATTTAATGTTCGAGTAAAATTGCATGGTGGGAGAATGTTCCGATATGAATCGATATATGTAAAAATGTCTCTCAACACCTTGTAATTGAAAAACAGATGACTACGGAAAATTATCAACAACAAAAATTAATGATCTGTCAATTTTGTGCAAGATTTGTAATTTGAAAATAGTATCGTTGAAATAACGGAAATAAACGTTGTTCAGTCCGTTGATTCCAGCCTTTTATTCACTGGTATATAGAAAATAACAAAGCGTGATACATATATGCCAAGTTTCAATCCTAATGGAAAACTAGAAATTCTGCACCCTTCAATTCGGCAAATCATGAATTGTCCGAGGAACCATTAGCCTCGAGATGAATTGAAAGAATGCACTTCCATCCAACATTCAGCTGAACCCTGCTTTATCATCGCACAATACCTTGTTATATATACTAGTCTGATCCAATTTTAATGTCCTATTTCAATTCATTCTTTCTACCAGAGTTCATCCTGACAAGACCAATTTTTCACAACGTTGATGAAAGTATATTATCTCATTCATTGTACCATCCAACAAGGAGACTTTGGATTTCTTATCAATAATTCAGAACATCTAATTATTTTCTTTTATTCAGTGGAAATTATCTATCCAGATGAAATAACACTATACTCCGGTGAATTGAATGGAGAATAAAAGTTTAATAAGGCTGTTGCAGATAAGCTCGCAGCTTATCTGCAGAAAGCTTTCAGTTATTCTATAGAAGAAGTTCATAAAATTTTTGTTGAATGCTATTCGGAAGGGAGAAAGTTTCAACTGGGTTTGTTAGAAGTAACAGTTCAATAACATGGGATATTAACTGATTGAGTTCCATATCTTCCCAAACATGCTTTCAGATATTTTCAGTTGTCAAATTATATTGGATTTGTGTGTCGATTTTTCGCGATAGGCAGTTCAAATGATTCTTGAGGCCGGATTGGTTGAGTAATGTAAAAGATACCTTCATGAAAATATGAAGCAAACTCAAACAAAATGATTGGTAGTACTTTGGATTGGATTTCGCTCAATTCATCACTGCCAATGCATACTGGCTCATCTATAAATTATCGATTTTCTGAATTGTAAATCAAAATGATCTGTATTATTCTTGTGATTCCTCGAGCATAGTAGCTCATTAATATCTCAAAACCACCAGGGAGCGCCTAAATCGTTATGCATTCTACCGCTATCTGCCATGTTTTCTTTGCCTTAATACGGCTTTATCATTACCAATTCAACAATGAATATTTCGGTTAAGAGTTGCTTCTACATCATAGAATCTTCATTTCTTTCCGATCCATCAAGTTTTGATATTCTTTAACTAGGTGGAGAATCTTGTACGTTTCTAATGGCAACATATGGTGTCATATTTAATATTACTGATTGAATTTGGACAAGGAATTTATCACTTCAGAGGCGGCTAAAATGTTGATAAGGGAAAATTGAATTGAAGGCCAGTAATGCAACGAAATGACAGGGCCTCACGAGATCTGTACTCAGAGCAACAAACATCTCCCATTTCAAACAAAATAATAGTGATAGCGAAATATCAACTGGGTCCTGAATAAATATGTGGCTCTGTGCTCTGATATCGAGTTCGAACGTTTTGTTGACTTTCCCTCGAAGTGGCTAGGTAACGTGTGAGATATTACATCGCAAAGTTTTTCAGGCTTGAAAGCCGTCTCCTGGAATTTTGAGTTCCGGAGCTTTCGGCTACATCTGCGGCAGCCATCTTCGAAAGCGTGGTCTAAGTTGAACTCCCCTCTATAAGTCGACTATGACTAATGTTGTTTTGTAATGTAATGTTGTCGTGTAATGATAAGTCATAGTCGACTCACAGGAAGGAGTTCAACTAAGACCACGCCGCTGAAGATGGCTGCCGCAGATGTAGCCGAAAGCTCCGAAACTCAAAATTCTAGGACACGACCCTCTAGTCTGAAAAACTTGCGATGTAACAACACCAGCCTACATTATTCCAAATGAAATATTGTTCTTTGCTTACGTCAAGAAATTTCAACTATAATTTGCTCTAAGTTACCCCTAAAAAAACATTCTGATAAATACTGGGGTTGCCATGGTAATGAGATTATATAAATAAATATATATATAGTCGAGTTCGGAGATCGAAACTCAAGACATCACCCAGAAGATGTCAAATGAGACTTTGCCGAAACGTTGTGAGAATTATCCTTCAGAGGATCAAAACCACAGAACACGGAATGAAACCCGAAAAAACAACGCATCATATATATATATATATATATATATATTATATATATATATATATATATATATATATATATATATATATATATATATATATATATATATATATATATATATATAAAACGCATTGGTGTGGAATTTTCTTCAAGAATTTTTGGTCTCCTCGGATCATCAGAATGTAAACGTTGCGTTTACCAGCAGTGTTCAACAATATTCGACAACAATATAAAGATTTATTGTTCTGTCTTTATTGCTACAATTTTGTAAAAAAAATATCAGCAGAACGTGGCACGGAATTCATACAATTGATGTCACTGCATAATATGAAGTTTTCAAATTGGACACAAGTACTCACCTGAAGCAATATGCTGGCTACTGCAGGGCTAGAACTCTTTGGTTTGGCAAGTTTTCTCGATCCACTCTACGCCACGGACAGGACTTGTGTTTTGTGAAAGTTATATAGAATAGATGCGGTTACTATTCGAGTAATATTCAGGGCAACATCGCAGAGAGAATGTGAGAAAGCATCATACTCCTCTATTATCTGAAAAAGCACTGAAAGATGACTGTTTCATGTGAAGGCCAAATCGAATGTGAAACTTTCTGTGCAAGAAGTTCTTGGTGTAATTTTCTGCCAGTGCAAAACACTACACACCAATATTCGAGATGGTAATATCTGCATCTGTATTATTTTATCGAATAATACATTATTAATATTGATATCCCAGTTTGCGAACGATATGTGATCACCATTGAAATTTCAGTACTACTCATAGGTTGTGATTCAAACATTACGATTTGAATGTACCTATATGAGTGTGGTTACAATATACATAGTGGCCACTTTTTTAATGGGATTGTATTGGTTACTTTTGAACCGTATGAGTTAGAAGGTCGGTCAAACGGAGGAAAAATTCCATAAAAAAATCGTCAAGTTGTTCAAAAAATAGAGATTGTCAGGGCCGGTTATTGAGATATCATAAGAAAAGTGAATGCTGTCATTTCGATTTTCCCTTTTTCCACTTTATTTTGAATATAATGAAAAAGGTTGAGGAAATTTTCTATTCGACAGTAAATTATTCTCAACTTGACCTAATAAAATTTCGTATCTAACGTTTCGTATTCTCTGGGCCACCCTCAACCTCATTTTTTTTCAATACGGATCTGCATATTTTATGACACTACTCGAAATGAATTTTAACGCTGAATTCAAATATTTAACTGTTTCGACGTTTATCTACAAGGTTACTTGCAATAATTCATTCATTAAACCTAGAGTTCCTTATGTACGACAAAACGAGCCTATCAATGACATCAATGATATGGCCCAAATTCGAATGAATCCAGGAATAGGATCGAGAACTATAACTGATGAATGCAATTTATCAAAAAGTGCTGTTGATATAATAGTCAAGAGACCGTGACTATAAATACCAAGACGTGCAAAAAATATATAGTAATGATCCTAAAAGAAGGTTGCAATTCTGTAGTTGGTTTCAACGGAAGGTGCGGAATAACAACAAATTCGCGCACAATATCCTTTGGGGAGACGAAACGACATGCACAAATTCTGGCATGTTCAATCGGAGGAACGAACATTTTCATGCCACAGAAAATCCTCACCTCATTCATGAAGTATGACATCAATATCGTTTTTCTTTGAACATATGGTTCTGTTTGTTTGATAATAAATTACTGGGAACCTCTTTCATTGACGGCAACCTAACCGGAGCGAAATATGTAGAGATTAAAGAAGAAATGTTGGATGATCTTCCTATACGGTATCGAAGTAATATTCCATGGTTCCAACAAGACGGATGTGGTCCACACAACTCAAGAATAGTCACAGATTATCTGAATCGAATCTCGGGGAGATGGATTGGAACAAGAGGTCCATTAACTGCCAGATCTCCGTATTTAATCTGCTACATTTTTATTTGTGTGGCTATTTCAAAAATCAAATTCATGTTACCACGAACCCAACAATAGAGATTTCTCGCGAGAAGATTGAGTATTGGAAGGTATTCAAGGAGACGTAATAGGCAAATGTATGAGAAGACTGGGTTCCAGAACCGCAATTTGCACTCAGAAAAATGGTGGACATTTCGAACAATTACACTTACTTCATTATTCTTCATTTACTCTAGAATAATAATTCAATTTTTTTTCCAAGTAAATAATTTCTTGTGATTATAATGAATCAGGTCTTTCTCCTCTTGACATATGTGAATAATTATCACCTGTTTCTTATTGCTTTGATTATGAAACGTTTCATTCAGTTTAAGAAGAGTTAGTTTATTATCTCATCGAAATATATTGCATGTTGTTGATTGAACTAAAGGCAAATGTAATATGGATCTCTCCCAAAGAAATATGGATAATCGTCACAACCACCTGAAAATCAATTCTGAATGACATTGTATGATATATCTTTGAATTCAGCGTTGAAAGTTATTTCGAGAAGTTTCATGAAATATAAAGGTCCGTATTGAAAAAAATGAGGTTGAGGGTGGCCCAGAGAGTACGATACGTTGGATACGAAATCTGATTATATCAAATTGAGAATAATTTGCTGTCGAATGAAAAACTGCTGTGATATTTTTTGTTAATATTTGAAATGAAGTGGGAAAATGACATAATTTATTTGTTACGTAGTTTTCTGGGTTTGTAACCTACCACAATCTGAACAAAATGAGAATTATCATTGGAATCTATACACGTGTAGAAGGGCAGATTTTCAATCTACCCCGAAAAGTTGCAGCGTTAATTGAAAAACAGTTCTTTCTGGATAGAACAAGTCCAATTAGTCAGCAACTTCTCGTATAACTCAAATTTTGCCTATCAAAAAAACAATAAGAACTGATATATATGAAAATACTTATCTGTTAACGTTAACTCATAGATATGCATTCCTCACCAGACAGCATGATGAAAGCAGATTCCTTTAATTTTCGTTTCTTGCTATTGCTTTCTTTCGTTATAATTTTAGTGTCATTCCATTCTACTGTGTGGTCTCCATCGGCAGTAAGAACGTGTTCTGATAATTTAGAACCACCTATCTGTCTGTTCCTGATGTACATCTTGTGTTCACTCTTCCAATGGTTATATTCTCCGTAGATCCATATTCATTAAAACACTGTTCTTTGATGATGTTCAATGATTCAACTAGGACACAACTCATCAATGCAAAATTGTCGAGCGGAATGAACATCAAGCAGTTGACAACCTCCTGTCAATGTCACAGGACACATAGAACATTAATACATTGCCCTTCTACACATGTATAGATTCCAGTATCAATTATTATTTTGTTCAGATTGTGGTAGGTTACAAACCCAGAAAACTACGAAATAGATATTGATCCACCACAAAATAATGACGTTCAAACAATAGACAGAATTTAGTTTTATTATGATATCTCAATAACCGGCCCTGATAATCTCGATTCGTTCGGAATACTTGACAATGCTCCAATGAATGCAATTCATTTCTCCATTTGACCAACCTTCTAACTCTTATGGTCTAAAAGTTACCAATACAATCCCATTAAGAAAGTATATCTATATTGCCGTATTATACTAATATACTCAATTGATATTTCGATATTGTTACTCTACCAAAGAAAATTGGACAGATATTGGAATTATGAGGTCAAAATCCAGTTCAAAACATATGCAGACAATTTTGTAAGCTTCATAATCTTGAACTGATATTATGGAATATAATCCTATATAGTAATTCTGATATTGGTAATAAGCCATCAAACTCATACATCAATATCGCACCCTACAATATATAGTTGAGATAGATAGTGTATACCGTTCTGCCCGTTTTAAGTTCATTTCCAACCTTCACCTTCCTCCATGCATTCGGGTGTATCTTGAGCCAGGAAGGATATGAAAATTTCCAGCAGGTGGAGCCTGAGAATTGTCATCTGTCTTGCTGATGTAGAAATCATATTTAGTGGGTATATTAACGAAATGAACTATTTTTCATTTCACATTGCTCTTATTTTGCTATACACCGTCAAAAACATCACGTAGAAACATTCCTGTAGTTGAAAGTATTTCAGCGATCATTTGCCATCTGCAAGGGCCGAATGCGCCTTGGAGGAAGAAAAGGCCAATAGTCTAGAGAGAGAGAGAGAAAAAGAAAGAGAGAATTGAATACAATTTATATATTGGTATGCTTCCTATGAATTTCTAGTTCATTTATCTCCTAGGTGAATCTCTATCGTCTTTTCTCTCATCTCAGCCTGGTTTTCTCTACTGATAAAAATTACATCATTTTAAGAGAAACACATAGTTATACAATGTCAAAACCATAACATCGAAACTTTTCTGCAGCTCATAGAATCTCAGCGACCTGTTTTAGCACAGAGATTTATATTTTTGCGCCGAAAAGACAAACAGCCATTTCCATAAATATTCTCTCGGTTTATTGCCATCATTAAAATAATTTTCAGTGTTCACCGCATCCACAAGTGAAATATGATCGCAGTTTTCTATTAGAATTCCAAAATGTCTCTTCCCCACCGACTCAACGCTACATGGGGCATTTTAATGCAAAGCTCGTCTACTTTTAGCTCGAGCCCGTGTCAACAGCAGGCGAACCCGCGAGAATACTCGGAATACTAAGTATATTCATAAATCCAGTCAATTATTTTTTTCTTCGCTTGTCATGTCACGCCAGGTCGGTTCATTGATATCATTCGTGCCAGAGATTCGGGGGAGATATAGTGTTTGGGTATTTCTGGATTCTTGAAGCCGAGAAAAAGAGAATGTAATTTATTTATTTATTTATTCATTCAGAAACAAACAGGCAGTACCTAATTATATGTTTCCTAACTATTTCAAGAGAATATTATTGACAACGTTACTATACTACAATTATACATGCAGAAACTGACAAAAGAAAAGTAGGCAAGGGGGGGGGGGGTTCGCACCAGACAGTGAGAATTGGTTTATATTTTAGTTGATTATATTTCTCAAAGAGGCTTTGAATTTCGAAATAGATGTGTCGAAAATACCACAAGGAATGTTTGCTACATATTTATTATAAAGACTACAGATTCTATTGATCAGCGTAATGCTGTTGTTCGAACGAAAGGATTGTTGGCGTCTTCGAAGACCTGTAGCCGGTGCATAAAGGTTTATTTGACTGAGTAAAAATGGATTCACGATTTGACCATTTAATAGTTTAGCAAGGAAAACGAAGCAGACTTGAATTCTTCGGTGTTCAAGTTTGGTTAGGGCAAATTCTTGTCTAATGGGATCATACGAGGTGAAACCAGGGCTAATACCATGCCTTTTATAAAATAGAAATTTTAGGAACTTATTTTGTATAGTTTTGAGAGTTTGTTTCAGGTTCTGCTGCCCTGGATCCCAGACGACACAGGCGTATTCAATTTTACTTCTAACAATTGCAGAAAAAAGATATTTTATACAATTAGTATCAGTAAATTCATACGTGGAGCGTTTTAAGAATCCTAGTAACTTAGATGCGTCTCTCGAAATGTTCTGGATAATAATATGTTTATTGAACCTAAGATCGTTTTGAAAGGTTACGCCAAGATCACAAATTTCATCTATTCTTTCTAGAAACGTATTTTGCATGTTATAATTGAAATTGTATTGAGTTTTATGTTTAGTAAAACTAATAATCTTACACTTGGATGAGTTGAATAATAGTTTATTTTCTAAGGACCAGTTTGTCACGTGGTTCGAATCATTTTGCAATTCGAAGTAATCATTCAAGTTTTGAATTTTTCTGAATATTTTGAAATCATCTGCATACAACAGGCATTCTGATGACAAATTTCTGGGTAGATCGTTTATGAACATCAAGAAAAGTAACGGCCCTAAGTTTGACCCTTAAGGTACGCCTGAGCAAGCTAGAAACTCGTGCGATTCTTCTCCCTTATATTTGACATGCTGTTCTCTTGATTTGAAATATGTAGTGAAAAAATTGAGAAGATGGTTGCTAAGACCATAACATTTAAGTTTGGCTAATAGAATATCATGGTTGACTTTGTCAAACGCCTCCGTGTAGATGCAATCGACTTGGCTTCCGTTTTCAACGTTTTCAATTAGCATGGTAATGAATGTCACTAGATTGGTTTCTATAGATTTTTTCCTGGTGAATCCATGCTGTTTCTCAGATATAATACTTTCAAAAAAACAGCGGAGTTTTTCATGTATGACAAATTCAAAAATTTTCGCAACACAGTTCAAAACTGCAATTGGACGATAATTTGTTATTTCATTTTTATTGCCTTTTTTGACTAATTTAGTCAAAAAAAATAAAAATAAATTCAAACATACTAGTTATTCTAGTATGTTTGAATTTATTTGGGAAAATACCCGTGCTAAACGATTTGTTGTATATTATCAGCAGGGGGTATATCAAGCACTCTTTACATGCTTTAAAAATGTAACAAGGAATATTATCAGGACCAGATGACCTTTTGGGTTTCAATTTGCAAAACGCTTGATCTAACTCCTCCGTTGAAATTTAATTGAAATGTACGTTCTGATAGTTTTCACTGTACCAATTATAATTATTAGCCACTCTATTAATTTCGTCTATATTATACGTTGACTCATTTTCATAAACTGAGCAAAAGTAACCAGCAAATTCTTCGGATATGATTTTGTGATCAGATACTTCACGACCATTTATAATGAATGCAGATTCATCATGTCGACTTTGTTTGCTATTCCTAATGAAGTTCCAAAATAGTGTACTGTCACTTTTTATATTAGTTTGAATGGTTTCAATATAATTTTCATGTGCATTTTTTATTTTTATTTTGAGGGAAGACCGTAGGCGTTTAAAATTATCTAAATAAAAGTCAGATACATTTCTCCTTCTCCGAAAAAACTCTTTGATTTTCAGATCTGCTTTGATATCTGGTGTGAACCAGGGTGGGTAGGTCTTACGATTTTTTGAACTTTGCTTGAATTTTGGTACTGAATTATCCATAATATTGAAAAATATCTTATAAAAGTGTGAGACACAATCATTAATGTCCTGAAACTGGTTGAGCTCTGACCAATCGAAATCCCTCAAATGCTCATACATCGACTTGAAATTAACCTTCTTGAAATTATATTTATCTTGGAGATTGTAATTGATTCCATTATATGTTTTATTCTGTTTCAAATCAATCAACAAGAGAAGGGGTGGATGATGTTTTTCATCTTTTCTCACCAAAGGTAATAATTCCTCATCAACTTCAATTCTGAAATTACCAAGTATCAAATCGAGTGTTCTACCATTTTCATTCAAGACGTTATTATATGACTGCAAACCATGAGCGTCAATGAGCGCTGACACATTACTAATAATTTCATTCTTATCATCAAATTTGAATGAAGTTCCATTGATATCTGGTATATTGTAATCGCCGGTGATAATAAGAAAAGTGTTATTACTCAAATTCAGATTTTCGCATATTTCCACAAGGTCTTTGTATTTTTGAGATTTACTTCCTGGAGGAAAATAGGTTGTGTTCAAAATGATATAATTTCCCAAAACGTTCATCTTGACAAAAAGAGTTTCGAGAGAAGACTGTACCTCAATCATTATAGAATTGAATTTACTTTTTACGGCAATCAGTACACCTCCTTCCCTTTTTTTATCTGCGAGGTGAAGATTTCTGTCTTTCTTGAACACCAAGTAATTCTCATCAAAAAGCTCGCCATCTTTTATATCTTCGGAAAGCCAAGTCTCTGTTAAGATAATAACATCGTACAATTCTAAAGCTACATTATTTTTGAATTCTTCCGTCTTGGTGCGAAGCCCCCTAGAGTTTTGATAATAAATATTCAGTAGCATTCGTTTCTTTATATCCCTAATCCCTATATCAATTTATGCTGAAAGTATGATATAATATATAGAGCATTTGTCAGTCCATGAAGTGCAAAATATCTCCTGCTAGTAAGTCCACAGTATGTATTAAAATGAAAAAACGATAAACTTATGTCTACATATTCCCAAACTGATACTTATTGTTATCAAAGTTGCACTATCTCTAATAATAATGAATTCATCAAGTAAAGAATAAAAATATAAAAAAAAAGAGAATGCCATGCCACCCAGATACAAATTCATGGTTCGAAAGTAAGAGACAAGTCTACAAACTTCTAAAGAAAGAGAGAAAAAAACAACGGTGGACCTTTGCGGTCAGTTACAGGTCCTCTACACGACTGGCTTCATTTTTGGAACCATTTCTTAGGAAATACACCTTACCTCCCATAGTCCAAACTGATTTGTATCCATATTTCTTTTGTGCCATTTGATATATTTCATACCGCTCTTTAGAGAGGTCTTCATGAATAGTGAATTTAGTGCCCTTCAGTAACTTTTTGGCCAGGTATACCTCATTTCTCTTCAACATTGCAATGAATTTCACTAATATAGTCCTCGTTCTTGACTCTGGATCGAATTTTCCGATTCTGAATGCATCGTTGATATTCACAGGATCACATGATCATTTATGAAGCTCAGTACCACTTTTAGGATATTTTCGTTGCTTTTTTCAGGTATCCCATTTATTCGTTGGGAGCTTCTCCGTTCATGTTGATCAATAGTGCTGCGGAGGAAGTGCAGTTCACTTTCGTGATTTTCCACTCTTCTCTCGACATTTCTTAGATTTGCAGTAATTTTTGAGATTGCCAGGTTGAATTGCTCGAATTTTATGTCTATTTTTGCATCAAGTGAAGCCACAACTTTATCGCATACCTTCTCCACTAGTTTTTCTAGTTTTTCATTATTCATAGGCTCATTGTGTTGGGTTTTCGAACTGTCTTCGATTTTCGATTTGGTCTCAATATTTTCATTTTTCGAAGACGAGTTGGAATTGGCCCGTACGTTTTTATCGGCGGACCGTGTCATGACGAAAAAAATAATTTCACTTGTGACGTTGATATAAACTAAATTCAACACTTGTGTTACTTCACTTTGTATAATCCTGATTCAGAATCATTTCAATGCTCACAAGGTGGGAAAAAGAAGTAAGTTTTCCTTATATCCATTTATCCATTCACTTTGATATTCAGTCACCTTGCAAGAGATATAAACGGGTAATAAGCCACGCAATATCTTTCAATAAACAGCCTATAATCTGTTCACTATACTTACATCTAAAGAAAATTGAGTAACTGCTGAACCATTAATGAGACATCTCTCCTCTGAATATTGATTCAAGGTGATTAGTGTACAGAATAATATAAATATAAAATATAAACAGTATTCAACTTGTTGGCAAGGTGGTTCAACGTTGATGAGTAGATATTCGAATATTTCATGCATCAATATGCAAGTTGACCGTACTTAATAAATGCCAATGAGCATAGTGGTTATTCATTGAAGTTATCATAGAAGTCCGATAACACCCTCCCCTGCTCATATTGCATGATAATGTGAAATTTTTGAACGGACAAATTACATCCAAATTACATTTTTTTCATTCCCTATTCAATAACTCCAGCAAAATCACTTGAGATACCCATAGTTTCTCATGTTTTGAAACTGAAAAGTAAAGCTTTCTATCATTACATAACACTTATATATGTAACTGAAATTACTGCACTTTCTGCCTATACGGACATTATCAAATGAATACTATAAACTCGAACGACGATACTGCAGTAACGGTAGTTACAACATAAGTGGAATAAAAACATGGGAAGTTAAATTTTTTTCATGATAATATCCTACTATATAGTGATGGCTACATCCATCAATTTGTTTCACATAATGTCGGAGTATGATCTACAGAAAAGGAATTGGAAAATAATGAAAACACGACGGATTGTTCGGTCTAATGAAGAGAAATTTTCCACCTAGTGCTCCGTTTTCAACACCTTTCAGCACAATCACTGCAAAGGCGTAAGAATTGAATACATCTAATTTTTTAGGTGATAATTTCCCAAAATATCAACTGATAATTATCGAAAAAGCATTCTTTTACCATTCATCACAATCACAATTGATGTATGAGAAACACATACCCCCTTTTTCGATAATTCCACCATCATTTGAATTGATCATATGCATATACTGTTGGCTGCACACATATGCCGGAATTTAGTCGTTGGCATCACTGAAATTTTAATCACGGGACGTGCAGTTACTTAGTTGTCTAGTAGATGTCGCACCCTCGTTTTTTGTATTGAATAATTTCCAAAATATTTATTTCTTGTATTATACGACTTATAATGAATATAATGCACCGTATTGAATAATGAATACTAAAATTGAATAAAATCCGATAATCGCATCAGTGTCAGCCTAATGACAAAAAAATGAAAATGAATAATCACGACATGGAGATCAATCTTGGGAGCCACTCCAACTAAATGCGCAAGGGGAAATGTAGTTGACACTTGGTCGAAGCAGAGTTTTCCAAAAACCATCAAGGGTTCCCGAACTTTATTTTAAAATGAAGCTGAATTTGGGGTTACGAAGTGATAGAGTGATATGCACCGCCAAACACTCTCCTTTCCAATAATGTTTGAATTTTTTAGGAATCGTAATTGGATGTGAATGTTTTTACAGTTACTGTAGAAAAATAGGCCGATAATTTTGCATTATACTAGAGTGGAACCTATTTGAGTAATCTAAAATTATAATCATTCAATTTCTTTTTGACGTATATTGCCCAATCTTTCATCTTTGGATACAAAAGAAACAATTCCTAGAAATCGATCAAGAGCAATATCAATTGACCATTCCGCAATGTTGGTTGATATCTGAGTGTCTGATTCGAATATACTTCATCAGTACCTTGTATTCCATTTTGATACTTCTCAACTGATTCAAATACTTGGGATACGCATTCTCAAAAGTTTTTGGCATATGTTGACATCTCAAATGATTCGAATGGGTACTTGTTTATAAAACTTTCAAGATTTTGGGGATATACATATTTCCGATAATTCACTTTGCTACAGATTTTTTGATTGAATAGGTATAAATTAAACGATGAAATTGGAACGTTTCTAGAAATTTCTTGAGATCAATCACCCTAATACCAAACTGATATTTTTGCACTCGACGCGTGTTTCGCTAATGAAGCATCTACAGGAGAAGAAAATTGATACTGATATATAAATTGATACAGTATTAATTTCCTTTTCCTGCAGTTGCTAACCTTCATAGCGGAATGCGCGTAGAGTGCAAAAATAGCAGATTAGTGTTAGGGTAATTGATCTCTAGAAAACGTTTCGGATATAAATTAGATTTGGAGAGGAAATTAGAGAATGAGTCGCTCAAGTCGAACAAATTTCTTAAAAAAAAATCAATTATGCCAAAATTCCAGTAATCCTAGGTGGCGACATCTATCCTTTACCTTAATTATGATATGTTACGTGGTAAAAATTTTAGTGATGCCAACCATTGAAGCCTAAATTAATGTGTAAGGTCAATTGCGTACATTCAGTACGGGTTTGTTCATCTAAATTAGAATTGAGTTGCTCTTTCACTATAAAAAACAGCACATTCACTTGATATGCTTTTGAATTCCTATCTGATGAAATTTGGTGATTGCGCTATAATTTCCCATGAAAAGTCATATCAACTGGAATTATATTTCATCATGATTGGAGCAAACAACAACTCTTTTCATTATTTTCCGTATCAACCAACCCAAGTTCTGTTTTGTTCAAGAAACTAGTTTTTAATATGGAAGTGAAAGTAATGGGATTTGGATGTATCCTCTCTCGTTCCTCATCACAAGTTTTCATTTAACTTGCAATATGTTTGTATGTAACCATGTTTGTTCAGGTGGTATCTTTCAACTCAATTCTGAAGCGTAAATCCTCAATTGATTGAGATGAAATTTTGAGTTCATTTTAAATTCTGCCCTTCGCGGAATACAAATTGAGACTTTGAGATTATATTATATTTGGCAAGGTAGTTGAATAATCTTGTTTTGATGGCTTTTTCAAAACATTTTGAAAATGTGGTAATCATTGAGATGGGTCTGTAATTTTGTATTGTGTTATTTGTTTTTTTTATGTATAGGTATTATTACTGCTTTTTTGAAATATGATGGACAATTTCCTTTTTCGAATATGTTATCAATAAAACTAACGGTCCTAACTCATCCGCTTCAGCTTTCACCATCTCTGTTCTAATGGTGCTTTTTCATTTTGAGTGATTTTGTTATGTCAGTAATTTTTTTTCATTCATAGGTGCTAGGTAGAATGAATTCTTCGGGGACGGAGTGTTTGGTACGGGGATTTATTGGGCATATGTTTCTCTTACTTCCTAATAATAATTATTGATAGCCTTCAAAATTGGTTCGTTTTCTTTTAATACTTCTATAACTGATCACGTAAATAACCGATTTACTAAGTAGGTCTAACTTGTTAACCTTCAATGTGAGTGTGCAAGATCGTCTAACAGAGCTCAGTTATCCCAACATCAGAGTAAAATCTCGCACTCGACATGTGTTTTCTCACGGAAGTTGGCATTTCACAGGGAAGAATTGATGCTCGAATGAATTTCTAAATCTCATGAGAAGTCACTAGATGCAAATCAATTTTATTTACTTTCATTCTCTCCGTAACATATTTTTTATTTCTTCAAGTGCCACTATTAAAAGTGAGACAAACTGTACCCATTGTCGAAATTCATTTTAGAATGTGTTCTGAAGGAATTGAGGAAGCCAAAGAATTCCAGTTTTAAGAAAATATTGCTTGATGAACAGAAAATTCCTTATTCAGTTCGAGACACAGATTTCGAGGAAAAAATCATACGTGAATATTATCATGAAAGGTATGAAGGAGAAGAAAAAAAAATATGATAGGTTTTTATCTACCATTTCTCCTCTGAATGGGAATAGGAAAGTTACTGGCTCGATTCAATGTATAAAATCCTCAGTTGAACATCCTTAGTTGATTATTCGATTCAAAACAACTGTATTGTCAGGAGAATTGTGTTTTTGTTGTTCTCTATTTTTCTTGTTAGTATCAAACGAACAGAACCCAAATTTTTTTCAAATTCATAGTAATCTGAGAATATTACGAACGTTACTCAATATGACAATTTATAATGCTGACATATATTTGAAATAATGAAAAAATATCACTGGGCTACACCTCTGCTATATTTTCGAAATTCAAATAAAAAAATAAGAGGCCTTCAATACCTATCAAGTCCTCCATTTCGAGAAAGAATATCATGTAACAAATACAATTCTATACAAAGAAGTGGAAAGGGAGGGGGAGAAGAAGAAAAAATGGAGAATGGTGTTTCGATCTGATTAACATTATTTGCAGATCGAATATAAGTTTTGTGATAAATGACATTTCAACTATCTTAACTCAGTATGTCCTTTATTATTGCGATACAATATACTGGTTTTCTTTTCGGAACTTTCATTCAAAAAGTGTGCCAACACAGAAATATAAAATTGGTAAAGAGTATGGAATATGGTGAAGGAGTAAGAGCCCAAAATATGGTGGAGGGTTCCGAAACAAATTTGAAATTTTGATACAGTGGGTAGGTATACCGCTTTCATTTCGGAATTCCTGGTCAGACGTCGTATTGGATCGAGTCATAGCGAAGACCAGGTAAGATACACAGATCAATTCTGAATGCATGAAATTGATTTTCCTTTCAAAAGATTGTCCGAAGCCTATCACTGAAAATGTTGGCGAAAGAGCATGATGCTACTTTGTGGTGAAGGAACAAACAAATGAAAACATACATTCACCTCAGCGTTTTCCTTTTCACAACCATCTTTCATTCCTTATATTGGATTTCCGCGAGGAACGTGACTTAGAACGATTATGAGAGCACAATGTATTTCGTCAATTTTTTATTTCCACCAAATATCGGTAACATTGGAAGCTCTGGTGTAAAAATGAAAACTTTAACGCCAGAGTGATATCACTAGCACTTCTTCAAGAGGATAAAATTGATACGGAATCTAAAGACTAGGATTGATCATTTTAAAATCTGAGATAGCCCCGTATTATTCTTCTCGAAAGAATGTTGGGGCCTACCTATCAAATTTCGTCAGTTTTAAGAACTTTATCTTTCAATTGATTTGGTTTAAAAATGAAAATATTGGCGAAGGAATAGATTCCGAGATATGGTGGGAATTGCAAACTCATGATTTTTAGCATTAGGTACAATAATTGAGAAATATGGATTGAATTTTTACTGCTGGAACAAGAAAAACAATTTTCATTTGGACTGTAGGTTGGGTCTAAAAAATGATGCGGGATTGATTATGTAACTCAATGTTCATTTAACATATTGGGTGGAATATTAAATGCATCAACGACACGTAATGGAACTTATTAGCATAACTACTGCAAAATAATTATAATTTTCATTTTCAGGAAGTGATCAAAAATATCTATTCCTCATCAGAAGGACTCAAATGAACGGCATATCATTTTTATGAATAATATTTCGGTATCAAGTACCAACAAATCAGCTCTTACCGTGTCTAGCACTGTTGAATTTTCCTTCTTCAATTATACACCTCTATGTCGAACATCCATGTACTTTCTGCAGTGGGTGAATGCAAAGCAATCTAACAGCAAGGAGACAATTCGTCAGCTAGATTGCGGAAGAATGACATCACTCAATCTCAACAAGTTATAATGCAAGATTTACAGATATGGAACTCTTTATTATCACATTCAGAAATCTCAACCACCTGAGAAGTTCAAACTGTAATGAGATCTTGCTTGAAGAACCTCACCGAGACATGTGTAACATTCGTTACGTTATTTTCGCTGGTTATAAGGCCTATTAATCAAAGTTTGACACTGTTTATTCGATTTCCTTCTTCTCAATTTCGAGTTAGATTTCCAAATATTATAATAACTCACAAATCGTACAGATCAAAGAAGCAGAGTTCTGTATTCTCGACGAGTTGACACTTAGAGCGATCGATACGAACCAACTAATAACAAAAATCGATCTCGCCACCTACCTCAACCCCCAGCTCTCATCTTGACACAGTGAAGATTGTGGTTTTGTTGATAGAGGGATGGTATTTATAGCTGTATGAAAATCCGACGTTGTTGCATTTGTCGGACCATATACCTTTATATAACCTGTATATATATATATATATACAAGTTATATGTTGTTAGCATGAAGATTTTCACGGACAAAGTATAATTGAGGATTAAACGACTTACCTGAAGGAAGTTCAATCCAAATTATACGAGGTTGGTCACATCCGAATAGATCACCTTGTAGTAGTACCTCTATGACTGAAATGCGCAAGTTGAAAGAAAGAATGATTCACGATGCCCCTATCTCACGAGTCCTCACCCGAATATCCGTCAATATACCTTGCGATGATATCGCCTTTTTGGGTCGGGATGACAGAAAAAATAATATATTGGATTTTTATTTTTTCTATGAGATGGGTGGGTGTCTCTCTATTCGGATGTGATCAACCTCGTATAATTTGGATTGAACTTCCTTCAGGTAAGTCGTTTAATCCTCAATTATACTTCGGTTGGTCCCATCCGAACAGATCACCTTGTAGATGTTCAAAGAATTATTAAAAGGCGATCAAAATTTTATTCAGACTGATCTCATACTAATGAAGTAGTCTGAATGAACTGTTTATGTCATTTGATTCACCACTATAAACTAAGAATTTGATACAGACAGTATTTGAATGCTAATACAATATAATGTTGCAAAACTCAAATAACCAGAAAACTTACACTCGTTTAATGAAATTGCGGAGGTAATCCGCAAATGTACCATTTGTAATAACTGGTCTATGTAGAATTTACCAAAAGTATTTTATTTTTCGGACCAGCCTTCATTTGATCGTATGGTGTCCGTGCTCATATCGATTTGGTTGGCCGCAGAAATGGCAGCATGTCTTGTGCTGAGGTGTAGCTGGGCAATGAGGATTTTTATGAGTAAAAATGAGAAAAAGACCTAATTGAATGTGTGCGGTTTTTTAACTGATAATCGTGGATGTCATACACAATTCACGTTTCACCGTGGAAAATGATGAAAAAAAAATATATATGTTTGTATTTGTTGCTCTCTTGGTCTTCTGTGGATAATTTGGTTCTCGGCAGTGAAGAGACAAGCACGTCTGCCCCTCAAGCAGAAGACTCGGGTTCAACTTCCCATCGAGCTTTCGTGCTGGGACTCACACGCCAAGAGGCAAGAGGCCTCGTCAATACGTTTTCTGCGGAAGATTCGACCTCTGAAGGGCGACACTCGTCAACCGGTAAACTATATTTTTTTTTTATTTTTATTTATTTATTATTTTTTTTTTGTACTGATCATACAATAAAAATGCTACTCATTCTGATTTTGAATCATATTTTTACGCTTGAGCAAGCTTAGAGCAACCATAACAATAAGTTTGTGATATATTTTTCAAAATGAGGTTTTCCGATTTTTCTAATTTGGTCAACACTTGGTAAGGGTCCCAGATTTTCTCATATCGGGAAAAAAGTGGATCGTATTTTGAAAATACCCCTCTAAAACATTTCCATTGTATCATAGTTACATGCATGAGATATCAGATTTCAAGCTGATCTATGTAATTTTCTAGTACAATTATTTTTACCTAGCTGCACCCATGGGCGATCTACCTTATCCACATCTCCTTCACAAATATCCACCAATGAGACGAAAATAAATTGTATGGTTTCATCGTATTTGCAATCAGTGATGCCATCAGAATCGCTGAAGGTTCACCCCTCAGTTTTTCTCCTGGAAAATGGATGCCAGACAAAATCGGTTCACCCAGGGAAAGATGGCACCACAGTGGATGTAGGTGCTTAAACGAAACTGAAAAAATTATATATTGTGGTTCAAAATACAATATAATGGAATTCAAAATTGATATCAATTTGTGGAAACCAAGTTTGGGACTGCGATAACAGAAACACAAAACATGTTACTTTGTCCCCTTCGATTATTTTCAATATTCTAGAAAAATGTGGAAGTAGTGATGATTGGGAAACACAAGTGTTTGTGTAAGACCAAGTTAATGTAATGCATCAGTTGCATAACTTATGGGGTTTGGCTGTAAAGATAAAAATGTTTTACCCTATGTGTTAGAGTAGTTAGTAAACAGATCAACTTCAGGTTATCGGAATTTTTGGCCCGCTATTGGAAGGCGTATTCTCGATATTGCATTCCGAAGGTGACACATCATGGACTTTGATCTGCTATAAACTCATATTTCGAATTCATTTATGAGACGAAAATCACTAGTTGATAATTTCATATATATATACACACATATATACATATATACACATATATACACACATATACACATATACATATATATTCTCCACCAGAAAACTCAAGTTCCTGAATATCATTATGCTCAATTCTTCACACCACTTCCAAATATCACCAGCCAGTCCGTTGAGGTTTGGGTGCTTAATTCCAGACATCTGGTTGATCTGCGCGTTGACGGTGTTGATGTCTCTATGCGACAAAATGTGACAGTTTGAGGAGAACTGTCTGAAGGTTTTGAACATTAATGTGAAGTTTGGCCTGCTTCACTGAAACCTTTGGCTTTCTCGTTGTTGCATGTAATATTCTGGAAAATTCAGGCCTTGTTTTACCTTCTAGTTGCCTAACATGAAAAGTCACTGTAACTCGGTGGAAATTTACATTGTCAAAATCTCCTCGATCCGTCTCCAAGGTTATACATCGGTGCCCCTCAAATAATTTTGTAGGCGGCCACCTATATTCAACCACGAGGCAAACCGAAATCAAGTGTCAAATGAATTTATTTTCCATTAATATTGAATCGTAATGATTACCAAGATACCTCAAATTTGTTGGATGTTTCCTCAACACTCCATCTTGGTAATACTAATTGAAAAAGATGTCGTCTAAATAGCTACAGATACAAAAAATTCCTGAACTCAAAAAATGTATAACCGTTTCTGAGATTTTTGTAAATACATAAGGTGCAAAGATAAGCCAAAACACAAAAAATTCAAATTCAAAAATTTTGTGTCTAGATTGGAATCGCAAATACTTCTTGTTTATCGGCATCTGTCGAATCCACTGACGTTAAAAAACAATTTTCAGACATCAGATTTTTCACAGCTCCAAGTGAGGGGCTGTGATGAATTCATGCAAATGTTTCGGATTCAAAAGAAATCTATAGCTGTCAGTAAGACTCAAACCTGAGAAAATAGCTGAACCAAAAATTGTTCTTGACATTGACGGCTGGTCCAATGTAGTCAAATTCCAGTAATATAGCTAAACACTCACAACATAGGTTTAGCCGGCTGGGTGGAATTGTCGGGGTTCAGGTGCCAGTTTTTCATGAGGTAGAGTATAAAAATGGATTTTATATCTCTGAACACATTTCAAAATGTTGGAGTTGTTCGTTATAGATTGCCACGTGCTGTCAAATATTTAATGCGACCAGCGTATAAGTTCAAATATATTATTTCGTCCATTTGTTGTTGTACGTCGTGAACCGCTCTCACCATCCTCTGTTTTGTCTGCTTGAGGTGTCCCCCCCTCTGCTAATTTTTCTAAGACTGCCATTGACTTCGATGAGCAGTGCCCTCGAGGTGTTTTGAAGGGGAAGGTTGTACCTTCAGGTCTAGTGCAAGCAGAAATCTCCTGTGGTTCGAAATCGAGGGAGGACCGTTGCATAATGCTTCATCAGCACCGGCTTTGTCAGACAAAGTAGTCTTGAATGCTTCAGCATATCGATCACTCATCAGGCATAGCTGTACTGAGGGCTGAGAAACCTTTGTCCAACGAAATTTGAGGGTCCAGTAGAAAACCTCAATTCAGATGTCGAGAAAAAAGGTCTGAACTACCGAATTCAGTTGGGGTGGATATGAGGTAGTGTAACGGTCTGGAACCTGCGCCAACAGAAAAGAAATTGTTTTCGTGCGCGAGACACTCGGCGAGCACAACTCAGGAAGTGTGCGGGACAAAAAAACGGCGTATGATGATTGAAGGTCAGCCGTAGAATGATCTACAAAGTAGATTGCCCCTGCCGATGATCAATGATCAGAAATCATTGTCAGTCTCAGCTGTTTCCAATTATACGTCCACTCACGTCTTTGGTTCCGTTCTAAAACGTGACAAAATATGAAAAACAAACTTACTCACGACGAGTAAGAACAGAGTTTGTCCCCGAGTGTTTTTAGGTTCCTCGTTGTCGTTCTCTTGTGCTTGTGTCAGATAGGACACCACTGCAGTGCGAAATCATCCTGGATATCACTACCGTAAAACTTTGCTTCAGTCGGATCATCTCCCAGTACAGTAGTAACAGCGTTATCACTACGGAAAGATTCACTGTTGGTGGCGGAAAATTCCGATGTCAAATCTGACGACGGACCTGCGCCCACCAAAGAGAAATTGTCTTTGGGCGCGAGACACTCGGCTGGCACAACTCAAAAAGTGTGCAGGGCAGAAAACGGCCTAGGATGATGAATAAAGTTCAGCCGTATGTTGATCTACAAAGTAGATTGCCCCTGCCGATGATCAATGATCAGAAATCATTGTCAGTCTCATCTATTTCCAATTATATGTCCACTCATTCCGTTGGTTTTTCTAAAACATGACAAAAAACATTAAAAACAATCTTACTTACTAAACGAGTAGGAACGGAGTTTTTCCTCGAGTTTCTGTAATGTTCGCCAAGTTTTTACGTTGTTTTCACTGAGCATCGTTTGTTTTGTTTCCCATAGTACATATGGAAAATTTTCTTCAATTCACTTATTTACACTAATTTACACTTTCGAACTTATCACATTCAGCGCAAGAAGTATATTGACGGATATTCGGGTGAGGACTCGTGAGATAGGGGCATCGTGAATCATTCTTTCTTTCAACTTGCGCATTTCAGTCATAGAGGTACTACTACAAGGTGATCTATTCGGATGGGACCAACCGAAGTATAATGAGTTGTTTTTTCGGGTTCCATTCCGTGTTCTGTGGTTTTGATCCTCTGAAGGATAATTGTCACAACGTTTCGGCAAAGTCTCATTTGCCATCTTCTAATTGATGTCTAGAGTTTCGACCTCCGAACTAGACTCGGACGTCGGTTTCTGTTGAGCATTTCGTAGTGATTTCTCCTCGATAGATATCAAGTCACTGTATCCCAGCGTTCCCATTCAAGAAGCTTTGTCAATGATTGAAAAAACAGTAGATTTTCCACATCACGTCACAGAACTGACGTGCATGATGAATACTCACTTCATGTTCAACAACAGATTCTACAAACAGATAGAAGGAGCTCCCGTGGTCTCTTCCTTATCCCCAGTTGTAGAAAATCTGTCATGATGAATTTCGAGGAAAATGCACTACGAAATGCTCAAGGGAAACCGACGCTATGGAAGAGATACGTAGACGATATCTTCATCATCTGTCCTCATGGAAAAGAGGAAATGATATATATATATATATATATATATATATATATATATATATATATATATATATATATATATATATATATAAGCATACCACTATCTACCGAGCGTCCGTACATTAACAAATTACTATCTTCCAAGCGTCCGGCTCCAACAGAGCGTCCATATATGGACGCTCTGAAGAAACTGTGTAGAATCTGAACTCAGAGCACCAGAGTAGTTCACATATTTGAAAATTCGTTGGACGCCTTCTTGATAGTTGTGCAAATTTTTCGAATACTTTTGTATATTATTAGTTCATCAGGTTTGCCGCCAGCGACGCAAGGAGCATTTCTGAATATTCATTGAAAGGTATATATTACTTTCGGACCGTCGATTTCCAAGCGTCTTTCAATTTCTGAAGAAGAGGCAACGCTGAGTAGGGGCTGATTTCAGAAGGCGGCGTGTTTTAAAAAGTGCAGTATTTGTTGACAAACATTCGTTGAGTGAAGAGTGAGTGATATTTGATAAACCGATTTCAGGGAAGTTATGAATCAAATGAGGTTTTGACACACACTCATGACTACTTTGTATTCTTTCGCTGTTTCTGCTTGAGTTCATCAACGCACAGACAGACCTAGAGTAGGGGGTTTTTCAAGGCGAACTAAGCTTTTCGCGGGAAACCACACCATTCCTAGCTTCTTCAAAGGCTAGCCACTCGCGCCAGCAAAACGTCAGGAAGAAATTCCAAAAAACGACGACCTCCAAACCCGAACAAAAGTAGTGATACAGATGGCTTTTCCTTTAAGGATATCATGCCAGAGTGGTGATAGGATGTCGTGTGTGTCCAATATCCTTCACAACTATTTGGTTTGAACCTCACAACAGGGAGAACAAAAAATTAATTTCAATTCGTTATTTACAACCTCTATGGATTGTGTAATATATCATTCATCAACTAGCCCCCATGAATTGAATGAATCGAAATAATTCATAATCGGTATTTTTGATACATGGTGGTAAAAAAAATTGGTTTGAAAACCATTTGTTTTTCATTCCGGATACGCGATGTAATATCATATACAGGGTGGCTCATCGAAAATATATCGCAAGGCATTAGAGGCTGGGAAATTAATTTCGATAAAATCCGAATACACGTCAGAAGGACAATTTTTGACAAAAAATTAAAAATTTTATTTGATTCAACTCAAAAACATATCGTATTAGTTAAGTGAATGTGCACACTGTTGAACGCTTATCTTTGGATCTTTCGGAGTGCTGTGAACTTTGGTTTCATATGCTCAAAAAAAACTAAAAGTCTCGAGTCGGGCGACCAAGAGGGCCACTCACTTGCACCCCTTCGTTTACCCAGGGACCTGGAAACGTGCCATTCGAGTAATTGCGTACATTCAGCAAGTAATGGGGGAAGCTCCGTTTTGTGGAAAAATATTTCTTGTGCATCACATGCAGGGTCATTCTCTATGATATTTGCCATTCTATATGATATTTGTAATTGCGTACATTCAGCAAGTGATGAGGGAGAGCTCCATTTTGTGAAAAAATATTTCTTGTGCATCACATGCAGGATCATTCTCTATGACATTTGTTATAAATGAGTCGATGGCAATTTGTAGTGAATCCAGATACAGGACACACGATGAAAATTACCTGTTATTGAATAATACCAAGCTAGGTAGAGTCCCATCAGAAAAACAGGGAGTTCTGCCAATAATCTCAAGCCCTATGAATGTTGTCTTATTAACTCAGGTGGTCAGTCAGTATACTCAATAACGATCGGAAATTCTGAATCGATTGAAACGTCGCGTCGTGCTGATACTAACAACTCAGACAATGGAAGTCTGCGATAACAGTAGGAAATTTACATCACTCTAAGAATTTAAAAAAAAAATATGCGAAGGATCTGCACAGCATTAAAAAACAAAGAAACCTCTCGAATAAATTTATTGGAATAAAAGGTCAGTATTTAGGTGAAATAAAATCGGTTCTTGCATTTTTCGTCAAAGGTAGTGTTGAAATTTTGAAATTCGATATTTTCTGAACGAGAAATATCTTATTTGAAGAGTTATCATTTCATTTACTTCTTTCTGAATGATTCGAGTGCTAACACCTAACACTCCACTTAGGGGAAGGTTTGGTTATGCTTTTGTTGCTGTTGTTGTAAAACTCACACCTAAAACTCCAGAAAATTGCATGTATTCATGCAGGTTTTTCGAGTTGCATGATTTTTTTTGGTGCGATAAGTTGCTACGTCTGTTTTCGGGTATGTTGGGCCACAAAAAATATTTAATATCATTCAGTGTCTCAGAACTTCGTATTTTCTTATAAAAATATTGGCGTGGAATCATGAAATTTTTTTTGCAGTCATTATTATATCCATCCGTACAGTGGCAACTGTAGTAACCTTTTTTAATTAAAAAAGACTACCAATTCTAGCCCTATACAGTGTAATCCCCAAAGTATGCACCATATGGGAAACTCATTTATTAAGGGTCTTTCGACAAAAAGTAATTCCTGATAAAAGTTTGTGCATCCCCTGAAACCGAATATGCACCAACAAAATACGGTAAAACAGACGTTATATGCGAGAAGCCTTCAAATATTTGATTTTGAGACAATAGTAAAGTACCCTTATTCTGAAAAATCTCGGGAAATGTTATTTGGAAAATTTGTTCAGCATCAAAAAATACATCCAGGTTTGAAGGCATGGCCATCTGAGTGAAGTTTAATTTTCTACCCACTTTTCTCAAATGGGGACTACGAAAACAAAAATTTGTTAAAACGATGAATAGACAGCATCCTGTATACCACGGTTTATTTTGGAAGGCTGTAATATTACAAATCACACAAGTAAGGTGTAAACCACGGTCAATTTTTTGACGAGTTAAATAATTTTCTAAGTTTTTGGTGCAAGGTTATTTTTATTTTTTGTTGACACCGAATGTTACTGAAAATTATACAGTATTCTAACAATAACTTAATATTCGATAATATCAAGTCACAAAACGTCAAAATAAAATAGATATTTTGGAAAAAACTTATTGATTTTCTGGAGATTTTCTTGTCCAAAATAGTTATGAAGAAAATGGGTAAAAAAGTAAAACTTCACTTAGATGGCCATGCCTTCGAATCTGGATGTATTTTTTGATGCTGAACAACTTTTCCAAACAACATTTTCCGAGATTTTTCAAAATACTCTTGTCTCAAAATCAAATATTTGAAGGCTCCTCGTATATTACGTGTGTTTTACTCTATTTTGTTGGTGCATGTTTAGTTTTAGGGGATACACAAACTCTTATCAGGAATAACTTTTTGTCGAAAAACCCTGAATAAATAAGTTTCCCATATGGTGCATACTTTGCCCCCCTCTCAACATACATTTCGGCTGCTCACTACAAACACAAGTGAACACTTTGCCGTGTACCCTTTTATAACAGAGTATCTCCACAAAAAAATTTTTTTTAATATATTTATTTATTTTTTATGAGTTGGAATGTGATTCTTAGGGCCATTTTCCAGATATGTGGTCATGTCATGATTTAGTAATGTTTGAAGAAAAATATATAATTTCTTGTAGGGACTGGTATTGAGTAAGCTTAATACAAAGCTAAATAACGAACAACATGACCACAGGTAGTGTGGCAATTAATACTGATGTTTATAAGCTGTGGAAAAAGTCGGTTTTACATAAATTGTATATATTTAACAAATCACATATGAGTGTATAGATAAAAATAACAAGTAAATAGTGAAATTAAAAAAGTATCAAAGCAAAATATCAGAGCTCAGAAAGTCAACCCACGAGTAGCATCTTTAAGTTACCTATTACCGTTATGGTTTAATCTGGCATCATCGCCGGGCGCTTACGAATCGGAAGGACGAAAGTAAAATATATAAAGCGGACGCCAGCTAGCGGAAATTCTTGAATATATTGGACGCTGAGAGGGGGCTCCATGAAAGGACGCTAAGGAATGGACAAATGAAAATTCCAATTATTTATAGTCGAAAAACAAAGTCCAAACAGTTTCCATGACACGTCGTGTATGAATCTTGAAAATATTCATCTGTACAACTACAGGTTTATTGAGAACTACATGACGGACGCTCAGAGATTGAGTTGTGAAAAGACGCCAGGAAGATAGCTGGATGTATATATATATATATATATATATATATATATATATATATATATATATATATATATATATACGATGGAACTTCCGGTTGAACGGCGTCTGACATTTTTCTTCTGTCGACGTTTCGGCTCCCACTTTGGAGCCATTCTCAAGACTGCTTGACTTGGTGGCGAGGCCTAAGTCTACTTAACCCCCAGCACTCATCTTGACAGAGTGAAGATTGTGGTTCGGTAGATGGAGGGATGGTATTTATAGCTGTATGAGAATCCAACGTTATTGAAACTGTCGTACTGTATACAGGTCTGGTTTGAGAAGGATTAATTAATGGATTTGTTCGAAGGGATAATAATGGTTTCCAGGAATTGGGGAGTCTTTGTGAGTCGTCTCGTTTGTTGAGGCATTGAGGGCCTCAATTTCTATTGCTTCGCGAATGATTCTGGAGTGGAGTGTTTTTGCTTTGGCAATGGTTTTCGTGTTGTTGAAGTTAATTTTGTGTCCGGTTTCGTGGTGGTGTTTGAAGAGAGTCGAGGTCATGTCCGAATTACGTACTGCTATTTCGTGCTCGTAGGTCCTGTTTGATACTCGTCGGTTCGTCTGTCCTATATATGTTCTCGGGCAGTCGTAACAAAGAATTTCATATATTCCTTGTGATTCGTTTGGTATTGTATCTTTAGGTGAGCGCAGGAAAGAGGATATTTGATTGTTTGCTGTGAAAACTGTCTTGATGTCGTATTTTGCCAGAATTCGGCTCACTTTATCAGTGACACCCCGAATGAAAGGAAGGAAAGCTTTCGGGCGATCAGCCGGGTCGTCCGGTGGTTTGGGATGCGAGAAGCGGGTGTGTTGGCGTTGAATGGTTCTCTGGATCTGGGGGTAGGAATAATCATTTTGAAGAAGGGCAGGTGTGAGCTTCTTCAGCTCGCTGTGTTTGTTATGGACATCTGTGAGTTTGATGGATCTATTGATAAGAGAATTCAGTACGGAGCCCACCTGGGCTGGATGATGGTGGGAGTTGGCATTAAGATATCTATTGGTGTGCGTGGGTTTCCGGTAGACAGTATGAGTGAAATTATCGTTGGTTTGTGATGTGGACATCTAAGAATCTTGTATATGTATATCAATGTGTCCGATATAGTCTTCATGAAATTATCATTTTCTGTGAGAAAATCGGCACTGGGAGTTGAGTTTCATTTTTGAATTCCTTCAAACAATCTTTTATTCACCAAATACATTTTTAACTTTGTGGTCCAATTTGAGCTTACACATCTGTTGATAGTTACTGAAGGAATATGTTTATCATAATCAAATTCAACAGTATAACAAATTCATTTATTCAAATCTTACATTGAGTAACAAATAATTCTCACAAACATTGAGTTTCCATGTCCTTTTGTTGAACTTTTTACACAGTTATTGGATGACACTACACCTTAGGAATTAGCTAAAACTGAAATCAACAAAGACCAAAATCCTCGAAATATGTCTATATCAACTCAAATCCCTAAAAAACTTAACGTGGTGAAGACACTAGCATACAGATTTATTTTGTCTTTATTGATTACAGTACAATAATAACATAGGTATGTTTTTCACATACAGCAGACATTTATAAATGGTTGGCAAGGGGTATTTTATGATTGTTCACATTTTCACAGAATGATATCGAAAATTAAAAAATAACAAACAAATATTTCGAATGGAATGTCAATATCAAAACGAGTTCAACCAAATAATATTAAACGAGTTCATATAGCTTTTTGACGAAATTCACGCGAATTACCATAATAACCTACGTTTTTTCATATATTTCAGATATGCTTCGAAAATTATCAGACGGATTTGTCCAGGTCTTTTCTACGTTCGAAGATTTATTTTCATGTAATTATACCTGTCGAGAAAATGTGTAATATTTTTTGCACACTGTATTCTTTACATTATTGTTACACTGACCTATCATAATCTGTCCAACTGTACTAATATACTTCTTTTACAATTTAACAAATATCTGGTGTCATAAGAGGCCTAATATTGAAATCCACCACCAGTGAAACATTTTATTCCATGTTCAATAAATAATAAAAGGTATCCTTCTAGCGAAGACACTCCTGTATACATTGTGTATTCAGATTCTTCCACAAAAAAGATTTCTGTAATACAAAAATGACGTTTTCGATAGGTGTGCAGTTTCAAAGGTTATAACAGAGGAGCATTTTTGAATGAAATAATGAATATTCTTTCCAGTTTTTCATAACAGCATCATTGAAAACTTATGAAATTATCAGTTCAAAAACAATGAAAAACCATTGAACCTATATATCAATATACAGTGAAGATACATAAGGAACAAAAATCTCCTTATGCTGAATATTCTGTGGATTTTGATAGATGTGCAATATAAGAATATTTTTTTCTTTTTCGGATTACAGTGAATCATTACTGTTACCGTTCTCAGCACCTACTATGTGTGTTTGAAATTCGACTTATACTATCGTTCCGTCATATTTCATTTCGGCATTTGATGAGTATTGAAAACCGTTTTTGATAAGTTCGAACGATGAGATGAAACTCTAATGGATTTGGGTAGTCGACTCCCAGAAACAGACAAAACTATTTGCCAAAATACAAATCTGAAGAAGCCCCGGAAACAACCACTATAAGCGTGAATCAGATTTCTTCAGAGATTAAGCAAATCAAGGTCACTCTATGCGAAGTACTTTTGCACATTCGAGTAGTGTTCTACTTTTTCCCGTCATTATGAGACCTACAGCTGATAATGACGGGCCAGATCTTCACGTTGACTGACAGTCATTCGATATCCGAAGATAAGCAGCGCCGAAGCGCGTTTAGTAATTGGATGGGTGACATCATGCAGGGAAAGACCGCTTCGGAAGCCCATAAAACTGCAGCGAAATAGCATATATGATAGTTCGTAGGCAAAATATTAATGAGCACAACATATATTGAGAATATGCATCCTTCGGAGGGGACGTAAAGCCGATGGTCCCGAGTCCATGAATGTTGGGTTCGTAAAAGATCCCTACCTTTGGTTGGAATACCAGAGGGTTGGACAAAATTTCCGGTAGGAGGGAAGTGTGCTTACCGGCGTCGGTGATTGCCCTTGGTAGTGGAAATAGGCCGACGTTAAATGAAAGAATTGAAAAAACTCAATGAAAGAATTGAAAAACTTCAATAAATTAATTACATAAGGTGCGGACGTAAAAGTTCCCCATCTCATAATGTTTAGTACATTTCGAGAAGAAAAACATCAAAAACAAGAGTGTAACGTCACCAACCGCAAATACAACAGTGCAAATTCAAAATGGAAGTCATGTAATACATCTTTCCAACACATGTTGACCTTTGCTATCTAGCTGTTTGCGAATAATCATCAGCTTCATAATCTTTCTGAGAGCCTTCAACCCTGCGTCAGTTTTTAGTCAATACGTAGTACCAGGAATACAGCTAACAAATGAATCGAGAGTCTACGTAGGGTATGGTATACCCGAGAGCACTTCTAACTGGTCCAAACCACAGAACTGTTGATTTCATACTTAGAGGTACCAAGCATTTCAAAGATCAATGAGTTTCAGGGAGCTATAGGCAACCAACACTATCTCGATTCTTAAATGTTAACATTTAAGAACATCTGGGGACACACCCCTCATAGGTGACGAAGGATTAAACGGAACTTTTATTTTCTTTCTGTTGATTTTGAAAAAAAGGTTTTAGAGAATCAATGACGTTTCAGATATTTGGGGTATGGTCCGAACGTAACCAAATCTGGGATTTCAAAATGTCAAGGATTTGACAGTCTATTTTAACTGTATGAAAATACGAAATCTCAGTGTAGTGTGAATTTCAAAACATTTAGGCGAAATAGATCTCGAACAGTGATAAATACTAGTAATTATCGGGAGCAATTACACAAGTGCTTGAAAATTACCGATAATTTTCCATGAAAGCATGTTGTCTAAAAACTGCATGAGTTTATTTTCATATTTTGTCGAAAGAGCCCGACTCCGAAGAAGGAGGGGTCTTTTAGCAAAATATGAAAATAACCGAATGCAGTCTTTTTACTGACAACATGCTTCAATGGAAAATTATCAGGTTCATTTCGATGCACGTGTGTAATTCGGTAGAATATTCCCGGAGTTAAAACAACGACGTTTGAAATTCAGTATTTATGCCTGTCAAGATGACAAATGTACATTTTTAACAATCGTTACTATAGATACACGGACCGAGCGGGTAATTGATCGAAAATGTTCCGCATCATATGGGATTTTTAAAACACGATGGAAATATTCATTTCAATTATCTCATGCCCGTTGATATAAGGTAACTAACTTCCGCTTCTAGCATCTGGTAGTTACCAAGGAACGTGCTTTCGGAAAATGTGGGGTAATTATTTCGTAATTATCATTATATCCATCAATCCTTGATGGATTAGGTTAGGTTAGGTACTACTGAAAATCTCATGCCTGTGAGTTTCAGCCTGTCTGATGCTTACATTTCGACACCTCACTATTAGACCGGGAGGTCACGACAGGTGACGTTCCACCATTTTTTCGTGCATGCCTTTTTAAGGCTTGATAAATAACCCTAAAATATCAAAGCTAGTCGGGTTTTTAGCCCCCCTGCGCGTCCTCTTAATAAGGAAAAACGCTTTTCTTTCTGTAGCGAATTTTCGTGTTTTTCCGTGATATTTTACTGCATGCTATTGTAATATACGGAAGTTCAAACTAATTCAAGCTCTAATAATTGATGGCATGCACCCCGAAGCGGCCCAAGGTGATCAAAGGGTTGTGAAAACCTGAAAAAAAATTTAGGAAAATTCCGTTTTTTCAAATTGCATGCCAATGTGGAGAATTGAAGTTTTTGTAATAAAAACACTATGGAGAAATTGGCATGCACCCCTCGTAGGACTAACGGTGAAAAATTTCCGGAAAATTCTGTAAAATTTCAACACCGATTTTCCGTGATTCCAAACTGCATGCCTTTGAGAAAATACTTAATTCGTACCATTATTCAATAGAAGGAAATTTGGCATGCACACCAGGGTGTTGCAAAATAGAGGCATGCGTGACGAAAGTTGCAAAAACACTGAGCAAATTTAGGTGACTTGTTTTTGCATGCCGTTTTGAAATTCATGAATTTACCTTATTTCAAGTCATGAATGTAAATGGCATGCATGTAGCTACAGCCCAATACACAAAAATTGTGAAAGAATTGAATAAACATCAATATTTTAATTGAAAAAAAAGCTAAAAAATGGCGTGACTTCTTTTTGCATGCCGCTATGTACTTTTTTGAGCCGAAATGCAAAATAGCATGCATGTAGCTTTATGACAATTGGTTGAATAAACAAAGAAATCGTCCGATTTAATAATTTTATTTTTTTTTTAATTTTTTATGAAAAATGAAAGTAGAAAATCATTTTCAGCATCATTATTTTATACAAGAAGTATCATTATTAAATTCACTCGCCGCCCTATTTGGGTTAATATTCCCATCTCTTACTTAACGCTCAGCCGATGTAGGTGAGGCGTGAGTGCAAGTGAGCCAAGAATGCTCTCAGCCGACACCCTCCTACCGCACCACATGCTGCCAGAGCCCAGCTAAATATAAAATCTTGACCTGATACATCATGCCGACTGGTAGCGAACTCGTTGTTCACTTCTATACGGTGGTATAGGCAATGGCGTAGCGTGTAGCGTCTATCATAGTGTTACGTGCTAGCGCCGGCCCTGACGAGATCGTAAACGCAGATGAGGGATCGCGTCGTCATTTTCCAAGAACTGTTGATTGCCGCCTGGAGAATTCGAGACACGTCATCGGGGCTTCTCTCGAGGATTCTCGATAGGTACGCAGGTATATAAGCATCGTGATATCGCGGCGGAGAGAAGTTTTTATTCGGAGAGTTAGTTATTGACAGAGTTAGTTAAGTGACAAATTTTATTCAGAGCTAAGTGGTGAAAGTTATTGGGAGCTAAGTGGAGCAGAGCTTCGTGCGGAAGTAGAATTTTTAGTACAGAGAGTTTTGGTACCGAGCATTGGAAAGTTATCGGAGCGATTTAAGTGATTGTGTTGTATTGTATTGTGATAGAGAGTTACAATAAAAGAAGTTCAGTGTTGTTCGGTTTTTGAATCGACGAACCCAGGAATAAATCGTAACAGTAGTGTCAGAAGTTGGATTTTGAAAGGATATATCGTAACAGTGGTGTCAGAATTAATATTTTCCAGAAGAAAGATCGTAACAATAGGGTAGTAGTAACCTCTCGTGCTAGTCGACGTATGATAGGCCACGTTTAGACTAGAGACCGGGAGATACGAGTCATTTGAATTGATTTTTTTACAATTCTTGAATGTTGGACTGTGATAACATGTATGTTATTTCAGACCAACTTCAGATCAACTTGAAATAATGTTTATTCAAACAATTTTCATGGAGCTACATGCATGCCATTTCGTATTTCAACTTGAAATAGTATCTACAAACGAAATTCAAAGTGGCATGCAAGAAGAAGTCACGGCATTTTTTAGATTTTTTTTTTCAATCCAAAAATTGATGTTTATTCAATTTTTTCACAATTTTTGTGTATTGGGCTGTAGCTACATGCATGCCATTTACATTCATGACTTGAAATAAGGTAAATTCATCAAATACAAAACGGCATGCAAAAACAACTCACCTAAATTTGCACTGTTTTTTTGCAACTTTTATAATTATTTATAATACGATGGGCTTATTCAACATGCATGCCATTTGAATTAGATAATTATTCCGTTATAAAATTAATATTCATCCATATTAGGAGTGATTTGGAATCACGGATAATCGGTGTTAGAATTTTACAGAATTTTCCGGAAATTTTTCAACGTTGGTCCTACGGGGGGTGCATGCCAATTTTCCCATAGTGTTTTTATTACAAAAACTTCAATTCTCCACATCGGCATGCAATTTGAAAACACGGAATTTTCCTAATTTTTTTTTTCAGGTTTTCACAACCTTTTGATCATCTTGGGCCGCTGCGGGGTGCATGCCATCAATTATTAGAGCTTCAATTAGTTTGAACTTCCGTATATTACAATGGCATGCAGTAACATATCACGGAAAAACACGAAAATTCGCTACAGAAAGAAAAGCGTTTTTCCTTATGAAGAGGACGCGCGGGGGGGCTAAAAACCCGACTATCTTTGATATTTTAGGGTTATTTATCAAGCCTTAAAAAGGCATGCACGAAAAAATGGTGGAACGTCACCTGTCATGACCTCCCGGTCTATATGACAATCATCCGACTCATAAGTGAAAATCGCCCTGGCTTGGGATAAAATTGTCGGCCCGGCAACGAACTTGCTGAAATTTCGGAAAATGATTGTTTGGGCAATGAGTGATTCCATTCGGTTGGGAGTTTTGCTTTAAATAATCAATTTTATTTTAGTTTCAAATCGGTCCAACAATTTTTTTCCTATCGAATTTGCCGCGACTCTGGGGTTTATGGATGGTAATACCTCAATGTCTCTGGATATTGTGATGAAGATGGACGGAAGTAGTTTATTCTGAATTTAATTCATTTTTCAATATCAAGAACCTGACAGTAATAATATTCGAAATATTTTATGCGATTGATGCGTTGTAGTCATAATCATCAGATTTGAAATAAAATTTTCATTCACGATCATTTAAAAATTCATAACTCTCCTAACATACTCTAGCTTGCAAAATAAATAATTCCTCACTAAATACTTTCGATTCTTTTGGAATTTCCTAATATTCCAACTATTCCTTCGTTCTGGAATGAAAGAATATTCCAAAATAGCAAACTGTAGAACTATCACACTCTTCAGAACGTGAGAATCAAAACAAAAATATAAGCATTTATCTTTTTTGACTGAAATACATCAATTCATTATTGAAATCAATGTATTTAAAACTGTTTTTGATGAATTAAATATCGAACACTTCTGATGATAGCAGAAGACTATCGAGAATGAAGACTTGCTTTATTTCGAGCACTGTCGACAGAACGTGACAATTGATATATATGGTTTATGATCCAAATATATATATATACATATTACAAAATTATTGTATCATAAATCATTGGTCTATTGTATATAACAACTCTTCATGTGACGCACAATCAATGTTGATCAGCCTATATAATATAAAATTCTCTATTTTCTACAGCTTCGTAAAGAATAAACTTCAAAAACCCAAGTGTATTTCCAATATTTCCAATAAATATGAACCGCAGGGTATTGAATAGCATTTTCATAAACATCCACATCTCTATTAATGATATGGAATAGAATCGAGTGGAGGAACCATATACGTGGAAAATTCGTCTCACGGAGACAAATTATTACATTTGAGGTGAACTTCAAAGATATAATATCCCCAGATCTTTGTTTATGTTTGCGAATACGTATTTTCCTATTCATGTTTATATTCATACCTCATATGAGAAACCCATTGAATAGAATTGATATCGGAGAAATGCTAAAACAGAGATTTTCCTTACAGGAACAGGAATATTCTACGTTATATTTGAATTTTCAGTACCTTTACGAAGATGCGACCTCGAAAGATATACTTCCAAGTAGTTTTCACATAAATTCTCTTTGGGTGGAGATATTTTTCAATAGATGAATATATGGAGTCACAAATGCATCTTCATCTATTGAAAGTGAACTGGATGGAAGCATTCTAGCAGATAGTTTCATAAAACTCGTTTGAAATTGAATATCGGCAAATTACAATAGTGTTTGATGAGAAAAATATGTATATCACGGCAGTTACGGAAGGAATGAATAAAGTCTTGTTATACCTGTTTGGAGGTAGTTTTTAATTTTTCATCTGATGGCAGTTTATTTATGAGAATCATGACAACTCTATTTGAATTATTAGCAGCTTCAGGTTTCTGTTCAGTGTCGAAATGAAAGCAAGAACTCTTCGTGTGGTGTCTTCTGATTCGAACTTGTTCCGATTTCAATAACCTATCCGTTTCAAGAATTAATGTGAGACGAGAAAACAAACCTTCATTTGGAGAAGAAACAACCGAAATATTAGCAAAAACTGTCTGGTGATATGTGTATATCATCCATAGATAATTGGTTAGTGAGCCAACGGAAAGAAACAACTGCTTTCTCTATGTCTCGCTAGGCAGTGAAGCCGCTTTTTCTCACTCAACTTTGTCTACCAAACACAGAAGAATTCCATCGAAAATATACTGTCATATACATCATTCAGAATGCTTTGAAAAATGTGTTTCATACTGATTTCCGATAACGATAACAGAAACACGGAAAAATTATCCATACATATTTCAAATGGAATCAGAGAAAAAAATGTGCCTCAATACATCACCAACCTAAAAAGTTTTAGCAATGATTTCTATATCTTTGAAGTCAAATTTGTGGAGGGTTCGGATTACCTTCACAAGAATCATTCGAAATCAATTGAATTCTTTATAATCGGTAAGAATGATTGATTCGACGTGAAAGGGAACACTTTCATCAATCACCATAACTTCAAAATGATATCCCTCGCACTTGACGCGCGTTTCGACGAGTTTTTCATCATCATTCTAGCTCACGATCAATCTTACATATATTTGATTGTTTCATCATGTCATTCAATTTTATTATTCGTGATTTACTGATTTGAATTATTTTTTTCCATCTCATTCGTTTTTGCAACAGGTTTCAACATAGTTCATTATACAGACAATGGAAGTTCGAACCACTCATTGAAAATTCGTATAACGTGATTAAAAAAGTAGCTGAAATGAATGACTGAAACCCAGACGTAGTAGAAATTTTTATTAGGAAACGTGAATTTGGGAGAACACTTCGCAAATATTTACGTACAGTTAAGATTTCTCAAATTACCATAGTAATTCCAAATGAACCTGTCACAAGATAACGCGAACAGATTTTTGAAAAAGTGAATATGAAAGTGGCATAATGAGTCAGTTGTCGAAATTGCAAAATGAGAAAAAATAATCATGAATGACGACGAGCTATAAAAACTCGCTTCAGAGATAGTCCAATCAAATAAACTTTTTTTCGTAAAATTTCTGCCTACACGAAAAGTAACTGTGGATTCCGGCAGACACATGTGTCCTCATTATCCCCTGAAGTTTGCGCCAGATTCTGTCGGTGCGTTTAGCAACAATTAGCGGTTGAATGCCGGAAATCATTATTTTTTTCTGTTTTTTGCTTATATAATGAAAACTATTGGTCGGATCAAAAAAAAGTTGAATTGAAAGTTGTAGATAATTGAAAAATCTATTGATAAGCGTTGGCCCGATTTCGATATTCCGATTTGTTGCTTAACTATTGATCTCGGAAGTTGAAAAAAGGCGTTTTCTCCATTACTCTATTAAAAAATGTTGAAATGCATTTGGGGGTTGCAACTGTGGATTTGGGTAGCTTTCAACTAGTAGAAACCACAGTTCCAATTTGGTTGAAAACCAATTGATAGGTTAGCGACAATCTAATTTGTTACTAAAAAAAGTGTCCAACTAGATTGTTATTTCTTGCCCTACGGATAATCGTAGAGCAATGAACGAAACAGTTTTGGATAGTCAAAGAGTTGAACTATAAATTATCGTTTTTGGAAAATCGATTTTTTCAATGTAATACCTTTAAAAATGGCGTCAAAAAAACAACGTTTTTCAAACTAAAAAACAATTAGGAAAAAATGGTCGTATCAAAATGAGAGAAAATGCATGGGAAAGCTGCTATTTTTCTACGGATTTTGACATTCTTACTTTTGTTCCACGATAATTAGGAGCCAAGATAACACTTTTTATCATTTAGTTTCCACTCCATTTGTTTGTTTATATGAAGCAACGAGACCTCGACGACTGCACAGAGCAAGACTCATATTATCCATAGGAACCAACAGAATTTGTTTTCCACAATCATTTATCATATTTATTGATAGGAGCAGTGGAGGTTCTTCCGGGACCGTTCGATGCCGTGTGGAGGGGGAAGCCGGAGAGAGCGATCCAGCGCATAAAGCCATCGATTCGATATAAGAGTGAAATAAACTGTTCACGAACCCAAAATGACGATTTTCGCCAACCCGAAAAGTAGCTGTGGATTCCGGCAGAAACAGGTGTCCTTAGTATCCCCTAAAGTTTGCGCCACATTCTGTTCGTGCGTTTAGCAACAATTAGCGGTTGAATTCCGGAAAACATTAGTTTTTTTTGTTTTTTGCTTATATAATGAAAACTATTGGTCGGATCGAAAACAAGTTGGAATGAAAGTTGTAGATAATTAAAAAATCTATTGATTAGCGTTGGCCCGATTTCGATATTCCGATTTGTTGCTTAACTATTGAGCTCGGAAGTTGAAAAAAGGCATTTTTTCCATTACTCTATTAAAAAATGGTGAAATGCATTTGGGGGTTGCAACTGCTAATTTGGGAAGCTTTCAACTAGTAGAAACCACAGTTTCAATTTGGTTGGAAACCAATTGATAGGTTAGCAACAATCTAATTTGTTACTAAAAAAAGTGTCCCACTAGATTGTTAGTTCTTGCCCTACGGATAATCGTAGAGCAATGAACGAAACAGTTTTGGATAGTCAAAGAGTTGAACTACAAATTATCGTTTTTGGAAAATCGATTTTTTCAATATGATACCTTTAAAGATGGCGTCAAAAAACAACGTTTTTCAAACTAAAAAACAATTAGGAAAAAATGGTCGTGTCCTCGGTCGTATCAAAATGAAAGAAAATGCATGGGAAAGCTGCTATTTTTCTACGAATTTTGACAACCTTACTTTTGTTCCACGATAATTAGGAGTCAAGATAACACTTTTTATCATTTAGTTTCCCCTCCATTTGTTTGTTTATATGAAACAATGAGACCTCGACGACTGCACAGAGCAAGAGTCATATTATCGATAGAAACCAGCAGGATTTGTTTTTCACAATTATTCATAGTATTTATTGATAGGATCAGTGGAGGTTCTTCCGGGGCCGTTCGATGTGCCGTGTGGAGGGGAAAGCCGAAGAGAGCGACCGTCGTATGCATCGCGTGAAATAAACTGATCAGAGCCCAAAATGACCTTGCTGTCTGTATCTTGGGAACTACTTTAATAACACGATGCAACATTGCAATCTCCTAATCATCAGAAATGACCTGGATCCCTTAATGACCAGTCGAAATGATATTAGAGCTTGTATATTTCAATTGTATCTTATAATTGTCTTGTACATGTATTCTCTTTTCTCTTTTTCATTTTAATGTGTTGAATACCTAGAACGCTCTTAACACTATTCCTCATGGGAATATCGTTATGACTTCCTTTTATAGTAGTATTGTCTTCCTCTGGTTAGCACAAGGTAGTTTTTAAGTATCCATACATGTTAGTTCTGTAAAATGTGTTTGTAAGTGAATCCAAAATAAAATGAAATAAAGTTTGAACATTAGTTAAAGAATAGTATCTAAATTATACTACTACCGAAACATTTTTGACCTATAGATGTAATTGAAATTATGTATAATGAATAACCTTACATTTTTAGGAAATCGAAAAAATTGAATATTCTCACGTAAACTATCACAGAAGTCAGCTTAACAATAATACATGTTCAAATCACTACCAAAATAAAAGTTCAAATGGAATGTTTATTTCGCGCACTCAGTATAACCGGCCGGAACGATACAAACTGTTCAGTCGGGGACACTCTGTACAGTAGTATCAACATGGAAATCACACTCTGCTGAAAGAAACAAACGAAAATTTCTGGGGGCAGATGCCGCCGTATTGGTTCATTTTGTCATTTGCCAAGTATCTGAAATGTCTGATAGGACCTGACTAACCTAACGAAGACAAAATAAACATGTGAATAGATGAATGTTTATGGACATTTTCAGTTACAAGCTGTAAATATCAAACAATAATGTAGCACATAAATGGGCCAAAAATCTTAATATTGATAACATTCATATATACACATTTGTAAAAATATCAATTGGAAAGGAGATGAGCCGTGCTTTATTCATTTTCGAATGTCAGAGAAAACTTGCTCTCTCCGTCTAACTAAGGTAACATTTGACATCGCATTATCAGAGTTGAATTTGAAATGAACGAATAATTCACTACATTTGCAGCGTAAAAATTGAATTATTTGCGATTTGAGGGATTTCCGAAAACAAACCGGGTAAGCTATAGTGATATTCGATCATATCTCGATGCACTATTGAAAATTGAAAAAAAAACAAAACTTGTCCAGTATTTTCCCGAGATACAGACAGCGTGGTCATTTTGGGCTTTGATCAGTTTATTTCACGCGGTGCACTCGACGGCCGCTTAGCGGTAGATCGCTCTCTCCGGCTTCCCCCTCTACACGGCACGTCGAACGGTCCCGGAAGAACCTCCACTTATCCTATCAATAATCATGATAAATAATTGTGGAAAACAAATTCTGCTGGTTCCTATGGATAATATGACTCTTGCTCTGTGCAGTCGTCGAGGTCTCGTTGCTTCATATAAACAAACAAATGAAGGGGAAACTGAATGATAAAAAGTGTTATCTTGGCTCCTAATTATCGTGAAACAAAAGTAAGGTTGTCAAAATTCGTAGAAAAATAGCAGCTTTCCCATGCATTGTCTCTCATTTTGATACGATCATTTTTTCCTAATTGTTTTTTAGTTTGGAAAACGTTGTTTTTTTGACGCCATTTTTAAAGGTATCACATTGAAAAAATCGATTTACCAAAAACGATAATTTGTAGGTCAACTCTTCGACTATCCGAAACTGTTTCGTTCATTGCTCTACGATTATCCGTAGGGCAAGAAATAACAATCTAGTGGGACACTTTTTTTAGTAACAAATTAGATTGTTGCTAACCTATCAATTGGTTTTCAACCAAATTGAAACTATGGTTTCTACAAGTTAAAAGCTTCCCAAATTCACAGTTGCAACCCCCAAATGCATTTCAACATTTTTTAATAAAGTAATGGAAAAAACGCCTTTTTTCAACTTCCGAGCTCAATAGTTAAGCAACAAATCGGAATATCGAAATCGGACCAACGCTAATCGATAGATTTTTCAATTATCTACAACTTTCAATTCAACTTTTTTTCGATCCGATTCATAGTTTTCATTATATAAGCAAAAAACAAAAAAAAATAATGATTTCCGGCATTCAACCGCTAATTGTTGCTAAACGCACGGACAGAATCTGGCGCAAACTTTAGGGGATAATAAGGACACATGTGTCTGCCGGAATTCACAGCTACTTTTCGGGTAGGCGAAAATCGTCATTTTGGGCTCTTGAACAGTTAATTTGATTGGATTAAGAGCAGTCTGAGACTGTCCGAAGATGTAAACGACAATAGGCTTCTCGATGCATTCGAAAGCAATAGCAATGTACTGATTCAATGAATAGGGCCTATCCGATTCTGTGATGGAGAGAATCATGTGACATCAAGATATCTAGTTGATCTAGAAAGAGATGATCTGTTAGAACTACGTGCTTCAAATATTTGATAGATGTGAAATTTTTCACATGAAACAAGAGATGATAACAATTTAAAATTTTGAGTACATATAGAATATTATCATTTTCCTATAATGCAATAAAGAATGTGATCAAGTAATCAGATTCCAAAAAAAAATCATTGCCATATCAATTAATTCATCTTATAATAATACAGCATCAGTTGAATAATGTGTTGAGAGCTTAATTAATTCTATATCGATCGACTCTTTTCATTCACTTCATACAAAAACCTAATTTTTGTTTATAATTAAGCACCAATGAAGACATGACCACATTTTCTCAATGTTTTTGGAATATTTACATGGGAATTTCAATATTTACATCGATTTGATTTCATTTCGAACTAGTAATCTGGTTCCATAATGGCAATTGACCGTTACCGTAGAATGAAGATCAAGGTACATAGAAGAGCTAAGTTGTCTGATGTGGTGGAAGACATCAAAAAGGAACCTGAAACAAAGGAAATATTTCTGAAACTGTCAACAACTATATCAACAACTTTATATCGAGCACTTTTTATCGTGAAATCGAAAATAACAAAGTTCTGAACGAAAATAGTTGAAAATTTTTAAACTTAATATTTCTTTCTTTTCTTTTTCTATTATTTCACAATAAAATGACTTCAGAATATTTTCAGAGAATAAATTTTCATTATAGATTTTCCAATTTCGGTCTTTTATTAGAGTGTCACAGCGCTATGTGAAATACTTCAAAGGATACATACAAAAATGGATAATGAGACTTAGTTCTCTATTCACCTTTTTATTTTGCATATAATATATAATTTTCTCACATTACCATTTCATTTTCAATTAGTTATCATCCCTTTCCTTCGCTTTAAAACTATGGTTATATTTCATTGGTTTTTAAAATAATCTCAAATCCGATTGTACTTCTACGAAAATTCTATGCTTGTGAGAAAGGTTGAGCTAACCATTCAGGCATGAAAATGGAATTATACGTTCCTCTATCAGTATAATGATGGTAACATGCCATATTTGAAGTAACCTTCTGAAGGATTCGCAATAGCTGTGTATTATCCACATCGTTTTATGCGATCAAGTAAGTTTTTTACTCCTTTCGCCTTAACTCACCTCATTCAAATTTTCCTTATGAGTTTCTTACATGTGAATCAATCACTCATGATTGAATATCACAATGTTCACATCCAAAAATGTCAAGATCCTTATCACAAAACAATGAATTTTGCCCACAATACTCAAAACCGTACCTGAAAAACTCTTCTGCACGTGGCGAAAACGTATCACAATAATCTGAAGAATGATTAGAGGTGTAAGAGCAGTTGCGCCTCCAGGTACAAATGATGATTATCATAATAGTAATAGCGGGCGGATGTTTTTTTATAAATATAGGACTCTTGTTTTCTCCATCAATTTTGATGATTTCGGGTCAGATTTTTGTTTTCGACATTTCGGCTCCAATTTTGGAGCCTCTTTCAAGGATTGTGTCTGAGGTCTCAATCTTCCTATTCCACAGGTGTTGTCACGCGTTTCTAGACTATTAGTCATTATCAGTTCGGTATAATAAGCGTAAAGATGTGCATCACTTGATACCAAGGTTTCAAAGACCTACATACAAACGGGGTCAATCAACTGACATCAAACCAAAACAGTAACAATGACACCAAAAAATAAATAGACGTTAAGCTACATTGAATGTCCAAAATGACCTTCCTTACACGTTGTGCTAGATTTGCGCAATATTCCTGGTCGATCGACCGGCAATAATTCGATTACTCTAGCCTTCCACAGTTTCAACGAAATAAGAATAAACCAATAATTTCAGAAAACCCCAAATGTAAAAATCTGGGGAAATCAAATTCGGCGATGAAACAGGTCAATTTTCGTACCTCCTCCGCCTATCTTAGGATAAACTGTATCTGAGTGATTACGTACATGAATGCTGAGATGGGTACCAGAAGTGCTGTCTCAGTTATAGAGGAATTTCTTCAAGAAGATCAGGTAAGTCTTCTTATAGGAAATATAGGGTGGAATGAGAGAGTTGGATACCTACATTCAAGGCAGACCCTTTATGAAATGGATATCTGGTAAATCTTTGTGATCATGCGTCGATCCGTCACTTTGACTCTTTAGCAGAACCAAACTTATCAATTGTATTTTTGTAATACCAAAGTAATTTTGAATTGAACTGGCCGACACATGATGGAAATCCATGCACTGACAATTGGTTAACAAACTCGCGACATGTTTTTCGCTATATAATAGCTTCCTCGAACAGGATGAATAAATAACTATTCTATTATAATACGCTATTCAAACCCTCGTAGGTAAGACGTCCTATGTAATGAAAGGTTCAACGTTCTCTGCTTCAAAGGTCCGATATAAACAATGGGATTGGAACCTTTGGTGTAAAAGTTAAAACTTTTCCTAGAAATCGTTCAGGAAACTGTATTATTTCTGTGACTTGAGTAATTTTTTGAGCACTGTGGCATTGATGTGTTTAAGAAAAAAAAATAAGGCTAGTCGCAAACGGTACAAAGTTCCTTCAATAAACAGGCGAATAAAAAATATCGATTGCTACCAAAAGTTGCGCACTTCATGGACTGGTATGGAAGTGCTCGAAAAAACATAGCCCACCAATTTGACATTGTAGAATCATGCTATCAGACAAGTGATAACATAAAAAATATTCTGCCAACCCAAGAATCACTTCGATATAATCAATCAAAAAATATTTCTCAGTTTTCATTTTATTTTTTTTTCAACGGGTTCATTGTTATTTCACTTCTTGCTTCATTCTATTTTGTTTCTAATATCATGTTACTCTATTCATAAGCCCGCCTAAAGTCGTTGTGGAAAGAAATATGCACCGATTAAATGATCGTCAATTACCTCAAACCATACATTTACTAAATACTCTTGAAGCTGAAAGCGAGCTTCGAAAATTCCATGTCGATTTACCTCAGCCCAGAGGCGACTATTTTGTCAATTTTCTTATTATTGTTGTTTGAAATTAGTCTCGTGAGTATATAAAACGCCATTTTAGAAATTCGAGCGATTTCTTGAAAACTATGCGTGACAAAAAGTATCTAGAAGTAGAGCTCACACAAGTTGAAAATATAACGTGTACAATTGCTGTTCTCAATTTTTAGAAACAGTGGAGCTTTTTACATTTTATATTCTGGCAATTTTTCGAGTTATTTTTTAGGGTATTCCGCAATCAACTTCAGAACTGCTAGTAGTTGCACATTGTTGGGGTTCGCCCTGAATATAACTCATCATACCACCGTCAAGTTTGCCGACTATAGACAGAACGCCTGTCTGACCATTCCGCATTTGAATGATTTTCTATTATTTTCGATGGAAGGAAAATCAATCAGTTATTTATTGTTGATTCTTGTTTGTAAATGTGTTCCAAAAAAAAAGTCCATTTCCATGACCACATGTAGCAAAAACATCATCCACATATCTCGACCAAACGTTTTGTCCATTTGGATAACTCTAACCCAGGTAACAAGCTGACGTCATTTATACGTCAATATATGGTCATTTAGAGTCATTGACGTCACATGACCAGAAAATGTCGTGATTTTGACGTACTAAATAAGACGTCAATTGGACGTCACGAATATGTTGTCATTTTGACGTTACTCACAGGTCATTATTATTCATTGTGATTGATTATAACCCCAATATATCTATACATCCACAACCTTATTGCATGAGAATGTGAGGCGTATGTCATGTCATAATGAGTCAACCAAAATAAATTGATATCTTTAGGTGTCTTACCATCATCAAGCTTTATTCGTTCATTAAAATCATCAATCCAGCAGCGCCATTGGCCATTGGCCAGTACGAACCAAACTCTGACCAATGTTGTCTCATGTCTCATTCATTACTCTCATATATATATACAGTAAAATGCACAAAATTAGTGCTCCGATCATCCGTTATTAACAATTTTGGATGAATAGTTGTTATTTAGTTAACAACTTGATATGGTTATTCTGTTAATAAGGTTAATCAGCAGGTCAGGTTTATATTATTAGCTGGTATTCAACGCATTTTCAACTCAGTTTTGTGGCAGCTGTCTTGTCATTTAAACTTCCCGCCATTACAATGACCAATCACGTACCGTTTATTTCGTGAATTTTACCACAGATCACGGATAACTTCCGTGCTGTCGCTGTCGCTCACTGCTGTCGTCTGTTGATGAATATGCCCGTGCCCGTATGTCCGAGTCGGCGTCGTCCACGGATAATAGAGTATACGGTCGTTCAATGCCACGTCATTGACTTGTACATGTCACTGGGTAACCAATCAGAAAACATGATTGTCAGCCGGTGTCACTTTTAAACTTCAGCCCTGCTCAAATCATGTTTTCTGATTGGTTACCCAGTGACATGTACAAGTCAATGACGTGGCATTGAACGACCGTATACTCTATTATCCGTGGGCGTCGTCGGCGAGTCCATTGTGCATTCAGTGAAGTTTTGTGTGGGTTTGTTTTCATCTTGAATTACCTATATTATACTCCAAGTAGTTTTGCTTCTTGATAAAACTGTGGTGATTGGTGATTATTATTTTAATTAAATATATATCACGTTGTCGAGTTTGAGGATGGCAGTCTCGTAGTCGTTTCAGATAAATGGTATACTCCAGAAAAACGGAATGTATTATGGCCGCCATTGAAAGAATACAAAGCGAACGTTTTATGAAACAGGTATGTACCTACTTATATGATTCGTTTGATATAGTGATTCGATAGATTGATTTTGTTGAAAATCCTTGAACACGAGCATATACAATGAAGTGTTGCAGAAAAAAATCAACTCCTTATTTATACCTTCCACTATTCAAAAACCATTTCTTTGGTGGCCAAATGCAGACTCAAATCATTATAATAATTATTTATATTTATTATTTTCTAGTAATGTGAATACAAATTGAAGTCACATGCCTTTTCCAATAGTTTTGACATGAATCATTTTTATCAAACTATTTACAGGAGATGTGGAAATAGCTAAACATGGATTGAAACTGGCTGAAGAATTTAGTGACATAAACACAGGGGATGATGAGGCTATCAAAACTAGTCGCAAACAGATGAAGAAGCCCAAACGTCCGGTAATCGATAGTAGTAGTGATGATGAGCAGAACGAATCTGAAGAAATTGAGAGGCCACCAAAATGTTTCATGAAGCCTATTGGACTGAAAAATTAACTGAGTAAATGTTCTTTCCTTAAGTGCGTATTAATCTTGTTTTTGAATGAATAATAAATGTGTTCTTTCATTTGTGTGTTTGAATTTGACCTGATCCTACGATAGAATTCATCATTTAGAAAGATGCACACTGACGTCAATTAAACGACATCCTACTTCTTCTAAGGACGTATTTTTGACGTCATGCTGAATCATCATTTTGACGTCATAATAATGACGACAATCGTCTGTGACTTATAAAGTCATATCAACGTCATTATGACGTCATTTTGGAGGTCACTCTGACGTCAGACATGACCAAATAATGACGTACAGAAGACGTCAGCTTGTTACCTGGGAAATTACCCATGTGAATGTTACTCAGAATTGAAGAAAGAGGCGAACTCATAGCCATCCCAAATTATTGTAGATGAAAGTCATTTTTGAATTGAAAATATATTTTTTTCAGTCTATAGTTTAAGGATTTCCAATGGTTTCCACATTCAACTTCGTTCTGTTGATCACACTTCCATCATTTTTCAAATTGGACCCCACAATTTCCAAAGTTCTGTTGATAGGTACGTTATCAAACAGACTATCTGATCGATCGTGTCAATTTGTTTTCATAAGCGTCTGTGTCCGTGATCACTTTGGCGAACCATGTATTAGCTGAAAAAATATTGGCAATTCCATCACATCGTCAAGATTTTATTGCAATGTTTTCAAATTTGTTCAAATCACTTTTGAATTCAGAGGGTTGCGTGAGTACCCTTTCGCTATAAGATCTATAGTCACCAGCTACCACTGGTGGTTAATTATGGGCTGTATTTTCTATATATATTTTCAAATGGAAGTGTAGTTCAAACCGCTCGCTAATAACGATATATCATTATTCAACACTTGATAAGTTCAATTAACTACAGTTTTTTCAGCAAAATTTCGATTGGTAAGTAAATTTACGACATACGTAAGTATACTGTTCTTCTTCAGAAAGATAAATCAATTTCTTGATACAAACTTTCTTTCCATCGTTATCAAAGTACTTGTTTCAGTTTTGATTACAGTTATACAAATAATTGAAATCGTTATGTATCACATTTTGTGCATTGTTCTAAGTCTGAAAATAGCATTTTCGTACAGTAATTTGTTCCTTCGGTGGTATTAATCTTCCTTACCATAGTATACCCTGCTCATTTAATGATTATTTTACATTATCGCCATCATATAGAAGTTTCAATCCCAAATCGTTGGGGATAATTTTTTTATCCTGACATTTGCAAGGAAAAGTTGAACCCACACATAACTCGGAAGTTCCTTGTATTGATTCTCATAATTTTTTAAATCTTCCACATATCGCGGCCTATACCGTGCTGCTAACTTCTGTTTGAACTTTGTGGTGGATGGATTCTTTTTTCGTAGTTTCTTTAGTTCTCAACTTACCACAGCTTAAAAGAATAAGAATTTATGTTGAAGTCAACACAATAGGTGGAAGGGCAGATTTCTAATCTATCCCGAAAAATTACTTCAAAAACAGTTTCTTTTGAATGGAACCCGTTCCATCAGTCTATTATCAACTTATAACTGAAATTTTTCTATCAGAAAAATACAAGAACTCATATTTATCGAAATACTTGTTGATAACGTTTGAGAAACTGAATTTGCTCCCACACTTGTATAGATTTCAATATCAATTCTAATTTTTTCAGATTATCGTAGGTTGAGAACCCAACTACGGAAAAGAATCGGTTTTGAAATTGTGTTTCTATGTACACAATCAATATTGTTTTTTATCATTGTAATTATTTTCATCATTTCCGAAATTTCTCTTTCGATTGTTATAAATTTCATTATATGTATTTTGATGATTATTATTAGCATCATGATAATTTTAATTACTATTATTCCTTAACCTCCCCTTTCTGTTATTATTTTGATGATGATGATAGGAATCGGAATAACCAAAATGGAATAAGTTCGTTTTAAAATGGAAATTAGTCTCAAAATAATAACAGAAAGGGGACTGTTTTTATTTTGAGACTAATTTCCATTTTAAAACGAACTTATTCCATTTTGGTTATTCCGATTTCTATAATCATCATAATATCTATCATTATGAGTTCGTCTATTTGAATTATATCTTTCATTGTTTGTACTGCAATTGTTATAATTTCCCACATTAGTATTTCTCTTCTCGTTTGCCCTCTTTGTAACATTATTATAATTTTTCTTTCCTTATCCTTAATCATGAAAAGTTGACATAAATTGTCCATATCTGTAAATTGTATAATATCATGTTTTTCTCTGAATTTTTTGTCGAAATGTTGTATTATATTCTTCTGAAAATTTGCAAACGAGAATGATGATCTGAAAATTTTGCATGGAATATTTATGATATGAATTTACCTTCAATCAATTCACCTCCAATATTTTCTCTTGTGATTGACCCCGGAAATAGGTCGAGAATTTATTTCGCATGTCTATTGAATTATTCAATCCATTCCTCTTATTTGTGAACCACAAATGAATATAGATGACTTTTTATAATTCAATTAATTTGATTTAAATATTTTAATGTATTGATTTTGAAAGAATTCATTCAATGAGTTCATCCTTATAATTAGTAAAAATGATGGAAAAAACAAGAAACGCACTTCGTGTATCTTCTCGTGAAAACATATGAAGGGGCTAATAGTGAATGTCATTTATTTTCGTGCCAATCAAAGTCCTTCGGCAAGTAGGCCATTCCACTAACTCCCTACGTCATACCCGAGGGTAGCATGGTTACATGCAGACCCATCAACCATAGAACGGGGTAGAGTCATTGACCACTACGATGGAAAAAATATGCCTCGATGGGGTATCGAACCCACTATCCTCATTATGAGCCGGGCACACAAACCTCCGCACAAACTACTCATGTCGGTATTGATTTTGACAAATTTTCCAATCATTATCTCGACGTCGAATGGTAAGAAACCCTATTTCTGCTGATATCACCAGATTCAATCATTCAAAAAAGTTCCTCTTTCATCACAGCCATCAGGTGTTTTTCCCTGATGAAAACAAAAAATCCCGCAAATTATCAGAGCAGTCATCCCCCTATTAGGACCCCTTTTGGCTACCACGAACCGCTTTCGGGGGTTCGTTTCCAACCTTGAAGACAGTGATAAAGGCGGTCCCTGCCATCCTCTGAATAAGTAAAATTGCCCAGTCCGAACGCTTCACAGGATAATGATTATAAATTGCGGCACTTCATCCCAGAAAACGTCCGAGAACTCCGGAAGCATTATGTTTCACTTTCATTGCGGGCATGACGGAGAGGATGGAAAAAAGAAAAGGGATATTCTCCTGTGATTGCAAATTAATGTTCATCAGATGATTCAGCACCTGATGATACAGGGAAGCTGTGAACATTTCTGGAATAAGCAATTGATATATTTCAAAAAAAACAGAAGTTGGTGGATTTCACATGGATGGTCCGTAATTGAAGATGCAACAATCAAAATTTTTTTTTCGCTTCATAGGACGTGAAACTATTTCTATCCCATTCGTGGAAAGAGTATCCTGTTCTTTTACTGAAATATGTTATTGGAAAATTGCATTAAGTGTCCACAAATTGAATAACTCACTCTTTTTGATATTCCTTAGTCTGTTTTGAGATTCTTTCAGCTCAGTCGGAATGCCAAACATGCAAATCAGTAAACCCCAAGGAGCGTTCAAGGAATTATTCTTGAATTTATTTTTTTATGCAAATACTCAAAATGTTGTGATTTATAGAAATGAATACGTTCACTCATAATATAATTTTATTCATGATAATGACGATTTTATATGCTTTTCAAATGGTTTCAAACACTTATACTGCCTCTTACCTACAATAAATATCATAATATAAATATTCACAATACCTCCGCATTGACGACAATTCTTCCGCACTATGAACTATTTTCACCGAACCGGGCTCTTAACCACAATGTATTCGAGTCATCTATATCATAGACAGAATGGTGAATCTAACCTCATTTATTCTTTACCGTCTTTGAGAGAGTAGTTTCATACAAAACTCTGATGAATCGTCTATTTTAACTTCATTATCGAATGTTCAAATCATTGTCATGGTATTGATATGTTTCGTTCAGTGATAATCGGCACAAACGATTCATTTTTTATGAATATACGAGGCAGTTCTTGGTGCAGTGAATTGTCGAAGATAGTTGGATGAGAACTCGATCAAAGGAAATCAATTTGCTCTCCGAATGCTCGGAAATAATATTTATTATACAATACAAATACCTTTTTGGAAATGGGGAGTCTGGATCAGGACTGAAGTTGCTTCACACCAAAGCTGCAGTAACAGAGTATTTTCACAGGTAGGTAGTTTCCTAGTACTTGCAGACTTCTATTATTTCATACTATAGTTTTCTCATATGTTGTACTATGTCAAGGTACATATTCAATTTGATTTTGTTGAAAAAATCTTTCATATAACCAAAATTCTGCTATTTATTTCTCATAAGGCGTTACTGATTCTTCCTGGATACCATCCCTCTTTCAATATCACTATACTAATGATAATTGTTTCAATTATTTCTACCTGATTACTTATTGACTCATTCTATTGACATAAATAATGATATTATTTCCTACTATCATTGAAATTATTTTGAAAGGCATGAACTATTTTTATGTAATTGTTGGAATTCTTTTGAGTGGAGTTTCCTTTTTCGAATTACTATATACATATTCAAATTATAAAAAATATGAATGAAATTGGATAATTCCCATATATGACTGGCAAATAAAATCAAAATAAAATCGAATAAATTTAAAAGGTGTGATGCTTCTTGTCCACAGAATAAAATATACGCATTGGAAGTCACAAGAGATTTGGAAGAGATTGGTATCACTTGAGAATCATTGTTTTCGTTCAATTTTTCAGCATAAGGATGTCAAACGTTGGATTTCCGCACTGAACTTGTCGTACAGTGTGTTCTCATTCTTACACCTGTATCAAAATAATCGAATTAGTTCTGTGGAAGAAATCTACATGGGAAACGCATACTCTATTCGCACACTTCGAATGAATCTAGAAAGTATGAAATGTTGGACCTCTCATTGTTTTCTGCTGAAATCTTGGGTCCAACAGATATTTTGAGTGAGGGAAATTTCAAGATGAAGTATTAGCAATGTTTTTTTTCAGAAAATTCTCAATTTGAAGTAGTATGCCTCAAATGCTCAATATGCTCGTTTTTTTACTGTTCCAGAAGTAGTTGAGAGTAGTTGACATAACCTTGGAACATCACAGTTCAAACCTATAATGTTTTTCTATTGAAACAGAAACATTGCATGCTTAGTATATTCATCATTTTCATAGGTAAATATATGTACCTTCCTATCAGCATTTTTTGACAATTGAGGTTGATAATGAAACTGGTCATAAATTTAAATTTTTGAGGTTTTCAACAATAATCCAGCAGATTTCTGCTCCCGTTTCTCACTTCATATATTTTTTCCAGAATAATATCAAAAGATGACGTCAAAAGGCCGCCATATTGTATTTGTGAAAGATAGCTCCTAATCCGTTCTTTCGAAAAATTGGTCTTCAGTCGTTGTTATCGTTTGAAGGTTATGTGAAATATGAGCTATTGAGTTTCTTGTGTATTTTTCTTCATTTCATGTTCCATCAAAAAAGATAGAAACAAATCTTGACTCAGGTCTACTTCCAGCCAAACAGGAAGTTAGGTGCAATTGTTCAGTTGTTGAAGATATCGGTCTTAATGAACTATAATCTAATTCCAGATACAGAATTTCTAACCCCAAAAACTACTGAATGGCAAGTTCTTCAGTATTTTCTTGTATAAGGATACTACTCACTTTGTTTCATCATTATGTTTCCTCAGAGAACGGTATTCAAATATTCTATCCTTTTCTGCCCAAGTGCTATTCGAATAGTAGCTATTTTCGGTTCATAATCAGCTTATTAGGGCGCGAAAACAAGTTGTGGATATTCATTCACAGGTGTGCTGTATCTCCCGGTATTAATATTTGTAGTATAATTACAATAGCTGGGATGTGTTTGACGGATGATAACAACAATATATTTATTCAGCTTTGAACCTGAGTCCTCTATGGCATCGAACAAAAAAATTACTCAGAGAATAGGTTTATAACAGTTTGTCTAACAGCCGATTGCACCGACTTTTTGTTATGAGAGCATTAAGCTAATGGGCCATTAAAGGTCAGTTAACACACTGCTGCGATTGCACCATAGTTTGAGAGATATTCAAACACCCAATAATAAACCCTCACCTCACTTGACTACGATAAGTCGGAATATCAACAGTTTGAAATGTTTCGATTGATTCTTGAGTTCAAGTATTTGGAAGAGGATCATTCTGTCGAAAATTTCATCAGGAATCAAATTGGTTCAGATTATTCACAAATTGAAATGATTAAACGTGAAGAGTCAATGTATTAGTTGTGGTATAAAATTCGTTTTGGTAGAATCACAGCATCTGTAGTATATGCAGTTGAAAGGTGTGAAACCTCGGCTGGATCATTAACGGTGATTATAATGTGAGATTCAAAACCGCTTCAGACTAATTAAATATCCAGCGATAATGGAATGGAATAATTGGTCATAAAATGAGTGGAACAGTTGAGGAACATCAAGGTTTCGAATGTCGGGATCCTGTTGAGTGAAGAATTCTCAGTGTTTGGTGCTTTACCAGATAGCATTGCAGCAGACTGCTGTAAGAACTCGAATGTCCAGGCAGGAAAAAGCTGTTTGAAATGGTTTCGAAAATGAAGAAATTGATGGAAAATATCATCATCTACTAGAGTTCAAATGTTGTTTACTGGCAAAAACGTCTCTTCTGCCTTCCTGTGAGACCGATAGAAAAGTGTTCGTGGATGAAATCAGGTTGGAATAGGAAAAAGGTAATGAAATTCTTGATTTGGCATTTTCGTTCTGGAAAACAAATGTTTTTACAAAATTATTCTATAAAGTAATGAGAAAAAAATCTGTACTCTTCACTTGTTATTTATATCTTCAAGAAAACTCTGTACTTATTTCCCTTCACGGAGGAAATTACTTATACAGTGGAAGAAACTGATGAATTTGTGCTAAAAAGCGAACAATAACGCCGTTAAGAAGGATATGAATAGATTAGCAACACACAACGTGAAAAAAGGTACCTATATCGAAAATACCTGCCTTGCATATATGGCTTCCGGAAGAGAAATTTCATACAAGTTATAATTTTTCAATCATGTATATATGAAACATAAGAAACTGGAACTGAATAGTTCTGCAGTTACATGTATTTGGTGTCCGAATTAGGTACGAAAGAGGCCAGCAAGTCACATAGTGTTTCAGTATACTTTAATATCAGTCGGGTCTGAGAGTACTGAGGCTGATATACACATCATTATCAATAACAAGTTTTAATATATTCGAAAAAATCGTGTTTTGTTTATTGGGAACAACACATATGCCTCAGAACTTCATAATTCCTAGACTGAAACAGCAGCCAATCAGTCGTTATTTTAGGTTTTCCTAATGCATTACTTTGTGGATGATTATTTCCATCACATCCAATAGATTGGAAATCCGATACATTAAGAACTACCGAAATTGTGACGTCTAGTACTTGGGATACATCTATACTGTGGCTAGTCATGGGCTTGTTGGACTTGTAGGAAAAAAGTTGAACCGGGAATGATCATCTCATCAAAAGTTCCTAAACATCTACCAATGCACAGATGATGGCAGCAATTTCATTTAACATTTGAAGTTAGTTCAGATCAATACTGGCACGAGGTATCAGTATTTTTAATTATCGTATCCTTTGTATCACCCGTTCAATATGAACTCATAGTAATGCGATTCTCCTTTCTTCTTCCAAATGGTCTGCATTCATTCTTCTGCACTCAACGGACTTATCAGTCGACAGCTTTTCTGCTCAATACTGATGTAATATGCATTATGCAGCAATTCCAAATATGGACAATGAAACCATTAGCATCAACAATATCTGTACCAGGAGTTCTACCTCCGAATCCTTCGGAAATAAAATAGATGAATCAACTAAGAGTACTACTCACAAGAAATTGAATGGTATTATCTTTTATATTCTGACCAAGTATGACTGATTGTTCCAATGACTTCAAAACAATCAATCATATATTGTACATCATTACACCTGAATAATACAGGTGATGATGATTCGATTCCATACTACTACTATTACTTCTACAATTTAAATATTTTCACCACATAAATTTATCTCGGAGGAGTCATTCCCAGGAAACTTCAAAGTTATTTTGGAATAGTTTTGAATTCCAGGAAACTGGGGATAGCATTGTTTCAACAAAATGATCCCCACAGCAATAATAAGCATGTCCGCGTGTCGAACAAAACCACTGACTCGTCAACGTTGATTACTTTGGAACGAAGAAAAATTCCTTATTTGGTATACTCGTGATGAATTCGCACGAAGGTGTGACATGATGATTCCTCTGATCTCCTAAATGGTAAATAAATAAGGAATGAACACCTACAATGTACAACTGATGAACATTTATAGCCACCTACTTCCCTGGAACGATTGAAATGAGATTACAAATGAGTGAAATGTATTAGGGTAAAAATATGATGAACCCTAAGACGGGAGCACATAATCAAAACGCAAAGCCAAAACCACTCTTAAAATCGCTCTGGTACGTGATCCTTGACACTATGACATGACTGAGGATTGGTCGAGGTTTTGAGCTCATCAATTCGTGTCATGAAGACCCGATTATCAATTGCCAAAGGATTTCGTCAATCATTGGCATTCAGACATCATTTCACATGGAACAACAGATGAATCCGTCACATTCATCGGCTATCATGCCGATGATATGTGTCTCGCCTTCAATCAATCACAGTACTCATATTTCGGCCACTGCTTTCCCAGGACTATTATTTGTTCAACCTAGGTCGGATCCTCATGCATCTGAATTTCGTAGGATTCATCATAAATTATATCAAATTTATCAAGTTTCCATTGAAATTTCGACAACTTTTACAATATTTTGAAAGAAATTTTTTTTTGGTTTCCCAGATTACAACAAACCACTTTTTGAAATCGGATTTCGAGTCTTTGATCATCCAGCAGATGACGTTCTCAGTATTTCTCCACATTTCATCCGAATATTACTCGTGAATAGTGTTGAACATATTAGCAATGAAAATGCCTATATTTCTTGAAGCTCATATCTGATTGGCTGAAAATCACAGTTAACCCAACAATACTGTAACGAAAGAACCGGACCAAAAGGTGAGAGCGCATACGCCAACCAGGAGTACTATGTCGAAACCCAAGTTGAAATACTGATTTCAAAGAAGAATTTTTGAGTTAGTGTTGATCGAGACAAACCCATTCAAATACGATTTACTGCAAAATTTCATGTTCCTAATTGTAGACATTTCCACGAATATGTCAAGTTGGCAACTTGGACCGACGTTCTCTATTAGATTCCATCACTTTGACATTGATGGACACTCTCACCCAGAAGGGGCATTGCTTCTCTTGAGATTCCGATATTGTACGCGCACTGGAATATGGCGCGAGGCCGTTTCAGTTAGATGAGTGTTCAGTACGATGTTGGTGCAGCTGGGTACTTGAACCACCAGGGAGCAGAACCAAATAACGACGACGACGAGTTCTATGAGTAAACGTTACATCAACCACAATGAAATGTACTAAGTCCAAAAAGGCTTCACTTTAGGATTGACAAAAAATTTTGGCCATTTGAAGTAATGGACTTTTAGTTCATGTTTTGCATTCTTGAGGACTTGTTGAGTGATGATTACTGTTTAAACATCTTCAGTTGCTTTGTGTGCTAAGATAGTTACATGTTTGACTAGTATGACAGCCTCATTTTACTCGTGAGTGTTATAATTTGGACTACTTCACCTGCCTATATTCCAGATCAGAATGTCTATTATAGAATTGGAGCTACGTAGTATTCTGGATTACGAGGTAAGCAGAACTAGACCGTTGAAAGAGGGTGAAGCTGTGTTCAAAGCCGGGCATATCATTGCATGTGGAGTGGAAGAAAGTAACCATAAAAAATAAGGAGCTTATGTTTGCAAACATTAGCTTCAGTAGAGCATCCACATGAAATCAATATATTGCTGGCTGATGCGGGATTGAAATGCCAATGTTCCTGCAAAGCGGGTTTATCTAGGTTCTGCGAACATATTGCAACCCTTATACCGGGTGTTTCACAGTGAATGGAACATTAGAAGTATCTGGAGAACAGAAAGACAGATCATTTCGAAAATTTGTGGGCGTGGATAATCAAACTTGCTCTATCCGTCTAAAATATTTTCATCAATACAGTGTTGCCGCTTGTATCAGAAAGTAGTAGCTACTTTGTTATTTCAAATGGAACACCTCGTATATTAAATCATTTTTGGAATCCTTATAGGATTCCTCACAACATTCCCACATAATTCCCTATACCTATCTGTGACGATTTCCGAGATAAAAATTATTTTGTCCAATTTTTGTGCAAAACCTGACCATTGAAAAATATCAATTTTTTCCCAATGCAAATTTACAAAATATTGCAATTTGGGTTATAGCTGCATAAGACCATTAAGTATTCTGTCGATGAACTGGATCTCAGTTTCAGCATACAGGGAGGCTCAGAAGTGAGTTCTTTCCGGGGACTCATGAAAATGACTGAAACTCCGTTTTTTTAAATGAAACACCTTGTATATTATTACTTATTTGAAAAGCTGTAACATTTTTCAATTTAATTGAGTATACTTTTCCTATACCTATCTCGTACAGTTTGTTAGTTATGATCACTTATGTTATGAATTCGTCTTCAATAAAATAAATATTGGATAGTGATTTAGATAGTAGGCTATGAACTTCATTCTGACAGAGAACTAACATGTTATTCCTTCATTGTCATCCTGTATTCAAGTTGCATGGGTGTGAAAGTACTATGGCAGAAAATAATTACTCGAATGTGGTTTTGATGGATTTATTCATCATTTATGGTCAATGTAACAAGAATATCAGTAGAACATGCAGAGAGTTTAATGAAAAGTATGCTGATTTACCTCGAATGAATTTGAGAAAATTCATTAGATTGAAGAGAAATTTTGAAATGTTTGGATCTTCTTTGAAAAAAAACAAGAAACTCGCCTAGACCTGTGACAGGTAATGAGGACAACGCAATAAATGTTTTGGCATACTTCCACGGGAATCCTCAAGCTTCCATTCGTAGTGCGGTTCACGATTTAGGTGTGAAACTTTCATCAGTTCATAGGATTCTGAAGGAACACGGAATGCATGACTACAAATTTCATGAAGTTCAAGCTCTCAAGCCCCAAGACTCTCAGCAAAGGATCGAACTATGTGAAATGTTGATGGTGCGTACACAAGTAGACGAAGATTTTCTCAAGAAGATAATATGGACTGATGAATCAAAATTTTCGAGGGAAGGTATTTTCAACAGGAGGAATCTTCATTACTGGGCAACCGAAAATCCGCATGTCACAAGAGAAATGGGATTTCAAGAAAAATTTTGTTTCAACGTTTTCTGTTTAATTATGGACAATCAACTGCGCTTTTTGATTTATGATGAAAACCTTAATTCTGGAAAATATTTGAATATCTTGAGGACAACGGTTGGGGATTTCATTGAAGAACTGACACTAGAACAATATCGAACATGTTGGTATCAACTTGATGGAGCTCCTGCTCATTGCACTGCAGAAGTCGGGTTGGAATTGGACCGTATATTTGACGATCGATGGATTAGACGTTTGGGTCCATGGAACTGGCCCCCTAGATCCCCTGATCTTACACCCCTAGACTTTTATTTGTGGGGCACTATCAAGCAAAGAGTCTACAGAACACCGGTCAACACAAGGGAAGAATTAGAACATCGAGTGACCCTAGCGTTTCAGGAATTAGATCCAAATGAAATTCAAAGAGCCACAATAGATGCCGTTGATGTTCGCATAAGAAAGTGTTTGGAAACGAATGGTACACATTTTGAACATTTATTGAAATGATTTATTTATTAATACACATGTTAGACTTTGATACTTTTAGCTTTTCATGATGATACAAACATTCCAAAATTTCTCTTCAATCTAATGAATTTTCTCAAATTCATTCGAGGTAAATCAGCATACTTTTCATTAAACTCTCTGCATGTTCTACTGATATTCTTGTTACATTGACCATAAATGATGAATAAATCCATCAAAACCACATTCGAGTAATTATTTTCTGCCATAGTACTTTCACACCCATGCAACTTGAATACAGGATGACAATGAAGGAATAACATGTTAGTTCTCTGTCAGAATGAAGTTCATAACCTACTATCTAAATCACTATCCAATATTTATTTTATTGAAGACGAATTCATAACATAAGTGATCATAACTAACAAACTGTACGAGATAGGTATATGAAAAGTATACTCAATTAAATTGAAAAATGTTACAGCTTTTCAAATAAGTAATAATATACAAGGTGTTTCATTTAAAAAAACGGAGTTTCAGTCATTTTCATGAGTCCCCGGAAGGAACTCACTTCTGAGCCTCCCTGTATGCTGAAACTGAGATCCAGTTCATCGACAGAATACTTAATGGTCTTATGCAGCTATAACCCAAATTGCAATATTTTGTAAATTTGCATTGGGAAAAAATTGATATTTTTCAATGGTCAGGTTTTGCACAAAAATTGGACAAAATAATTTTTATCTCGGAAATCGTCACAGATAGGTATAGGGAATTATGTGGGAATGTTGTGAGGAATCCTATAAGGATTCCAAAAATGATTTAATATACGAGGTGTTCCATTTGAAATAACAAAGTAGCTACTACTTTCTGATACAAGCGGCAACACTGTATTGATGAAAATATTTTAGACGGATAGAGCAAGTTTGATTATCCACGCCCACAAATTTTCGAAATGATCTGTCTTTCTGTTCTCCAGATACTTCTAATGTTCCATCCACTGTGAAACACCCGGTATTATGTTAATAAGTAGGTAATGTAATTTCCTAAATATTATATAGAAGTAAGAATTGATTTTCATGAAATTTTTGCATGTAATTAGCTTTTTGTGCTGAATGAAGGATCAATATATCGGATTCAATAAAACATGTCACCGATTAGTGTTTCAACAAATGCTTCAATTTTACTATTCAAATAAATCATGAGAAAAACCTGATTATTTTTGTTTTGCTACAAAACCTTTTTCTGTACTTGAACATTGTATAATTTATTACTGAGTATTTTGAAAAAATCTTATAGAACATAAGGTTTCTTCAAAATAAAAAGCTGAAGAAATAGATTGGGTACTCCACTTCCAACGTACCAAACTTGTTTTTCCAAGAGTTGAAGCTTTGTATATAGACTGTTGAAGTAATGGATGCCAATGAATCAGTGGAATGAATCATTGATTTATAGAGATCAACAACCCTAACGCTGAACTGATATCACTCGACTAACCATTCAATTCGTTAACAAGGTTATCATTCTCAGAAGAAATTGATAATATCAAGTGATATTAGTTTGGTGTTAGGGTAACTAATCTCACACCGAAGAACGACGGCCTTCAAGCCCGAAGAAAAGTAGTTATACTAATAACCTTGGCCGCGAAACCCTCAACCATTTTTCATATTTTTAGTTATTGGTATACTAATTTTCAATATATTTTTCCTCCTGAGACGAAGCTTTTTGTCGTTAATGGGGAATTTATGTAGTGAAATAGTACTCGTATTATATTGTTTGAACGTAATTTTTTGTGGTTGATCAATATTTGTTTTGTAGTTTTTTGGGTTTGTAACCTACCACAATGTGAAAAAATAAGAATTAATATTGGAATCTATACAAGTGTAGGACAGAAATTTTAATCTACCCCGAAAAGTTGCTGCGTCTATTGAAAAACAGTTCTTTCTGGAAAGAACAAGTCCAATTAGTCAGCAACTTCTCGTAATGGGTCCGGTGTTGTTTATTTTGTATATCAATCAGATTGATTGCATTTCAGAAAGTTGTCATCACTCTGCATACGCAGATGATTTATCACTGGTGTTGTCTTCACAGGACACTGATTTATCGAATGCTAAATGTAGTGATGTGATAAATAATATATCAAACTTTTTCTTTGAACGTTCTTCATTTTTTAATACCGATAAAACTGAGGTAATACGTTTCCATAATCTTCAGAAGAAGAGAAGAAATTTAAATATTAGATTGAATAAGACAATTTTCACAAACACTCAAGAATCTGTCAGATTTCTTGGAGTATATTTGGACGAATTTTTCAGCTGGAAAACCCATTGTGATAAACTTATTGGCAAATTGAATTTCCTGAATTTTGTTTTTTTGAATCTCCGAAACTTTCTCAATGAGGCACAGTTACTTGCAATTTACTACACCCAAATTGATTCGAGGCTTAGGTATGGTATATGTCTCTGGGGTAATTCCACCTCAGCGTCGGAAGTTTTCATCAGACAAAAACGTATATTGCGTACCTTGGCACATATTCAATTTAGGGACTCATGTAAACCTATTTTCAGAATGTACGGAATTTTACCTCTTTCATGTATATACATTTTTGATGTAGCTGTTTATTTTTTTAGAAATATATCTTTCTTCAAGTTGAATGAAGATATGCATGGATATAATACTAGAAGTAAACAATCCATGTGTGTTCCATTTGCGAAGGTGAATACTGCATATTTTGCTCTCAATTATATAGGGCCAATAATTTTCAACAAACTCCCAGATATCATAAAACAACATAAAAATGAGAGTCATTTCAAAAAATACTCAAAACAGTTTTTATTGGAGAAATGTTTTTATTCGCTTTCCGAATTTTTTAATTGAAAAATATTGTATGTGACTGTCCTATTTTATATTTATATTTCATTTTACTTTTTGATATTTCGAATAACCCTCAGAATTAGGCTTGACAATTCCCATACATGTCACTGTCAACGGGAAATAAAGATTTATTATTATTATTATAGTTCAAAAAAAACATATAGAACGCAACCACTTCGAAGTTATAGGCTATTGGGTTCAGTTCAAATGTCGGCCGTGTACGGACGTCTGTACCAAGAGGTGCGATTTCATACTAATTGAAGCCAGTATGGCTGTTTAGTTGATGGTCTGAACCTGCATTACGTGTATTAGTTATTATTCGCTTATATGACGTTTGGAGAACGTGCATGAAAGAGAATAAGATTACTGAAAAGTACTCATAACCTGCATATTTCCATCAATGACGTAACCGGAAAATATAATATAAAAAAAATATTATTAATATAAAAATTGGTTCGACAAAGAAGGGAAAAATAAAATTTTGTAGATTAAGAAGAAGATGGTCTGTTGCTCCCTTGGCCAGTAACGGGCGGATGCTAACGGATTTGGCGGAGTCATCGATTCTCATAAAATTGTTTTTGCTTGCAAAGCAAGAACGGGAGATAGTATGGCCCAGACGTGCTTGGTTAGCGCACTCGTTTCTATGACTTGAAGATTTTTCACTTGACATTGGGTATACCTATGTTGTTGTTGGTGGTGTTCGTTTCGTTAACCAGCTGACGAACATCAACCCTCAGAAGTCGAAACTTGTGCGAGCAATGGATCAACGAGGCCTTACCTTTTAACGTGCGATTACCCAGCACGGTGGCCCGGCGAGGATTCGAACCTCGGCCTTCCGCTTGACAGGCAGATATGCCCAAGGACTCACCCATTGAGTCCATAACCAAACCTACCATAAACATTATTTTCCTGTTAGCATCAGAAAAATCAGTGGTCTGTAGCAATACTGCTGGGATTACAATGTAGACGAGATTATTCGAGAACGATTGTAATTCAGTTACTCCACCAAGGTATGTATAACCTTCATAGCCCTTCATTGTATTGGATTCTGCAGTAAGTTATCACTACTGTATGGTTGAGTTCGAACTTTTTGCCACATAATTTATTCATATTGAGAAAAAATATCTCTTCAACGGTATTTTCAATATTCACTTGTCCAGTTTCACCACCCACACATCCAGTGAGGTATCCTGTGGTATTTGCTGTAACGTTTGTAAAATCAGGAATAGAGTCATATTTCGTGTAAATAATTTATTTATGAATTGCAAAGCGCTTTCAGCTTTTACGCCATCATCAGTGCGATACCTGCAAGTTAGTCATGAATTTTGTTGGAAATTGAAATTTGAATAATTCACTTGTCAAGTATATACAGAAAGATCCTCCAGAGGTAAAATACAAAATATTAGTATAATAGTACACTTAATAGATATGGACGTTACAATCAGTGCCCATTGGGGTTTTACTATTGAAATGTTTGTTTGAAACAATATAATAAAATTATTCCCAACGTACTTCAAGACGAGCAAGAGGGGTGACCACAGTACGTTAAAACTTCCCAGGGTGATCGAAGAAACATTCAATTGGGATTTTTAGAAGGGTTGATTTGAATTTGGAATTTGAGATAAGAACTCCAGGAGTACGTTCTCAGTCTAGCTCTCAACAGGCCATAAGAAAACTAAAAGTGAACTGATGATGGCGTAAAAGCCGATAGCGCTTTGCATACACAAAATACGACTATTCCTGATTTATCAGTCACGTGTATGCAGCAACAACAAATCACACCTTTGTAACGTTTGTAATTACTTTGTTTGGCTAATCAATATATATTTATTGTACTGAACTTTATTCATATGAAAAAACTATACATGTCGAAGTCAAGTCACTTTTTGAAGACTTCATAAACAATAAATATGTCACATGGTGTGATCAGAGAACAAGCGTTTTATGTTACATTGGCCAGAAAATTATTTGAGCTATTAATTGCGGTCATGTGCTTCTTAATCTATTATTGTGCAAGTCAGGACCTACAACTCATTGATTTCCTATATTAGAGATACAAGCACCAAAAACACTGTGATTTCCTGTATGTGGAAGAACGCATAATCCATTATTTATACTTTTTTCGCCTCAAACATAATTTTCGTCAAATGATGGCTATGCAATTTGTATATCAAAAGATGAAGATAAATGATTATGTCTATAAATAATTTCATGTGGGCACTGGTCCGAAATTCGTTTTCAATAATTCTAATGCGGCCAATGCAAATGTATAATTGTGTATGCCCCAATCTTTCTATTATTCATATATTAACATAATATCAATATATTACCGAAGGCAATGCGGCAATGATTGGAGTGATTTCCGTTGTCAATATGTACAATTTCATGAGAATATGTTACTTATGAAATTAGTTACTAATATTGGTTATTATTGTGTAGTTCATTTTCGACACATGAACACAGTGTGTATGATTTCATCACTAATGTCCCATTTCTCCCGAAATGTGTTCCATACGCTATTTCGCCGCCGTCAGAAATGCATTTCAACAAGTTTTTGAGGTTGACAACATTTCCATATTTTTTTGATCAGTTAATAGAGAAATGATCGCTATAATTCCACAATTCACTTCATCTATTTGAGAAATAACGTATTCGGAAAAATTGTTAGGAATATTTGAATTATTGGAACAAAATTGAGTACGCTATAAAACCTGACTTGATACCGCTTCAAATATATCAGAAAAAAATACAAGATACAAAAATAATTCGATGATTTTGAAAACATATGTAACAAAAATGCAATGGTAGTTTTTTCAAATTCATACACAGGCATTCTTATTCATAAATCCTCCAGTCATCTACATCAGCTTGGGAGTTGAATGTTTCATTATCCGATGTGGATTCCAATAAGCATCTCAATATAGTGAAACACAATGCAAATGAAAATATGAACGATGATTATCTGATAGAATCAGTATTGTCGAAAAATTGTATTGTGAAGCTTCTGAAAAATTTACTTCATTGCAAGAAAAGAGGATGGGAAATTCATATATCTGTTATTGAAAGAACTCATTCCACGTATATCAAAATTTTTTGAGCCAAATATTTTGTTACTGCTTATGAGAGTAATAATAGCCTGAGTATGCTTATCAAAATCAATTTGTAAAAAGTTTCGTGTCAAATAGGTCAGAAGAATGAATTGACATGTGGATTGTGCTTTGTTCCATCTGTAGAACGAAAAGAAAATTCTACATATGCGTGAAACGACATATGAATAGTTTTCGGAATAGATTTAAATCCCGCTACACATTATTTCACAGCGAAGCACAAGTGAAAATTATCCATTTTCAGAATGTAGGCTTGAAACACAACCGACTCGAAACAAATCTGGAAACTCCCAGTATATGATGAATATCTCAATAGAGCTGAATGATTTGCCACTGCTGAATATGTTCTATCCAGTTAGCTGTAATAAGCCCGATTTTCAATTCTTTGTATCAATGATAACATAGCCGGGATGAATAAAATGTTAATTGGTCGAACTGATATTTCATTTGGTCATATCCATTTTTTTATGATTTCTCATGACATATTTAGAGTATTCCATCATTTCTGCTTCAAGAAGCTAGTTACAAGTTGGTTTTCGTGAGGAAGCTTTTCAAAAAACGAAAGAATCTTTCACAGGGTCTTTATTTATCTCATGATCGAGATGAACAACAGGCAAAGACTGAATCAGAAAGTGTTTCTAACAAACAAGTAGACTCATTTATGATGATGCTGCAGAATATACAATTTCATAGAAATAAGCTGGATGGTTCTTGTAACTCCTCCGGCACTGGTTGAGAACTATGGGGTTGATCCAGAGTTCGAAGTTAATCTGACATCGGGGGTTGATTTGACTTGTTCAAGTCCAAGCGCCTCGTCCAGGGTTGGGTTTCTTGAGAGCTTCTTCTTCAAATAGAAATGGCGTAGTATATAAACAATACCAACACCAATTATTAAATACAATAATAAAGTATACAAGCTTATATTGTCAAAATGTATCGTTGGGTTGTCCAGGTTGGTTAGTTGATGTTTTTGATCTTCTAGGATGTTGTAGATGCCATCCATGTCATCTAAATTGATGTGTTCCAACTGCAGAGGCTGAAAACTAATTTCGGTTTGAACATTAGAGTCTGAAAAAGTCTTTATATTTGGCAGTTCGATGTTTTTATAACTGGGTTCACTATTTTTGTATGTCTTTAGCACAATGTCTCCAATATGAACTTCACAGAGATTGTTGAGCTCTATGATAAAAGTTCCATTAAGTGGAAAATTGTCTTTATTTTTCCCGCACTTTTGAACGGCCACTATATTTTCTGGAGTGATGACGATCCATTGGTTTTTCTCCAATTTCTGTATTTTGATCCTCTTGATTTCGGCAGGTATTTGTCTGCAACTCGTGTTCGTAGAGTACTTCAATAGTTGAATTTCACAAGGAATGCGGTCTTCGATTTTGGTAGTCTGTACGTCTTGGCACAGGAATTCTTCGGGAATAACTTCTTGACATTTGATGTCCGTGAAAGCGTATTCGTGCTCATTCAATAGGAGGTATTTTGAATGGGGTATTATAGTTTTGAAGGAACTATGTGTAGGAGTTGGCAGAGGATACAAATGATAGTAATTATAGTCATCTGTTTCTACTATTGGAATTTCTAGGATGAAAATTATTTCATTTCTTTTACTGTAACTTTTGATCTCCATTGTTTTCTCGAATAGAATCAAATTTTTCATTATTGGGTCAAATGGAAATTTATTATTTTTCAAATGTTTGCTAATTGCGGTAATCTCAGACAACAATTCAGACGGTTCAATAATTGCATTGTGAAATGTGTTTAATTTTGCAAAAGTGATTGCTATCTCAATTTTTTCTAGGATATCATACATTATTTGGAAGGTATTGATGAACTGTGAAATAACTGTTTGTAGTAGAAAATAATGATAATTTTGTACATTATCTATGTGAATAGTTTTGATGATTTCTTGCAGTTCCTTAATTCGAGAATTTCTTGATTGTGAGCTAGAAGTTCGGTATCGTTTTTGAATTTTTGTATAGACGTTTGAAGTAGGGTGATCTGATTGCTGATAATTGTTTTGAGCTTATTCTGGTTATCGGATGAAGATAAAATGGCTTTATCATATTTTTCGGCATCGCCATGGTCAAGATTACCTGTGATTGCTTTGACAATTGATCCGAGTCCATTTATGAGTGCTCGTTTTGGTCTGACATCCCATTGTGGGTTCAGTTGTTTTATTTGTGTCAATATTTTATTCTCAAGTATAGTCAATACATGGTGAGAATTATGAAATTCTTTGTCGTATTTTGGTCCCTGTGTTGAGTTCTCAAATGCGTTTTTTATTCGTGAATATGAAGTTCGTAATGTCATGAATTCTTCGATTATACTTGATATGTCATAGATTTGTATGAATGTCCAAGAGTCAACTTTGTTTTGTGTGTTTCCAAGTTTTAGGGTTAGGATTCCGGGATTCGTATTAAGGTTATGGAATTTTACTGGTTCTAGTCTTCCGTAGATGAAACAGAAGGTGGATCTGTAACAACAGAAGGTTTTTTCAATTCTTCGATGTGGAGAATTTCTTTCTTATTATGATTCGTTTTGAATGTAATTTCGACTCGGTTTCTGTCTAACATTTTAGTGATTTCATACGGGCCTATGAATTTTTTATCCTTTTTATTTCGAGATTTGGGATTCTTTTTATAAACTGTTTGACCTAAGCGGAATTCAGAACTTGTGTCGCCTAGCGTATTATGTTTTGAAATTGTTTTACGCTTTTTATCTTCTAATTTAGTTTTCACTTCTTGATAGACGTGTTTCAATTTTTCCTTGTGTTTCTCTGCATATTCTGTATAAAAAAGATTAGGAATAAATATTTCATTTGGATTTCTCAAGTCTGTATGACCGAATGTGAGTTCAAAAGGTGAAAACTCAGTTGAACTATGAATAGAACTGTTGTAACCTAATATGGCATAATCCATAAGGTCATCGTTTTCGTCTGGATATATTTGTCGTAGGATTCGCATGTGTTCTATTATCGTCGAGTGAAAACGTTCGACTGGGGAATTTGATTCGTGATGCGTGGGTGTAGTAAAATGCACGTTGATTTTATGAACCTTCAGAATTTCTTTTACTGTTTCGTTATTAAATTCTGTTCCATTGTCAACTACCAATGATTGGGGTACACCGAATGAAGTGAAGTATTTTAATAAAGCTTTACTCATATGAATAGCGGTTTTTCCATGAATGAAGATTGCTTGAGCAAATTTTGTGAATGCGTCGACCAGTGTCAAATAATTTTTTCCATAAAAAATAAAAACATCTATATGAACTATTTGAAATGGTCGGGAAGCTGTTTCGGTTAACATTAGCGGAACATAAGGGGTTTTCCTGGCATATTTCGATCTTTGACATATGTCACAAGAGTTAATATAGTTAGTTATAGTTTGTTTCATATTTTTCCAGTAATAATTCTTTTTCGATCGTTCGAGAGTTTCGTTAATTCCGCGATGATTCGTTTTTCCCTCATGATGGTTTCTCGTCAACATAAGTTGTTCATCTTTGTCGATTAAAGTGTTTAGTCTTTTCGTACATCTAATTAATTTTGGTCCTTTCCCCGAGAAGTGTTTTAGATATACCTTACAAAATGCTTTATACAGGTTTTCGGAATGAAAATATAATGAATACGTGTTTTTTGATTCGGTGTTTTCAATTAAGAATTGTAATATTAGTTTCTCATTATTGACCTCCGGAATTTTCAAATGTATGATTCTATAGTTCTCATAATTTTCACGGGTTATTTCTATTTTATGATAGATATTCGGAAATACTAGAATTTGGTTGAATTTATTATTGATAATTTCATCGTAAATTTTTATACCTTCGTTCGTGGTTTCATTTGCATCAGAGTGTTGTGTTGATATATTGTCGGCTGGTTTAATTAGAACGTCGGATAAAATTTGTATACCTTGATTTTGATCCGATTCTTCTAGATTTTGTTCTAGGGTCTCTAAAAATTTAGAAATATCTTTGTCTACTACGTCAGTTGGGTCAGATCTACTTGGTCCTGCTTCCAATGATCGAATGTAATCTGTTATGTCTTTGTCAATATCACCCGGGTTGTCATCAACAGAAATTTCGTCAGTTTCGATTGCATTGATTGGTATTCGCGAGAGACAATCAGCATTCGTGTTGTATTTCCCTTTTTTATATACTATATCGTAATCAAACTCTTCTAATTTCAATCTCCATCTAACTAATTTTGAATTTGGTTCTTTGAGTTTGAATAGCCAAGTCAATGGTTTGTGATCTGTGTAGATCGTGACACAAGGAACAGTAGTTGATTTTTATTATGACTGACTGACTGCCGAATGCCATTGCTGGTGGACATGCGCATTCAGGGTGTATTTGTCAGATTCGCTTCTTGTTCGTGTAAACGTAAATATTACGTTTTGAACCATTAATTTCGTGTCTACGAGCACAGGAATAAATTTACAAATGTGACAGCCACCTTTCCTTTCAAAATTTGAATGCCAGGGTCAACAACCACCGAGTACTGATGGCGGTTATTTCGTTCCAACTAGAAGTGAAGAAACGCAGACTTCCAGGCCCGGACTGGCCAGATCCGTGTAGGTCTGCGGAGGGCCCCCGGCACGAACGGGCCCCGCTCGAAATTCCTCCTTCTTTCTATCAGCATAATATACACATTCTATATCACCATCTTCATCACTTTTCAACCGAATTATACGCATTGGAATTGGATGAGAAACAAACATAGGCGTAAAACCTCGATTTGCTGTCTTTGGGGGGCCGTATCTCCGAAACTAGTTGAGAGTCCCAAAAATTTCATTTGAATTTTTTGTTCAGGAGGCCAAAATACGTAAGTTCCACCAAAAATTTTTCATTTTCGAGGCGGAGCCCGATTAACGGAATTTTACCAAAAGTTTTTGTATTGTTGAAAGTTATTTTGTGTTTTCAGTAGGTGTTGTTGTACTGTTTTTTTTTACTGCACACAATAAAACTAATTAAACGAATTTCTTTGAAAAATTCTACAAAATTGTAATTAATGGTATTACTTCGAGAAATAAATCGATGAAAAATGAAAAGAAGATCAAAAATTAAAAAATAAGATTACTTGAGGCGGGAATCGAACCTATGTCTCTTCCAACTAGTGTAACTAGCAAATTTAATCTCAGCGCCTAAGACCGCTCGGCTACGAAGAGCACAGTGAACTAAATTGAAAAAAAAAAAAGAAATAAATCATGCATTTGTCAAATGAAAAATTCAATCATTCTAACTGTATTTCTGCCGGTTAAGGTGTCGAAAGTAATTCTCCCATATCGCTGGTATCAGACATTTTGTTATGATTATCGAGGTTTGGATATATTCTTCAAAAATTCGATACCTGTACCGATTTTGACTTGACAAACGTCAAATGCAGAGCATGCACATCATCATGCTTGATTGAAAAATAATGGGTTTCTATTGGTTGAAAATCTGTATCGTAATGGATTTCATTATAAAACGGATTGTGGGCACATAAGTGTATTATTAGAGTACGGGTGTAGATAAAATACCTGACTTGCTAAATGGTTAACATTATTGGTTACTTTTGTCGACCAATTGATCAGATGTATGAAATTAAAGTCTAACTGACAATGTGACTTTTTATTTCACAAATTAACTTGAAATTGACAACAACAATAAAAAATGACATGAAAAATAGCATAACGACCTAACATTTCTTCCCCATCCAAACCAGGATAACTATTCTGCAACTCTTCCCAATTTAGAAACTGGCCTCTTGAAAATTCCATTTTTCGTTTCAACTTCAACGGAACGTATTCTCCCATCAGGACCAGGAAACACTTTCACGATTCTACCTAACTTCCATGAGATTTCAATCATGCTGTCCTCCATTACAACAACTACATCATTCTCCTTGACAGGCTCGTTGTCTAGAGACCAACGATTTTTCTTTGTGAATGTTGGTAGGTACTCTTTCACCCATCTTTTCCAGTACTCATTTGTAAGATTCTGAACTTTCCTCCATTCCTCCCGCAAATCGTAATTTGCTCCGAGCTGTTCCATTTCATTAGGAGATCTGATGAGAACATTGTTAGGTGTTAACGATTCCAAGTCATCAGGATTTGTGGAAATCTTCGTGATAGGTCTCGTATTCAGCATATTCTCCAATTCCTCGAGTAAAGTGAGCGTAGGTTCGTCTTTGAGTTGTTGTTCTCTGCAGACGGCTATGAGCTAACTGCTTTTTGTCTTCTGAGCTCATTTAGCTGTCCTGGAAAACTGTCTTGTTGGAATTTCTGTATCCATGTAGTTTCACCCTCATTTATGTCTTCCATACTCGCTCTTCTGGAACACTTTTCTTATTCTTATTATCCAAGCTGTTACCCTCAGTAATTTCTTCCAATCAGAAAATTTTTCAATGTCAGGTAAACTTGTCTCTTTTATGTCGGTGGTGATGTTAACACTTACGATCATTTCAAAATCTTTTTCCGAATTTTTGTCTGTTTCTAGTATATTTTTCGTTGGCCAAGTTGTTCTAGAAATGTGGGCCCGTCAAACCATTCTTCAAAATTCGTTGCGTTACTTCCGTCTTCGTTATATGTTCTTGTCGCTTCATCAGCCGCATTGCATTTAGATGGAATCCAATGCCATTGAGAAGTTTCTGTGAGTTCTTGAATCTCTCCCACTCGATGGCCTTCAAATTGTCCCAGTTTCTTTCCGTCTCCCTGAATCCAGTATAATACCGTGGTTGAATCGGTCCAGTAGTGAATTTAATCGACTCGTTTCACAGTTTTATTAACCTACTACCCATTAATGCAGCCTGAAGTTCGAGTCGTGGAAAGGACAATGGTTTATTTAGCGATACTCTAGCTTTGGCAGAAACTACTGCTACATCTATATCATTCTCCTCGATGACTCTAACAGAGACTACATTTTCTGCTGTCGCAGAACGTATGGAGTTCTATTCTAGAAGCATTGGGAATTCTTGATGAATAACATCTCGGGATAGTCATTTAATCAATAATTCATAGATCACATTGCCATGCCATCCAAGTTTTGAAGGTATCATGATCAATATGTGGTCATCCCAACCAATTCCTTTTCTCCATATATCCTGAACTAAAATACGACCTCAAACTGTGAAATTGACTATTAAACTCAAAGGATCGAAAACAGACACCCGTTGAAGCGAGGAATCGGAATCGAGATTCAAATCTTTTTTCAAATAATCAACAAATTACATACCTTTTCGTAGATCATTCGAATTGGTTGTCCAGTTCACAAGTTCAAAACCAGCTGACAGCTTTACTTGTCTAAGGCGACAAATTAATTGAAAAGCCTCTTCAGGAGAATCTACGCAGTCCAAATATAGTCGTCCACGTAATGTCGTTTGGTAATAGCATCGATGACTCTCTTTGTCTGTCCAGATTGTTCGGCCTTGAGGTTTTTTACGAACAGGGCGCAGGTAGGTGAACTCGTTGCCCCAAATATCACAACTTGCATTTGATAGACTTCTGGTTCTATGTTATGGTCTCCATCTCTCCACAGAAAACGTTGTGAGTCTTGGTCTTCTGGTCATATCATGACTCTGTGGAATATTTCTCAGACGTCACTTGAAAATGCTATTTTTCGTTCTCTAAATTTAAGTATAACCTGCGTTATTGGTTGAAGAAGATCAGGTCTCGACAGAAGGCATGAATTTAAACTAACACCATGCGATTTCGCGGCAGCATCAAAAACGAATCTGAGCTTGTCTGGTTTGTTAGGATTGATGACTTCAAAGTGTGGCAAATACCACGTTCTCGGTCCGTGAATCGCTGCCTCTTCTCTACTCAGTTTTTTAGCGTAACCCTTTTCTGCATATTTTCGAATATTACCGATGTATTTCATTTTGTAACTACAGTTTCATTCCATTTGTTTTCTACACAGTACAGCTGTAGCAAAGCATTGGATTTATTTTCGGGGAGGGATACTACGTCTCCTTTCCAAAAGAGTCCTATTTGATATCTATTTCCTAAATATTGTATCGTAGAATTAAGTATTGCTAAGGCTCTTTCTTCTTCTTTGTCTGTTTCTAGTATATTTTTCGCTGCTACTGAAAGTCCAAAAGAATCGATGGCAAAAGACTTTTTCACAAGTTGGTGCAGGTCATCATCATTTGTGATATTGTCGTAAATATGGAGACTATGCTGATGTCTCATTTTCTGTTCATCAAATTTTTCGTGTAGAATCCAACCTAGATATGTTTTCGTCGCAATAGAAAGATTCTCAGGACCTTGTACCACTCTCCGTGGAACAGTCAATCGAATATTGTCCTAACCTATTAAAATCATCGGCCTAGAATTGATTCAATCAATAGGTTGTCCATTCAGATACAAATATTTCTGCCAGTCTTCATATCGAATGTTTTGATAGGGTAATGAGAGGTTTTCAACCGATCGGTCATTTTTCATCAAAAATTTTTTGGCACCTTGAAAATTTCCCGAAATCCCTAGGTCAAAGCGCAATGAATCTTCATTCGTTTTCACAACATCATTGGTCCACTGCAAACATAAAGGTTCTTCTGTTCCTCTTATTAGCAGCCTCTCAACAAAAGACTGATCTATTAGTGTGACTGTTGAGGCATCGTCACAAAGGGCTACTGTGTCGAAAATAGTGTTCCTTGGACCATAAAGTTTTACCTTAACCATTCTCAGGAGCACATTGGTTTTTCGAGGACTTGTAGCTAGAACACTTAGGTTACTACTCGCACTGCTATGTTTGCTTCTTCAACAAGTCTTGGTTCGTTTGTTACAGATCTATTTGGAACGTCTTTATTATGAAGATATTTATTGTGTGGCCTCGTACAATTATTGATCCCACAACTTTTCCAGAATCAGCATTTTTGTGACTGATAGTTGTTTTTCAAACAGGAGAAGCACAATTTCTTGTCTGTTATGACTTTTCATCTTGTATCTACATCGTCTATTCTGAATACCATGCAGTCATCTATTTTATGGCTTTTTTATTGCAATAAGTACATTCTTCTTTGACTGTAGTTGATACCATGAAAGATTTTTCAA